>CM060434.1:113754344-114441844 GCA_030545235.1 Helianthus tuberosus | reverse complement strand
TTACCTTAAAGTAAGCATCCTTGTGCTATCGTCGGGTCGGGCCCAAACATGCCATGATGTGGGGCGCTTCCAAGGCAGCATGGCTTATTTACTAGGCAACATGCTGCAAGGTGTGAGGCATCGATCGATTAATTAGCAAACGTCGTCATCGCTTGTAGGCATCGTGTGGGGCAATTACAAGGCACCGAGCTTGATTTATAGGCAACGGGGCTTGGGGAGACTGACACCGTGCTTGTATATGCTTTATACCTCACGTCTCGTGTGCTTCTATCTTGCCCTTGCTTGGGCACAGGGTTGCTCTCCCCTATATATACATTTTGCACAAAAAGTAAAGTGACAAAAAAACATTAATTTTTCGAGGAATCATAATTTTCGAGGTTTGCTGGTCGTCGGGGCACATTCACGAGTCGTTGGGCATGAAATCACGAGTCGTTGTGTGAGTGGGCAGGCAGCTGGGGCCAAAGCATGGGCCAGTGTGAGAGTTTTCTAGGCAACATGGGGGGGTGTGCTTTTTCTTGGTCATCGTTGGGGCAGTTGGGCTGTTATGTGCACGTAACAAGGGCTAGGCACCCCTTGTTCTCAGCCACGAGCCTCTTTTGGCTTGGTCGCTGGCCTGCGTTGCCTGGGCATGGGCTGCTCAACACCCACCCCTCCCCTATATATACATTTTACACAAAAAACTAAGTGACAGGAACAGACATTAAACGAAGTCGGATTGGCATGAAATTTTGCGTGAGACCTCGGTAACGTGTTTTAATGGGTTTGAATGGAAAAAATTCAGTTTTCGGGCCCGAGGGCCTCTGGGCCTGGCTCGGTCGGCCCGTGACGCTTGTTTGGTGTGGATTGTCCGTAACGCCACGAAACAACGTCGGATCATCCCGAAACTTTACATGGCTGTTGTAGGGCCCAAGTAGGGTCGTTTGGGGTCACGGGCCGACTTTCTCGGGTCAAAACATTGACCGGGCTCGGGTCCGGACCACACGACCGTGTGGTTCAACAATAACCGTATCAAACGAGGTCGGAACGACACCAAACTTTATGTGAGCCCTCGGGATAATGAGACGGTGGCCTTGGGAAAGAACAATCGAAATTCGGGCCCACGGGCCTGTGGGCCCGGTACGCTTGTTTTATCGGGATTCTTCGTAATACAACCAAACGACGTCGGATCGCCACGAAACTTGATACGGTTGTTCACGGGCATTGTTAGGGTGGTCGTGGGCCACGACATCACGTTTCGGGTCAACGTGCTGACCGGGCCATGTTCGGGCCCGATGCCATGGATCGGGGCCGTTATACTCGTATGGATACCAAACTTTATACAGGTTGTTTCACAGGCATTGTTATGGTGGTATCGGGTCACGACTTCACGTTCTCGGGTTAGTTCTTGTTCGGGCCCGATGTGTTGTTGGGCCTTGTTCGGGCCCGATGTGTCGTTTGGCCATGGATCGTCCCCGTTGTACGTCGGCTCGCCATGAAACTTGACGTGGTTGTTCATGGGCAATGTTAGGGTGGTATCGGGTCATGGCTTCACGTTTTAGGTCAAAGTGTTGACTGGGCTATGTCCGGGCCCGATGCGAAGGGGTTATGCTAATTCGGTCGCGCGACATGACGAGATGAAATTACAACTATAAATTGGACGTGCATGGGACTTCAGAACTCGCTCAAAATTTTCTTTTCTTTCTCGATACTTTGTTGTTCTACCCACAATACTCGGAGTGCTAAAACTATACCTATAACTAGGGTAATAACTCGAATCACTGGTGCGGTACTTTGTCCGATCGATTGAAACCGGTCCAACAGATGTTTAAGTGCTGCCATACTTTGTCATTCATTGTGGGTTTTGATCTCGTGATTATCGTTAAAGTTGAATTGAGTTAATACACTAATACGTGTGCGCTGTGTGTTTAATTAGGAAACTAGAATTTAACCAGCGGGCTAGTATAGACACCTTAACTCTGCAATGTGAGTCATTCTATTTTATTAAATGCTTTTAAAAACCTAAATGTTTTCTAGTTGTATTTACAGTGATTAAGGTGGTGTTTGTTTTTTAAGAAAAATCTCTTCTGGCCTCTTATGTCTGCGCCGCGCAGACCACGCGCAGACGTTTAGCTCTGCAGACCGTTTGTTTGTTAGAAGACATTTCATTAAAAAATGTCTTCAAACCTCTGCGCGTCCTCTTCCCCACGCAGACAAGGTCCAATGTCTTCCCACCTCTTCCAACCTCTTCCAACCCTCACTCCAGCCATGGATGCTTCTCCTCAAACCCGATCCTCCTCCCAGCCGCCACCCATAACTACGGCCACCCCTTTCCCGCGCTGCCACTGCTCTTCCTCTACCGCCGCCACTCTGCCACTCTTCCTCCTCTGTTGCCACCGCTCTGCCGCTGCTCCTCCTCTGCCGTGGAAGTTGGAATGGTGTCGTATGTGGTCATTGGTGTTGGCGGAGATGCGGTGGTGAGGGTTTTAGATATTATTTTAGGGCAGTGGAAAAGGGGTGGGTGTATGTAGAGGATGTTAGGATGGGCACGTGATGGAACTAATTAGGCGAATAAGATGTTAAATGTTGGATATTTTATTTAACTTAATGTATTTTTTAAATTAAATTATAATATCTAGAGTCACCTCGAGTTATACTAGATTACCAGTTGTGGGTTAAGTAGATAAATGTAATTTAAAGAGGTTAAGATTGATAAATGTAATTAAACAAGATAAGATTATGTGTAGGAGTTTAATTACAAAGTAAGAACGTTTCTGTTTCTGTCACATACGTAATGGAACTTTATCGCCGAAGTTAAAAAACAAACAGTCTTCTTCTTGCAGACTGCAGAGGTTTGGTCCACCTCTTCTTCTACAGATGTCTGCAGATGTGGTCCGCAGACTTCAGACGTTTTACCTCTGAAAAAACAAACAACACCTAAGTCTTTGTATTCTGATATTACAGTCAGTATGTGAGGTATTGTGAACATTACCTGATAAGCTTTATTATTGGATAAAGGGTTAGCCAATAGTAATATGACCACAGTCACCGAATGATCAAATGTTTTTAAAACGCATTTCAAGTGATTTACCGTGAAGAGAAGAAAAAGTACTATGAAGCACTCAAGCTTAAATAAATGGCTATGTAAACCTGAATAAAACGTGTTTTTGTAGTCAAGGATTTATTCCAGTGAAAATCCTTCATGTAAATACGGGTTTTACCCTACAGTTTATGAAATGAAAATTTCGGTTTTTTGAAACTCTAATATTTTTTCTGACACCTGCTCCTGATAAGTTTTCCGCTACGAAATTAATATACACCGGTACCATTTGCGTCTGCTCACGACTCCCGCCCAGTGTAGGGTCGGGGGTTGTGATACTATATAAGTCATATGTGTACCTGCTGCCTTGTTTTTTTCAAATAGCCAACTGTTCTCCATTAACTTTTTACAAATTGATTGACAAACTTCTGTTTGTTGCGCAGTTGAAGTTCATCCAAATTCATCAAAACTTATGTTAAACCATTTATAGACGTCTCTGTGAATTGCATGATATCTACAGAGAGAAATAATCAACTATATTTGGATAAATGAACAAAAATTAAAATCCAAAATCAATTGTTCAATTGCCAATGGTTTGTGGTAATTTCATCACATATCAAATAACATGAAGCACAGGAAGTTAATTACTTATCGCATATCTCTTTTAAAGTGCAATTCTCTTCCAAAGCTTTGGTCTCGGTGGTTGTTCCATACTCATCAGTTCCACATATGTATACAGCGTCGCACCCCCTCAATCGACAAAAAACGTTCAAACACATCCGCACTCAACACACCTACAGTAACAAAATTAGTTCATCATTAACGATCACTCGATCAGTCAATCACAACGTGCGATTCAACAAGAGAAACCTAATTATTAATATCTGTTAATAAACATAGTGAATGAACAGTGATCACTTGCGTGGCATCTTGGAGTTCTACTTTTGTGGTCTAGGTGTATGCTTGGTTTGATTCTTATTAAACACGTGTCCCCCATCTGTACAACTTGTCCCTTTTTATTTGTCCCCAATTTATACCTGCTTTGATGGGGTTTTTTGAGGGTTTCTTTGCAGACCTCTCTCTTCATCGGCCCTCCTATGGTCGGCCGGAACCTGGTCGTGCCAATGAGCACAAATATGTCGCCGCCTCCCTCCTTTCGTTCCATACGTCGGCTATTGGCGATGGTTTATGCCATCTTTCGTGTCTTGGCCTCTGTTTTGGGCGATGATGACAGTGGGTGATAGGTTGTGGATTGTGGCGATAGTGAATGATCTGTGTAACGTTAGGGTTACGTTGCTTGCCTATGGTGAGTTCTGATTTTTTTTTGGCTGTCATGAGTTATGTTTTTTTGGGCTGTGATGAGTTCAAAACACTTTACGGCAATTGATAAGGATGGCGTGGCAAGGATGGTGGAGGGTAGGTTTTGACCTACAACCCGTCTTGCAGCCATGGTTTTTGTAAACTCTGAGCCATAGAAAGGTCTGCTTCGTTTCGGTGTGGGTTTTTGCTTCATTTTGCTGTTATATTTTTTAGATGGTTTCATGCTCCCAACAATTGTGTACTGTTTGTAAACGTTTAACACTATGGATTTCCTTGAATTTGTGGACTAGCTTTGTTTGTTATATGGTTGTGATGAAAAAATCTGAGCCAATGTATGCTAACTTTACCTGCGTGATGGATTCTTAGACAAAAAAGAACAAGGTTTGCTCATCGGCGGTTAATCATCACCGGAGAAGTTGTGGGCGCCTCTTCTTCCTCGGGTTTGAAACCCGTTTTGAATAGTTGAAAATTGGTTTTGCTTTTAAAAAAATTAAAAGGAAATTTATTTCTAAAAACCGAACTTAAAACAACGACCCGATCATATAGACAAATTGTTGTATAATATATGGTCCAAGGTGTTTAAATTTGGTGTTGAAGAAAGATCGTTAACCTGATGAGGAAAAGATGATGAACAGATCTGTAATAAACATGCAAAACTCAATGCAAAAGAGGTTATCACCAAAGAAATTTGAGAGAGTTGCAGTAAATTAAGATAGTGGTTGATTTGTTTCTTTTGATAAAAATTTGGCAGTACGTGCGGCGCACATGGTTTATGAAACCATCTTGAAAAGAGGTGTATTTTTCAAAACCATTATTAAATTATAAGAAATAAATTCATCATATTTCAAGTAAAGCTGCAAACCTAAAAATTATTATCTCTAAATCTAGAGAAAGGAGCTTTTGTGGCGGATCGAGTTAAGGTACAAAATGGCGTCAGATTCATGGCCTTTAGTTGGATCCGGGTTCCATATTTACAACAGGAAGCTAAGGAGATGGCTGAACTATCAAGAATGTTAGAAAATGTAAGTATCTCAGGAGAAAATGATAATTGGAGTTGGGCTATGGAGGAAGCCGGTGGGTTCTCGGTTCATAGACTTAAACAGTTGTTACGGCCCAGCTTGGATGAAGACTCTAGAGTGCTGCATTGCTGGAATAATTGGTGTCCGATTAAGGTTAATTTTTTGACATGGAGACTGTTTATTAACCGACTACCGACCAAGGAGGCGCTTTTGAGAAGGAACTTCCAAATTCAAAGCTCGGAGTGTGCATTGTGTGAAGAAGTTCTGGAGTCTGGCGATCATTTGTTTGCGGCATGCAGGTATGTACAGCAGATATGGAAAGAATTATTCAGGTGGTGCAGAATCACCACTCCATTTTTCTTTTGTGCCAAGGATGTGCTGGAATTCCACAATCATTGTCGTGGCTCTAGAAGGTGGCAAAGGGTCGTGTATTCGATTGTTCAGACGGCAATATGGTGCATATGGCGTATACGTAATGATGCGGTATTCAATAACAAAAGGGCGGCGGTGAAGAATGTCGTGGAAGAGATTAAAGTCTTAAGTTTTGTATGGGTGAAACATCGGGCAAAGGCGGTGTCACTTACTTGGGAGGATTGGTGTAGGTTTGATCTAATTTGTATGAGGGTGTAAAACTTTGGTGGATGTAATTTTGGGTTAACTATTGTTAACCTTTTGAGTAATATAATATATCTTTTGTTGGCCGTTCAAAAAAAAAATCTAGAGAAAGGTTATTTTTATTTTTGGGTTCTATTCTATAATTTCTATTTCTTTTAAAGTTAAATTTAAGACTTTCATTAATTTAGTTTGGTAATTATTAATTTGGTTTATTTTCAGAAAAGGAAAAGGTTATTAATTTGATTTGGAGTAAAATGCACGGATAGTCCCTCTGGTTTGATGAAATTTCACCTTTAGTCCCAAACTTTTCAAAATTACACTCTTAGTACCTGTGGTTTGACAAGTTGTTACTCGAATAGTCCCCAAAGCGGATGAAGGTTAGTTTTTCTGGTTAAGTGGGTGTGAAATGACAAGGACTATCCGAGTAACAACTTGTCAAACCAAAGGGACTATCCGAGTAACAACTTGTCAAACCAAAGGGACTATCCGAGTAACAACTTGTCAAACCACAGGGACTATCCAAGTAACCTTCATCCGCTTTGGGGACTATCCGAGTAACAACTTGTCAAACCATAGGGACTAAGAGTGTAATTTTGAAAAAAATGGGGACTAAAGATGAAATTTCACCAAACCACAGGGACTATCCGTGCATTTTACTCTTTGATTTGTGACAAAATAATATCAATTGTTCTATTGTAATATGATGACCTTGATAATTGGGTTTGTGTTTTTTGTCATCGCTTGTTTAAGTAAATACTTAAACTCTTACATCAAAACACTTCGCATCAAAGCAAGATATCCGCCACTGTTGGATGGAATTTGTGGCGGTATATGCCTTTGTATTAAAGGCTGATTAACCCGGCGCCATGAAATTCGTGGCGGTATATGCCTTTGCATTAAAGGCTGATTACCCCGCCGCGAAGCGCGGGCTGAAAAGCTCCTAGTTATATATATACTTAACTTGCAACAGATGACAAAATTATATGTATATATACTAAACAAACCTACAGGTAACAAAATAAGTTCACACTTCATCGTTAACGATCAGTGGATCACAATTTACCGTTCAGCAACAGAAACCTATATGTATAAATACTAAACTTACAGCCAATGACAATTTACAAGCATATATACTATACACACCTACATGTAACAAAATCAGTTCATCGTTAACGATCAGTTGATCACAATCAATGGCGAGGCTTGAGATTTCTGATCGGGGGTCGAAAATGTATATACCTAAAAAAAATTATAAAACCGAGGGGTCAAAAACGTATATACCTAGAAATTTCTATATGAAAACTACATATCGGGCACTACCGAGCAAAAAGTTCGGGGGGTCAGGCGCTCCCCCCGCCCCCACTATGTTACGCCCCTGATCACAATTTACAGTTCAACAACGTAAGTATATATGATATACTAAACAATTAAACATACAGCTGATGACAAATTACGTAAGATTAAAACAAAAACATAATTCAAAGTTGAAGAATTTTTCTTAAATGTTTACATTAAAGTTAATATATTTAGTCTTTTTAATTAATATTGTTCACATAAGCCTAACCTTCTAATCTATATTAATGTTTCTCCAAAGTTATTATTAAAACGTTTTCTTTTATGATACTTTGAAAATCATTTAATTTTTATGTTAAATTTTGTTATTTTTTGTAAATAATGGATAAATCATTTCAATGATAAATAAACATGTTAATGTTCTTATTATAAATATTTGACGATCAAGAATAAAATTTATAATTCTTAGTAGCATGGGTTAAACATTTAAACAACTTAAACTTAAGCATAAAAATATATGGATCTGGCCTACTATTATAACTTATCGGTTCGGTTATTTTCGGTTATTGAAAATGGTTATCCGAAAACCGAACCGAAATTTTCAGTTATTAAATATCCGAAAACCAAACCGTCGGTTTTGTTTCGGTTCGGATTTGATTTTTTCGGTTACGGTTCAGTTATTTCAGTTTTCTGCTCACCCCTAACATCTATATACACTAAACACACCTACATGTAACAAAATTAGGTCATCCGATCAGTTAATGTACAATTTAAAGTTCAACAACAGAAATATCTACAGGTTACAGTTCAACAACAGAAACATATGCAATTGTTGCCTTCATAGGCGCTGTGGGCCCTATATAGACAACTTTGAGAACAAGTTTGATAAAACCTAATTAGTACACTAAACATATTTGATTTGCTTGTTATTTGTTTATCATCTTAAAAAAATAACCAATTTGCCGCCATAGGTTAGTTTAGACCGAACCACCCCCACACCTATAAACTAAACCCTTAATCCAAATCATAAGGTTAAATTTCATGTTATGTTGTATAAGTGCACTACTATAATAGTAGTATTAAAAAAAAGACCAACAATTAACTCTTTTATTTGTGTCGAAAAAATATGCTCGAATATATTCGAATGAAAGATAAATTTTTTTTGATCTTATCGTGCAATTTAAAAAAATAATAATAACATACGGAGAAGATAGAAATATTTAAAAAGTTATATATTTTTTTTTCAATTTTGGCTCTCCTTCATCCTCCCCAACATTTTTTAGTGGTTTTCACTTTTGAGTGAGTTTTTTAGTTTTCTCACGTTTAACTAATTTTCTCATGATCCTCTCCCTATATAGAACTTACAGCCGATAATGTTTCCAAGGTGAGGAACGTTGTTGACGTACGGCAGATCACTGGTGATGAGTATGTTTCTTTTGCCCAGAATCGGAAGCTTCGGTGATTTCGGAAGGTCGCCGGTGAATATATCAGCCATCGTAAACCACTGGAGAATTTTCAAGGGTTTTGACTTTTAATTGAGAGAGAAGATCGTTCGTTACTGCTGCTGTTAGCGTAGTTTCTTTGTTGTAACTGAAACAAAACTCGTATATGAATATGACCATCCACCGAGTTACAGATTCTGCTTTTCACAAAATTGAATGACAATAAAAAAAAAGAGATTCGTTAGTATATTTACTCATAATAAAAAAAGATTCGTTATTATATTTACTCGATAAAAAATTAAAATAAAAAAAAGGGTAGGTGCACGGTACCCCTGACCGCGGAGGGGATCCCCCTCCCAGTTCACCACCCGACAAGGATCCCTGGCGGCAAATACTCTCCCAACACTTGGGGTTCGAGAGAGGTGCGGTTGCCACGTCTCGAACCAGAGACCCCAACGATCCAAGTGTTGGAATATGGGTGTCGGTGGCCAACTGAGCTACCCCAGTTAACAAAAAAGGTTTGGTTATTATATTTACTCAATAAAAAATTAAAACGTTACATAACATGTGTATTTTATTTTCTAAATAAAAAGTATATATTAGTTCTCTTCTACAAATTTCGATGGGTTAAATATATAATTAATGTAATCGGGATTAACTTGATAACCAAAGGGAATTATAATATATATCGAATAAGTTAGAAGGTGCAGTAGTGCACGCTTGTTCGAGTGGTTATAATTCCGAGTGTTTGGGCACAGTTCCGAATGAGGTTCCAAGGGAGCAACGCTTCCTTGACGGGGGTCCGGGGGCAACACTCCTGAGAGCAGGGTCCAAGAGGTGGCAGCCCCTGGCGGGGGTCGAGCTGCCTATGGAGGCATTTTTTTAAATATAAAGATATATGCCTCTGGTAGTTACTCATCCCTAACCCTAAAATTCTCAGACAGTTTTGGTCACAAGTTCTTCTGGTTCATTCATGAATTTGCAATACACGCATAGTGTGGTTTGATTTCTCAATCAGACTTGTATCCGATTGAATTATTCGGTAGAACCATTAAAATAATTTGATTTGAGAGTGATTACACACCTCTCTGATCATCCATGGTATACAAAATTCCCCAACATAATATTTATAGTGTAAATTACTTTTTGAGTCCCTGTGTTTTAGGGTTTTAACCACTTAAGTCCAAAATCAAAATGTTTAACGTCCCGAGTCCCTATAGCCACTTTTCTTAACCATTTGAGTCCAAATTTTTACTATTAGAATTTTTTGTTAAGTATTGTTAAATGACTAAAATACCCTTATAGTTAAAAAATAAAAAAATAAATTATTATTAGATTTTTCTCTCTCTCTCTCTTTTATATATCTCTCTCCCCCTTATCTCTTTCTCTCTCTCTCTTTCTCTAAACATTTTGCACCCTTCATCTCTCTCCCATCTTTCTTTCTTTCTCTAGACCACCTGCATCCCCCACCACCATCAACACCACCACTGTCACCGCCACACCACCCACCACTGTCTTACCACTGCTATTGAAAACCCTCCACCACCGTCTCACCTCCACCATCAACATCACACCACCGTCTCACCTCCACCATCAACACCACACCACCCACCACCGTCTTACCTCCACCATCAACACCACACCACCCACCACCGCTACACTTCCACCATCACCACCTGCAACGCCGACCACTAAACAGATCTGGCAACTCCATTCAAACAGATCTTCAATTTTCAGATTGTCGCAACATTTAAACCGCACAGGTCTGCAAAACCCACGGTAGTAGAGGTATGGTGGTGGTGTTGGTGATGGTGAGGTGATCTAGGGTTTATAACATCCTAGGCCCTAACTTTTAGTCCAAAACAATCCACACATATAAATGCCCCTTATTAGTTCACTTAGGCGATCTAGGGTTTATTGTATCTTCTTCATCAGCACCGGCGGTCGGTAAGTATCCGCTCAACCAAAATGGTGAATGGTCGTCAAGGAGAACGAGTCAGGTATTATATATATAATCTCTTTCTACAAACCCTAATCTCAATTTCACATTAAACATATATAAAACTCACTTTTTGCCACATTTTATTTTTCAATTTCAGACTCTACACCAAAGGAACGATTCTCGGTTACAAAAGGTACAGTAAAATTAAAATTACAATTACATTTTGATTAATTTATTTACTTTATTACCGATAGTGAAATTGAAATCTGACATTTGTCGATTTTGTTTTACTGGCGTCAATTAGGTCAATAGGGTAGTGTGGTGGCAGTGGGATGGTGGTGGCAGTGGGGCGGCATTAGTGGTGGAGGTGAGACGGTGGTGGGGTGAGACAATGGTGGTAGGTGTGTGTTTTATTATATATATGTAATTTTAAATAATATATATATATATATATATATATATATATATATATATATATATTAAAGGTTTATGCATTAAAGAATTGTTATTTGTACTCATGTGCATATAAGACTTGTACTTTGTGTGTAAATGACCAAATTACCCTCATAATTAACAGACTTGGTGGAGGTGTTAGAAATTTGGACTCAGATGGTTAAGAAAAGTGGTTGTAGGGACTCAGGGCGTTAAACATTTTGATTTTGTACTCAAGTGGTTAAAACCACTAAAATACAGGGACTCAAAAACTAATTTACCCCACAACTTATATCCTGATATGGGGCCAAAAGGAGCAGATTTGAAATCTGCAAATGTATGCAAGTTGACATAAAAACAAAAGGGTAAATTACTTTTTTGAGTCACTTTATTTTAGTGGTTTTAACCACTTGAGTTCAAAATCAAAATGTTTAACGACTTGTGTCCCTATAGCAACTTTTCGTAACTATTTGAGTCCAAATTTCTAACTTTGTTTGAATTTTTTGTTAGTTTTTCATTAAAAGACTAAAATGCCCATGTGTACTACTACTACTGCTGCTACTACTACTGCCACTACTACTGCCACTACTACTGCCACTACTACTATCTTACACACACTGTCTTCCTATCTCTCTCTCTCTCTTCCTTCTCTCTCAACCCTAACACCACCATCACCAACACTGCCACACCACCAATCCTAACACCATCATCACCGCTGCAGCACTCATCTCCGACACCACCACCGCTGCACCACCACAACCACCATCACTTGAGAAATTACCCAAATGGGTATCGTCCAAATCAGACTTTTTCTGAAATGGGTACCCTCAAAATCAATATTTTTTCCACTAAGATTACCATTTTTAACATCAATTATAGGTTTTTAAAGGCGGGTTTGAACAGAAGTGGAATGGATAGAGGGGATTCTAGCAAAATATAAGGACGAAGAAAACACAGAGGTCTCATACATAACACTCAACCCTTGAAACACAGAGTTGCTTAGTATGGGATTCTTGAAAGAAACATTAAAGAAGACAACACATAAAACATTAAAGAAGGACACAAATCCTAAACCAAGTCCAGAAACTACCTTCTTTTTGGGAAAATGAAAATATGGGAAGTGATCTGTCGCAACCCCCGACCCCTACCCCGGGAGCGGGAGCCGCGAGCAACAGTCAAGTGGTATCGGTGTTTATTAATTTGGCAGCGAAAATGAGACATCAGGATCGTAGTTAGGAAATAAATTTCAGAGTTTCAAAACACCAAACTTTTATAATAAACCAATGGGATAAAACCCAGGTTTCATTCATAATATCTTTATAGGGATAAACCCTAGTTGCTGAAAAACATAAACTTTTATTTAGGTAACTTTATAGCCACTTTCTTTAAGCCTTCACTGCACAATAGCTGGCTTCTTATAGCTTCACATTAAGTTATCTGAAACGCATTTTAAAAACATTTTATCAGGAAGAAATAATAGCGAGTACATTCCAATTTATAAAAATATTAGTTGTTATAACTTTACAGTATTAAGGGCGATTACAATGTTTATACAAAGACTTATGACTCGACGGATCTGTGACTATGGTCATATCACACATTGGATACCTGTGCCCAATTCTGAAGGTTATCAAGTACTGTATACAAACCCCATAATACTAGCAGCAATTGTAGAATACAAAGACTTAATCACTGTAATTATAACTGATACACATTTAGGGTTTTGGAAAACATTTGAAATAAGGGCTCACAAACTGTGAGAAAAGAGAATGAACTCACAAATTGTGAGAAAAAGTAGAATGGACTCACATTGTAGACTTAGGTATTTCTACGGGCTTCATGGTGATATCTCCTGATTATTTCTTTGAGTTTATATTAAAAACATACAATGCACGCGTGTTAGTAAGATAACCCAAATCACATTAGTCATACAACACCAGACAGAACCCAAACGAACATAGTCAGGCAGAGCCTCGACATGCGTTGGTAGGTCCTAAATCAATCGGGTTGGCTAACGAATTAGTGATCGGGGGTTAAAATACTTACAACGGGGTAGAGCTTCATGTTGTAGGGGGTATTTTGGCTATAGTTTTCGGCTATAGAGACAGAGAGAAAGAAAGAATGTGAGCGACTTGAAATGTGCAGGGGAATGCCCTATTTATACTAATTTCCGTAGTCTGTCGCGCCACGTGACATCTCCACATGAGCCTAGCGTGCCACGCGAGAGTAGCCCTTGCTACGGTTAGGGTTGCTGAGTTAACCCTAGACCCAACACGTTGCTGACACGTGTCAGCATGGTTGTCCGGCAAGAAATGAGTCCGTCACGCCACGCGACAGGCTCACCTAGTCCTGGTGTGCCGCGCGACAGGTATAAAATCAGATTTTTTTATTTCTTAATTAAATAAATGTTATACAGGTTCGATTACGTATATACGGGGTATTTTTGGGCGGTTTCGAGGGTTGTTATATTCTCCCCGCCTTGTTTTAAATCTCATCCTCGAGATTCACTTGAATAGGTGTGGATATTTTCTTTGCATTTCAGATTCTAACTCCCAGGTGTACTCTGGTCCTCTCTTTGAATCCCATTTCACTTTGACTAGAACTAATCTCTTGTGTTTGAGATTCTTGATCTTTCTATCTTCAATCTGAATAGGCTTTTCTACGAACTTAAACTTTTCATTTACCTCTATGTCTTGACGAGGTACTACTAATGATTCGTCTGCTAAGCACATTTTGAGGTTACATACATGAAATACATCATGTATTCCAGCCATTTCCTCTGCAATTGTAGCTGATATGCTACTGGTCCTATTCTTTTGATAATTTCAAAAGGTCCAACATACCTAGGGCTTAGCTTTCCTCTTTTAATGAATCTGACAACTCTTTTCCATGGAGAAACTTTTAACAATACCTTGTCTCCAACTTGAAATTCCAATGGTTTTCATCTATTATCATATAACAACCCTCCTAAAATACTTATAACATCCCTATATGTCCTAAAATGCACCCCGTACATGAAGAATAGGCCCGAAATAGCTATAATTTTACAAAAATCAAATAAAACAAAGTTTCCTGCACGCTCGCGGGGCGCGACGAAGACAGCAGGAGCTGTCGCGGGCCGCGACAGCCTGATACAAGGCGTAACCCTGAGCCGCCACGTGTCCCACTCGTGTCGAAGCTACCCCTTGAGTCAGCCAAGCTAGGGCCTACCCTAGAGGCTCTGGCGGGTTGCAACGACCCCTCCTGTTTCTGTCGCGAGGCGCGAGAAAGCGGTTGAACAACCCTATAAATAGAGGAGATCGGCTTCAGTCATTCCTCGTTCAAAATCTCGATCTCTCTCTCAAATTCTGAAATACTAGAAATAATTTCCGGGTATAATACCCCCTAATTATCGAAGCTCTGCCTCGTTGTAAGTATTATAACCCCCGGTTACGTATTAGATACGCTGCCTGATTGATTTAGTGCTCCGTAACGCATGTCAAGGCTCTGCCTGAATCAATCGTTGGAGTTCTATCTCGGGAAGGGTATAACTAATGTAAATTTGGGTTATTATACTAACGCGTGTGCATTGTTTAATTTAATAGATTATAACCAGGAAGTCACAAGGAAATACCTAAATTAGAATGTGAGTAATCCTCTTTTTGTGAAACCTTTTTGTAAACTGTTTTTACAAAACCTCAATTGTTTTTACATTATAATTAAAAGTGATTGAGTATTTGTAATTCTACAATTATCGTCGGTATGTTGGGGTTTTGTATAAAAAATTTGTTACTACACTGTGAGTAGTAACATTACCACCAGTCAGGATTGACAGTACCGTGGGTGGTAATTCAAGTAGATATAAACAAATGTAATTGCTGGATTTCCCTCAATGCTGTAAAATGATAAAACTTGTTTTGATTAAACTGGGATTCACTCGCCAGTATTTCTTGCTGATAAAAGGTTTTTAAACGCGTTTTAGGTAACAAAATGTGAAAGCCAAATAGAAGCCAGCTGGAGAGCAATGAAGGCTTGGAAAAGTGACTATTAAAGTTACCTAAATAAAGAAGAAGTTTTATTTCAATGAATTAGGGTTTATCCCTAAAAACATGTTTGTAATGGAAACTTGGGTTTTTCCCATGTATTTATTTGTTATAAAATGTGGTGTTTTACTCTGATAAAATATTTCGTAACTACGGTCCTCATGAAATTTCCGCTGCCAAATTAATAATAAACACCGATACCACCAGCTCTGAGTAGCGCGCGGCCGCTCGCCTCCCAGGGCAGGGGTTGGGGGGTTGCGACATAAGGTGGTATCAGAGCTATAGCCACTGATTTTAGCCACAAAAGTGTTCTACTGACATCAAAATTTTATCCATTATGTTAGGAAATAATCTACGTGATTACGTGCATATCTGTATATTATTGTTTTGTGTTATTTGACAATTTGTTAGTTTAGAGTATGAGTGATCAAGGTCCATCGGACGCCTATCGTCAATTGTCTAGTTCTCCTAGAGATGAGGGAACTTCCCCCCAGCCTACTCCTTCGGGGTATTCAGCTGATACAGAAGAGGGGATCTTCATATTTAAGGCACAATCCGAAGAACCATTCCCTACCAAAAAGAGAGGATGGTTCAGTAGGGGAGCACATGAGCGTAGGAAACGAATGAGGAAATTACAGCAACAAAAGGCTTTAGCAGCAGCAAATAGGGAGATGAACGCCTAGACTCCAGACATAATCAATAGGCGATTAGCCAACTTTCACATACTAGCTACTACTGCCGCATACCCAAACTTAGAACAAATCATTGCACCACAGCCACTACTATTGTTCCCAACCCAACCCATGAAAATAGAACCTAACCCAGTAGACCAGATTCCCATACCCGCCTTCTACCCAAACGAAATCCCGTGAATCCCAGCACCAAATCTTCTAGCTTATGACCATGGGAGAATGAACATAGGGATTATCGAGAACTCTACCCACAAGAGGAGCCCATACCAAACCCTATAGCACCATACCCCAACCCTGACCCTCTAGATCCATATTAGGATGCTGATCAGTATGTTCGGAAAATACTAGAAAACCCATACCCATAAGGAGAACCCGCACCATAGTATCCTGACCCGATACCCGCACCACCACCACCCATGAGTATCGAAAACGTGCAGGAACTCCACACATTCGGTGAGGAGTTAGTAGATGAAGGAGAAAGAATAAGGCAAATAGGGGAGAGGCTCGTTTGGAAATACGACGAGCGAAATATGCGGTACTGAATGAACCCCTAATAATAATAGTAATAATAATAATATAAATATATATATATGTGTGTGTGTGTGTGTGTGTGTGTAGTTTGAAAAAAAAATACAAATAACCTAAATACTTACTGATGCATAACTAGTAGTGTATTTCAAATTTCAGTTGTAGTTTGTAATATATAAATATATGAAATAAAGCAAATGTCGCAATGCACAACGATTTTGATCAACATGTTTGTTTGTGTTAAATCTCGTTCTGTGATATTGATACTTGGTAAATGTTTATAATCCAGATGGACAACGAAGTGAATCAGGAAAACCCGAATAACGATAATAACGGGAACCAATTAGATAACAGTGTCATCCAACACATAGTGGCATAAGGGATTATAGACGCTATGTCATATATTATCAAAACGGTTAAGGAAGCAGAAAATAATAAAACTAACCACCTACTGAGCCCAGTCACAGCGTAAATAATGGGCCATTACTTCAATTGCCTATTCCAAAAAGAAGAAGAACCATGTCATATGGTTGTTCTTACAAAGAATTCTGGTCTTGTAAACCAATGGAATTCTCTGGCAATGAAGGAGCCATTACAGCTCTACGTTAGATAGAAAAAGACTGAGGTAGTCTTAAAAATAAGCAAGTGTGCAGAAGAAGATAAAATCATGTTTGCTTCCAATCTTTTTAAGAATGCAGCTCTAGAATGGTGGAACACTATTCTCTAGTCTAGGGGGAGTGAAAGAGTCTATAATATGGAATTGACTGAATTTAAGAATATTGAAAGGAAATTCTGCCCTCCTAATGAAAAAGAACAAATTGCTAATAAATTCTTAAACATTAGAATGACTGGAGTAGACTGTAAGGGTTACACTACCGTATTCTTCGAATATGCTAGAATAGTGCCAACCCTAGCATCACCAGAACCAGTATTAATCTCCCGTTACATCTGGGGATTTATTAGTGAAATTAGACATGTAGTCAAGGTAGCTAGACCACAAATTATAGAAGAAGTTGTAGAGCTAGAAAATAACTTGACTGATGAATTAGTACGTACGCAAGAAGAAAACTAGAGGAAGAACCTAGCTCAAAAGCTTACCCAAGAATTTCGCTACGGTAGTTCCAACCGTGAGAAAAACATAGGTTCTACCTCAGCACCTTACTGTAAGTCCTGCAAGAAGAAGCATTCGGGAAGATGTTCCACATACTGCATTTTCTGCAAAATACCGGGACACAAGGAAGAAGACTGTAGGAAGAAACCCAGTAATGGAGTATGCTTCAATTGTGGAGAAATGGGACATATTAAGCCGAACTGTCCGAAACTAACTCCAGCCATGAACAACAAGACTACTAAGAATGCTAGAGCATTTGTTCTGACTGCAGAAGAAGCCAAGATGATTCTGGACGTGATTGCCGGTACGTTTTTAGTTAATGATGTTTTTTGCTAAAGTATTATTTGACTCTGGTGCGAACCAAAGTTTTATTAATACTTCATTTTGCAAACTTTTCAATCAACCATTATCTAAACTTCCACAAGAATGCCTAGTAGAAACGGCAAATGGAGAATCCATCAAGATTACTGAAATCTTGCAGGGAGCAATAATAGAAATTTTAAACCATAATTTTATTGCTAACCTTTACCCAATGAATCTGGCTGGATTTGATATTGTATTAGGAATGGATTGGTTAGTAACCAACCATGCCAGTATTCTATGTGATCAAAAGTCAATACAAGTAAATTCACCAAAAGGTGAAAAGATCACAATTACAGGAGATAAGCCATCTCGATCCACGAAATTTATCTTTGTGATGTAAACAACTAGCTATGTAAGAAAAGGATCACTAGTGTATATGATTTCCATAATCATTAACACTAAAGGAAAAGAATTGAAAGACATTCCAGTAGTATCTCAATTCTCAGATGTTTTTCCAGAAGAGCTACCGGGACTACCGCCGGACAGGGAAGTCGAATTCAGAATCCACCTACTACCAGGGACAGCACTGATTGCCAAGGCACCTTACCGTTTGGAACCCGCAGATATGCAAGAACTGAAGAAACAATTGGATGAACTTCTGGAAAAAGGATTCATACAGCCTAGTTCATCGCCATGGGGAGCACCAATCTTGTTTGTCAAGAAGAAGGACAGGTCAATGCGTATGTGCATTGATTACCGAGAACTGAACAAGGTCACGAATAAAAATCGGTACCCATTACCGAGAATCGATGATCTGTTTGATCAACTGCAAGAAGCTCGATTCTTTTCTAAGATCGACTTACGCTCAGGATATCATCAACTGAAAGTATAAGAAGAGGACATTCCTAAAACCGCCTTTAAAACAAGGTATGACCATTATGAATTTACCGTCATGCCATTTGGTTTAACCAATGCCCCAGCCGCATTTATGGACATGATGAATAGAATATGTAAGCCATATCTGGATAAATTCATAATTGTCTTTATAGATTATATTCTCATCTACTCTAAGAATAAAGAGGAACATGCAGCGCATCTGCACGCACTCCTTACATTATTGAGAAAGGAAAAGCTTTATACGAAATTTTCAAAATGTAAATTTTGGTTAGAAGAAGTGCAATTCCTTGGAAATTTAGTTAATCATGAAGGAATTCATGTGGATCCCACAAAGATCGAGGCAATTACTAAATGGAAAGTCCCTGAGTCGCCAACGGAAGTAAGAAGTTTTCTAGGACTGGCCGGTTATTATAGACGGTTTATCTGAGATTTTTCTAGAATAGCTATTCCTTTAACAAAACTGACTTGTAAATCAGTTAAGTTTGAATGGGGACCAAAACAGGAAGAAGCCTTTAGAATTCTTAAGCAAAGATTAACCAACGCACCCATACTAGCGTTACCAGAAGGAACTAAAGACTTTGTAGTCTATTGTGACGCTTCTAAGTTAGGTTATGGATGTGTGTTAATGCAACGCCAAAAGGTTATAGCCTATGCCTCTAGACAACTTAAGAATTATGAAGAGAATTATACAACTCATGATTTAGAATTAGGAGCCATAATTTTTGCCCTTAAAATTTGGAGACATTATCTTTACGGAAGTAAGTTTACCATTTTCACCGATCATAAAAGTTTAAGATATGTTTTTGGGCAAAAGGAATTAAATATGAGACAGAGACGCTGGATGGAAATTCTTAGTGGTTATGATTGTAATATCCAGTATCATACAGGAAAGGCTAATCTAGTAGCCGATGCTTTAAGTCGAAAGTATCATGAAAAGCCAAAAAGAGTATGTTCCCTTAAATTAAATCTGCAGATAGATTTAAATGAACAAATTAGAAAAGTACAAGAATCAGTAATCAGGGACGATACTGAAAAATTAAAAGGAATGATTAAGGAATTAGAACAAGGTACAGATGGAATTTGGAGATTCCATGAGAAAAAAATTTGGATACCCAAACAAGGAAACCTACGCCATCGAATATTAGAAGAAGCCCATAAGTATAAATATACGACACATAGTATAAATATACGGCACATTCTGGAAGTGATAAAATGTATCAAGACTTAAGAAAGAATTTCTGGTGGATAGGTATCACACCCCAACCGATGGCGGAATCATCGGGGCATGGCACTGAGCGAAACAGATTGTCCAGAAGTTTCCATAACAATTATCATTACCATTCAATTTAAAATAACATGTCCCATACCATGTCTCAAACAGTAAACAAATTATTACAGATAAAAATCTAGGCAAATAATTATGTTCCAACAACTCAGATTTATGCATAGATAGTTTATTTATTGATTTCTAGGACCTCTTTTCCTAGCTTCGATTTCATCACTGCGCAGAGAGCATCCTAGACCTTTCCTAGCCTCGATTTCACAGCGAACTAGGCATACAAACAACTTAAGCACCTGTCACATACGTTAAAATAAAGTCAATACATATAATGTAAAGGTGAGCATACAAGTTTGATAATAGCATATAGAGTTTGAATTCGTTTACGCATAACTAGCACGTACACATAGTGAAATGAAGCACGTTAGTTATCGACATACATCCATAAATACCAATGACTGCGGGTTGACTGCCAGAGGCAGTTCGCAATACATGATTACCACCGTAATCCATGCAAGTAATTGTCCTTAACAACCCCTGCGAACAGGTGCTGAGTCCAAACTATAGTACTATCGTTGCTAAGGCAGGTAGACAACATTCCATGTGTAAACATAACAAACAAGCATTCATAAGCCACGTATAATATGCATTAACGGTTAGCGTTCAAATGGTATTGAGTAGTGTGTTTGATGTGATTTGAATAGTTGTAACGTATGTAACACCCAAAAGTGCATAAAGCAAAAAGGGTTCGAGTATACTCACAGCGGTTGATGGATTGAAGGGAGCGCTTAGCGAGTAAGGTTAGCCTGAATGGATTGATAGTATAACGATAAGTAATGCGTAAAACGATACAAAGTACGAAGGTGTCGGATAGCAGTTCGGTCGGATGGTAATCCGATCGGACAGCTTGTTTGTGCGGATGGCAATCCGTTTGGATGGTCATCCGGTCGGACGGTAGTCCAGTCGGATGACTATTCGAGTGGATTGTTTATTCCTATGAGAAGAATGTGTTTGTATGATGGCTTGTCCTTTGAAGTTTTCGTTGTAGCATTTTAAAAACATTGAAGTATCTCTATCCTTCAAGTCGGTCGATCGGACGGTCAATCGTGCGGATGACAATCTGTGCGGATGGTCATCCGGTCGGACGGTAGTCCGGTCAGACGGCGATTCTAGTGATAGGGTTAATTAGTGGGAACAAATTTACAGCAGGAGTGTCACTCGGTCGGATATCCATCCATCCGGGTGGCAACCCTGTTAGTGAACATGTTGAAAATTGTTTAAGTCTTTAAAGTCCTAGTATCTCATGATCCGAAGAGTAATCCGGTCGGATGGTAGTCCGATCGGATGGCAATTCGTTCAATACTCAAACTTCAGATAGAGTTGATGAAGTGTGGGACCCAAGGTGTGATCCGTTCGGACAGTAGTCCAGTCGGACAGCACTTCGTCCCGGTTGCCCCGGCAGTCTTACACTTGTTCGTTTTGTTTGTTTGTAGTTTTATCGAGACGCTTTGACATTGTGTTAACCAACAGAACCCCATCTTGACCCAAGTGACCTGATCGACCATGAATCACCCTAGCTCGGCCAGTTAACCGATTCAAGACGGTTGTTCTTGTTTAACCCGAAATCGGTGGTCTCGTGAGTATAATCCGGATCATGAGCTAGTACAACACTAAGAATGAGCAGAGGACTAGATCTATGTCCGAAAGAGTTGAATCCTTTTTAACTATGTTTATGTTTAGATCTAGCATAGATCTTTGTTCATTTGTGTGGAAATCGGTTAGATCCGAGTTGTTCTTGGTGGATTGAAGCCAAAACATGAAGTTCTTCAAAAACACAAGATGACATCATCCTAGAACACCTCAAATCTAGCGATTTCACGGTTAAAAGTTAAGATGCAAAAGATAGAAAGGTGTAGGAGTGCGTGTAGATCAAGAAAGTACAAGATTTAGGACGAGATCTTACCGGGATTGAGAGAAATCGATGAAAAGGTGAGCTGAGCGTGCTGGTCGGACAGAGGTTTCCAAAAGTAGAAAGTTTGAGAGTGACATGGGTATTTATAGGATTCCAAAAGGGGAAAGTGGGGGTCGGTCTGATGGCATCCCGCCCGAATGACTATCCGGTCGGATGTCATCTCGGTCGGATGACTATCCGGCCGGATGGCACTTGGTTCGTGTTCTCGACGCGACGACTTTTGCTGATTCGGTTCCAATTGCGATTGCGCTTCGCTCGAAATAGAGTTTCCTATTCAAATTACTTTTAATCCCAACTACTATCATAGTTCGATTTCGATTGAGTTCGATTTGCGTTTCGAGTTCGATTGCGATTTGATTGATTACCACACATAACATAAATGGACATGCACAAGTAACACATAGGCACACACACACGTATAATAATAACTAAAATGCGTTGCTCGAGTTGCGATTCGATGTCGATTCGATTAGCATAGTTTGATTACCGTTTATTTAGCTTTATCGCATTGTTACTTCCTATAGTTCACAGTTGTAAGTTGCTTAGATTGCGAATAACGTACTTCGATTATTGTAATTATGGACACTTACTCCACATAATACAACTAAAATAAACATACAAAAGAAATCTACTATAAGTCAAGTCGCGCGAAATCAGTCGTTGACTTTGACCTTGACTTTGACTTCTCGAAAACACGGGGTGTTACATCCTCCCCTTGTTTAGGGAATTTCGTCCCGAAATTAGGCTGAAGCCGTAACAAACAACTGCGGGTACTTCGCCTTCATGTGGCTTTCGAGTTCTCAAGTGAACTATGCGCCTCGTTTGCCTTCTCATCGGACTTTCACAATAGGAATGCGTGAGCGTCTGAGTTGCTTGGTTTGGCGATCCATGATCTCAACAGGCTTTTCCATGAAGTGTAATGTTTCGTTCACATGAAGGTCATCGAGTGGAACATGTAAGTCGTGGTTGGCTAGGCACTTTCGAAGGTTTGACACGTGGAAAGTCGGGTGGACATTACTAAGTTCTTCCGGTAGTTTGAGTCTGTAGGCAACTTTTCCGATCCTTTCCAGAATCTTAAAAGGTCCAACATATTGAGGCGCGAGCTTTCCTTTCTTGCCGAATCGGACCACACCCTTCCAAGGTGATACCTTTAGGAGTACGTAGTCACCAACGTCAAATTCAAGGGGCTTGCGTCGTCTATCGGCATAACTTTTCTATCGGTTCCGAGCTTTCGTTAGGTTGTCTCAAATTTGGAAGATTTTGTCTGTCGTTTCTTGCAGTAGCTCAGGACCGGTTAATTGTGAGTGACCGATCTCGTGCCACACAATAGGCGATCGACATTTTCTTCCGTATAAAGCCTCGAATGGTGCCATTTGAATGCTGGAATGATAGCTGTTATTATATAAGAATTCTACTAACGCCAGGTATTTATCCCAATTACCACCGAAATCTATGACACACGAACGGAGCATGTCTTCAAGAGTACGGATCGTTCTTTCAGTCTGACCGTCGGTTTGAGGGTGGAAAGCGGTACTTAGATTAAGCGATGTACCGAGTGCCATTTGAAATGTTTCCCACAGTCGCGAGGTAAACCGAGCATCATGATCAGAGATGATGTCGCGAGGCGTCCCATGATTACAAATGATCTCGTCGGTGTAGATTCGGGCTAGTCGTTCTACCTTGTAGTCTTCCCGTATTGGCAAAAAGTGAGCAGATTTGGTCAAATGGTCAACCACAACCCAGATGCTGCCGTGACCTGATGACGTGTGTGGTAGCTTTGTTACGAAGTCCATAGCTATACTCTCCCACTTCCACATAGGGATCGGTGGTTGTTCGAGTAAGCCAGAGGGTCTTTGATGTTCAGCCTTGACTCTTGCACAAGTTAGGCGTTTTCCAACATAGAGAGCAATATCCCTTTTCATGACCGGCCACCAGTACTTATAGCGAAGGTCCTGGTACATTTTGTCGGCACCGGGATGAATAGAATACCGGGATTTGTGGGCTTCGTCCATCAAAATATGTCGCAAATCGGTCCGTTTAGGAATCCAAATTCGGTCCAGAAAGTGGAATATCCCATTGGATTTACTCACAAGTTGGGCTCCATCGTGGTAGATTCTTTCCTTCTTCAAAGTGCGTTCATTAAAACACGCATGCTGAGCTTCGCGGATGAGGGTTTCGAGGTCGTATTGGGCTTGAACATTACGAGTGCTAAGCAGATAGCTCCATCTGCTGAGTGCGTCGGCAACAACATTTGCTTTGCCTGGGTGATAACGAATCTCACAGTCGTAATCGTTGAGAAGTTCTACCCATCGGCGTTGACGCATATTAAGTTCCTTCTGATTAAAGATATGCTGTAGGCTCCTATGATCGGTGAAGATCGTACACTTGGTACCATACAGGTAGTGTCGCCAAATCTTTAACGCAAAAACAACTACGCCTAGCTCGAGGTCATGGGTTGTATAGTTCTTCTCGTAGATTTTGAGCTGACGAGATGCGTAAGCTATAACCTTGTCCCGCTGCATAAGGACACAACCGAGACCAAGGTTGGAAGCATCACAGTAGACAATGAAATCGTCGTTTCCGTCGGGCAATGTGAGAACAGAAGCATTGCAAAGCTTGTGCTTGAGGGTTCGAAAAGCGAACTCTTGTTCAGTTCCCCAAACAAAAGGCTTGTCCTTATGCGTGAGAGCGGTAAGTGGCACAACGATCTTTGAGAATCCTTCGATAAATCGTCGATAATAGCCCTCTAGTCCGAGAAAAGAGTGAACTTCAGACGGGTTCTTAGGTGTAATCCAACTCTTAACAGCTTCAATCTTAGCAGGATCGACGTGAATACCTTGATTATTTACGATGTGACCCAGAAACTGAACTTCCTCCAACCAGAATTCACACTTGGAGAACTTGGCATAGAGTTGGTTCCCCTGGAGTAGCTCGAGAACCAAACGTAGATGTTGCGCGTGTTCGGTGTTCGACTTGGAATAGATCATGACATCGTCGATGAATACGATGACGAAACGGTCGAGATCTGGCTTACACACGCGATTCATCAGATCCATGAAAACCGCGGGTGCGTTAGTTAAACCAAAGGGCATAACAACGAATTCGTAGTGGCCGTATCGAGTGCGAAACGCGGTTTTGGGTATATCCTCCTCCTGAATGCGTAGTTGGTGATAGCCTGAGCGTAGATCGATCTTCGAGAAGCACGTAGCACCTTGTAGTTGACCAAATAAATCGTCGATGCTGGGTAGGGGATAGCGGTTCTTGATAGTTAGCTTATTCAGTTCCCGATAGTCGATACACATCCTGAACGACCCATCCTTCTTTTTGACGAAAAGGACTGGCGAGCCCCAAGGAGAGGTGCTCGGGTGAATGAAGCCTTTCTCAAGTAATTCCTGGAGTTGGTTTGAGAGTTCGCGCATTTCGGACGACGCGAGTCGGTAGGGAGCTTTGGCAATAGGGTTGGCTCCAGGAATGAGGTCGATACGAAAGTCGATATCGCGACTTGGCGGTAGACCGGGAAGATCCTCTGGGAAAACGTTAGAAAATTCTCAAACCACCGGAACGTCTTTCAATTCCTTCTTCTCTTTCTTTTCCTTCTCTGCTACTACAATGTTAGCCAAGAAAGCTCTGTATTCCTTGCGGAGATATTTACTAGCTTGGACACATGTCATGAGCTTGAGACCTTTCGAAGCAGTCTCACCATATACACACAATAAATCACCATTCGTGAGCGAGAATCGAATCATTTTGTCGAAGCACACAACTTCAGAATGGTTTTCGCGAAGAAAGTCCATGCCTACTATGACATCAAAACTTTCGAGTTGCATCGGAATAAGGTCGATTGGGAAGATGTGATTGTTGAGCTCAAGGGTACAATCACGAAGAACAGAGTTAACGGCGACCATTCTTCCGGTAACGACTTCAACATTGAACGTCGAGGAGAGTTGGGAGTGTTTACGACTAAGGAGCTTCTCGAATTCGAACGACACAAAGCAATTATCGGCTCCAGTATCAAATAAACACGAAGCATAAATACCATTCACAAGGAACGTACCATTAACCACGTTGTTGTCGGCTTGGGCTTGACGCACGTTGATGTTGAAAGTTCTGGCGCGTGCGGCTTGTTGTTGCTGCTGTTGCTATTGCTGTTGTTGTTGTTGTGGCTGCCGCTGCTGAGGCTGCTGCTGCTGCTGGGGCTCTTGTTTCACAACCCTGTTTGGGAACATGTTGGCGAAATGGTTAGGATCGCCACATGCGAAGCAGGCTCTGGCGTTGACCGCGGGTGCCGGAGGAGCTTGTTGACCCTGAGGGGCGGTGAGCAGAGCTTGATGAGCAGGAGCTTGTCGAGCACGGTAGTTGGTAGTGAAATGGCCGTACATATTGCAATGAGCACAAAAACGGCAAGCAATGGTAGTCGGATGGTGGTAGGTGCAAGTAGGGCAGAGCGGGTGTGGCCCAGTGTATGCACGCTTTGCAGGCGGTGCATTTGCCACAGGCGCCGCTACTTGACGCTGTTGGGCTGGTACAGCTTGAATCGGTGCGGCAGTGATCGCACAGTTCTTGTTGCTGGAGCTGTTCTTTCTCTTGTTGCTCGATGAGGTGGTGGTTCCAGCAGTTGGTGTGGCGGTGGTAGCTTGATGCAGGTGCTTTGAAGTTTTATCCCAGACACCGGCCTTGACCCGCTTGTCGTTGATTTCAGCGGCCAGTAGATAAGTCTCTTCGATCGTCTTAGTCTTAGCCGCTTGCATGAAATCTGTAACACAGTCAGGCAGGGCTCGGATATACTTCTTGATCGCCATGTCTGAGGTCTTGACTTGATCGGGACAAATGATGTTGAGCTGTTTGAAGCAAGCAGTGAGCGCAACATTTTCACCATCCTTTTGCTGTATATGCCAAAATTCATCCTCTAGTTTCTGACGTTCATGAGGGGGACATAATTCTTCCAGCATGACTTCCTTGAGTTCGTCCCAGGACAGACCGTAGGCTGCATCGTTCCCTCGTTTGTTCCTCTCGGCCGTCCACTAGTCTAGAGCACGGGACTGGAAGACGCCGGTAGCGTTCAGAGTACGGAGGTCGTCAGGGCAACCGCTTTGTCGTAGAGTGACCTCAATGGAGTCAAACCATTGGAACAACGCTGTGGGGCCTCCCTCGCAAGTGAATTCTTTTGTCCCACAAGACTTGAATTGCTTGAAATTGAAGGAAGCTTTGGTGGAAGCTTTAGGAGCTTCGGTCCTCGACTCCCCAGACGATTTGTTGACATTCTCGTAAACATCACTCACGGCCTTTGCTACTTGTTTAGCAATGATAGCAGCAAGGCGTTTGTCTCTCTTTTGTTGACGAGAAAGTGAGGGATGACAGGATCCAGATGACATTGTCGGCAACAGACATCGTCACAGGACTCAACACATTGTATTCGAATCTCACCTCACGCGTCTACTACTTACTAAAGCTCGGGAACACGCATAATCATGTAAACACATAAACACATAACTACGTAGAACACATGATCACATAAACACATAAGCACATAATCCACAGAACACGTAAGCATGAAATCACAAGATGCAGTTAGAATACAGAAACCTATCATAGTTTAGCGACTTCTAGTGATGTGTAGTGTGTTGTGTGAGTAGCGCAAGAAAAAAGGCGTTAGATCGAAACCAATGATATCTCAATATGCTAACAAATAAACATGAAACACACAAAGAACATAAAATCAACGAATCATCAGAGTTAGCAGTTGCAGGCTCAGAATCGTAACACATAAAAATCGGGAAATAGATTGCCTGCGGCTAGTAGACTTCGACTATCCAAAGTGGTTCAACTATTCGCAAGGACTTGATGTGCACACTTGACTTTCAGGACTATGCTTTTGCCTCGATTCTTGGGCATTTGGCACACATCCCGTTAGTCATATTGTGACTTCAGGTCGTTGGAGTCCGTCGAGACTTTGGTGAGAGTTTTGTAAAATGAGCGGGACAAGTCATCAAGGTTAGGGTTTCACCCCTGGCTTAACAACTTCGCTCCGGTTTTTGATAAAATAGAGGAGATTATTCATCAAAATATGGATTTCACTCTTGATTTGGCATAATTCTCCCCGTTTGTAAATAAAATACGGGTTGATTAAGCAACTTTAGTCGAGAGTTTGCGGTTTTCACACCTAATCTTGACTTAGTTGCTCCTTTATAGTTGAAAATTCGAGTGCAGTGATAGTGTAGCATAGGCGAGAATAGCAAGAAATAGCAAGCTTATACATAATCCCTAACGGATATGCACAAGTCGGTCTGTTGGTTCCTAACTATAGACTAGGTTTCTAAGACATCGACCCGGACTAGGTCGTGTCTTGCCTAATTCCCTATAGTTATGGCTCTGATACCAATCTGTCACACCCCAACCGATGGCGGAATCATCGGGGCATGGCACTGAGCGAAACAGATTGTCTAGAAGTTTCCAAAACAATTATCATTACCATTCAATTTAAAATAACATGTCCCATACCATGTCTCAAACAGTAAACAAATTATTACAGATAAAAATCTAGGCAAATAATTTTGTTCCGACAACTCAGATTTATGCATAGATAGTTTATTTATTGGTTTCTAGGACCTCTTTTCCTAGCTTCGATTTCATCACTGCGCAGAGAGCATCCTAGACCTTTCCTAGCCTCGATTTCACAGCGAACTAGGCATACAAACAACTTAAGCACCTGTCAGATACGTTAAAATAAAGTCAATACATATAATGTAAAGGTGAGCATACAAGTTTGATAATAGCATATAGAGTTCGAATTCGTTTACGCATAACTACCACGTACACATAGTGAAATGAAGCACGTTAGTTATCGACATAGATCCATCGATACCAATGACTGCGGGTTGACTGCCAGAGGCAGTTCACAATACATGATTACCACCGTAATCCATGCAAGTAATTGTCCTTAACAACCCCTGCGAACAGGTGCTGAGTCCAAACTATAGTACTATCGTTGCTAAGGCAGGTAGACAGCATTCCATGTGTAAACATAACAAACAAGCATTCATAAGCCACGTATAACATGCATTAACGGTTAGCGTTCAAATGGTATTGAGTAGTGTGTTTGATGTGATTTGAATAGTTGTAACGTATGTAAGACCCAAAAGTGCATAAAGCAAAAAGGGTTCGAGTATACTCACAGCGGTTGATGGATTGAAAGGAGTGTTTAGCGAGTAAGTTTAGCCTGAATGGATTGATAGTATAACGATAAGTGACGCGTAAAACAATACAAAGTACGAAGGAGTCGGATAGCAGTTCGGTCGGATGGTAATCCGATCGGACAGCTTGTTTGTGCGGATGGCAATCCGTTCGGATGGTCATCCGGTCAGACGGTAGTCCAGTCGGATGACTATTCGAGTGGATTGTTTCTTCCTATGAGAAGAATGTGTTTGTATGATGGCTTGTCCTTTGAAGTTTTCGTTGTAGCATTTTAAAAACATTGAAGTATCTCTATCCTTCAAGTCGGTCGATCGGACGGTCAATCGTGCGGATGACAATCCGTGCGGATGGTCATCCGGTCGGACGGTAGTCCGGTCGGACGGCGATTCTAGTGATAGGGTTACTTAGTGGGAACAAATTCACAGCAGGAGTGTCACTTGGTCGGATATCCATCCGTCCGGGTGGCAACCCTGTTAGTGAACATGTTGAAAATTGTTTAAGTCTTTAAAGTCCTAGTATCTCATGATCCGAAGAGTAATCCGGTCGGATGGTAGTCCGATCGGATGGCAATTCGTTCAATACTCAAACTTCAGATAGAGTTGATGAAGTGTGGGACCCAAGGTGTGATCCGTTCGGACAGCAATCCGTTCGGGTAGCCTATCCGTTCGGACAGTAGTTTGGTCGGACAACACTTCGTCCCGGTTGCTCCGTCAGTCTTACACTTGGTCGTTTTGTTTGTTTGTAGTTTTATCGAGACGCTTTGACATTGTGTTAACCAACATAACCCCATCTTGACCCAAGTGACCTGATCGACCAGGAATCACCCTAGCTCGGCCAGTTAACCGATTCAAGACGGTTGTTCTTGTTTAACCCGAAATCGGTGGTCTCGTGAGTAGAATCCGGATCTTGAGCTAATACAACACTAAGAATGGGCGGAGGACTAGATCTAGGTCCGATTCTATCGGTTTCAAGTGTGTTGAGTGCAAAAGAGTTGAAAGAAAGTTAGAAACCATCTTTCAATCGTTTTTCACTATGTTTATGTTTAGATCTAGCATAGATCTTTGTTCATTTGTGTGGAAATCGGTTAGATCCGAGTTGTTCTTGGTGGATTGAAGCCAAAACATGAAGTTCTTCAAGAACACATGATGACATCATCCTAGAACACCTCAAATCTCGCGATTCCACAGTTAAAAGTTAAGATGCAAAAGACAGAAAGGTGTAGGAGTGTGTGTAGATCAAGAAAGTACAAGATTTAGGACGAGATCTTACCGGGATTGAGAGAAATCGACGAAAAGGTGAGCTGAGCATGCTGGTCGGACAGAGGTTTCCAAAAATAGAAAGTTTGAGAGTGACATGGGTATTTATAGGATTCCAAAAGGGGAAAGTGGGGGTCGTTCGGATGGCATCCCGCCCGAATGACTATCCGGTCGGATGGCATCTTCACACCATGGCCAAGTGGCAGCCCGGTCGGATGACTATCCGGCCGGATGGCACTTGGTTCGTGTTCTCGACGCGACGACTTTTGCTGATTTGGTTCCGATTGCGATTGCGCTTCGCTCGAAATAGAGTTTCCTATTCAAATTACTTTTAATCCCAACTACTATCATTGTTCGATTTCGATTGAGTTCGATTTGCGTTTCGAGTTCGATTGCGATTCGATTGATTACCACACATAACATAAATTAACATGCACAAGTAACACATAGGCACACACACACGTATAATAATAACTAAAATGCATTGCTCGAGTTGCGATTCGATGTCGATTCGATTAGCATAGTTTGATTACCGTTTATTTAGCTTTATCGCATTGTTACTTCCTATAGTTCACAGTCGTAAGTTGCTTAGATTGCGAATAACGTACTTCGATTATTGTAATTATGCACACTTACTCCACATAATACAACTAAAATAAACATACAAAAGAAATCTACTATAAGTCAAGTCGCGCGAAATCGGTCGTTGACTTTGACCTTGACTTTGACTTCTCGAAAACACGGGGTGTTACAATAGGAATGAAAAAGGATATAGCAGCTTATGTTGCCAAGTGTCTAACCTGTTCACAAGTTAAAGTTGAACATCAGAAACCTTCAGGTTTATTGCAACAACTAGAAATGCCAATATGGAAATGGGAATTGATAACAATGGATTTTGTTACCAAGTTACCCAAGACACGAAAAAGGTAATGATATAATCTGGGTGATTGTAGATAGATTAACCAAGTCTACTCATTTCTTACCGATGAAGGAAACTTTCATTATGGAACAGTTAGCTAAGCTATATGTAAATGAAATAGTTTCATTACATGGAATTCCTTTATCTATTGTTTCTGATAGAGATAGTCGTTTTACTTCCCATTTTTGGACTAGTTTCCAAAAAGCAATGGGAACCAAGTTAAATCTAAGCATTGCTTATCATCCTCAAACGGACGGACAAAACGAAAGGACAATTCAGACAATGGAAGATATGCTTAGAGCTTGTGTAATTGATTTCGGAGGAAATTGGGACGATCATTTACCATTAATAGAATTTTATTACAATAACAGCTATCAAACCAGTATCAATGCTACACCATTCAAAGCACTTTATGGACGAAAGTGCCGAACTCCAGTCTGTTGGGCTGAAATTGGAGAAAAGCAACTATCTGGACCAGAGGTAGTACAAGAAACAATAGACAAGATTATTCAAGTCAAGGAAAGGCTAAAAGCAGCACGCGATCGTCAAAAGAGTTATGCCGATAACAGGCGAAAACCATTGGAATTTCAAGTAGGAGATAAGGTATTATTAAAAGTTTCTCCATGGAAAGGGATAGTCAGATTCATCAAAAGGGGACAGCTAAGCCCCAGGTATGTTGGACCTTTTGAGATTATTAGAAGAATAGGACCAGTAGGTTACCATCTACAACTACGAGAAGAAATGGCAGGAATACATGATGTGTTTCATGTATGTAATCTCAAAAAGTGCTTAGCAGATGAATCATTAGTGGTACCTCTTAAGGACATAGAGGTAAATGAGAAGCTTAAGTTTGTAGAAAGACCTCTACAGATTGAAGACCAGAAAAGACCAAGAATCTCAAACACAAGAGATTAGTTCTAGTTAAAGTAAAATGGGATTCCAAGAGAGGACCAGAGTACACTTGGGAGCTCGAATCAGAAATACAAAGAAAATATCTACACCTGTTCTAGTAGCCCTCGAGGACGAGTTCTAAAACAAGGTGGGGAGGATATAACAACCCTCCTAAAATACTTATAACATCCCTATATGTCCTAAAATACACCCCGTACACGAAAAATAGGCCCGAAATACCTTTAATTTAACAAAAATCAAATAAAAACAAAGTTTCCTGCTCGCTCGTGGGGCGCGACGAAGACAGCAGGAGCTGTCGCGGGCCGCGACAGCCTGACACCAGGCGTAACCCTGAGCCGCCACGTGTCCCACTCGTGTCGAAGCTACCCCTTGAGTCAGCCAAGCTAGGGCCTACCCTAGAGGCTCTGGCGGGGCGCGACGACCCCTCTTGTTTCCGTCGCGGGGCCCGAGAAAGCGGTTGAACAACCCTATAAATAGAGGAGATCGGCTTCAGTCATTCCTCGTTCAAAATCTCGATTTCTCTCAAAAATTCTGAAATAATAGAAATAATTTCCGGGTATAATACCCCCCTAATTAGCGAAGCTCTGCCTCGTTGTAAGAATTATAACCCCCAGTTACGTATTAGATACGCAGCCCGATTGATCTAGTGCTCCGTAACGCATGTCAAGGCTCTGTCTGACTCAGTCGTTGGAGTTCTGTCTTGGGGAGGGTATAACTAATGTAAATTTGGGTTATTATACTTAACGCGTATGCATTGTTTAATTTAATAGATTATAACCAGAAAGTCACAAGGAAATACCTAAATTAGCAATGTGAATAATCCTCTTTTTGTGAAACCTTTTTGTAAACTGTTTTTACAAAACCTCAATTGTTTTTACATTATAATTAACAGTGATTGAGTATTTGTAATTCTACAATTATCTTCGGTATGTTGGGGTTTGGTATACAAAATTTGTTACTACCCTGTGAGTAGTAACATTACCACCAGTCAGGATTGACAGTACCGTGGGTGGTAATTAAAGTAGGTATAAACAAATATAATTACTGGATAGCCCTCAATGCTGTAAGATGATAAAACTTGTTTTGATTAAACTGGGATTCACTCGCCAGTATTTGTTGCTGATAAAATGTTTTTAAACGCGTTTCAGGTAACAAAATGTGAAAGCCAAATAGAAGCCAGCTGGAGAGCACTGAAGGCTTGGAAAAGTGGCTATAAAAGTTACCTAAATAAAGAAGAAGTTTTATTTCAATGAATTAGGGTTTATCCCTAAAAACATGTTTGTAATGGAAACTTGGGTTTTTCCCATGTATTTATTTATTAATTATAAAAATGTGGTGTTTTACTCTGATAAAATATATCCTAACTACGGTCCTGATGAAATTTCCGTTGCCAAATTAATAATAAACATCGATACCACCAGCTTTGAGTAGCTCGCGGCCGCTTGCCTCCGGGGACAGGGGTCGGGGGGTTGCGACATATCTGCAAAACTCTTCTGACGATCTCGTGCTGCTTTTAGTCTTTCCTTGACTTGAATAATTTTGTCGGTTGTTTCTTGTACAATCTCAGGTCCAGATAGTTTCTTTTCTCCAATCTGTGCCCAACAGACTGGTGTTCGCCATTTTCGTCTATAGAGTGCTTCAAATGGTGTAGTATTGATACTGGAATGATAGCTGTTGTTGTAAAAAAATCTATTGAAGGTAAATGATCGTCCTAAATTTCCTCCAAAATCAATTACACAGGCTCTAAGCATATCTTCTATTGTCTGAATTGTCCTTTCACTTTGTCCATCCGTTTGAGGATGATAAGCTGTACTTAGATTTAATCTGGTTCCCATTGCTTTTTGGAAACTTGTCCAAAAATGAGAAGTAAAACGGCTGTCTCTGTCAGATACAACAGATAAAGGAATTCCATGTAATGAAACTATTTCATTTACATAAAACTTGGCTAACTGTTCCATACTAAAAGTTTCCTTCAATGGTAAGAAATGAGCAGATTTGGTCAATCTGTCTACAATCACCCAGATTGTATTATTACCTTTTCGTGTTTTGGGTAATTTGGTAACAAATTCCATTGTTATCAATTCCCATTTCCAAATTAGCTTTTCTAATTGCTGCAATAATCCTGAAGGTTTCTGATGTTCAGCTTTAACTTGTGAACAGGTTAGACATTTAGCAACATAATTTGCTATATCCTTTTTCATTCCTATCCACCAGAAATTCTTTCTTAAGTCTTGATACATCTTATTGCTTCCAGGATGCATCGTATACTTAGACTTATGGGCTTCTTCTAAAATTTGGTTTCGTAGGTTTCTTTGAATAGGTATCCAGATCCTTTTCTTATGAAATCTCTAAATTCCATCTGCTCCTTTTTCTAATTCCTTAATCATTACTTTTAAACCTTCAGCATCGTCCTTGATTGATGTTTCTTGTATCTCTCTAATTTGTTCATTCAAATCTATCTGCAGGTTTAGTCTAAGAGAGCGTACTCTTTTTGGCTTTTCATGGTACTTTTGACTTAAAGCGTCAGCTACTACGTTAGCTTTTCCTGCATGATACTGGATATCACAATCATAATCACTAAGAATTTCCATCCATCGTCTTTGCCTCATGTTTAATTCCTTTTGTCCAAAGACGCATCTTAAACTCTTGTGATCTGTAAATACAACGAACTTACTACCATAAAGATAATGTCTCCAAATATTAAGGGCAAAAATTATGGCTCCTAACTCCAGATCATGGGTTGTATAATTCTCTTCATGTTTCTTAAGTTGTCTAGAGGCATAAGCAATTACTTTTTGATGTTGCGTCAGCACACATCCATATCCTAACTTAGACGCGTCACAGTAGACTACAAAGTCTTCAGTTCCTTCAGGCAACGCGAGTATGGGTGCGTTGGTTAACTTTTGCTTTAAAATCTTGATGCTTCCTCTTATTTTGGTCCCAATTCAAACGTAACTGATTTGCAACTTAGTTTGGTCCATGGAATGGCTATTCTAGAGAAATCTTGAATAAAACGTCTATAATATCCTGCCAGTCCAAGAAAACTTCGCACTTCTGTAGGTGACTCATGGACTTTCCATTTGGTAATCGCCTCAATCTTTGTGGGATCCACATGAATTCCTTCATGATTAACCAGATGTCCAAGGAATTGTACTTCTTGTAACCATAATTCACATTTTGAGAATTTAGCATAAAGCTTTTCTTTTCTCAATAATGTTAGGAGTATAGGCAAATGCTCCGCAAGATCTTCCTTACTCTTAGAGTAAATTAAATATCATCTATAAAGAAAATTATGAATTTATCCAGGTATGGTTTACATATTCAGTTCATCATGTCCATAAATGCGGCTGGGGCATTGATAAAACCAAATGGAATGACTGTAAATTCATAATGACCGTACCTAGTTCTGAAAGCAGTTTTAGGAATGTCCTCTTCCTGTACTTTCAATTGATGATATCCTAAGCGTAAATCGATTTTAGAAAAGAATCAAGCTCCTTGAAGTTGATCGAACAGATCATCGATTCTCGGTAGTGGGTACCGATTTTTAATCGTAACCTTATTCAATTCTAAATAATCAATGCGCATATGCATCGATCCGTCTTTCTTGTTGACAAATAACACCGGTGCTCCCTACGGTGATGAACTAGGTTGTATGAAACTTTTCTCTAGTAATTCGTCAAGCTGTTTCTTCAATTCTTGCATCTCCGTTGGTGCTAGTCGATAAGGTGATTTGGCAATCGGTGTCGTTCCTGGTATTAGGTGAATTCTAGATTCAACCTCTCGATCTGGCGGTAATCCAGGTAATTCTTCTGGAAAAACTTCTGGGAATTTAGATACTACAGGAATATCTTTAAATTATTTTCCTTTAGTGTTAATGATTATTGAAGTCATATACACAGTTCCCCCTTTCCGTGCATAACTTGCAGCTTTCATCGCAGAGATGAATTTTGTTTATCTTGTTGGCTTATCTCTTTTAATTGTGATATTTTCACCATTTGGCGCACTTACTTGTATAGACTTTTGATCACATAATATACGTGCTTGATTGGCTACCACCCAATCCATTCCTAATACGACGTCGAATCCGGCCAATTCAATTGGTAAAAGATTAGCAGTAAATCTATGATTTAAAATTTCTATCCTTGCTTCCTGCAGGATTTCACTTATCTTGATAGAACTTCCATTTGCTGTCTCCACTAGACAGTCTTGGTGAAGTTTAGTTAATGGTTGACTGAGAAGTTTATGGAAAGAAGTATTTATGAAATTTTGGTTCACACCAGAGTCGAATAATACTTTAGCATAAACATCATTAACTAAAAATGTACCGGCAATCACATCCGGGATCATCATGGCTTTCTCAGATGTCAGAACGAAGGCTCTGGCATTCTTCTTGGGTCCTTCTATTGTCTTTGCTTTGTTGTTTGTCGCTAGAGCTAGTTTTGGACAGTTCGGTTTGATATGACCAGCTTCTCCGCAGTTGTAGCATATTCTGGCACTAGCTTTCTTCCTACAATCTTCTTCCTTATGTCCTAGGAACTTCCAGAAGTTGAAGGACACAACACACTTTCCTGAGTGCTTCTTTTTACAAAACTTGCAGTAGGGAGAAGAAGAAGGACATGTTCCTTTTCCGCGATAGGAATTACCATAGCGTAGTTCTTGAGTAATCTTTTGGGCTAGGTTCTTTTTCTGGTTTTCCTCTTATGTACGTACCAATTCATATGTCAAGGTGTTCGCAAGTTCTACTGCTTTTTCTATGGTTTGGGGTTTAGCTGCCTTAACTACATGTCTGATCTCACTAATTAATCCTCAGATGTAACGGGAGATTAACACTGGTTCTGGTGAGGCAAGTGTTGGTACTATCCTTGCATATTCAAAGAATATTGTAGTATAGTCCCTGCAATCTACTCCACTCATTCTATGATTCAGAAATTTATTAGCAATATGTTCTTTTTCATGAGGATGACATAATTTCCTTTCAACTATTTCCTTAAAGTTGTTCCATTCCATGTTGTAAACCCTGTCACTTCCTCTGGATTGAAGAATGGTATTCCACCACTCTAAGGCTGCATTCTTAAAGAGATTAGAAGCATGCATGATCTTTTCTTCATCTGCACAATTGCTTATCTTTAAAACTGCTTCTGTCTTTTCTATCTAGCGCAAGGCTGAAATGGCTCATTCATTGCCTGAGAATTCTATCGGTTTACAGGCTAATAATTCTTTATAAGAACAACCATATGAGATGGTCCTTCTTCTTTTTGGAATTGGAGCTTGGATAAGTGGTCTGTGATTTCTATTCACACTGTGACTTGGTTCAGTGGGTGCACGTTTACTGCCTATTACGGAATTATTTTCTGCCTTTTTAATAGTGTTGATAATATATGGCATGGCATGGCATCTATGATTACTTGGGCTACTATGTGTTCGATAGCACTTTTATCCACTTGGTTTCCATTATTATTGTTATACTAGATTTCCTGATTTACTTCGTTTGACATCTGAATTGTAAACATTATCAGGTATTAATATCACAGAATTAAACAAACAAATACTCAAATATATTTAAACAAAAACGTCGATCATTGCGACTTTACTCTTTTCATATTTATATATGCAGCTATTACAACTATAACTGGAATTTAAACACTAGTAAGTATGCATCGATATATGTGTATATAGGATGTGGATCATTACAGAACCCTAACTATTGCGAGAACAAAAAGAACAACTCTAAAATACTAAATTTTGGGATTTAAAGTACATTTCTTTTAAATATTATGTTTTTTACATTCATATGTGTATTATATATACATAAAAAAAACCAACGATTTTAACTGATACATAGCCTACATATATGTTGGTAATTTAACCTACACATAACCTACATATGTGTAGGTTATACAAAAAGTGAAATTTTCCATATTTTGTTTTGAATTCTAGTGTAAGAAACAATAAATCTTATATTTATAACATCTTCATTTACTTTTTAGGATAGAAAAAATGGGTGATTCATTGTGTTCTACGTGTTTTCGCAATATTTAGTGTTCTGCATAGAATATTCCCATATATATATATATATATATATGGTAAGGTTCATGCGAGAACCACCTTTATTGCGAGAACCGCGAGAACCCATGTGAACACAACCTAAAATAGCTAAAAAAACCTAATCCCCACCCCCACCCCCCGAAAAAAACCTAACCCCCCCCCAAGCTAAATGCTAAAAACTAAACCCTCCAAAAAACCTAACCCCCCACCCCCCAAAAAAAAGCTAAACCCCCCTCCCCCACTCCCCAAAAACCAAAACCCCCCCACCCACCCCCCACCCCCAAGCTAAAATGCTAAAAACTAAACCCTCAAAAAATCTAAAAAAATAAAAAAATAAAAAAAAAACCCACAAAATATATTTTTTTAATATTTTTTTTACATTAAAATCGCTACTTTTAGTAGCAAAATTTTTTTTTTAAATTAAAATTTTTTTTTTTGCTATTAAAAGTAGCAATTTTTTTATAAAAAATATAAAAAAAAATTTTGTTTGTGTTTTTTAGCTATTTTTAGGTATTTTTGTTTGTGTTCACATTGGTTCCCGCGGTTCTCGCAATAAAGGGTGGTTCCTAACGGATCCTTTTCCTATATATATATATATAATATATATATATATAGGTGATATATATTAATTTATGTTTATCTTAGTTGATATAATTTTTTTTATCAAAGTAACAGAATACACACACACATACACACACACACACACACACACACACACATATATATATATATATATATATATATATATATATATATATATATATATATATATAGGGAGAGGATCATGAGGAAACTAGATATAAATGAGAAATCCAAAAAACTAACCAAAAAAACACTAAAAAGGAGGGGGAGACTTTTAATGAAGGAGGGGGGGGGGGGGGAGACTTTTAATGAAGGAGGGGTAAAATTGAAAAAAAAATATATAACTTTTCAAACATTTCCCATTTCTCCATAAGTTATCATTTTAAAACAAAAATGGCACCATAAGATCACAAATTTTTGTATCTTTCATTCAAGTATATTCGAGCATATTTTTTATGACATAAAAAAAGATTTATGGTGTCGTCTTGTTTTCAATACTATTATTATAGTCGTGCACATGTGCCATATAACATGTACTACAATTACATTACATGCTTAAAATTAGCTTTTTGAGTCTAGTTTAGCTTTTAGGGTTAGTTTTTTTGGAGGTTTAGGATTAGGATTAGGTTTTTGGGTGTGGGGGGGGAGGGGGGTTTAGGTTTTTGGGGGGTGGGGGGTTTAGGTTTTTTTCGGGTTTATGTTTAGGGTTTAGTTTTAGGTTTTCGGGAGGGTGGGGGTAGGGGGTTTAGGTTTTTGGCGGGTGGGGGGGTTAGGCTTTTGGTGGGAGGGTGAATTTAGGTTTTTGGGGGGTGGGGTTGGGGGGTTTAGGTTTTGGGGGGGGGGGGGGGTCGGTGGGGGGTGGGTTAAGTGGTTTAAGCTTTATGTATTAGTGTACATGTGCAGTACAACAAAAAAAAAAAATTTTAAATTATTTTTCTAGGCATAAAAACTAGCGATTTTTTTTATTAAAAATTGTAAAAAAAAAAAAAATTTGGTATGTTTTTAGGTTTTTTTTAGGCTTTTTTGGTTAGTTTTTTTGTTTTCTCATTTAAACTAGTTTTCTCATGATCCATCCCATATATATATATATATATATATTAGGCGACTTGTTTCTAGTATAGCATCTCATTCTCATCATACTTCCAGACGAGTTTTTCTCCGATTTGGCGGAAACGATTTCCTTCTTCAACTAACTCTTCACCGTACTGGCGAAGTTCTGCTACATTCTCATGGCTCATTGGTCGCATTGGGGTTGGCACTGGTTCAGGGTAACGTGGTATTGGTTCTCCGTAAGAATATGGGTTATTCAATATTTCCTGAATCGACCGGTTGTCGTCCCACCACTGATCTAAAAGGTTCGGTGCTGGATTCATATGTATCTCATTTGGATCTAAGGCTGTCATTGGAAGTTGGTTTTCCTGGTTTTATTCTAGATCCATGGGTTGGTTAGGGAATAAGGGTAAAAGTTGTGGGTCTACTACTTGGTTGAGATCAATTTCTATATTTCCAAACATATGAAAGTCAGCTAGTTGCCTATCCAATTCTTCCTCCCATAAAGGTCTAGCTTCTGAGTTTTGGGTATTTCTCTCTCTATCCACTATTATTTGTTGTTGAAAATTTCTCATCCTTTTCTCCTCTTTGATTTTGTTTTATTAAACCAACCTCTCTTTTTAGGGGGAAAATGTTCTTCGGATTTGGCTTTAAAAAACAAAGATATCCTCAGAATCGGCTGTGTATCCTAGGTTAGCTGGGATGTTCCATCATCCTTTGGAGAATGAGGTAATTGATGATAAGCGTCAGAAGTACACTGATCACTCATACTGTAAACTAGAAAATTGTCAAAATAACAATAAAATAATAATATATATTTACATAGAATAACACATAAGTTATTTCCTAACACAATTGGTTAAAATTTAGGTATTAAATGAACACCTAAATGGCTTAAACTAGTGCCTCTGATACCACCTTATGTCGCAACCCCCGACCCCTACTCTGGGAGCGGGAGCCGCGAGCAACAGTCAAGTGGTATCGGTGTTTATTAATTTAGCAGTGGAAATGAGACATCAGGATCGTAGTTAGGAAATAAATTTCAGAGTTTCAAAATACCAAACTTTTATAATAAACCAATGGGATAAAACCCAGGTTTCATTCATAATATATTTATAGGGATAAACCCTAGTTGCTGAAAAACATAAACTATTATTTACGTAACTTTATAGCCACTTTCTTTAAGCCTTCAGTGCTCCATAGCTAGCTTCTTATAGCTTCACATTAAGTTACCTGAAACGCGTTTTAAAAACATTTTATCAGCAAAAAATACTGTCGAGTACATTCCAATTTATAAAAAAACATCAGTTTTTATAACTTTACAGTATTAAGGGCGATTACAATGTTTATATCTACCCATTTACTCGTTCAGTACTTGTCACTCAACGGATCTGTGACTATGGTCATATCACACATTGGATACTCGTGCCCAATTGTGAAGGTTATCAAGTACTGTATACAAACCCTATAATATTGGCAACAATTGTAGAATACAAAGACTTAATCACTGTTGTTATAACTGATAAACATTTAGGGTTTTGGAAAACATTTGAAATAAGGGCTCACAAACTGTGAGAAAAGAGAATGAACTCACAAACTGCGAGAAAAAGTAGAATGGACTCACAAACTGTGAGAAAAAGTAGAATGGACTCACATTGTAGACTTAGGTATTTCTACAGGCTTCCTGGTGATATCTTCTAATTATTTCTTTGTGTTTCTATTAAAATATACAATGCACGCGTGTTAGTAAGATAACCCAAATCACATCAGCCATACAACACGATACAGAACCCCAACGAACTTAGTCAGGCAGAGCCTCGACATGCGTTGGTGGGTCCTAAATCAATCGGGTAGGGTAACGAATTAGTGATCGATGGTTAAAATACCTACAACGGGGCAGAGTTTCGTGTTTTAGGGGGTATTTTGGCTATAGTTTTCGGCTATAGAGACAGAGAGCAAGAACGAATGTGAGCGACTTGAAATGTGCAGGGGACTGCCTTATTTATACTTATTTTCGGAGTCTGTCGCGCCACGCGACAGCTCCACGTGAGCCTGGCGCACCACGCGAGAGCAGCCCTAGCTACGGTTAGGGTTGCTGAGTTAACCCTAGACCCAACACGTTGCTGACACGTGTCAACATGGGTGTCCGGCAAGAAATGAGTCCCTTGCGCCACACGACCGGCTCACCTAGTCCTGGCGTGCCGCGCGACAGGTATAAAATCAGATTTTTTTAATTAAATAAATGTTATACGGGTTCGGTTACGTATATACGGGGTATTTTAGGGCGGTTTCGAGGGTTATTATATGATCTGAGATTGGAACAAGTTTCTTCAAGTTCATGGTTATGCCTACAAATCTACAATAACACCATGTGGGTTGGATTAAATTAGTTAAATCACACACAGTGAAGGTTTAACTCATTTAATCCTCATAAAAGAAACACTCATAATCTGTTTCAGTAATGGCGGCGTTAGGGTTTTGGTTGGCGGTGATGGTGTGTTGGTGGAGGTGTAGTGGTAATGGTGGTGGTGGTGGTGGTGCCGGAGATGAGTGCTGCAGCAGCGGTGATGGTGGTGTTAGGGTTGAGAGATAGAAGAAAGATTACTAGATGAGGAAGAAAGAGGGGACTCAAATAGTTACAATGTGTAAGATGATGATGATAATAATAATAATAATAATAATAATAATAATAATAGTAATAGTAATAATAATATAATAATATATAGGGGTATTTTAGTATTTTAATGAAAAACTAGCAAAACATTCAAACAAAGTTACAAATTTGGACTCAAATGATTAAGAAAAGTGGTTATAGGGACTCAGGGCGTTAAACATTTTGATATTGGACTTAAGTGGTTAAAATCACTAAAACATAATGACTCAAAAAGTAATTTTCCCGGAGGTTACATAATCGGCAATAATATATTTAACATTGTATGTGGTACGATGATTTAAGTTTTGTCTCTTTATTGTTATAATGTTATGCAATTTTTTACATGCACTCCCCTGATTATACCCCCCTCTCCAAGTTTTGAACAAATACAATTTAACCTTTTATTTTGTCTTTTTTTTTAAATGCATCTGGTTTTTTCTGAGAAAATTTATAAGCCAAAAATAGGACTCCCTTAACAAGCTGATCACAGTAGGCCAGGCCAATACATAAAAATTTAAGTTGCATCTAATAATTGAATTATATATTCGAAACTTATCTAAAATTTTATATAGAATGAATTTTGAATTATATAATCGAAACTTATCTAAAATTTTTTATATATTGAATTTGTATCAATTATTCATGTATAGAACTAATTTTAAAATTTTGAATTTACTTGTAGTACGCGAAAAATTCAGACCCTAAATAGGACTCCCTCTTATGTACGTACCAATTCATATGTCAAGGTGTTCGCAAGTTCTACTGCTTTTTCTATGGTTTGGGGTTTAGCTGCCTTAACTACATGTCTGATCTCACTAATTAATCCCCAGATGTAACGGGAGATTAACACTGGTTCTGGTGAGGCAAGTGTTGGTACTATCCTTGCATATTCAAAGAATATTGTAGTATAGTCCCTGCAATCTACTCCACTCATTCTATGATTCAGAAACTTATTAGCAATATTTTCTTTTTCATGAGGATGACATAATTTCCTTTCAACTATTTCCTTAAAGTTGTTCCATTCCATGTTGTAAACCCTCTCACTTCCTCTGGATTGAAGAATGGTATTCCACCACTCTAAGGCTACATTCTAAAAGAGATTAGAAGCATGGATGATCTTTTCTTCATCTGCACAATTGCTTATCTTTAAAACTGCTTCTGTCTTTTCTATCCAGCGCAAGGCTGAAATGGCTCATTCATTGCCTGAGAATTCTATCGGTTTACAGGCTAATAATTCTTTATAAGAACAACCATATGAGATGGTCATTCTTCTTTTTGGAATTGGAGCTTGGATAAGTGGTCTGTGATTTCTATTCACACTGTGACTTGGTTCAGTGGGTGCACGTTTACTGCCTATTACGGAATTATTTTCTGCCTTTTTAATAGTGTTGATAATATATGGCATGGCATGGCATGGCATCTATGATTACTTGGGCTACTATGTGTTCGATAGCACTTTTATCCACTTGGTTTCCCTTATTATTGTTATACTAGATTTCCTGATTTACTTCGTTTGACATCTGAATTGTAAACATTATCAGGTATTAATATCACAGAATTAAACAAACAAATACTCAAATATATTTAAACAAAAACGTCGATCATTGCGACTTTACTCTTTTCATATTTATATATGCAGCTATTACAACTATAACTGGAATTTAAACACTAGTAAGTATGCATCGATATATGTGTATATAGGATGTGGATCATTACAGAACCCTAACTATTGTGAGAACAAAAAGAACAACTCTAAAATACTAAATTTTGGGATTTAAAGTACAGTTCTTTTAAATATTATGTTTTTTACATTCATATGTGTATTATATATACATAAAAAAAACCAACGATTTTAACTTATACATAGCCTACATATATGTTGGTAATTTAACCAACACATAACCTACATATGTGTAGGTTATACAAAAAGTGAAATTTTCCATATTTTGTTTTGAATTCTAGTGTAAGAAACAATAAATCTTATATTTATAACATCTTCATTTACTTTTTAGGTTTTTAGGATAGAAAAAATGGGTGATTCATTGTGTTCTACGTGTTTTCGCAATATTTAGTGTTCTGCATAGAACATTCCCCTATATATATATATATATATATATATATATATATATATGGTAAGGTTCATGCGAGAACCACCTTTATTGCGAGAACCGCGAGAACCAATGTGAACACAACCTAAAATAGCTAAAAAAACCTAATCCCCACCCCCACCCCCCGAAAAAACCTAACCCCCCCCCCCCCCCCCAAGCTAAATGCTAAAAACTAAACCCCCAAAAAACCTAACCCCCCCACCCCCCCAAAAAAAAGCTAAACCCCCCTCTCCCACTCCCCAAAAACCTAAACCCCCCACCCACCCCCCACCCTCAAGCTAAAATGCTAAAAACTAAACCCTCAAAAAATCTAAAAAAATAAAAAAAAACCCACAAAATTTATTTTTTTAATATTTTTTTACATTAAAATCGCTACTTTTAGTAGCAAATTTTTTTTTTAAATTAAAAAAAAAAATTTTGCTATTAAAAGTAGCAATTTTTTTATAAAAAATATAAAAAAAAAATTTTGTTTGTGTTTTTTAGCTATTTTTAGGTATTTTTGTTTGTGTTCACATTGGTTCCCGCGGTTCTCGCAATAAAGGGTGGTTCCTAACGGATCATTTTCCTATATATATATATAATATATATATATAGGTGATATATATTAATTTATGTTTATCTTAGTTGATATAATTTTTTTTATCAAAGTAACAGAATACACACACACATACACACACACACACACATATATATATATATATAGGGAAAGGATCATGAGAAAACTAGATATAAATGAGAAAACAAAAAAACTAACCAAAAAACACTAAAAAGGAGGGGAGACTTTTAATGAAGGAGGGGGGGGGGGAGACTTTTAATGAAGGAGGGGTAAAATTGAAAAAAAAATATATAACTTTTCAAACATTTCCCATTTCTCCATAAGTTATCATTTTAAAACAAAAATGGCACCATAAGATCACAATTTTTTGTATCTTTCATTCAAGTGTATTCGAGCATATTTTTTATGACTTAAAAAAAGATTTATGGTGTCGTCTTGTTTTCAATACTATTATTATAGTAGTGCACATGTGCAATATAACATGTACTACAATTACATTACATGCTTAAAATTAGCTTTTTGAGTCTAGTTTAGCTTTTAGGGTTAGTTTTTTTGGAGGTTTAGGATTAGGATTAGGTTTTTGGGGGGTTTAGGTTTTTTTCGGGTTTATGTTTAGGGTTTAGTTTTAGGTTTTCGGGAGGGTGGGGGTAGGGGGTTTAGGTATTTGGCGGGTGGGGGGTTAGGCTTTTGGTGGGAGGGTGAATTTAGGTTTTTGGGGGGTGGGGTTGGAGGGTTTAGGTTTTGTGGGGGGGGGGGGTCGGTGGGGGGTGGGTTAAGTGGTTTAAGCTTTATGTATTAGTGCACATGTGCAGTACAACCAAAAAAAAAAAATTTTTTTTAGATTATTTTTCTAGGCATAAAAACTAGCGATTTTTTTTATTAAAAATTGTAAAAAAAAAAAAATTTGGTATATTTTTAGGTTTTTTTTAGGCTTTTTTGGTTAGTTTTTTTTGTTTTCTCATTTAAACTAGTTTTCTCATGATCCATCCCATATATATATATATATATATATATATATATATATTAGGCGACTTGTTTCTAGTATAACATCTCATTCTCATCATACTTTCAGACGAGTTTTTCTCCGATTTGGCGGAAACGATTTCCTTCTTCAACCAACTCTTCACCGTACTGGCGAAGTTCTGCTACATTCTCATGGCCCATTGGTCGCATTGGGGTTGGCACTGGTTCAGGGTAACGTGGTATTGGTTCTCCGTAAGAATATGGGTTATTCAATATTTCCTGAATCGACCGGTTGTCGTCCCACCACTGATCTAAAAGGTTCGGTGCTGGATTCATATGTATCTCATTTGGATCCAAGGCTGTCATTGGAAGTTGGTTTTCCTGGTTTTATTCTAGATCCATGGGTTGGTTAGGGAATAAGGGTAAAAGTTGTGGGTCTACTACTTGGTTGAGATCAATTTCTATATTTCCAAACATATGAAAGTCAGCTAGTTGCCTATCCAATTCTTCCTCCCATAAAGGCCTAGCTTCTGAGTTTTGGGTATTTCTCTCTCTATCCACTATTCTTTGTTGTTGAAAATTTCTCATCCTTTTCTCCTCTTTGATTTTGTTTTATTAAACCAACCTCTCTTTTTAGGGGGAAAATGTTCTTCGGATTTGGCTTTAAAAAACAAAGATATCCTCAGAATCGGCTGTGTATCCTAGGTTAGCTGGGATGTTCCATCATCCTTTGGAGAATGAGGTAATTGATGATAAGCGTCAGAAGTACACTGATCACTCATACTGTAAACTAGAAAATTGTTAAAATAACAATAAAATAATAATATATATTTACATAGAATAACACATAAGTTATTTCCTAACACAATTGGTTAAAATTTAGGTATTAAATGAACACCTAAATGGCTTAAACTAGTGCCTCTGATACCACCTTATGTCGCAACCCCCGACCCCTACTCTGGGAGCGGGAGCCGCGAGCAACAGTCAAGTGGTATCGGTGTTTATTAATTTAGCAGTGGAAATGAGACATCAGGATCGTAGTTAGGAAATAAATTTCAGAGTTTCAAAATACCAAACTTTTATAATAAACCAATGGGATAAAACCCAGGTTTCATTCATAATATATTTATAGGGATAAACCCTAGTTGCTGAAAAACATAAACTATTATTTACGTAACTTTATAGCCACTTTCTTTAAGCCTCCAGTGCTCCATAGCTAGCTTCTTATAGCTTCACATTAAGTTACCTGAAACGCGTTTTAAAAACATTTTATCAGCAAAAAATACTGTCGAGTACATTCCAATTTATAAAAAAACATCAGTTTTTATAACTTTACAGTATTAAGGGCGATTACAATGTTTATATCTACCCATTTACTCGTTCAGTACTTGTCACTCAACGGATCTGTGACTATGGTCATATCACACATTGGATACTCGTGCCCAATTGTGAAGGTTATCAAGTACTGTATACAAACCCTATAATATTGGCAACAATTGTAGAATACAAAGACTTAATCACTGTTGTTATAACTGATAAACATTTAGGGTTTTGGAAAACATTTGAAATAAGGGCTCACAAACTGTGAGAAAAGAGAATGAACTCACAAACTGCGAGAAAAAGTAGAATGGACTCACAAACTGTGAGAAAAAGTAGAATGGACTCACATTGTGGACTTAGGTATTTCTACAGGCTTCCTGGTGATATCTTCTGATTATTTCTTTGTGTTTCTATTAAAATATACAATGCACGCGTGTTAGTAAGATAACCCAAATCACATCAGCCATACAACACGATACAGAACCCCAACGAACTTAGTCAGGCAGAGCCTCGACATGCGTTGGTGGGTCCTAAATCAATCGGGTAGGGTAACGAATTAGTGATCGATGGTTAAAATACCTACAACGGGGCAGAGTTTCGTGTTTTAGGGGGTATTTTGGCTATAGTTTTCGGCTATCGAGACAGAGAGCAAGAACGAATGTGAGCGACTTGAAATGTGCAGGGGACTGCCTTATTTATACTAATTTTCGGAGTCTGTCGCGCCACGCGACAGCTCCACGTGAGCCTGGCGCACCACGCGAGAGCAGCCCTAGCTACGGTTAGGGTTGCTGAGTTAACCCTAGACCCAACACGTTGCTGACACGTGTCAACATGGGTGTTCGGCAAGAAATGAGTCCCTTGCGCCACACGACCGGCTCACCTAGTCCTGGCGCGCCGCGCGACAGGTATAAAATCAGATTTTTTTAATTAAATAAATGTTATACGGGTTCGGTTACGTATATACGGGGTATTTTAGGGCGGTTTCGAGGGTTATTATATGATCTGAGATTGGAACAAGTTTCTTCAAGTTCATGGTTATGCCTACAAATCTACAATAACACCATGTGGGTTGGATTAAATGAGTTAAATCACACACAGTGAAGGTTTAACTCATTTAATCCTCATAAAAGAAACACTCATAATCTGTTTCAGTAATGGCGGCGTTAGGGTTTCGGGCGGCGGTGATGGTGTTTTGGTGGAGGTGTAGTGGTAATGGTGGTGGTGGTGCCGGAGATGAGTGCTGCAGCAGCGGTGATGGTGGTGTTAGGGTTGAGAGATAGAAGAAAGATTACTAGATGAGGAAGAAAGAGGGGACTCAAATAGTTACAATGTGTAAGATGATGATAATAATAATAATAATAATAATAATAATAATAGTAATAGTAATAATAATATAATAATATATAGGGGTATTTTAGTATTTTAATGAAAAACTAGCAAAACATTCGAACAAAGTTACAAATTTGGACTCAAATGATTAAGAAAAGTGGTTATAGGGACTTAGGGCGTTAAACATTTTGATATTGGACTTAAGTGGTTAAAATCACTAAAACATAATGACTCAAAAAGTAATTTACCCGGAGGTTACATAATCGGCAATAATATATTTAACATTGTATGTGGTACGATGATTTAAGTTTTGTCTCTTTATTGTTATAATGTTATGCAATTTTTTACATGCACTCCCCTGATTATACCCCCCTCTCCAAGTTTTGAACAAATACAATTTAACCTTTTATTTTGTCTTTTTTTTTTAAATGCATCTGGTTTTTTCTGAGAAAATTTATAAGCCAAAAATAGGACTCCCTTAACAAGCTGATCACAGTAATACATAAAAATTTAAGTTGCATCTAATAATTGAATTATATATTCGAAACTTATCTAAAATTTTATATAGATTGAATTTTGAATTATATAATCGAAACTTATCTAAAATTTTTTATATATTGAATTTGTATCAATTATTTATGTATAGAACTAATTTTAAAATTTTGAATTTACTTGTAGTACGCGAAAAATTCAGACCCTAAATATATGTATAGTATTTGTAAATTATAATATCACATGAATAAGTTATCTATTTTTTAGAGATCTGTTTTGCTTTTAAGAACTGAAATATGATTCCACGGTGGTTAAAACTTGGATTAGGATCAAATACAAATGATCCTAATTGTAAGAAGTGTAAGAAGTATTTATAGAGTGACAAGTGTCCAATAACCTAAAAAAACCCATCACACAAAAAACCCCACTACAAAAAAAAATAAATAAAAAAAAAAAAAAAAACCTTAAACATCCACCACCACCAAAAACCTAAACCCCCACCCCCTCAAAAAATATATAGGGGTTTAGGTTTTTGATGATGATGTAGTGGGTTTAGTTTTAGGTTATTGGACACTTGTTACTCTATAAATCCTTCTTACACTTCTTACAATAAATTCTTCTTATACTTCTTACAATTAAAAGACTTTGTAGAATAATTTGACCCGTTAAAACTTTTCCCTTTTAATTACCAGAATATATGGTTACAAATTGGAGCAAAACTATTTCAACATATAATTTAGTGGAATACAAGATGATCGTCGTCGCACCAAGCTTATCCCTATCATATCAACTTTTATATAATTAAACATTTAAAAAATTAATTAAATTCTATAATCAAGTCTTATCCAAATTTTTAAATATTTCAAAAAATTAATTAAATTATATAACCAAGTCTTATCTAAATTTTTGTATGGAATTAATGCCTATCAATTATTTATGTATAAAACTAAAACTAAAGATTTTTTTATGGGTGAAATTTGACAACTTAAAAACTATATTTTTAGAAAGGGGGAGTATAAAAAATAAAAGAGGAGGTGCATTTAGCCAACCTTGTGTTGACTATTGAGTACATATAAAACATTGTTTTACCATTTTATTACATGTTTGGAGATTATAAGGGGAATACATATGACCACATTTAACCAACAAAATTTTAACCTTTTGATACCACTGATGCCTATCGTGCAACACGTGTAATCGAAACGTCTAGTTTGCATTCAAAAGGAAAACAAAATAAAAATCGGAATTTTTAAAATTTTGAGAAGAAAAAAGAGAATAATTGTTTTTAAGTTCTTTTATTCAATCTGATTTTTTTAAAGAACAATATATTTGATATTTACCTATAGTCTTAAAGTACAAAGTCGGTGGCAAAGGCCACCGACAACTCTCTCGAATTTACAATTTTATCCTTACTGGCACTGTCTTAAATTACAGAATAACCCTTCAAATACTGTTTTCACACGGCGTTTTTTTGCCGGGCAACTTTCGTGATACACACAACCACCGTCTTCACGCACCGCACGCCATCGGATTTCACAACAACTATTAAAGCCACTTCATCGTTGCTAAGAAAATCCCTGCTACGACGGGAATGTCTTTAAAATCCGAAAAAAAAATATTGTAGCTAGAACATCAGAAAAGAGGTCGAAAGCTTACTGTGAAACCCTAGCCGACACAGACCGGGTCGAGAAAACCACATGCAATGCTAGATCGGGACTGTGGTAATCCAAAAATCAATGCCGGAAATGGCCTACGCCATCGCCGATTCGGGCGATTTGGTGGTTCGCCGGTCGGACAAGTTCGGCGCTCGGACCGGTAAGTACATAAATTCACCCTTATCTCATCTCCGACGTCTTCTCATTCAAGCCGTCATCATTGAAGGTTGTTGTTGTAAACACCGGAGCCACTAGAACCGCCCTCGCCGTTGCAAACGATGGCTTCGCGGTGGCCGACGATGGAGGTGGTGTTGTGGTGGCTGTACAAAAGCTTTAACTCTTTACATGAATGCTTTAGAATATTTGAATACCCATTTGAAATATGAGAACCGTTCAAAACCCCAACCACTATTAGATGAAGACGATGGAGGTTTTCTGGTGGTGTTTTGTGATTGTAGTCTTTTGTGGTTATGGTGTTTTGTAGTGGTGGCATTATTGATGGCGGTTGTAGACACTAGAGAGACTTAGTAGACTAGAGAGAAAACCCTGGGTTTGCATTAATGCCCATAGGTTTTCTTTGAAGAACACAAAAGATGGCATGTGACATGTATTTACAAAACTTGAACTTTTAATAACTTTAAAATTGAAGCAGCTACTTCAACTATTAATTATAACATAACTATTCCAACTAGGTTCAAATGAAATAGATAAAAAAAAAAAAAATAACAAAAGGGAATATTTCACAGAATAGTAACTAAGTTTTAAAAGTATTCTAATTAGGTCACTGGTGTTATTTTTGTCCCAATTAGATAACTTAACATTTAAATCGAGCCATGTCCTTTTTTCCATGTGTCAAGAAAAAAATGGAGTATAAGATGCTGGGGTCAAATTATTTTAATATATGAAATTATATTTATTAAAAATAAAAACCATTTAATTACATAAAAAAATTAAAAAACAAGTTACAATCTACGTCATCACTCGACGTTAGCATCAAATAAAAGAGAAAAAAGAAACAAAAATCCACATTACCATGGTTACCTATGAAATTGATGAGAAAACCCTTAATTTTAACGAAGAATGAATTTTGAGTGACCTGATTGGAACACTTTTAAAACTTGAGTGACCTAATTGGAACACTTTTAAAACTTGGTTACTATTCTACAAAGTTACCCCATAATAAAAAGGTAAAAATCAGGGGCACGTGTCTGTGTGTAAGAAAGAGTGAAAAGTCAGGCATGCGTTTCATTTATCGATGCACTACCTCTGCACGTGTCACGGTCTTCGTGAATCACTTTCTTTCTTTTTGCCACTTATACCCCCTCAAGTATAAAAACATCAATATTATCAGACCCATAGTTATAACAACTATAAAATATTGGTGTTCTCATCAGTGGCGAAGCTTGAAAAAAATGTTCGGGGGGGTGGAAGGTACCGGACCTAAAAAAAATTCTATGTTTGGGTCGGATGTCGGTGATTCGATTCGGTTCGGATCGGGTCAAATATTAATATCAAATAAAATACGTTCTCAAACATTAAAACGTAAACATTGTTTAACAAACAATTGAACAAAGACACGAAAACATTAAAAAGAAGAGGAAGGTGGGTACCCGGTGGCTGGTTCTCCTGGATGAAGAATTATAGTTCTGCTTGTCTTCCTTTAAGATTTTTGAATTCGTCAATTATGGACTCCGAATCAAAGCTCTCAGCAATCTCCTTTTCTATGTAAATCACCATACTGTTTGCTAGATACTGATCTGACATCTTATTGCGAAGTCGAGTCTTAAATATTTTCATCGCTGAAAATCCTCTTTCCGTTGTTGCAGTCGAAACTGGAAGCGTCAAGATTAGCCGACACACTTTTTCAACCAATTTGTACGTGTTATTTTTCTGACATTGCACAAGAGTTTTGCAAAGATCAGAAAGAGTTGATACCTCACTTAGCTTGGGATTATTTTTTCTTTCAACTTGAAAATTATCCAATTGACCACGTTATTATTCGGTTCATTATTCGCTTCATTAACCGGTTCATTATTCGGTTCATTATTCGCTTCATTAACCGGTTCAATATTCGCTTCATTAACCGGTTCGCTTGTTGAAGCTTTTTGCCGTTTAATCTCATTGTTTCCATCAACTTGTTCTTCATTCTTTCTTTTAAAAAAAGAAGTTATGATTTTGTTTTGCCCCATAGCGTAATCTAACAAGAAACAAGTCAACAACACAAGTTAAATCCCTAATTTATTTCAACAAGTTACAGCCTGTTAGTCTGTTACAGCCTAATTAACCATCAACAAAGCATTTTCTTTTTCTAATATCTAGCATGGTTACAGCCTAATTTCACCCCTAAATCCCTAATTTCAACAAGTTTATGGCAAAAAATCGGTCCAATTTCATCCCTAATTTAAACCTAAATCACATAAATTAAGCCCTAATTTAAACCTAAAGATAAAAAAAAAACACATACCTCGTCTCCTCGAAGTCGATTAGTCGAACGAAGAAGACAGCCCACAGCCGCACCTGCGTTTTTTTCTTCTGTTCTCCTCGAGTTCTCGTCTCCACTCTCCAGTTAGCAGCAGCTAGCAAGCAAAAGCAGTTTTTTTTTTTTTTTTTTTTTTTTTTTTTTTTTGTGACCGGTTAGCAGCAGCAACAGCTTTAAGTGTTTAACTAATGGGGCATGGGCTATTCAAGTTATAATGGGTTTTCTTTGGGCTTTTAATTAATGGGCTAAGTTATAATTGTTTTTTTTGGGTTTTTTTGGACCGGTTAGCAGCAGCCAGCAAGTCAGCAACAGGTTTAACTAATGCCTAATGGGCTATATAAATATTTTTTTTATAAAACAGGAGGGGTCGAAAACGTATATACAAAAAAAAAAAAATTAAACCGGGGGGTCCAAAAAAATATATACCTAATTTTTTTTTTAAACCGGGGGGGGGGGGGGGGTGAATACATATAAACCTAAAAATTTCTATACGAAAAATAGATACGTAACACTACTTCGCAAAAAGTTCGGGGGGTCGGGCGCCCCCCCCGGCCCCTCATATCCTGCGCCACTGGTTCTCATGACTGGTGGTGGTTGTATACATAGAGACAGAAAACACATGGTTTTGGAATGAGGATAGTGTTAAATTTTAAACAACTTTTTTTGAAGTAATTGTAATTTCAAAAATGCCAACAATGTTACAGTTGTATTTTGAAGTAATTGAAATTTCATAAATGCCATCATTGTTACAACTATATTATTGCTATTAAATTTATTAAATAATATACTGAAATTGTTAAAGTAAGATATACTTACTGAGATTAATTTGCAACAATACAATTTTACCTTTATGTACCTGTTGATATAAATTCGAGTTGCTCTATATTACGATGTAAACTTTTTGAGAATGCGTCAGTTCAAATCTAATGCATTTTTATGCTTATTTTATAATTGTTTGGTACTTTTTGTTCTGAATCGAGTGAAGTCAAATTGTGTTTTTTTTTCCTTTTTTAAAAATTTCTAATTAATCTCTTTTGTTTACACGTGTTTGTTTCTCCTTTTACCCGCTACGTTTTATATGTATGATTCGGATCATATAGAATACATTATAATCGTATTGTATAAATTCGATTTGGAGTAGTTAACGCAACACATAACGTTTAGATCCAATCGCAATGCTTATATAGGTTACATTAAGTTCAATCGGATACGTCGAAACATGCGTTTTCGTGTGGTTAACGCAACACATAACGCTTGGACTAATTCATTTGATGTTTGCGATGTACCCGCGTCGCAACGCGCGCGGGCATTATTACTAGTTATATTTAAATTTTAACGAGATATACAGAATTATCTCCTTAATTTAAGATATTAAAAAAAGCAAATTCAAGTACAATACTTATCTTTTTATCTCGTAATCGTTTATCTGAATTTAATCATATATTTTCAAACTTTCTTCCCACGTTTCCTACCCATAGCCTATAAATACACCGAACTCCATCCCTGTTTCTTCACAACTAATATTCTCCAAAACTCCTAATTTCTCGTATTATCAAAGTAATCCTCTTTCTGAGCTTTGTTAATCTTTATATTTTTTTAACCTTTGGCTTTAACGTTTGAATTATTGGTTTTGTTATGTAAAACAGATGGTGATGGGTATCTACGTTAAAACCATGACCGGAAAGGTGATCAATCTGGAAGTCGAAAGCTCAGACACTGTGGAAAACGTCAAGGCCAAGATCCAAGACAAGGAAGGCGTTCCGGCCGACCAACAAAAACTTATCTTCTCCGGAAAGCAGCTTGAAGAAGGCAGAACACTAGGTGATTACAATATCCAAAAGGATGCTACCATCTTTTTGGTTCTACGTCTCCGTGGTGGGATGCAAATATTTGTGAAGACGCTCACCGGAAAGACTATCACGTTGGAGGTGGAGAGTTCGGATACCATCGATAACGTCAAGGCCAAGATTCAGGATAAAGAGGGCATCCCGCCGGACCAGCAGCGGTTGATCTTTGCCGGAAAACAGTTGGATGATGGTCGTACTTTGGCGGATTATAACATCCAGAAGGAGTCTACGCTTCATCTTGTGCTCAGGTTAACAAAAAAATCACTTATACCAATTTTTCCTTTTATATACACAAAGGATAACAACACAAATAACATATAGTGCATGTGACTAAATAAAAAAGGGTAATTGCACGGTACCCCTAGCCGCGGAAGGGATTCCCCTTCCCAGTTCACCACCCGACAAGGATCCCTCGCAGTAAATAACCTAGCCATCAAAGAGGGGTTGAAACATGTTTTGAATCCGAGACCTCAGAGGTGTCCTCGGTCCGGCCTTAAAGCGGGTGTCGGTGGCCACTGGGCCAAGAAAGCAAAGTAAATTTCTAAAATCATTCATAGACTAACAAAAAGAAGAAAAGAAGTTATATAAAGTTCCTTTATCTTAGTACATAAGTAGTTGTAAGTTCTAGTTATAGTTATAGTTATAGTATACAGAGAGGTTTCTTCCAACAAAACCCAACTCGAATTTTTTTTTTTTTCAGAAATACAAAGTATATATAAATAAAATATAAACATATATAAGTAAAAACAAAGCTAAATTTCATATATTGCAGGCTAAGGGGAGGGATGCAGATATTCGTCAAGACCTTGACTGGAAAGACGATTACTCTAGAGGTCGAGAGTTCGGACACAATCAACAACGTGAAGGCTAAGATTCAAGACAAGGAGGGGATCCCACCGGACCAACAACGGCTAATCTTTGCAGGGAAACAACTTGAAGACGGTCGTACTTTGTCTGATTACAACATCCAGAAAGAGTCTACCCTTCACCTTGTTCTTCGTCTCCGCGGTGGGGTTTGATGATATTGTGGTTGGTGGTTATGTGGTGGATTGTGGTTTCGTTTAATGGTTTTTATTTTCTCATGAATTGAACAGTCTTTTGTTAATTTGGAATGGAACTTTTTTTTGTGGTTAATCTGCTTTCTTCAATATGGTTTTTCTTTTTCTATTGTTAAGTGTATCTTAATCAACAACCTATTATTGTTGGATTTACTAAAACAGATACATTCTCATGGGATAAACTGTTACTTATTTCATGAGACGTTTGTAGTTTTCAAAGTAACTACTTGTAAGCAAGATAATGTGAATAATGGGGATTTGACTGAGTACGTTACTAACTTAGGCTATGGGGGTACGGTCCAAGTGGAAATCGGGTGTGAAAAGTCTCATATTATATACTTAATAACAACATACCCTAGCACAATAGCCATGAAACATTAATAGATAATCACCGATAAAAACCTTTAATACCCACATAAATCATAATTAATTTGTAAGGATATAAAATTATTATTATTTTAATATTTACGTTTTTGCAAACAGTATCTTAGCTCATGAAAAGGAAACAATTTCTTAATGAAATTGTTATATGCCTAATAAAGTGTATCAATCCTATGAGATTTGGAGACCGGCCTTCAATAAGTCTTGACGCCACCCAAAAAAAAAAATATATATATTTTAAAATTTAACAAATAACCTATTATAAACTAAGTATTTTAAAAAAATATCAATCCCATAACTTCCTTCACTGGCCTAATCATTAAAAAATAACCTAAAAATTAATAAAAAAAAATACAAGGAAATTCTAGAAATTACTATAAGCACGTAACTCATAAGCTCTAAATTTTCGGAGCCACCATTAAGAGGTACACAAATACAAACATACATATAGGGCCCTCAAGGGCGTGTAAGACAACTAAAGCCCATATTTCGGCCCCCACATCTTAAGGGCTGGGTTTCTATATTTCATTTATATATTGATTTGGACCCAATTTCTAGTTCTTTATGTTTGACGCCTGCTAGTTATTGACCGACATATTTACTTTCTTATATTTTGGGATATTCTTTTGTTGTCTTTATTTCCTTTCCTATTATTGGTGCCTTGATTTTTTCTCTGCCTTGTATATAGCCGATGGCTAGGTTCCTTTTTGGTTGTATCATTTTCCTTGACTATCTCTAGTATCATAACAATTTGCATATGGTATCAGAGCGGTCTTCAAAAGATCCTCTAAATCAGTCACAAACCAACCATGGCAGGCGGTGAAGGAAAGAAGACCAAGGAAGAACACGTCATCAGTCACGATTCTCCATATTATCTTCATCCCTCCGACTACCCAAGTCAACTGCACGTCAATTACGTGCTAACCGACAGCAATTACAAGGACTGGTCATAAGAAATCATGAATTTCTTGTTCGCCAAAAACAAGATCCGCTTCATAGATGGCACCCTGAAGAAACCAAACAAAGATTCGTTAGAATATATGCCGTGGATGAGGTGCGATGTAACAACTCTCACCAAAATTATTATTTCTTAATTTATTATGTCCAATAGGAAACCCTAATTGAGACCCCACAAGTAATATTGCATGACCCCTAAAATTTTCAGAACAGTTGGAACTAGGATCAGGGCCCCCTAAAACTCAGGGGGTATTCCCTAATGGACGATTATCTTCACAGTTTGTTGTACAAAGTGAATTTCGTCGAAAATTTGACTCACCCAGGCAATGTGGACACGAGGCTACCCTAGCCTAGAAGTGGACCCGTCGCGCCACGCGTGGGAGCCAGGTAGACCTGGCGCGCCACGCGACAGGGACCATTTTCCAGCATATAAATGAGGGGCTTGGCACTTGCATGGGGGAGTTGTTACGACGAGAAATTTCGTTTTCTACGTTACGTTGTGCTCTGATCTTTCTAAAAACAATCAAATCCCGACACTCTGCTGCGACAACAGGGTAATAACTCGATCACTGCTACGTTACAATGTCCGATTGATTGAAACCGATCCGATGGATGTTTAAGTGCTGCCCAAATCAGGGCTATACTTTGTCATTCGTCGTGAGGGTTTTGATTTCGTGAGCTTATCGTAAATGTTGTATTAAGTTACTAACCTAGTTTCGTGTGCATTATTATTTACCTAGGTTACACTGCTAAAATCAGTAGGCTAAACTCTGCCCGTCTAAACTTGCAATGTAAGTCATTCTCTTTTTATCAACTGTTTTACTAAACCTCAAATTATTTTCAAAGTTTATAATTACAGGGATTAAGTCGTGGTTATCTTGAATCACTGGCAAGTGGGGTATTGTGCACATTACTAATCTCTCACGGTTAGGTTCACCAACCTAACAGTCATAATCATCACTACTTGGGTGAAAGGAACCAATAGTGGTATGACCATCGTCACCAGGGTGTGACACGGCGCCAGATAAAAATAAAATAGTAGCCATTGTAATCGCTCTTATGCTGTAATTTATAACTATGTGTCGTTTTATTAAACTTGAGTGACTCGCCAGTATTTCCCCGCTGATAAAATATTTTCAAAACATGTTTCAGGTGACCTACTGTGAATCAAGGAAAACGTGCTACGGAGCACTAACAAGCTTGAAGTGGTGGCTCAGTAAAATAAATAAACATGTTTTGTAAAACAGGAAATTTCCTCGTGAAATTCCTCTATTGTAAATTACGGGGTTTGTCCCAAATTATGAAATAAAATAATTGGGCATTTTCAAGTATTTAAAAGATCCTGTTAAACTTCCGCTGCCACTCAAATAATAAATACCACGGGTTTCTGTCCCGCGGCTCCTGGACCGGGTCACCCCGGGACGGGGGCCGTGACAGGAAAATGTGGTATCAGAGCCACTGATTTAAGCCAATTAAGTATTTAGAAATACTAAATTTTTCTGATTGCCATTCTGTGATTCCGTTTAAATTTAATTTACAAAATTTTAACTTATAATTTTGTGTGTTTCTTCATGTATGCTAACAGCATGAATGAATTGTCGGAGGCACTCTGAAATATTCTATCCATAGCACAGATATGGATACCACCAGTACCTTTACTAGCTACCAGGCTGATACTGAAGAGCCAATGGTATTCCAAGCCAAACCTCAGGAGAAACCAAAGCCGAAAAAGAGAAGAAGACTCGTAGGCTGGAGGCGTATGCGTAGGAAGAAACCAGCGACACAGAAAGTTATAAAGACTGAGGATCCGAAGGATAAAGGAAAAGGAAAATAAATTGGGGAAAATTCAGGGCAAGCCCAGGAAATGCCATCATGGGAGGAGCTGGATCGTAAACTGGCACTTAGTGACCTCATCGGACCTGCCGATGAAAACCTTTTCAATTACCCAGCGGAAGCACAACTTCCAGTTAATCTGGAACCTGCTATCCCAGATCCTATTATCCACCCCCGACCTCTACCAGGAGAGCTAGAAGAAAGGTGGACAACTGACTGACAATTTTAGAATCTCTTAAATAACCCTAACACCTTTTTCCCCCAGTTTGACCCTGAGCCTGCACCAAACCCACCAATGAGCACCGAGAACTTAGCTGAACTCCGCCACTATGGCGAGGAACTGGTGGACGCAGGAAATAGAATCCGAGAAGTGGGGGAACAGATCTCATGGAAATACGACGAGTGGGAGCGTCGTTTCTGAGACGCCAGTTGGTTGTGGTTGCTTGACGGTGTGGTTATGTGTTTAATAATAAAAAAATATAATTATGTAAAATAACTTAAAATAAAACTTTTGTAACATATCTAGTGTGTACGGATGCATACTAAAATATATAAAATATGAAAGTCGCAAAGTCGACAATTTGGCTATACGTGTTGACGTGATTATGTGCGAATGATCTATTATGTTTAATTGATATTTGTTTATGCCAATAACTTATCTATATATTGTTCATTATCAGATGGAACCCGTTGTTAATGAACCAGTTAATGAAGTTAACCCATCTGAGCAAAATAATGAGGATCAATTTCTTAATAAACAAGATATAGAAAACATCGTTGCCCAGGGAATAGCAAATGCTATTCCAGCAATCCTTGCTGCTGCCCGAAATCCAGTTGAACCTCAACCAATTACTCCTAGCAAACGTACTTACGGAGACAGTTTCAGTAATATTGTAAATGGAGGCGGCAACATTAATAATAATGATAAAGTGGTGCAAGCCCCATTTCTTAAGAAAATGAAAGCTGCAACGCCTGGTTGCACTTACAAGGAATTCCTTGCCTGTAAACCGGTTGAATTTGCAGGCAACGAAGGGGCGACTGCTGCACTACGTTGGTTAGAGAAAACCCAAGCAGTAATTAAAATAAGTAAATGTGCCGAGGAAGATAAGGTCATGCATGCGTCACATCTTTTTTAAATAAGGGGCGCTAGAATGGTGGAATACGATACTACAAGCCAAGGGAAGCGATGTGGCCTATGCCATGAATTGGGAAGAATTTAAGAGTCTAGTGGAAAGAAAATTATGTCCCGAATATGAAAAGGAACAAATGACAAATAAGTTTCTGAACCACCGAATGGTGGATGTAGACTGTCGAGGGTATACTTCGACCTTCTTCGAGTATGCTAGAGTTGTACCAACCCTGGCTTCACCAGAACCGGTACTTATTTTCGCTATATTTGGGGGTTGATTGGCGAAATTCGGGATATCGTCAAAGCTGCGAGACCCCGCACTATTGACGATGCTGTGGAATTAGCCAACACCTTGACCGACGGGCTGGTACGTACAGGAGAAGAAAACCGGAAAAAGGAAGTGGCCCAAAAGATTACCCAAGGGTTTCGTGTGAGTAATAGTAGTAATTTCAAGAGAAAAGGAACCGGGCAACCTTCCACTGCTCCATTCTGCGGTACCTGTAAAAGGAATCATTTTGGAAGATGCACAGGGTATTGCAATTTCTGCAAAATTCCGGGGCATCAAGAAGAAGATTGCAGAAGGAAGAAATCAACAATCTGTTTCAACTGTGGAGAAGCTGGACATTTTAGACCAGACTACCCTAAATTGGTCAAACCAGCAGATAACAAAGTGAAACCTGCAGAAGGAACTACCAAGAAAAACGCAAGAGCCTTCCAGTTGACTACCCAAGAAGCAGAACTCATCCCAGATGTAATAGCTAGTACATTCCTAGTTCACGACGTTTATGCAAAAGTATTATTTGACTCTGGTGCAAACCAAAGTTTTATAAATACTTCATTCTGCCAAGATCTTAAGCTACCCTTAACCAAACTTAGGCAGATTTATACAGTAGAAACGGCAGACGGGAACTCTGTTAACATAGATACGGTTTTACAAAAAGAAAATATAGAACTTTCAGGTCATAAATTTTCTGCAAACCTATTACCTATGAATTTAGCTGGATTCGATGTCGTATTAGGAATAGATTGGTTAGTAGCCAACCATGCTCGAATCCTCTGTGATAAGAATTCCATAGAAATCCGTGCACCCACAGGAGAAGTAATTTTGATTACAGGGGATAAGCCGCGTAAACCAATGAAGTTCATTTCAGTAATGAAAGTTGCTAGTTATGAACGAAAGCAAGGAATAGTGTACATGATTTCGGTAATCATTAACACTAAAGGTAAGGAACTTAAGGAAATTCCAGTAGTATCAGAATACTCAGATGTATTCCCAGAAGAATTACCTGGATTACCACCCGATAGGGAAGTAGAATTTAGAATTCATCTAATTCCTGGAACTACACCGATAGTTAAGGCACCTTATCGGTTAGCCCCCACCGAAATGTTGGAATTGAAAAAGCAGTTAGATGAATTATTAAGCAAACGATTTATACAACCTAGTTCATCCCCTTGGGGAGCACCCGTGTTGTTTGTGAAAAAGAAGGATGGTTCAATGCGAATGTGTATCGATTACAGGGAATTGAATAAGGTTACAATTAAGAATCGATACCCATTACCTAGGATTGATGATCTTTTCGATCAACTTCAGGGAGCTAGATATTTTTCTAAGATAGATTTACGCTCCGGATACCATCAGTTGAAAGTACAAGAAGAAGACATACCTAAAACTGCCTTCAGAACTAGGTATGGTCATTACGAGTTTACAGTCATGCCCTTTGGACTAACAAATGCTCCTGCAACATTTATGGACATGATGAATAGGATCTGTAAACCATACTTGGATAAATTTGTAATTGTCTTTATCGACGATATACTCATTTATTCCAAAAGTCAGGACGAACATTGTAAACACCTACATGCACTCTTAACTTTGTTAAGAAAAGAGAAGCTTTATGCCAAATTCTCGAAGTGTGAATTTTGGCTACAAGAGGTATAATTTTTAGGACACATGGTGAATCATGAAGGTATTCACGTAGATCCCTCCAAAATAGAAGCAATCACCAAATGGAAGGTCCCGCAATCAGCTATGGAAGTTAGAAGTTTTCTAGGGTTAGCTGGATACTATAGACGATTTATTAAGGATTTTTCTAAAATAGCGGTACCATTAACTAAGGTAACCTGTAAATCAGTTAAGTTTGAATGGGGACCTAGGCAAGAAGAGGCTTTTAGGATTAAAAAAAAAAGGTTAACTAATACCCCTATTCTTGCCTTACCCGAAGGAACAGAAGATTTTGAAGTTTATTGTGACGCTTCTAAGCTAGGATTAGGATGTGTGCTAATGCAATGCAAAAAGGTAATTGCGTATGCCTCAAGGCAATTGAAAAAGCACGAGGAAAACTATACGACACATGATTTAGAATTAGGGTCGATAATTTTTGCCCTTAAGATTTGGAGGCACTATCTGTATGGCAGTAAGTTTACAGTCTATACGGATCACAAGAGTTTAAGGTACATATTTGGGCAAAAATAATTAAACATGAGGCAAAGAAGATAGATGGAAATTCTAAGTGACTACGACTGTGATATCCAATATCACGAAGGAAAAGCAAATGTAGTCACAGATGCTTTAAGTCGTAAATATCATGAAAGGCAAAAGCGAGTTCGTGCTCTTAGATTAAATCTGCAGTTAGATTTAATGGAACAATTGAAGAAGGTTCAAGTAACAGCAATTGGGGATGATGCTGAAGGAATGAAAGGACGAATAAAAGAACTAGAGCAAGGAGTTGATGGAATTTGGAGATTCCACAAGAAAAGGATTTGGGTACCTAAACAGGGAGAGTTAAGAAATAAAATTTTAGAGGAAGCCCATAAATCTAGGTATACCATGCATCCTGGTAATAATAAGATGTACCAAGATTTAAGAAATAACTTCTGGTGGATAGGAATGAAAAAGGATATAGCTAGATATGTATCTAAGTGTCTAACTTATTCACAAGTTAAGGCAGAACACCAGAAACCTTCAGGATTACTCCAACAATTAGAAATACCTGTATGGAAATGGGAACTAATAACCATGGACTTTCTTACTAAGTTACCTAAAACCATAAAAGGTAACGACGCAATTTTTTGTAATTGTGGATCGATTAACCAAATCAGCTCATTTTCTACCAATGAAGGAAACATTTAGCATGGAAAGGTTAGAAAAGTTATACGTAGACGAGGTAGTATCCTTACATGGAGTTCCACTCTCCATTGTATCGGATAGGGATAGTCATTTCACTTCCCATTTCTGGACTAGTTTCCAAGAAGCAATGGGAACCCGACTAAATTTAAGTACTGCATACCATCCTCAAACAGACGGACAAAGTGAAAGGACGATCCAAACCCTGGAAGACATGCTCAGGGCATGTGTAATAGATTTTGGAGGAAACTGGGACAACCATTTACCTTTAATTGAATTCTCCTATAACAATAGTTATCATTCAAGCATCGAAGCTGCCCCATTCGAAGCACTATATGGACGAAAGTGTAGAACTCCAGTTTGCTGGGCAGAAATAGGAGAAAGTCAATTATCAGGTCCAAAAATAGTACAAGAAACCACCGACAAGATAACTCAAATCAAGGACATACTGAAAACAGCTCGAGATCGCCAGAAGAGTTATGCAGACAATAGACGCAAACCGCTGGAATTTCAAGTCAGAGATAAGGTACTTTTGAAAGTTTCTCCTTGGAAAGGGGTAGTTCGGTTCGGTAAAAAGGGAAAGCTAAGTCCAAGGTACATAGGACCATTCTCAGTAATTCAATGAATAGGACCAGTTGCCTATCGTTTACAACTACCAGAAGAGCTAGCCGGGGTACATGACGTATTTCATGTATCCAACCTCAAGAAATGTCTATCTGACGAATCCCTGGTAGTATCTCTTCAAGATATAGAGGTAAATGAAAAGTTAAAATTTGTGGAGAAACCACTGCAGATAGAAGACAGAAAGGTCAAGTTTCTCAAGCACAAACGACTAGTGCTGGTCAAAGTTAAGTGGGATTCAAAGAGAGGACCGGAATACACTTGGGAACTGGTATCAGAGATGAAGCGAAAATATCCCTACTTGTTCCAGTAAATCTCGAGGACGAGATTTTAATTAAGGTGGGGAGGATGTAACAACTCTCACCAAAAGTATAATTTCTTATTTTATTATATCCAATAGGAAACCCTAATTGAGACCCCCAAGTAATATTGCATGACCCCTAAAATTTTCAGAACAGTTGGAACTAGGATCAGGGCCCCCTAAAACTCGGGGAGGGGGGGGGGGTATTCCCTAATGGACGATTATCTTCACAGTTTGTTGTACAAAGTGAATTTCGTCGAAATTTTGACTCACCCAGGCTATGTGGACACCAGGCTACCCTATCCTAGAAGTGGACCCGTCGAGCCACGCGCGGGAGCCAGGAAGAGCTGGCGCGCCACGCGACAGGGACCATTTTCCAGCATATAAACGAGGGGCTTGGCACTTGCATGGGGGAGTTGTTACAACGAGAAAATTCATTTTCTATGTTACGTTGTGCTTTGATCTTTCTAAAAACAATCAAATCCCGACACTCTGCTGTGACAACAGGGTAATAACTCGATCACTGCTACGATACAATGTCCGATTGATTGAAACCGATCCGATAGATGTTTAAGTGCTGCCGAAATCAGGGCTATACTTTGTCATTCGTCGTGAGGGTTTTGATTTCGTGAGCTTATCTTAAATGTTGTATTAAGTTACAAACCTAGTTTCGTGTGCATTATTATTTACCTAGGTTACACTGCTAAAATCAGTAGGCTAAACTTTGCCCGTCTAAACTTGCAATGTGTGTCATTCTCTTTTTATCAACTGTTTTACTAAACCTCAAATTATTTTCAAAGGTTATAATTACAGGGATTAAGTCGTGGTTATCTTGAATCACAGGCAAGTGGGGTATTGTGCACATTACTAATCTCTCACGGTTAGGTTCACCAACCTAACAGTGATAATCATCACTACTTGGGTGAAAGGACCCAATAGTGGTATGACCATTGTCACCAGGGTGTGTCACGGCACCAGATAAAAATAAGATAGTAGCCATTGTAATCGCTCTTATGCTGTAATTTATAACTATGTGTCGTTTTATTAAACTTGAGTGACTCGCCATTATTTCCCCGCTGATAAAATATTTTCAAAACATGTTTCAGGTGACCAACTGTGAATCAAGGAAAACGTGCTACGGAGCAATAACAAGCTTGAAGTGGTGGCTCAGTAAAATAAATAAACATGTTTTGTAAAACAGGGAATTTCCTCGTGAAATTCCTCTATTGTAAATTACGGGGTTTGTCCCAAATTATGAAATAAAATAATTGGGCATTTTCAAGTATTTAAAAGATCCTGTTATGCTTCCGCTGCCACTCAAATAATAAATACCACGAGTTTCTGTCCCGCGGCTCCTTGACCGGGTCACCCCAGGACGGGGGCCGTGACATGCGATGCCATGATCAACGGATGGTTGAATGCAGCCATGGAAAAGGAAATCAAAACGAGCGTAAAGTACGTGGGTACGGCTGGTGAAATCCAGATCGATTTGAAAGAACGTTTTGGGAAGAGAAGTGCAAGAGCATATGAATTTAATCAGTCTTTGATGACGAACAAATAAGACGGTGTCTTAGTCTCGGCATATTACACAAAAGCACGAGCTACTTGGGATGAGATTGGGTCTGCCCTACCTGTACCAAAGTGCAACTATGATGGTTGTACCTGCGGGATCGGTAAGAAGATGACAGAATTAGTTGAAAGGGAGAGACTTTATGAGTTTTTGTTAGGATTGGATGCTGAGTATGGGACTATCAGGACCCAAATCTTAGAATGCAAACCACCCCCTCTCTCGGGACTGCCTACCATTTGGTAGCCGAGGACGAGCAGCAGCGTTCTATCTCCGAAACCAAGAGACATGCTGCGGATGCAACAGCCTTTCAGGCGTTCGTTTCTACTAGGCGTGACCACAACCCGCTGCAAAACAGAAGCAAATCTAAGGAAGTCAAACCAAATGGGGGTGAATCGGTCGAACAATGCACCTTCTATGGAAAGGACAGCCATAATAGTGACGGTTGTTTCAAACGAATCAGGTATCCCGATTGGTGGCCAGGCAAAGTTAAACCAGAAAAATCAAAGCCAAGGGCTGCTTGCGTTGAGGGGGAGGTTAGTCCGATACAAGGTATGACCAATGCCGAATATCAACAATTCATAAAGTTGTTCAGAGACAAAGATGGCGAAACCAAAGAAGAAAACACATAGGTGGCCAACATGGCAGGTAACATAGGTAAAGATGGTGAATGGGTTTTTGACTCGGACGCTAGTGAGCACATAACATATGATCATTCGACCATTAAAAATAAAATAAAGCGAAAGTATGAGCCGCCCGTCACTATACCTAATGGCGAAGCCATCACCGTTTTGGGAAAAGGAGACTATATTCTTTCAAATGACATGATGGTTAAAGACGTCCTCTATGTTTCATGTTTCGGGACGAAATTCCCTTTCAAGTTGGGGATGATGTGGAACCCGAGGAAAATCCACAGTCATCCTGATCTACCACTTCACTTCTATGAGACTACTTATCAAATTTCAAGACGAAATTTCTTTCAAGTTGGGGATGATGTGACAACCCGAAATTTCAAAGTTAGTGGTGCGTGTCGAGTGCAGTATGGTTTTATTGATATTTTGAGCCCATTTTACGCATTAGTCAAGTTTTAATTTTATAAAACACGATATTATACTAACACTAAACACACACTTGGGCAAGTGCACCCATCGTGAGCGTAGTATAGTGTTGGTAAAATACCGAGGTCGTCCAAGGACACAAACCGGTTTATCCTCAACGTCTAATCGATCTAAATTTTTTTGAAACATAAAAATAAAACTAAAAATGAAAAGATAAATAAAAATAAAACAAATAGACAAGATAGAATCACTTGGATCCAACCCGTCTTTAATGTATCCTTTGATGATTTTCGCACTTTTAGACTTTTTAAGAGATTCTCTTAGTTATAGTAGCAGGTCCCTCTTTTGAAGGTGAGGTTACCCTCAACCCAGTGGTTTGAGTCAGCAGGGATACAATCCCAAAGGTTAGGAATATTGAAAGACAATTAAGTAAGTTATTGATGCAAAAATTGGTCGGCCCCTCTTTGAAGGTGACGTTACCCTCGGCTAAGTGGTTTGAGTCAGTAAGTATACAATCCCAAGAAGCCGGTTTAAAGTATTAATAGTAGTTTACATATGAGGGGTTCAAGCTATTCACACCCCCGCTATCCAATACCATTTGGTATGGAAGGAGGTCCTAGCAAGCTTGAACCAGGTCCTCGCAGGATCTATACACTGAACGAGACAAGAACTTTACCAAACCACCCCCTAACCCCCTTCCAGGTAGTTAACGCGCTTTATATAGACCGTAAAGACACGAATGATGACATCATTTACATTATATCGACAGTAAGGTAACCTCAAGACACCATGAAGAAATGATAAAGAAAATTCACCTTCAACATAAGAAACTAGTTATTAAAGTCATTAATACAAACCCAAATAAAAAGTGCCGAAAGATTATAAATCAAAAGTAATACATAAAAGACTTGTCTTCACCAAGTGATGTAAGAGGCTACTACACACACTAAAGATTAATGATGGATGATGGTGGTGGGTGTTGGTGTTGTAGTGGTGGTGGTGGGGTGGTGGCAAAGTGGGAGAGTAGTGGTTTGCCAAAAGATGCCTTTCAAGTGAGCCAAGCACCCCCTTTTATAGCCAGAACAGAGCCCTGGCCACGACCCCGTGTCCAGCCAACACAGCCCGTGGCCATCATCTTCTATTCCTTCATTAATTGCAATTGTTAGCAGAGGGCACCACACGACCCCGTGTCTCCTGGGCACGGCCTCGTGGTCAACTCTTTACTGTACTATCAAGATTCTGCGTATCTTAGAGTTGACCACGCCCTGTGTAGAGCTAGGCACGGCCCCGTGTTGGGCGTAGAAGCTTTGCAGGTTTGTCTTGTTGTGCAGGCTCCTGACCATGCCCCATGCCCAGCTGGGCACTGCCCCTTGGTCAGTCTCTGTTTCCTTGTTTTTTGCTTTAGGAGATGCTGCCGAGGGGTTGGGCATGTTACGTTTATTCCTTCTTTTTGTATTTATTTTGGTTTTAGCTGCTTATTTGTTCATTTTGTTCTTTTAAGCTCGTTTGATCTTGTAAGTTCAAAAGGAAGAAAGAAACGCGCTTTTTCCAACATTAGTACTAAAAACGGTTAGTTTTATGCCTCATTTGATGTAATTTATATGTTGCATTTTTCACACATCAGTTAGCATTACCAAATTCCATGACCTTTAGCTCGTATCGTTACGCTTCATGTGCTATTATATGTTGTAATTGTGAATACACGTATGTTAAACTTGTTAAACTTGGGCGAGTACATTGGGTTGGTCATTAGTGAACGCATGTGAGTTTATTGGTTATTATATGAAGTCAGCTTTTATAAAAGTCCAGTCGAACACTACTTTCGAGTCGCACACTCCGGTTATGGGCCAAACACCTCCTCTCCTTTACTTATGTGTCCTCGGCCCAATCCCCTCGATGGTCAAGCTAGGTCCGGTTCACTCATTAGAGCGCATACACATATACGAGTTGGTGTATGTGGCTCTCATAACCTTGTAAACAAAAGAACTATAACAAACCCTAACACTCTTCTCCTTCTTTCTCATGATCAACTCTCTACTCTTCCTTCCTCGAAGATCCATCTCTTCCATTCTAAAAACCTTCTTGCTACTCTACACCACTTGGTTAGTTATCAACTGTTGCATTTAAATTCCCTATTGTATTTGATCATGTGTTTGCTTGATGGTCGATGATTGGTGGTATAATAATAATGAAGATTTAGTGTTGTTAGGAATTATGTATGTATGATTCGAAAAGGATGTATGATGGTTGATGTCTATGGTTATACGATAGTAGAGTTCTCGGTGAATGCCTCGTTATAGCAAACTGTTATGATTGATCTAGGAGTACACTTGATGTTCATACATAAACTGATGATTTAGAGTTGTTTATACATAAACTGTTGATGATTATCAAGTATAGATCAATTGTTATTATTTCTTGGATGGTACATGAAAACTAGGATTGTATGATGAAATGTGTTTATTGGAATTATGGTAATAAAGGATCTGAGTTGAATATGGATTATGATGACTAACTGTTAGAGAATGAATTAGGGTTTATGGGAATCATAGAACCTGTCGTTGATATTGGTTGGTATGGATGAATGGTTGTGAATTAGGGTTAGAATGTGCAAATGGAAATGGCTAATTGTTTGACCGTGATTTAAGGCAAGTTGTCACTAAAACCGCACACTACAACACGCACACTTGAGCTTCTGAACACCCCTATAAAGCATATCGTACAACCTGTTGAATGTACATCAGCCGCACACTAATGTGCCACACACTTCTATGCCATACAACCTCTTGAATTGCACAATGTACACCTAAATAATGCATGTCGCACACCCTTATTATGTCGCACACTACCTTAGGCCGGTCAATGATATTGGGTCGCACATTCCTGGGGTCGCACACTCGGAGTATGCCGCACACTCTGTGTGGGTTGTACTCTGGTGGACCGCACACTCGTAACCAAGCCGCACACTCTTAAGTGTGCCGATAAATTATTCGGCCGCACACTTGGAATACACCTACTGGACTGTTAATGCTATGATACTATTTGTGTATGGCCAAGATGCCTATTATGTGCTATGTGATGATTTGTTTTATTACCTGCAACCTGTTAAACGGTGAATGATTTGAATGAAATCCTAACTGTTAAAGGTGACCATAATAGGACTTGGTTGACTAATGTTGAACAAAGTAACATAACTTACCGAGAAAATCTAAGGTGAGTTCACTGCTCTTTCACAAGCATGCGTCCAGATGGGACAAACAAACAAACTTATATCCCTAGAGGGTATACTTTACAAACATATATCCCTGGAGGGGATACATTACAAATTGTAGTTTAATTTCAGTTTTGGATAATCAAATCAATTCTATTACCCAAAGTCCCTACTTACTACCGAACTAATTTCTTGAAGGGCAACGAGGTATTATTTGATAGCGCTATTAGGCTTGACAACCTCACACCGTACCTTGATAGGACGGGCGTGAACTATTGACCTTAACCACATGGCCAGTGTTGATAGGCACTGATGAGGGCAAACAAACAAACGTCATTACGGTATCGAGTTATTATTAACATGTTTTAAACTAAACATTTACCAACTTTACGATTAAACAAAATTGTGAAATCGCCAGCTTTAGGCTGACACACTTTTCTGCATGCTTGCAGGTCGGTAGATTAATAGATGCGGGACTTGAAGTCTGGGATGCCGGTGTGGTCATCGGTCGTGGCACTTGGGAAAACATTAACTATTGAAATGTTTTCAAACAATATGATGTTGAATTTGTTGAACAATATTTTATGAGTCTGCTGAACGTAATCTTGTTTTAAAAATATGTTTTGTATTGCACCATTTACATTGAATGGGAATTTCAATTTATTATATTACTGTTGGTTCAATGTGATTAGTGGCTAGATCCTTGTACGTCACACGCCTCACAGGGTTTCCGTGTGAGGTATTTTGGGGGGTGTGACATAAAATATCAAAGTACCCATATCCAGCAGAACAACAATCAATTCAAAACGAAAACAAACACTACCCAACAAATCATCAATCGCTCCAACGACCTATACGGGCGGTATTGAGTTTTGTTGGTTAACACAAGAAGACGTAATCCGATTCATACTAAACTCAATCGCACTATCCTCCCCAATCGTAGCATATTCCATCAACTCTCTCGGAATCATTGATTCCGACATCCTCACCGTCAACTACCACTCGCCGGCATCCACCGCACTCGACTTAATCACCACCTCACTCGCCGATCAAACCTCCGTCGCCTTTGTGGACGATGACGGCATCCTGATCGGTGAAATCTCCCCATTCACATTATCCTATTGCGACGAAACAGCTGCGGCTGCAATCGCGACACTATCTGCAGGCGATTTAATGGCGTATATCGACTGCGGTAGGCCGCCTGAGGATTTAATCAAGTTGGTGGAGACAAGGTTGAAACAGAGGAATTTGAAAGGGATGTTGGAATCGTTTTCGGTTTATTTTTCTGAAATTAATGTAAATAGTAAGTTGTGTGCAACACTATCATCACCATCTGATGATGAAATGTTGAATTCTCCTGTGAGTGTGAAGTCTGGGAGGTTGAGTAGCTTCTCGGCTAGGATAACGCGGATGGCCGAGGCGATAGTGTGCTATCCCGGGAGCTCGTTGGTGGCGGTTATGATCCAAGCGATCGCGCACCGGGTTAGCTATGTTTGGGTGATTGAAGAGGATTAGTATTGGACATGCCTTGACATTAGTCTCAAGTTCCATGTCCAATGATGGACTGATGTAAGTTGCAGTTTTTTTATTTTTATTTTATTTTTGATTTTGATTTTGCATTTGCATTTGATGGTGTCATGGTACCGGTGTAAATGTTGGTTCTTGCTCGGTAAGAAAGAGCCAACAACTGTGGAAGAGAAGCAATACAACGACCGATGGTCGATATTCAAAGTCGTCAAACTAAAGACAACAGCGAAAATCTTTACATTTTTAAGATGCATTGCGAATTTATTAACCAATAATCTAAGATACACTTGTTAATGAATCCAGCTATTGTTCATCAAATCCCCAACGAATGGCTAAGAAACTTATTTAACTGTTACAACTTTGTTGCAAGTTAAACCTCCATCAAATACATAAACAATACAATGTTTGTGTATGTAGCTCTGGCCACCATGGTAAAACCATATAGGAATAACCTATGGTTTTTTTTTTTTATTTTTTTTATTTTTTTAAATATTTTTGATTTTTATTTTTTTTATACTTTTATCATGTGTGATCCAGATGTCGGTCTCGGGTGGGCATAAGATCCGTGGGCCCTATTGTCGGATCTATGACTCCATGGAAGATGTGATTAAGGTAAGCATGCCGTATCATGTGTCATAAAATGGAACATAATCCCAGATTGTCTAAAGGACAATACTGACAGAGGTGCTGGTCTTTTCTCCCACTGTGCAAACTTGAAAAATCTCACCATAACACATCTAATATGACACAAGATAAAAGCGCTTCTTTAGACAATCTAGGATTATGTTCCGCAAATTGGGAACCACATATTCGTGTGTAAAAGCTTGGAAAGATGAACGGATAGAGATCTCTATATACACCCTTGTTAGTTGTTTACCACATGACACATGATAAAAGCGCTTCTTTAGACAATCTGGAATTAGGTTCCGCAAATTGGGAACAACATTGTGGACCGGTGGGCTTGAATGGTTTTAATAATATTTGAAAATGGAATTAATCGTGTCAAGATCTTTATCTATCATATCATCGACCAACTGCTCGAAATCCCTTTCGTTTCTCGGGTTCGCATTCGACACAACACAACAAAAAATAAATTCAAAAAAACTGTGGGCTGATACGCATCGTATAGGCCTATACGATGCGTATCAAGCCCTCCGCCAGACATAACCTGCACCTATCAGTCTGCCAAGTTTTTTACTTTAATTCAATACGCATCGTATAGGCCTATATGATGCGTATTGAATTGAAAAGGTGTGTAGATAGACATCGGGGTGTGCCATTAGAAAACCCCTTCTACAAACCCTAATCTCAATTTCACATTAAAACATATATAAAACTCACTTTTTGCCACATTTTATTTTTCAATTTTAGACTCTGGAACGATTCTCGGTTACAAAAGGTACAATAAAACTAAAATTACCATTACATTTTGATTAATTTATTTACTTTATTACCGATATTGAAATTAAAATCTGACATTTGTCGATTTTGTTTTACTGGCGTCAATTAGGTCAATAGGGTAGTAGGGCGGCAATGGGATGGTGGTGGCAGTGGGGCGGCACTGGTGGTGGAGGTGAGACGGTGCTGGGGTGAGACAGTGGTAGTAGGTGTGTGTTTTATTATATATAGAAATCCCTTTCGTTTCTCGGGTTCTCATTCGACACAACACAACAAAAAATAAATTCAAAAAAACTGTGGGCTGATACGCATCGTATAGGCCTATACGATGCGTATCAAGCCCTCCGCCAGACATAACCTGCACCTATCAGTCTGCCAAGTTTTTTACTTTAATTCAATACGCATCGTATAGGCCTATATGATGCGTATTGAATTGAAAAAGTGTGTAGATAGACATCGGGGTGTGCCATTAGAAAACCCCTTCTACAAACCCTAATCTCAATTTCACATTAAAACATATATAAAACTCACTTTTTGCCACATTTTATTTTTCAATTTTAGACTCTGGAACGATTCTCGGTTACAAAAGGTACAATAAAACTAAAATTACCATTACATTTTGATTAATTTATTTACTTTATTACCGATATTGAAATTAAAATCTGACATTTGTCGATTTTGTTTTACTGGCGTCAATTAGGTCAATAGGGTAGTAGGGCGGCAATGGGATGGTGGTGGCAGTGGGGCGGCACTGGTGGTGGAGGTGAGACGGTGCTGGGGTGAGACAGTGGTAGTAGGTGTGTGTTTTATTATATATATATATATATATATATATAGAGAGAGAGAGAGAGAGAGAGAGAGAGCGGTTAACATACATAAGCCTTTATCATAATTCACGTACGCGACAATCCTGGCCGTGGATTAAAAGCGTGATTAATTGTATGCGTGATTATTTAACACATGCGTGATTATTTTCAGCAGCTTATTCCATGCGTGATAATCTGATACATGAGTTCCATGCGTGATAATTCAGTTCCATACGTGATAATGTGTTCCATGCGTGATAATCATATATCTGACGGACAGTCTTGTCGCGTACGTGAAGTTTGATAAGGGCTTTTGTACATTATACTTTCTCTCTCTATATATATATTATGTATTAAAAGTTTATGCATTAAAGACTTGTTCCTTGTACTCATATGCATATAAGACTTGTACTTTGTGTGTAAATGACCAAATTACCCTCATAATTAAGAGACTTGGTGGATGGTGTTAGAAATTTGGACTCAAAGGTTGTAGGGACTCAAGGTTTTAAACATTTTGATTTTGTACTCAAGTAGTTAAAACGACTATAGGAACTCAAAAACTAATTTACCCTTAATTTAAGTTCTTTAATTCAACTGATTTTTTAAAGAACAATATATTTGATATTGTATTTAAATTTTAACCAGATATACAGAATTATCTCCTTATTTAAGATATTAAAAGCAAATTCAAGTACAATACTTATCTCTTTATCTAGTAATCGTTTATCTGAATTTAATCATATATTTTCAAACTTTATTCCGACGTTTAAATTATTTAATTTGAATCAAGTCCTTTCTTCCCACGTTTCCTACCTATAAATACACCCAACTCATCCCTGTTTCTTCACAACCATTCTCCCAAACCCTTAATTTCTCGTATTATCAAAGTAATCCTCTTTCTGAGCTTTGTTAATCTTTTTTTTTATAACTTTTGAAGTATTGGTTTTGTTATGTAAAACAGATGGTGATGGGTATCTACGTTAAAACCATGACGGAAAGGTGATCAATATGGAAGTCGAAAGCGCAGACACTGTGGAAAACGTCAAGGCCAAGATTCAAGACAAGGAAGGCGTTCCGGCCGACCAACAAAAACTTATCTTCTCCGGAAAGCAGCTTGAAGAAGGCAGAACACTAGGTGATTACAATATCCAGAAGGATGCTACCATCTTTTTGGTTCTACGTCTCCGTGGTGGGATGCAAATATTTGTGAAGACGCTCACCGGAAAGACTATCACGTTGGAGGTGGAGAGTTCGGATACTATCGATAACGTCAAGGCCAAGATTCAGGATAAAGAGGGCATCCCGCCGGACCAGCAGCGGTTGATCTTTGCCGGAAAACAGTTGGATGATGGTCGTACTTTGGCGGATTATAACATCCAGAAGGAGTCTACGCTTCATCTTGTGCTCAGGTTAACAAAAAAATCACTTATACCAATTTTTCCTTTTATATACACAAAGGATAACAACACAAATAACATATAGTGCATGTGACTAAATAAAAAAGGGTAATTGCACGGTACCCCTAGCCGCGGAAGGGATTCCCCTTCCCAGTTCACCACCCGACAAGGATCCCTCGCAGTAAATAACCTAGCCATCAAAGAGGGGTTGAAACATGTTTTGAATCCGAGACCTCAGAGGTGTCCTCGGTCCGGCCTTAAAGCGGGTGTCGGTGGCCACTGGGCCAAGAAAGCAAAGTAAATTTCTAAAATCATTCATAGACTAACAAAAAGAAGAAAAGAAGTTATATAAAGTTCCTTTATCTTAGTACATAAGTAGTTGTAAGTTCTAGTTATAGTTATAGTTATAGTATACAGAGAGGTTTCTTCCAACAAAACCCAACTCGAATTTTTTTTTTTTTCAGAAATACAAAGTATATATAAATAAAATATAAACATATATAAGTAAAAACAAAGCTAAATTTCATATATTGCAGGCTAAGGGGAGGGATGCAGATATTCGTCAAGACCTTGACTGGAAAGACGATTACTCTAGAGGTCGAGAGTTCGGACACAATCAACAACGTGAAGGCTAAGATTCAAGACAAGGAGGGGATCCCACCGGACCAACAACGGCTAATCTTTGCAGGGAAACAACTTGAAGACGGTCGTACTTTGTCTGATTACAACATCCAGAAAGAGTCTACCCTTCACCTTGTTCTTCGTCTCCGCGGTGGGGTTTGATGATATTGTGGTTGGTGGTTATGTGGTGGATTGTGGTTTCGTTTAATGGTTTTTATTTTCTCATGAATTGAACAGTCTTTTGTTAATTTGGAATGGAACTTTTTTTTGTGGTTAATCTGCTTTCTTCAATATGGTTTTTCTTTTTCTATTGTTAAGTGTATCTTAATCAACAACCTATTATTGTTGGATTTACTAAAACAGCTACATAACCTATTATTGTTCGATTTACTAAAACAACAACATTCTCATGGTGTAAACTGTTACTTATTTTGAAGTGTGATTATTTCATGAGACGTTTGTAGTTTTCAAAGTAACTAGTTGTAAGCAAGATTATGTGAATAACGCTTTCATGGGGATTTGACTGAGTACGTTACTAACTTAGGCTATGGGGGTATGGTCCAAGTGGAAATCAAGTGTGAAAAGTCTCATATTATATACTTACTAACAACCAATGGGGTGGTGGTCCATTGGCAAAAACAGAGCACCTTTGTTGGGAGGGGAAGGGAAAGTATTGGGTCCCACAGACGTTTGAGGATTAAAGGTTTGAGGATTAAAGAAATTAGCCGTTCAAAAAAAATATACTTAATAACAACATACCCTAGCACAATTATAGCCATGAAACGTATATAGATAATCACCTATAATAACCATGAATAACCACATAAATCATAATTAATTTGTAAGGATATAAAATTTATTTTAATATTTACGTTTTTGCAAACAGTATCTTAGCTCATGCAAAGGAAACAATATCTTAATGAAATTTTGACATGCCTAATAAATTTTATCAATCCTATGTGCTTTGGAGACCGACCTTCAATAAGTCTTGATGCCACCCAAAAAAAAGAATTAATCAAAGATTTTAAAATTGAACAAATAACCTAATAAACTAAGTATTTTAAAAAAATCAAGCCCGTAAGTTCCTTCATTGGCCTAATCGTTAAAAAAAACCTAAAAGTTAATAAAAAAAATCCAATGAAAATCTACTATAAGTACGTAAGTCATAAGCTCTGAATTGTTGCGACCACCATTAAGAGGTACACAAATACAAACATACATATAGGGCCGCCCAAGGTAGGGGTGTTCATCGAATCGAATATCGAATTTTCGAATTATTTGAATCGAATTATTTGAATATTTTTAATTTTTCCTTGAATTCGAATTCGATTCGTATTCGATTAAAATCTACCCAATTCGATTCGAATTCGTATTCGAATAAAAACCCAATTCGTATTCTATTAAAAATTCGAATTCGAATAAATTTGATTTGATTATGTTTCTTTTAAAACATATAAAAGCTATTAAAATGAAACATAAATTTTAAAGCAGCCATAAAACACGATATCACATTAAAAATTTCCAAATAAAGTATCATAAGTCTAAAATTCAAAACGAGAATTCGGGAATAACCACTTCAAGTTAATATTTTTAGGGTTAGAAATCTGTTGATAAAATTTACTACTTAGGTTTTAGTTATGGGCAATGTAGTGAGTTTGGTAATGGGTAATTTTAATACTTGGAATAAATTTTGAAAATAATTTATAGTATAGCCCAATAAAAGTAATATATGTATTATATATAAAAATAATAAATAAAATGTATAATTTTTATTCGAATTTCGAATCGAATCGAATTTGAAATTATAAATTCGTATTCGATTCGTATTCGATTTACTTGACTCGAATTGAATCGAATTCGAATTCTTATAATCGAAACGAATTCTTGATAATCGAATCGAATTTAATCGAATTTCGAATTTTTCGAATTCGAAACGAATTCTGAACACCCCTAGCCCAAGGGCGTGCAAGACAACTAAAGCCCATACTTCGGTCCCACATCTTAAGGGCCCTGTTTGTATATTTCATTTATATATTGATTTGGACCCAATTTCTAGTTCTTTATGTTTGACGCCTGCTAGTCAACCTATCAGAGTAATAGCAATTGAAGTCTTTTTTAGGTGAAACAACAGCGTATGTATCTCGAACATTGAAACAGATGGCTAAACCCTAAACTCTAATTCTAGTCTCAAAAACCAAACCCTAAGGCTAAACTATATGATTTAAACTCATAACCCAAAAGGCTAAATGCATGCATATAGTTGATTAGTGTTAGACAAACAGGTTCCAATGCCACTTGTATAAGTTCAGTCAAAGCTCTATAATGAGTTCAATTAGAGTTTGCTTGCCTGGCTTTCTACGTTTGATAAGATCTATTTGTAATGATGATGCCTCCATAAATACATGCATATATGTTGCATGCATGCATACATACGTAGCCGTCACTAAGGATTTAAGTGCCTCGACTGAGCCGAAAAAAATTTCATTTGGCCTAACGAATTATACAAACTATTTTTTAACGACAGTTAATGTTGTAACAAAAAACATAACAAAAATACATGGTTGCTATATTCACTGGTTGCTAATATGTTGAATAACTTCAAGTACATATAAAATTTATTACCATCAAAATCTGAGCTATATTTTTTTTAATCCTTCTATTATTAATTATACTAGATAGATTTTTGGATAATGGATATGGATCAAAATAAGACTATGAGCTCAATATGTTATAAGGTTCAAGATATATATAAAAATAAAATCATTTCAGCCTAATAAGTTGTAAGATGAAATTTTTATAGCAAGGGTTTGGTAAGTTAAATGAGATATATGTTTGGATAATGTATATGAATCGAAATAAGACCAATAGCTCTAATATGTTATAAAGTTTAAGACATAGATAAAAATATAATTATTTGGTCCTAGTTTGTTGTAAGATAAAACATTTATTGAGAGGGTACAACCAATAATTTAGTTTCATATTTAAAAAAAATATGTATTATAAAAATTATTAAAAAAATGAGGCCCCTAAAAAGTCCATGCCTCAGCTAGAGGTGTGGCTCACTGATATGAGCAAAAATGCACATGTTTTTATATCAAGTTATTACTTATTTGTAATATGTTTTGTTAATGAAATGTTCAAAATATGCTTAAATTGTTTTATATTGAATTTTCAGGATAACAGTAACCCAATATTAACAAAGAAGTGAAACTGGGCAAAAAACAGAGAAAAATAGAAAATGTTATCCGGGCACCCCCCATGCCTCGGAAGACACTCCACGTCCCTCAGATCCCGCCACCAGACACCTCTAGAAGCCTTCTGCGCGAGGATCAAGCGAAGAAAGTCGGGCACAACCCGTTCCTTGAAAACACGCCCCGTGCCTCGGCGATACAAGACAAAAGAAAAGCTGCTAGAAGATTTGAAAGACCCTGTGAGGCCTACAAAGCTGACCAAATCCTTGCCTACGAGACACTGCTCGTGCCTCGGCTGCCGAGTATAACTAGTCAATTAGCCAGGCACGGGGCGTGGTTGCCCCAAGCCAACCTATAAATAAAGGCCTTCTTCACCATTTCACTTGCTCGATCTCTACCCCTTCTCCACTACACATTTATCTTCTACCAAAACCTCTCTAATCATTGTAATCATTAGTAGAAACTCATAAATCATTAGTGTAATCAAGCTTTTAATGATTTATGTATTCTTTTCAAGTTTAATCTTATCTTCTTCCATGGCCATTCTTAGCAAGATTCATGAGGTGTTACGGGGAAACTTACCCCCTTAATGTCAAGCTAGCTAAGGAAGATCATGGGTAAGCAAGGTGTATGTATGTTAATGACTTTAATTAATTAAACATAGTTTATTGAAAGTGAGTTAATTAAACATAGTTTTATTGAAAGTGAGTGAAATAATAGTGTCGCCATTAACATAGGTCATTAGAGTTTCCGCCTAGTCCTTAAAATCTACTAACAATCTTAGGACACCATTAACTTGGGTCATTCATGCTTTTTATGTCTATGTAGAGTCAAAACATGTTGATGTTCTTAACGGCGGTTAAAGGTTTTGCATGGGATTTGTGTTCGGTAAGCTCTTGCCTTTGCTTGGAGAAAGTGGCGGACCCAGGATTTTTTTTCATTGGGGTCCATTTTTTGTGTAAGGATTTTTCACAACCAAACATTAAAATTTTCGGGTCGGTCATCGTAGTCGGGTCGGAATAGGAAATAATGTAGAAGCATTTAGTGGACATGAAACCACTACATTATATGTTGGAAGTTTTATTTGGTAATCAAGTGTTAAATAAAATCGATATTCAATTTATAATTTTAAAGAAACAAATTAGAGGGTCAATGGGTGGTTGTGCTCTTTTAAAACACTAAAAAAAATGAACTAAGAAAACAAGACATGTAAGACTTGAACTTGGGATCTATTTGTTGGAACATAAGGGAATTTACCAGCACACCATCTTCGCTTTTAATACTATGGGGTCCAATTAATTTATTTTATGAGGTCCTTGAAAAAATATAATATACCGGTTCTACTATTTTTTTAAAAAAGATTGGGGTCCGTGGACCCCGACCCGGACCATGTGGGTCCGTCCCTGCTTGCAGATAATACCGAAGCGTAAAGGGTTTGAGATATATATATATATAGGAGGGTTATCTTGAGAACGCTAAATATTGCGAGAACCGTGAGAACAAATGGAAAAACCAATCAAAACCATTTTTTTTAATACAAACCTCATTGTAATTAAGATACAACATCAAAAAAAGAATTTACAACATCAAATAATTTATTTCTCCTTTCAAAATCACTCTTTTTAGATTTTTTAAACATGTGTAAATATAACAGATTTACACATGTGTAAATGACAAAATTGCACATGTGTAAATTTTCTTTATTACGAATTCATGTAAATTTAAACGTGTAAATTAAATTTCTAAAATTGTATTCGAATAATAATGATAAGTGTAGAAAAAAATTTGAATTTGAATTGTTTTTTACTAAGTTCTCACGGTTTTTACATTTGTTCTCACGGTTCTCACAATATTTAGCGTTCTCATTTAAACCTTCCCCTATATATATATATAGGATAAGGATCATGTGAGAAGTAGTAGCATATTTGAGAAACTTGAAAAACATTCTGGACCACACATTTCCCTAAGCAAAAAAATGAAAAAAAAAGGTAAAAAAAATGCAAATTTTTTTTTTGAAAAATCACAGCTTTTTCTTTAAGAATTTAATTTTTTAATTTTTGTAAATGTTTTTTTTTTTATTTATACACATGTGTATATTGTTAATCTTTTAACTATACATATATGTATATTGTCAATTATACATATATGTATATACATGTTTAAAATTGAAAAATAAATGTTATTTAGGTTTTAGCATTAGTATTTAGGGTTTAGCATTAGGGTTTAGGGTTTAGCTTTATGGTTTAGGGTTTAGCTTTACGGTTTAGCATTAGGTTTTAGCAATAGTATTTAGGGTTTAGCATTGGGGTTTAGCTTTTGGGTTTAGCATTAGGGTTTAGCTTTAACTTTTGGGTTTAACTTTATCTTTAGGGTTTACATTATGGTTTAGCATTAATGGTTTAGCTTTAGGGTTTAGCATTATGGTTTAGAATTAGGGTTTAGCTTTAGGGTTTAGAATTAAGGTTTAGCTTTAGGGTTTAGCATTAAGGTTTAGCTTTAGTGTTTATGGTATAAGGTTTAGGATTTATAACACATATTTTTTCAATTTTAAACATGTATATACATATATGTATAGTTAAAATATTAACAATATACACATGTGTATAAATTTAAAAAAAAATTATTTAAAAAAAAAAATTACTCCTTAAAGAAAAAGCTGCGATTTTTCCGAAAAAAAAAATTTTGCATTTTTTTTCACCTTTTTTTTTTTTTTTTTTGCATTTTTTGCTTAGGGAAAATATGTGGTCCAGATTGCTTCTCAGGTTTCTCAAATAGGGTGGACTTCTCTTAGGATCCCTACGGATAAGGATCATGTGAGAAGTAGTAGGCTATTTGAGAAACTTGAGAAGCATTCTGTACCACACATTTTCCCTAAGCAAAAAAATGCAAAAAAAAGGTAAAAAAAATGCAATTTTTTTTTTATAGAAAAATCGCAGCTTTTTCTTTAAATATTTAATTTTTTATTTTTTTAGAATTTTTTTTGGATTTATACAAATGTGTATATTGTTAATTTTTTAACTATACATATATGTATATTGTCAATTATACATATATGTATATACATGTTTAAAATTGAAAAATAAGTGTTATTTAGGGTTTAGCATTAGTATTTATGGTTTAGCATTATGGTTTAGGGTTTAGCTTTAGTGTTTAGCATTAGGGTTTAGTATTAGGGTTTAGCATTAGGGTTTAAGTTTAACTTTTGAGTTTAGCTTTATCTTTAGGGTTTGCATTATGGTTTAGCATTAAGGGTTTAGCTTTAGGTTTAGTTTTAGCTTTGGGGTTTAGCATTAGGGTTTAGCTTTAGGGTTTAGAATTAGGGTTTAGCTTTAGGGTTTAGAATTACGGTTTAGCTTTAGGGTTTAGGGTTTAGCATTAAGGTTTAGCTTTAGTGTTTATGGTATAAGGTTTAGGATTTATAACACATATTTTTTCAATTTTAAACATGTATCTACATATATTTATAATTGACAATATACATATATGCATAGTTAAAAGATTAACAATATACACATGTGTATAAATAAAAAAAAATTTAATCCTTAAAGAAAAAGCTGCGATTTTCCCCAAAAAAAAAAAAAATTGCATTTTTTTTCACCTTTTTTTTTTTTTTTTTTTTTTTTTTTTGCTTAGGGAAAATGTGTGGTTCAAATTGCTTCTCAAGTTTCTCAAATAGAATGGACTTTTCTTAGGATCCCTATATATATATATATAGAGAGAGTTAATTGCCAAAATCGTCCCTGAGGTTTGGGCACATTTGCCATTTTCGTCCAAAATGACACTTTTGTACCATTTTGCCCCACACGTTTGTAACTTTTTGCCATTTTCGTCCAAAATGACACTAACTTAGTTTATTTTTTCTGTTAAGTTAAATGATATTTGGATGAAACTGGCAAATATAAACCACAGGGACGATTTTGGCAATTTACTCAAACTCTTTTTAATTTCTTTTATTTAATTAATTTTGTCACATATATAATAAAAAAGAATATACATGCAATTTGAAATTAATTTGTATTTTCTTTATATAAATTAGTTTTATTAAGAGAAAAAACTGGTATATACTTTTCAATATTTTCGCTCAAACTTTTAATAAATATATGCAGTTTGAAATATAAGAAGAAAAATAAATCATACATTTTCTATTAGTTTTTTTCGTTCTTATCCGAAGAAAAAGAAATCATACATTTTCAGTAAGTTTTTTTAGTTCTTATCTATTTTTAGTTTTTAGTTTATTTTTATGTAAATGTATTATTTTGATTATGGAAGAAAATGAGGATGTTGAAGTGAGTGGGTGTGGCCGTGAGGTGTAGAGAGGGAAAGGAGAAGAAAGTGTTTGAAAAATATGAGAATGATAATGTTCTTCAACCCTTTAGTCTTGTTCCTTATATCCACCAACACAACTTTAACCAAGGGGCATTATGTTTAATATCTTGATTAGACTAGACAATATTTTAATAGAAAAGTGGTGGGGCCACTCTTGGGCCCGGTTAGAGGGGGGGGGGGGGGGAATGTGTAAAGTTTTGGAAGTTGTGGGTTAAAGATGTAAGTTAGAAGGTTAAATGTGAAGTTAAGTGTGTTTAAGTGTTTTTAAGATTTTTAAGGTGTTCTATCACCATAACAAGCTTTAAAACATAAAAATTATGTTTCTAGTCTATTTTTGGGTATTGTCCAGTTAATCGTTCGGTTGTCAGTTCGTTAAAGTGCTAAATTGTGAATTTTACAAGGTATGAAGTACCTTTTGTGACAGTTTTCATTCCCGACACTTTACAAGTTATTCTGGACACTTAAACATTAATTCTGCATGTTATTTTGATGTTTAAATGCTGATTTTTGCTAAATTCTGCATAATTCTGCATTTAAAGTGCGTTTCGGGTAGTTTTTAGTGCTTATTTTAGCTTCCGGAAAGTGTTTATGTAAACCCTTGTTCCCACACTTGGGTTTTAATATATTTTTGATGTTGAACCTACATCTAAGTCCTAAATCTATTTTTTAACTGCATGCTGAAACTATGCTGACACAACTAGTCTTACCGGTGAGTTTACTAGTCGTTTTGACTCAACGCTTAATGTATTGCACAATGCGATAAATGAAGTATGAAACATGCATGAAATCATTTGTATAACACGTAAGCATATAATGTTGACGTGTAAACACATAAATGCAGGAAATAAGTAACTATTCAAATAGTACAGAAATTACCGGTTTTGTGCCAGTTGTCACAAATATGAACAACGAATCTGTGCAAAAACAACAGACTGTGCATGAACAACAGCAACAACATGAACAACAACAACAACAACAACAACATGAACAATCTGAACTGAAAGCACATGTGAACCAATAGTCTGAACTGAAAGCACAAATCAGAACTGATTGCAGCAAGCTTATGATACCTGTTCAACTTACAATCTGAACTGAAAGCACATGTGAACCTATAATCAGACCTAATGCACAGCTAAATCAAAATGTCCAACTGAAATTGATGCACAACTAAGACAAATGTCCTTTATATGTTCAAACCACAAATGTCCATTATCTGATGCACGACTACTGACTATCTAATGCTAATCTGTTCGAACACCAACAACTGAAATATAACCTAATGCACAACTAAGACAAATGTCCATTATAACACAATGAATTGAAATCTAACCAGTCCACAATTAGCATACATAAAAGTTTAAGTTAATAGGCATACAAAAGAAGGGCAAACCCTGATCATAAACACCAAAAACCCAAAAATGATCAGGATCAGTCCAAAATTAACCCTTTTGAAGTTTTATAGTTATCCTAATAGTTACATATATAATATGTATAGCCAACCAACCACCATCAGATTCATGGTCGATGGCTGAAACAGGGCGCTATCCTAAACCCTCTTCCACCCATCAAAAGGACCCGATATTGAATCCTAATCGGTCGTCGAGTCACCTGCACACGAATTCCAATTGGAATTCGAAGAAAACTAACCCACATTTAAGATTATATGACATGCACACATATCGAAAACATAGATTAAATTCAAAATTAAGACAAATGTCGTACCGATCACGTGGAATGCAAACAAGATTACCGAGTATTGCCTCATCATTGTCGGTAGAGCGTCTGTTCCGTCACACCCCCAAAATACCACAAACGGAAACCCCCGCGAGGCGTGTGACGTACCAGGATCTAGCCACTAATCATGTTGAACTATAAGTAAAATAGAACATTTCATTAACAAGAATAGTATAATTCAAACATTTGTTTAGGAAACCAAACATGTTCAGCGGAAGCATAATAGTTTATTCAATAAGTTTAACGAAAACTTTTAAAACAATGTAACTTCAAAGGAGCATTCCAGTTGCCACGACCCATGACCACTCCAGCTTCCCAGACAGCAAGTTCCATGTCAGTGTACCTAAGGGCCTGCAAGCATGCAAAAAAGTGTATTAGCAAAAAGCTGAAGAGTTCACAGTTTGTTTAACCATTTGTTACCAAGTATTGATTTACGTTATGTTGATAATAACTCGATACCGCAAACGGCTCCTTTTTTCCCTTTGCCAATGTTCTATCAAACATCGGTAATGATTTTAAAGTTATTAGTTCACGCCCGTCCTATCCAGGTACGTCGTGAGGGTGCCAAACCTAATAGCGCTATCAACTAATAACCCCGTTGCCCTACAAGCAACTAGTTCGGTAGTAAGATGGGACTTAAGTGATAGAAAGTGAGTGTATTATCCAACATCAACTTTTATGAAAACTGCCTCATATCCCCTACAAGGATATGGGTTTATGAAAGTGCGTTTGTTTGTTTGTCTGTTTGATTGTCCCCACCGGACGCATGCTTGTAATGAGAGTAGTGAACTCGCCTTGGTTTGCTTGGTAAGACTAGCTACTTGTTCACACTAAATCAATCAAAGCCTATGATGTCCATGTACACATAATCAGTTTGCATTCAAGTTGTTCATGTAGTCACACAAGAAATTACCACATAACATATACAATGCACCATTGGGCCACCTACATCTCATCAGTTAAACATACAACACAACCACTCACAAAAAGGTACTTCACGTATCCGACTATGTGCGGCCCAGTAAATTCGAGGCCCAATACCAAGGTGTGCGATTGGGCCCTGGGTGTGCGACTTAAGCAAAAGTGTTCGATTGGTGTCATTGGGTCGGAGTGTGTGATCCGGTTCTTGTGCGATCAATCATGTGTTCGGCCCAAACACCACTCCCCAATACCAAGTTGTGCGATTGGGCCCGGCCTGTGCGATTTCAGGTGTGCAATTCAACTGCGCAAAGCCCGAAGACTTCCGGCCCACACTCTAGAGTGTGCGAGCCCACTTTGGGTGTGCGACTACATGTGCGATCAACTTACAACTTGCTGAAATCATGGGATCGGTTATACTATCCTAAATTCAATTATTTGGGGAATCATTCCAAACATATCCATAACAACTAATCACAATCAATTAACATCTAAAACGGATCAAACAGTTTCCATTCCTTGAATTCGTATGAACCCTAATCATTACCAAATCATGAACATTAACAAACACATATTCATCATGCATATTCGGATCAAACCCATTAATAACATCGCACATTAAACTCCTAAACCATCCAATTCATTAACGTGTGTTCATCATTCGAATCGGATTAAATTAGTTAACAAGGTTCTATCACCAACCCTAACCATGTGAATTCGATGTATATTAGATCATGAACGAACCCCTAAATTTTCACATTGACATGTACAATCCCATTCACAAATACAATCCATACAAGAAACTAAGGCACCACATCATACAATTTAACACAAAACAACGCAATCAATCATACGAGTAACCTTGATTGTGATTATGATGACTAACCGGGAAATGGGGTGTGTGCAAGACGGCTGGAACGAGGGAAGGATGGCGGAAATCAGTGAGGGCTTCGAGGATGAAGGGCTGCCGTCGAGGGAGACCAAGATCGCCATTCTAAGTAGAGAGAGAGACTAGGGTTTGCCAAATATGAAGAAAAGGTTGTATGCATACTCGCATGCATACCCATATACAATGAGGAAACTAAGTTGGGCTCGGTGAAGTACATGGGCCGAGACCAAGAGATGCGTGGGCTAAGGGTGTGCGAGTGTGATAGAGGTGTGCGATCCAAGACTTATGCGATCAATTAACGTGTAACACAATCAAAGTATAGAAAACAATTCCATTTAGTTTTTATAACAAATTCATACCTACAACAAGTAATGGACAAGAAATAGAAACGATACTCACAAACGAACCTTGGAAATCCGAGTTGTCACATCATCCCCAACTTGAAAGAAATTTTGTCCCAAAATTTGATAAGCAGTCTTGGAGGGGTGAAGTGATATCACGATAGGTAAGTCAGAATGGTTATCGATTTTCCTCGGGTGCCACATCATCCCCAACTTGAAAGGGAATTTCGTCCCGAAATTCTCCAGTTCCATTAGGGTTTGAGTCAGCAGTTCTAAATAGTTGAGGATACTTGCGTTTCATCTGATCTTCACATTCCCGTGTGAACTCCGGTCCACGTCTTGAGTTCCAACGAACTCTCATGATTGGGATTCGACTGTGCTTACGAGCCTTAACTTCTCGATCCATGATTTCAATAGGTTCTTCAACGAATTGCAACTTGTCGTCAATATTTAGTTCTTGAAATGGCACGACAAGTGTTTCATCAGACAAACACTTTTTCAGGTTCGAGACATGAAAGATATCATGATCGTTACCCAACTCATCAGGTAACTCAAGCCGATAGGCAACCTTGCCAATGCTTTCCAAGATTTTGAATGGGCCAACGTAGCGTGGATTCAGTTTTCCTCGCTTCCCAAAGCGCACCACACCCTTCCAGGGTGAGACTTTAACATAACATGATCACCTACAACGAACTCCAAAGGTTTCCTACGTTTATCAGCGCAGCTTTTCTGGCGATCACGTGCTGCGGCCATACGATTTCTGATCTGTACAATCTTCTTAGAGGTTTCGAGCACAAGTTCTGGACCTGTGATTTGGCTGTCACCCACTCCATCCCAACAGAGAGGAGATCGACATTTCCGTCCGTATAAGGCCTCGAATGGAGCTGCCTGGATACTGGAGTGGTAACTGTTATTATAAGAAAACTCTACCAAGGGTAGGTGTCTTTCCCAACTTTTTCCAAAATCGATAACACATGCCCGCAACATGTCTCCTAAGGTCTGGATGGTTCGCTCATTCTGACCGTCCGTTTGAGGGTGATAAGCAGTGCTCATGTCAAGGCGTGAGCCAAATGATTTGTGCATCGCTTGCCACAAATCGGATATGAAATGTGGATCGCGATCAGAGATAATGGAGGTTGGCACTCCGTGTCTAGAAACTACCTCATTCGGATAAATGCCAGCCAGCTGTGAAAACTTGTCAATTTCCTTGATTGCGAGGAAGTGCGCTGATTTCGTGAGACGGTCGACGATCACCCAAATGGTATCGTTCCCGTTTTGAGTTCTAGGTAGCCCCATTAAAAAATCCATGGCCATTTGCTCCTATTTCCACATGGGTATTTCTGGTTGCTGAAGCAAACCAGAGGGTTTTTGGTATTCTATCTTGACCTTTGCATAAGTCAAGCACTTGCTCACATACATCGCTATGCCGGCTTTCATTTTCGGCCACCAATATAAGACTTTCAGATCCTGATACATCTTATCAGAACCTGGGTGAACAGAGTAGCGAGACTTGTGTGCTTCGTCCATAACAAGTTCTCTAAGGTTTCTGTATGAAGGGATCCATATTCGCTCCATGAAATAGCGAATACCGTCGGATCTTTCAACAAGTTTCTTCTCTAAGCCTCGCATGGCTTCGGCTTTAAGGTTCTCGTCTTTCAATGCTTTAGTCTGGGCATAACGAATCTGATCAGGTAGGTTAGAGTGGATGGTGAGCTGCAAAGCTCGAACACGGTTAGGTTTCATCTCCTTGCGACTAAGGGCGTCAGCTACAACATTAGCTTTGCCTGGATGGTATTTAATTGCACAGTCATAATCGTTTAAGAGTTCCACCCAATGACGCTGTCGTATGTTCAACTCTTTCTGGTCAAAGATATGTCGAAGGCTCTTGTGATCAGTATAAATAGTGCATTTAGTACCGTACAAGTAATGCCTCCAGATTTTGGGCGCAAATACCACGGCCCCCAACTCTAAGTCGTGAGTCGTGTAATTCTTTTCATGGACCTTCAACTGTCGAGAGGCGTAGGCTATCACTCTCTCGCGTTGCATCAGCACACAACCGAGACCCTGAATAGAGGCGTCACTGTGCACCACGAAATCTTCGGTACCCTCAGGTAGAGACAAAATCGGTGCGCTGTAGAGTTTTTGCTTTAGGAGTTGGAAGGCGTCTTCCTGTTTAGTTCCCCACGAATATGCAACACCCTTCTGTGTCAACGCGGTGAGAGGTTGAGCGATCTTTGAAAATCCCTCAATGAATCTTCAATAGTACCCAGCGAGACCAAGAAATTGCCACACCTCCGAAGGATTCTTTAGTGCTGCCCAATTCCTGATAGAGTCGATTTTATCGGGATCCACATGTATTCCCAGCTTGTTGACTATGTGGCTAAGGAAGTGTACTTCTCGAATCCAGAAGTCTCACTTAGAGAATTTTGCGTAAAGCTGCTCCTTCCTCAGGAGCTCTAAGATAAGACGCAAGTGCCGTTCGTGATCCTCCTTGCTCTTAGAGTAGATCAGAATGTCATCGATAAACAAGATGACAAAATTGTCTAGATATGGTTTACATACGCGGTTCATGATATCCATGAATACCGCTGGTGCGTTGGTTAACCCGAATGGCATGACCAGAAACTCGTAATGGCCATACCGCGTTCTGAAGGCTGTTTTGGGGACATCCTCTCCTCGGACTCTCATCTGATGATAGTCCGACCTTAGATCAATCTTTGAGTAAAAGCTTGACCCTTGCAACTGGTCAAACAGATCGTCAATCCGAGGTAAGGGATAATGATTCTTGACTGTCACCTTGTTGAGTTCACGGTAGTCAATACACATGCGAAAAGATCCATCCTTCTTCTTCACAAAAAAAACTAGGGCTCCCCAAGGCGAAGAACTGGGTCAGATAAAGCCTTTATCCAACAGTTCGTGGAGTTGGTTAGACAGTTCTTGCAACTCTCAAGGTGCAAGACGATAAGGTGCACGAGCAATCGGAGCCGCTCCTGGTGTAAGATCAATTTGGAACTCCACTTGACGGTGTGGAGGTAAACCTGGAAGTTCCTCGGGAAAAACGTCAGGAAACTCGCGAACAACTGTTAGATCCTCAATTCTCTTCTCTTCCGGCTGAGTTTCAGTAACAAGCGCAAGAATAGCAGGATAGACCTTCCGCAAACACTTCTGGGCTTTCATGGATGAAATGATGCTAACAGTTGCACCACTTTGATGACCCTGAACAGAAAACGGCTCTCCACTAGAGAGGGGTATACGCACGATTTTTTCCTTACAAAGTATATCGGCTCGGTGTTTTGATAACCAATCCTTACCAACAACTATGTCAAAGCTACCAAGAGTGATGGGAAGAAGGTCAATGTCGAACACTTGACCCAAGAGATCGAGTTTGCACCCTAAGTTTACATGTGAGGCTTCAATTATCTTACCATCATCCAATTCCACTACGTGTTTGGTTTCGAGGGGTGTTGGAGTTAACCCTAATTGATGAATGAACCCTAAGGACACATAACTCCAGTCGGCACTAGATTCGAATAATACAGAAGCAAAAATACTGTTAACAGAGAACGTACCAGTCACGACGTTGCCATCATTCCTCGCATCTCCTGCTCCTATAGTAAACACTCTCCTACGAGCGCCATTTCCACCGTTATTCCCATTGTTGTTGTTTCCCGTGTTGTTGTTGTTCTGGTGATTATTGTTCCCACCGTTGTTGTTGTTAGTGTTCTGATTCAATTGTGGGAAATCCTTCTTGTAGTGCCCTTCGTTGCCACATTGGTAACATCCCCTTTGATTACCCTGATTCTCCTGGGGTTGCTGCCTTTGTTGCTGTTATTGGGGCTGTTGCTGCTGCTGCTTTGGGTGTGGAGCTCTACAATCTTTCACCATGTGACCCACCTTGTCACACCTTTGACATGTTCTACTACACGGGCCATAGTGGTGAAAACCGCACTTGTTGCACTTCCGCTGTTTTCCCGCATACGAGCCCGAAGTTTGACTGTTGTTCTGATTCTGGTTGACCGAGGATGACTGACTGAAACTGCGACTGTTGTTGTCAGGTTTCTTTTGTGACTGGTTCGAGTTGGTCGCCTTGTCTGCGTCATTCCATTTACGCTTGTTGTCAGTGGTGGGGGTAGTAGTAGTAACAGTGGAAGTGGTAGTGACACGTGGCGGTAGCGAGCCACGCTCCACTTCCTGATCAGTGATCTTATGAGCCAATCTAATGATCCGTGGCAGGTCGTCAAGATTTGCTGCACTGACTAAACCCTTGACTTGTGGTGCCAATCCCTTGATGTAGAGTTCGATTCTGCGGTTAGGTGGTCGGGATAGGTTGGGACACATGTTCGCTAGCTCGTGAGACCATTTCGTATACGCCTCGATATCAGACACCACCATCTTCAAGTTATAGAACTCATTTTCCAGTTTTTGAATTTCATCACGAGGACAATACTCTTCCCGTATCAACTCCTTGAAATCGTCCCAAGTAGTCGCGTTTGCCATCTCAATGCCCAGCATCTCCACCTGAGCATTCCACCAAGTCAAGGCACCATCCTCTAGGGTGCCTGAAGCAAATTTCACCTTGTCCTCAGATGGACAATTACACATGGCAAAGACAGATTCAGCTTTCTCGAACCAACGGAGCCGTCCCACAGGACCTTTAGTCCAACTGAAAGTTTGAGGCTTGCAATCCATGAACGTTTTGAACGTACACACAGGTGGATTATTCTGGTTCTGGTTCGCATGTTGACCTAAAACAAAGTGGAAGTATGCACAAATGAGAATCGAGTAAAATGACAAAGGATTATGCTTTGTCTCGTATGTATCATACCAGCTTGCTGAGCGGCCAAAGCCTCAGCCACACGCGTGTTAATCAGATCTGTCAACTCTGCCTGAGTCATCACAATGTTGCCACATCCACCGCCGTGACCACCTCCATGTCCACCATTACGTCTACCACGTCCGCTCATGATTCTATATAAGAAGAGTGGAAAAGATAAGGATCGCAATTGAGTAGGAGTCAATCATCACTATGACTTCTATGGATTTGATTTGAGGAACTCTATCATTATAGCGGATAGTGGGACAGAACCCCTTTCACACTTATTAAGTCTCACTGGGACTCACGTGCACCTCACATTATTATTATATGTGCACCCATAATAATGATGCAATTTGCACGCTTATCTCAGTGCCTCTTAGCTCGTGCTAAAAGGTTCCCCACATTCGAATAACAAAACGAAAGACATCACATCACTAGGAATCACAAAAGTCAAAGGGTAGCATCACACTATCAAACATCACTTAAACAAGAAGCACGTGCAGTCACATCATAGTGTCAAGTATGTAGTTTCATGCAAGTCGTGGGTGTGTGTATACTAGGTAAGTAATACATAAAGTAAACAGAGGAAGAACCTTGCAATCTGGAGCTGAGTGTCATGGTCATTTTCGACATTGTTTGGTTATAGTCTGGTTTTATGAAAACGTTTTAAAACCTAGTTCACTATAACCAGTGGCTCTGATACCAATCTGTCACACCCCCAAAATACCACAAACATAAACCCCCGCGAGGCATGTGACGTACCAGGATCTAGCCACTAATCACGTTGAACTGTAAGTAAAATAGAACATTTCATTAACAAAAATAGTATAATTCAACCATTTGTTTAGGAAACCAAACATGTTCAGCGGAAGCATAATAGTTAATTCAATAAGTTTAACGAAAACGTTTAAAATAATGTAACTTAAAAGGAGCTTCCCAGACAGCAAGTTCCATGTTAGTGTACTTAAGGGCCTGCAATTATGCAGAAAAGTGTATCAGCAAAAAGCTGGCGAGTTCACAGTTTGTTTAACCGTTTGTTACCAAGTATTGATTTACGTTATGTTGATAATAACTCGATACCGCAGACAGCTCCTTTAAACATTGGTCATGATTTTAAAGTTATTAGTTAACGCCATTCCTACCAGGTACGTCGTGAGGGTGCCAAACCTAATAGCGCTATCAACTAATAACCCCGTTGCCCTACAAGCAACTAGTTCGGTAGTAAGATGGGACTTAAGTGATAGAAAGTGAGTGTATTATCCAACATCAACTTTTATGAAAATTGCCTCATATCCCCTATGAGGATATGGATTTATGAAAGTCCGTTTGTTTGTTTGTCTGTTTGATTGTCCACACCGGACGCATGCTTGTAATGAGAGTAGTGAATTCACCTTGGTTTGCTCGGTAAGACTAGCTACTTGTTCACACTAAATCAATCAAAGCCTATGATGTCCATGTACATATAATCAGTTTGCATTCAAGTTGTTTACGTCACACAAGAAAATTACCACATAACATATACAATGCACCATTGGGCCACCTACATCTCATCAGTTAAACATACAACACAACCACTCATAAAACGGGTATTTCATGTATCAGATTATGTGCGGCCCAGTAAATTCGAGGCCCAATACCAAGGTATGCGATTGGACCCTGGGTGTGTGACTCAAGCAAAAGTGTGCGATTGGTGTCATTGGGCTGGAGTGTGCGATCCGGTTCTTGTGTGATCAATCATGTGTTCGGCCCAAACACCGCATGTGACAACTGGCAAAAACCGGTAATTTCCGTACACTTTAATTATTATTTATTGACTGCAATTATGTGCTTAATTGTCAGCAATGTCTGAACACGTGATTAAACAAGTGAATTCATGCACGTTGTATACAACAGAATATTGCTTTATGCATAAACGAGAGCGTTGCGTCAAAAATACTAGTAAACTCACCGGTAAGACACACTGTGTCAACAGAACTGCAGAAAGCAGTCAGACATTAGAATTGAGGCCTAGGTGTAGGTCCAACAACAAGAATACATTAAAACCCAAGAGTACATACAAGGGTTTAATATATATGCAATACGAAAGCAAAAATAAGCACTAAAAAGCACCCGAAACGCACTCTAAGTGCAGAATTTTAATAAATTCAGCTCAATTCAGCATTTAAACACATGAATATTATGCAGAAATTTCGTTTTATCATCCAGAATATTTCCCTAAGTGTTGGGAATTGAAAGGGTACAAGAAGGGTACTTAAAAGACACTAAAAAGTGTGATTTAGCACTTTAACGAACCGGTGTCTAACCGCACAACCGGATATTACCCGGAACACCAAAATAATGCTAGAAGCATTGTTTTTATTTTCCTAAACTAGTTAGGGTCCCCGAACACCCTAACACACTACACATTATATAATATACCATAAGGCACTAACTAGACCTTTGATTTCCAACTAATCACTAACTAGTAGTTAGAAATGTTTCACTTAACCCCCCCCCCCCCCCACATGTTGGACGGTTGGGAACATAATCCCACATGGGATTTAAGTTGCATATTTTATTAGAACTTGCCATGTCCTTTTGAAACATAATACCCAAGGGTTAGAGCCTTGAAATGGATATAAGTAAACACCACAAGATCATAACCATCACAACTTCACACATTACACACACAACTTTCTTCTCCCTCTCTCCCTTGGCTACGGCTTCAAGCCACCACCACACCATCACCATTTTCAATCATCATTCAAGCAATCCAAGGTGATATTGAGGTGTAAGACGGTCACTAACGAAGCTCGGTGCAAGCGGATCTTGAAGAACCTTCACCATTTGCTTTTATCCACCTCATTTGCACTCTTGAACTTCCCTAGCCTTGAGCTAGTAGTAAGTGTTCTAAAACATCCTCTTGTTCTTGTTTATGATGGTTAATAGATGATTTAATGGCTAAAAATCATGAAACACTAAAGAACATACATTAAAGTCTTGAACATAAGGTGTATAGGGTGGATAAAGAGAAGATATGTGTGTAAATCTTGTGAAACTTGTCTAGTTATGATTATTTGATGTTGTTGTTAGTAAAAGCAAGATGGATCATCATCTAGACATACTAGTCCATGTTAGAAAGCATGAACTAGTAGGATGTAAAAGTTAGAAAGTTAAAAGATGATGGATCCATCCATTCATAAGACATGAACTTGAGTAAAAGTAATTTTCTTGTAAAATAAGACTCTAAACATGTAGATCTAAAGATCTACAAGTGGTTTTTCGGAAGAACCAAGTAAAATATACAAGTCTTGTTTTAAACCCGAATCTTACATACACTAAAAGCATTTTAGTGAATAAACAAGTGTGTAAACACTTGTGTCGCAAGAAATATTTAACAAGAGATACGTTTGATAAATCATGACTAGAAGTTGTGAAACTTCAAGATCTTTAAAAATAAAGTTTTTAAGAAATTAAACTTATTTTTAAAGATAACAAGACTTACTAAATGTGCTAGTAAGTTACTACACATTTTTGTAAATATTCAAGTTCATGAAATGAAGGAATTAGTGATTATTGTTGATGATTATTGTTGATAATTGTTGTTGATGATTGTTGACAATTTAAAAGAAAATAAACACATGTTTTGAAAACATGGGAAACGTCCATTTTTAGGGGAAACTCTGTCAAAATTTTTATAAATTTTGACACTTAGAAAAATATAAGTTTTTGAGAAACTTATTCCCTAAAAATGTATTTAAAAGTATTACCAAGGTTTCCCTAATTTTTGGTGATAAGAAATGAGGATTTCTTCAAGAATAAAAATGGACAAGTATGTATATTTTTGAGAGAAAAATATATATTATTTTATCACCAACTTTTGTGCTAAGTGTATATAGTATGTGTTATACGTGCTAGTGTATTAAGACTTAAAAATACACTAAATACTCGTGAGGAGTATAAACAAAAATACACATACAACATACCAAATATATAATTCGGGTGCAAAGTGCAAAATACAAAAAAGCTTATATTTATTTTTGAGAAAATAATATAAGTAAGACATTTAGTTAAAAATATAAAATATTTTTAACACAAGAATATATACACAAAAGGGAGTGACTGTACTTGTGCGACGCAAGTCTAGTGACTAACGTTAAGAAAACGCGTATAGGTCACGTCGTTAATTAAGCAAACCCGGTGAAGTTTACGACGCTAGGAACGCAAAGTTGTGAGTTCATGCTCCCCCTTTTCTTTAACTGTTTTCAGTTTTTATAACTTCGGGGGTGAAATACATGTACAAATGTACAATATTTATAATTGGTATGATATAAATATAAGAAGCACACTTGGTGAGAACGAGAATCAAGTGTAATGAAATATAAGAATACAAGAAGTACACTTGGTGAGAACGAGAACCAAGTGTGACGAAATATAAGATAATAAGAAACGCACTTGGTGAGGACGAGAACCAAGTAGGATGCGTTATGAGAAATGATAATAAGAAACACACTTGGTGAGGACGAGAACCAAGTAGGATGCGTTATGAGAATTGATAACAAGAAACGTGCTTGGTGAGGACGAGAACCAAGTAGGATGCGTTATGAGAAATAGTGTCACGAATAGGGTACATAAGCACCATTAATCAACAATATACCTAGACCGCAGAACAAAAGGTTAGATCTAACGGGTGCCGGGCAGCCACACTCTCGGTGAGGGCGAGAATCGAGTAGTGCTTTTGTGTCTCAGAATATACCAATTAAATGCCTAAGGTTTGGTGGCTTCCTATGTCGTGTCACATGTTAATGGCTTTGCAACCCATTAACAATCCTGATACTTACAGGAATACTTTATTTACATAAAAGTCATACCATACTAAAAATTGATGAATACTTGAAGTACGTGGGGTACTCAAGAAAATGGGAATTATACTTGAGTACGTGGGGTACTCAAGAAGAATTTGAATTATACATGAGTACGTGGTGTACACATGAAACTGGATTTATATATGAAAACTTGATTTATTCTCAAACTATGTTTTCATACAAAGTATACAAACGTGAAATACAAAACTGCATGAATTCACACCAACATTATGTTGACGTTTTTCCAAAACTCACATGTATTTCAGGTAACTAGGATGGATGTGCGCACGGTCTCGCTTATGCTTGTGGATGTCGCTATTGTTTATCTTTAAATAAAGTTGTAAACTTTTTATGACAATGTTTTTATGCGACTTAGCGATGTAAACGCTAAACTTATGTTTTCAAATTATGGTATTTGATGTTTTTACGAGCATATAGCATGTTTACCTTTCGTATGCAATGAGAACCTTTCATGATCACACCTCGTGCTTCCGCCGCAGAAAGGGGTGTGACACCGCAGCCCAACAACAAGTTGTGCGATTTGGCCCGACCTATGCAATCAGGTCTTAGGTGTGCGATTCCACTGTGCTGTCACACCCGATATTTCCACATAGTACCGGTGGGCCCGGTGGGAAGTATCGTGACGTAGTTGATTACATCATAGTCAAATAATCACAGTTCAATGCACAACGGAAGTCTAAAGTGTTAATTATACAAACCGAGTTGAAAGTAACATGAAATATTACACAACGGATTGTAAGTGGATCCACAGGCGGATCTAAAATAAAAAGAAATGTTGTTCAACAGATTTAAGCATCAAAAGCTTGCAAGACTATTTATTTGATACTAGGAGTAGCCAGCCCATTACGCGTAGTAGCTGCACTAAACCTTTTTGAAAAATACGTCAGTTTACACTGGTAAATACAAATAACTGACTCTTTTGAAAAGTGTTTAGCTAAATACGTCTTGCAAGCGCGATTCATGAGATCCATGAACGCTGCAGGTGCATTAGTGAGCCCGAAAGGCATCACCAAGAACTCATAATGTCCATATCGAGTTCTGAATGCGGTCTTGTACATGTCTTCGTCTCTTACCTTCAACTGGTGATAACCTGACCTTAAATTGATCTTTGAAAAGTAACTTGCTCCTTGAAGCTGATTGAATAGATCATCAATCCTGGGTAGCGGATATATGTTCCTGATTGTAACCTTATTCAATTCGCGATAATCGATGCATAGACGCATCGAGCCATCCTTCTTCTTCACAAACAGAATCGATGCTTCCCAAGGGGACGAGGTAGGTTGAATAAAACCCTTTGCCAACAAACCATCTAACTGAGTCCTTAACTCTTTCATCTCAGTCGGTGCCAACCGATATGGTGCTCTTGCAACTAGTGTTGCTCCAGGAATGATATCGATTCAGAACTCCACTTGCCTATCTGGAGGTAAACCAGGTAGTTCTTCTGGGAATACATCTGGATATTCAAAAATAACAGGGACGTCTTCGATCTTGGGCTTTGGTTCATCAATGGTTACTTGTGTCATGTAAATGACACAACCTTTCTTTAAACACTTCGATGCTTTAAGCATAGACACTTGTTTAGGCGACCCATACTGAGTATCTCCTTATATTGTAAGTGGTTCACCAAAAGGAGTTTTAATAACCACTTTCTTCTTATCACAAACAATCTGAGCTTTATTAGATGATAACCAATCCATGCCTATTAATATGTCGAATCCCGCCAATTTCAAATGAAGCAAAGACAGTGGAAAAGAGTGGTTCCTAATGGATATAAAACATCCATCTAATATGGTTGAAGCAGTCACTATGGTACCATCGGCCAATTCTACCTCATATTTTATGCTTAGGGTTTTAACAGATAGATTTAACAGTTTACAAAATTTATTGTCTATAAACGACTTGTCTGCACCCGAATCAAACAATACCCTAGCATAAACATCATTGATAAGGAATGTACCTGTTATCACATTGTCGTTCTGAACCGCTTCTTGTGCATTCATTTGAAAGACTCGAGCATTGGTCTTTATAGCCTCCTCAGGCTTCTTTGCAAACTTTGGGCAGTTGGTCTTGATATGCCCCTTTTTGTTACAACCATAACAGGTTGCATCTTTCAACTTCTTGCAATCCAAAGTCTTGTGTTCCTTGGACTTGCAGATCCCACATCCAAAAGTCTTTGATTGTGATTGCGACTTCAATTCCAGCCTACACTTCCCAAAATGATGCTTTTGGTAGGTTTTACATTTGGGTTTCTCACCCGACTGTTGGTTATCCTTCTTAAATCCTGAACTCTTCTTGTGATATGTGTTCCCCTTTTTCTTCTTGTCGGAGCGATAAGAACTCTCATCTTCCCGTTTTCGCTTCCCTTCATCAGAAACCTTGACAGACTTGTTTCTGATAACATCCAATGTGAGGGATAGTGATAGATCTGCTACTGACCTAAACGTGGTAGGTCGGGATGCTTTTACGTTTCCCTTGATCTCTAGAGCCAAACCTCCAATGAAACAAGCTATCCGCTTCGATTCTGGTGTAACCAAATAAGGAACCAACCGAGACATGGTGTTGAAGCTTGTAAGATATGCCTGACAATCTAAGTTCTTCATGACCAAGGTCAAGAAGTTAGTCTCAATTTTCTCAACTTCATGTTGAGGACTGAAATTTTCGTTGATTAGAGCAACAAACTGATCCCAGGTCAAGTTAAACAACGGGATTTTCCCTGTAGCTTAGATTAGTGATCTCCACCAAGCTAGAGCTTCTCCTTTGAACGATTGCGAGACAAACTTCACAATGTCCTGATCTGCACAACCATTAATGTCTACCATTGTATCCATCTCATCGAGCTAAGTCATACAATCAATGGCTCCTTTCTCCCCTGTGAAGTCTCTAGGCTTGTAGGAGACGAAATATTTGTAAGAACAGGTCTTAACACGCGGCTCCTGATTGAGCACAATTCGCTTAGATGGAACACTTCTTTGATTTGACGAATGATGTGAATCGTCCTTATGAGATACATGAGTCTTGGAGGGTGGTTTTGAATGAAGTACAGATAGGGTCTTACTACGAGTATCGCTTGATTCCTTGAACTGCCTATCCATAGCTCGAGTAATGGCATTATCTATCATTGCTTGTAAATTTGCACCAGCTACGTTGATTTTGGTGGTATCATTATTCTCTCGAGGGTGACTATTAACTTCTTCTGATTCAGCCATGTAGCTTGATTGCTACATAAAAAAAATGATGACAATGATTTATTCAGAAGTCTAATATGGAATTGTCATTTTTGACGATTCATTAACCATGGTAACAGTAAACCATATCGGTTAATTTGTTAGTCATATTTATTTAGGATTTTTTTTATAATTTATCCTTAGTTGTAAATCATCAAAATATTAGAGTGGCACAAAAGGCCTAGTCACAAGGACAGTTTAAATTATAAGCCATGATCTTGTAGGATCGAGGCATTAAGGCTTGAACATAGTTCATCACCTTTTCTTGACAGGGAGTCGTAGACTTTAACTGTCTTTTTGTCTCAAAGGAAAATAAATATGGCCCATAGGCACTTCATCACAAATGGATGTTTATATTAAATAAGAATAAGGAATTGGAAAAAATCCAATATAAGGATGACTTGTGTGATTTTATCGAATCACATTTCAGGAGTGCTAACATGTTTTCAGATGTTAAGAGGGATTTGAATCTTTAAAAAGGTTTTACCCTCAGGGCCATATCTAAAATGACATATAGGCTAGGTTATACCTTCAAGATTTTCTTTTAATATATATTGGCAGATTAATTACAAAAAGGAATGATATTTTGATTTATATTATATAATATATTCATACATATGATGACAAATGAAATTTTAAATTAAACATTCCATTAACTAAAGAGAAGTACATAATTGCCCTAAACGGGACTTTAAAGAAATAACATTGTCCACATAGGGACTAAAAGAAGAAATACAAGTCCTCGCAGGGACTAAATACATAAATAGATGTCCACACAGGGACTTAATTGAAATTTAAAATTACAAAACAAAATAAATAAGGAATTTCAATAATCCCTCTTCTTCTTCTTCTTCTTCTTCCCCTTTATCAGATCTGCCAAGCCCTTAAGTAGACCCCAGCGGCTTCTACGCTCCTCCTGTACCTCTCGTTCCACCTGGTTCAACCTCTGAAGGATTTCCTGCTGCTGCGATGGTTGGATTCGTGGTGGCTGCGGCGGCTGCTGATGCGGAGGTTGAGGAGGTGGTGGGTACTGATACCCATAAGCTGGGTACCTAGTTTGGTACGAAACGAATGGTCCTTCAGGGTGGAGAGCATTGTAGTTGGCCGCCTCGAGGTATGGGTCGATGGCATTGGCATTCTAGAAGTTGTAACCTGAATATGCCTGATGCTCAAATGGGTTATACGCCGCTGCACCGGCGTAGGAAGGGATTGGGTTGTCATAACCCATTTGGGGTGCTGGTTCGACTGGCGCATAGTCGACTTCAGAAACTGGGTTCGAAGGCCCACCCAATTGCGGGTCTTCATACAATGGCGGGTAGTGGCTGCCACTGGAGTGTTGGGGGGTGTTGAAGTGAAATCCCCCTCGCACGGACATCCGTGCACCTGAACTTCTTCGCCTCGGTGGTTCTGGAGGCGGTTGCTGTTCTGGCGGTGGCGTAACCGCCTGGAAACGCAAATCCTCAGAGGGATCCTGCTGCTGTTGTGGAGGAGGGTCGAAAGGGGGAGTGAACTCCCAGTTGTATGTGGCCCACCTTTCAGCAAAACTGTCTGGGCCCCGATATGGCGAACCATGAAAATATGATCCGTCAGAAATCTCGATGGGATGCGTGGGCCTCCCAGATGGTGGCTCAGCAGGATCCGGATCTTCGTCCATATACATTTCTTGGTCACCGGAAAAATGATCTTCTGGTCCCAATGGGTTATAACCCATTGGTTCTTGCACCTGGTTTACCGGATTAAACCAGCTCTGGAAGTATGGGGTCGGGTCTTGAAAGGCACGATGAGAACCCGAACGCTGCAATGGGAGGTAGGAGTGGTGTGAATGGTCGGGCTCTTCGTCTTGGTGAGGCCCGAATGACTGATGATATGAAGGTGAGGAGCTAAGCGAGACAGAGCGTCTCGCAGGCTCTAGGTAGGTCCTCCAGTCTTCGTGAGGACTCGATCCGATTGACGCGGATGGTGTGCGCCTGTGTGATGGCCCAGCTTCGTGGTCATTCCTAGCAGTTATTGGCGCCTTGCCTCTTCTACCTCTTCCTCTAATACGTGGCGGCATTTTCTTTGATCCTGTCAAAACAAACAACATGAACCAACAAAAAGAAAACAATAAGATTAGGATTAGTCCTAAGTAATTAGCCTAGACTTGGAAGTCAAGGAATGTGCAAACTATGTCATTGAGATTAAACACAAAAGGCTAGTGTTTAATTCACTCAATGTTGGCTCTGATACCAACCTGTCACCCCCGATATTTCCACGTAGTACCGGTGGGCCCAGTAGGGAGTATCGTGACGTAGTTGATATCATCATAGTCAAATAATCACAGTTCAATGCACAGTGGAAGTCTAAAGTGTTAATTATACAAACCGAGTTGAAAGTAACATGAAATATTACACAACGGATTGTAAGTGGATCCACAGGCGGATCTAAAATAAAAAGAAATGTTGTTCAACATATTTAAGCATCAAAAGCTTGCAAGACTCTTTATTTGATACTAGGAGTAGCCAGCCCATTACGCGTAGGTGTTTATAAAATTAACTGACTCTTTTGCAAGGTGTTTATAAAAATTGATTTAAATACACAAGGCACAAATATTCTTTTATAACTTGGGACAATTATTTAAAATAATATTGTATACAATTTTACATGTTTGTCGTCCATTCGGGACCCGGTTAGAAGAGCCGGATTAGATTAATAGACACACCACAAGTATAAGCCCACAAGAGAGTGAGATACCGTTTATACATACGCAACTGTCAGGTGTATGCCTACACCCCGTGCTTAAGCCGTGGCCATTTCTAATAAATGAGCCGAGGATATCCATGACATGGTCATTAACCCCCCAAAGGCATTGCATCAAACATTACCGATTAAAACGGGTTATTTCAATGGTTTAAACACTAATCGATAAAACATTCAATACCCGACCAAGCGGTATTATTATAATACCGTATCCCAAGCCCGTATAACGGAAAATAAGTTAAAAGTATTTACCTGAGCTAAAATAAAATTTTAATCCCAGCCGTATGTCAAATTAGCAAGTGCAAGTAGCTTTTACCGGGCTCCTAATCTGGAACGAAGGTTTTAATAACCTATTAGATTCCTAATGGGTCTTAATTAAGTTATAACTTAGACCGGTTAGTTTTAAAGAAAGGTATACGGTTCAAAATGCAAGATTAAGCGAAGACCGGAATAGAATGTGATTTACACCCAAGAAGTATGAGGACTTGTATAAAATGGGCAAACTAAATACATTCTGGATTTTGAAGTAAAAATGATAGGGTTTGACCCGTTTCGGTTAATTTATGCAAACTAGTTACATAAATCGTACCGAACGCTAAAAATGCATAACGGGTAACCAAACGAGTCATGTACACGTTCCACAAGTTAATATGCTTAGAATACATTGTGATATCAGTAGGATACCTTCCATTATGCCCAAAACGGATTTAAAATCAATTTAAGCCCCGTAGGGGTATTTTGGTCATTTTAAAGATTATAAAAGAGGTTAAATAGTAATATGAGGTTCTGGTCTAAAATGATTAGTAAAAATATTTATTTTTGAAAGTTATATCAGTAAGATATTGTATATATGTGAAATTTATTATTTATAGCCAAACTATGTACCGTAGGGGCATTTTGGTAATTTCACATAAGCTTTAAGGGTCAAATTTGGAAATCTGAGTTCAAAACTTTTACTTGCTATTAAAGTATAAAAAAACCTGCTTATAATATCAGTAGGTAATGAGTCTTAAGTGTCAAATATAGTTTTAACCCATACTATGCGTTTAAAAAGCGTAAAAGTCGGTATTTGACGATTTTCGGGTTATTTAAGGAAATCTGAGATTTTGATTAGTCTTTAAAGCTTAAAATATTTTATTTAACATATGCAATCAGTAGGAAAAGGTTTGGTATCAAAATGTTATGTAAAACTCATTTTATCAAAGAAAAGGGTAATTTCGTCAATACCGAATTTACATTAAAACTCTATAATATAATCAGTTTAAAATTTGGAAAAAATTTCCAAAAATCCCTTAGTATTATATTATATTAGTGGGTAGAAAGTTTGGTGCCAAAATTTGGGTTTAAATATGATTTATACCAAAAATGGCATTAAATTAATAAAAAGCTTTCGATTTACGATATTGAGCATAACTCTTATTCCAGATCATAAACTGATGTCAAATTTTTAGGACATGCTTATAAATCAGTAATAAAGGTTTTTGTCCTCTCACATTTTCAAAAATCTTGTTTTTGTATCAAAAGGGCATAATGGTCAACAATTAAGCATTTAATGAAAACATGCATATGAATCAGATTTTAAAGGAACCATATAGTATAATATCAGAGGGTTATACTACCATGTAATATGGTCCTAAAGGAACCCTAAGACATATCTAAACTAAGCTAAATCGGGTCAGAACTGAAAGTCAAAGCAAACGTCTACTTTTGCGACTTTCGGTTCCGAACCGAGCCTAAACTCAGAATTGTCGGGTTGAACATGCCTAAAGATGTTCTTATATTATTTACCAAGTTATTTAAGTGTTAAAACATGTTCCATAACCTCTGCATTATCAGTTATGAATTAATTTGTAAAAACTGATTTTGTTGACTTTTTATTAATAAGTTTGACCCGACAATTGACTGAGATAATGTGATAATTAGAAGGTGCCCTTTTAAGGGTTTATTACCTACATAATTACCAACACATAGCCACTTTCAATTCGAATAATGGCTTGACCGTTTGTGATTAATCACAAAGTCAAAGCATAATTACGATAACTTTGACTTTCGGTCATTAAGCTAATAAAACTTAAACTTAGGAAGCTAAGAACACTTACTATGGTCCTTAGCACAAATTTGAAACTTGAGAAAGCTTCCTTAAGCTCCAGGAGGCTTCAGATAGAGAGTTGTGAAGTAAAACTTCAAATGTGTAAATGAACAAGTGAAGAACAAATGCCTTATATAGGAATTTTGAGTCTCCAAGATCAATCCATATGTCCCTATGTTGCTTTCAGATGTTCCCAGGTGTCCATAGTGCATGAAAAACTATTTGCTCAGTCCCTGGTATCGAAAATTTACATGCAAAGGCGGTGGAACTGGTTAAACCTGCAGCTGTGTAGTTCTTTTGTCGCTGGCACCTGTGTCGCGGGCCGCGTAGACATCAAAGAATGTTTACGCGCCCCGCGAGGCTCTCCTCAAACGGTTAACAACTTTCATTAATTGCAATTTCAGTCCCTGGTCCTTCATAACTTATTTTATCTTTCGTTTATTGCACTTTTAAACCCCAAATTTAACTTTTAAGGGTCTTGAGTCTTTAAACAATCATCATTAAGCTTTTGGTTAGTTACGAGGTCACCCGAACGATTTTGAATTGCAACGTTGACGCATTTTATGCTTATTTCTTGGAATTACCACTTTATTCATTTATGTGCATCGAAACTCCATGAATTTATTATTCAATATCCATGGAACTATAAGGAAGTATTACAAAGTATTGGAAATGTTAAAAGGTCATTCAGAGGTAACTTTAAACATGTTGACACATTTAACCCTTATGCTTTGTAATTTTTTCAATTTGAGCACAAACGACTTCCTATGTTCGATAATGTATTCATTAAAGAATACGAACATCGTGTGAGGTCAATCAGAGACACAAGTTAGGCATGTTGACACTTTTGATCCTTCCACACACGTCTTTACACTGTTTGACAATTTTAGTCCCTCGGGATCAATTTATTATACGTTTAAAGTCCATGACACGTGTCTTTATTATATTGGACATGATTTTTTTTTGTGAGGTGTTACATCCTCACCCCCTTAAAAGAAATCTCGACCTCGAGATTTATAGAAATAAATGAGGGTACTTCTGTTTCATTGTAGATTCAACCTCCCATGTGTATTTTGGGCCTCTACGAGCATCCCATTTTACATTCACGATCGGCACATGCTTTCTTCGAAGCTTCTTAAGCTGTCGATCCTCGATCGACAAAGGGTTTTCAACGAATTTCAAGCTCTCATCTATCTGCACATCCTTATGTGACATTGCTAGCGACTCATCGGCTAGACACTTCTTCAAATTGCAGATGTGGAACACATTATGTATCCCACTAAGCTCTTCTGGCAGATTTAGCTTGTAAGCTACAGTTTCAACACATTCGATGATCTCAAATAGTCCTATGTATCTTGGGCTTAGCTTAGCCTTCTTGCCAAAATGCATCACCCCTTTCCAGGGTGATACCTTAAGTAGCACTTTGTCACCTACCTCGAATTTAAGAGGTTTACGCCTTATATCTGCGTAGCTTTTCTGCCTATCCCTAGCAGCTTTGAGACGATCACAGGTCTGTACAATCTTATCTGTCGTCTCCAGGACTATATCAGGTCCTGTTAGTTGGACATCTCCAACTTCCGCCCAACAAACTGGCGTGCTACACTTCCTTCCGTACAAGGCCTCAAAAGGCGTGGCTTGGATACTAGAATGATAGCTATTATTGTATGAAAACTCAATCAACGGAAGATGGTCATCCCAACTTCCACCTAAATTAATAACACAAGCCCTTAACATATCTTCTAGTGTTTGAATTGTACGTTCGCTTTGCCCATCCGTCTGAGGATGATAAGCAGTGCTGAAGTTTAAACGAGTGCCCAATGATTGCTGAAAGCTTTCCAAAAGTGGGACGTGTATCTAGTATCCCTATCGGAGATAATAGATACTGGCACTCCATGGAGAGATACAATCTTATCCACGTACAGCTGGGCTAGCTTGTCGGAGCTGTGTGTTTTTTTAATAGGTAAGAAGTGAGCTGACTTGGTCAGTCTATCTACTATAACCCAAATAGTATCATTCCCATGCTTTGTCCTTGGAAACTTAGTGATAAAATCCATAGTTACCATTTCCCACTTCCAAGCGGGAAGTTCAGGCTGTTGCAGTAAACCTGACGGCTTTTGGTGTTTGGCTTTAACCTGAGCACATGTCAGACATTTAGCCACATAAGTGGCTATAGATTTCTTCAAACCTATCCACCAATAATTTGCCTTTAAATCCTAGTACATCTTATCACTGCCAGGATGGTCTGAGTATTTCGAACTGTGAGCTTCCTGAAGGATCACGTCTCTAAGTCCCCATGGATAGGGACCCAGATTTGACCATTTAATCTTAGGATCCCATCCTTTCCATAACACAATTGATCAGCAGTGATGCCTAACTTTTCATTCGGAAGGTTAGTTTCCAAAAAAGCTTCCTTCTGAGCAGCTAGTAACCTTCCATTCAAGCTATTCTTTAACTCGATGCTTTTGGCATTGATTCTAATAGGCTTAACCCTTTCCTTTCTGTTTAGAGGGTCAGCTACAACATTCGCTTTGCCTCGATGATAGCGAATTTCACAATCATAATCATTTAAAGTCTCCATCCATCGACGTTGTCTCATGTTAAGATCCTTCTGGTTAAACAGATGTTGAAGGCTCTTGTGATCAGGATAGATCACACACTTGGTTCCGTATAAATAATGCCTCCAGAGCTTCAGTGCAAACACAACGGCACCCAATTCCTAATCGTGGGTGGTGTAGTTCTTTTCGTTCACTTTTAATTGACGTGAGGCATAGGCAATGACCTTGCCTCTTTGCATGAGCACACAACCCATACTGGTGTGCGATGCGTCGTAGTATACAACAAATTCTTCAATCCCTTATGGCAATGTCAATACAGGAGCATTGCTCAGTTTCTGCTTAAGAATCTCAAAGGATTCTTGTTTCTTGGGACCCCAATTGAACTTTATGTTCTTGCGAGTCAAAAAAGTTAGGGGTGCAGCAATCCTTGAAAAAATTTCAATGAAACGCCTGTAATATCCTGCTAGACCCAAGAAGCTGCGAATCTCTGTAGGCGTTTTCGATGCTTGCCAGTTCATATTGGCTTCAATCTTAGCGGGATCCACCTAGACACCACGCCCTCTTACTACATGTCCAAGGAATTGGACTTCACGAAGCCAAAACTCGCATTTTGAAAACTTGGCGTAGAGCTTCTTGTTGCAGAAGTTTAAGGATACATCGGAGATGTCTTTCATGATCGGCTTGATTCTTTGAATAAATAAGAATGTCATCAATGAAGACGATGACAAATTTATCTAAATACGGCTTGCAAACGCGATTTATGAGATCCATGAACGCTGCAGGTGCATTAGTGAGCCCGAAAGGCATCACCAAGAACTCATAATGTCCATATCGAGTTCTGAATGCGGTCTTGTGCACGTCTTCGTCTCTTACCTTCAACTGATGATAACCTGACCTTAAATCGATCTTTGAAAAGTAACTTTCTCCTTGAAGCTGATCGAATAGATCATCGATCCTGGGTAGCGGATATTTGTTCTTGATTGTAACCTTATTCAATTCATGATAATCGATGCATAGATGCACGAGCCATCCTTCTTCTTCACAAACAGAATCGGTGCTCCCCAAGGGGACGAGCAAGGTCGAATATAACCCTTTGCCAACAAATCAGCTAACCGAGTCCTTAACTCTTTCATCTCAGTCAGTGCCAACCGATATGGTGCTCTTGCAACTGGTGCTACTCCAGGAATGATATCGATTCTGAACTCCACTTGCCTATCTGGAGGTAAACCAGGTAGTTCTTTAGGGAATACATCTGGATATTCAGAAATAACAGGGATGTCTTCGATCTTGGGCTTTGGTTCATCAATGGTTACTTGTGCCATGTAAATGACATAACCCTTCTTTAACCACTTCGATGCTTTAAGCATAGACACTTGTTTAGGCGACCCATACTGAGTATCTCCTTGTATTGTAAGTGGTTCACCATAAGGAGTTTTAATAACCACTTGCTTCTTATCACAAACAATCCGAGCTTGATTAGAAGATAACCAATCCATGCCTATTACTATGTCGAATCCCGCTAATTTCAAATGTCACACCCCGGAATATCAGAGCTGGCGTGACTGGACCTGTATCTTCATTGCATAGCGGAAGCAAAATAAGCTAAGACTTCCAGAAAACGAACGCCCACTAGGTACTCGAATCTCCAATGGTTCTCCTATTCCAACCGTGCCATAATTTGTGTAAAGTAACCTGAGAAAGAAACATGCGAAAAATCAACATAAAGTTGAGCGAGTTCATAGTTTGTTTGTAAAAGATTGGAAATAAATCTTTTGAATAACCAGTTTGTGAAATATTATTGAGAAAACGAATTTAGAAATCATTTTCTTGTCAAGTTATATGGAAACTTTGTATTTGTAACGCATTATGTTCGTAAAACCATGTATTTGTGTTAGGATCTGATTTTTGTTTTAATTGTGTTTTACGTTGGAATTAAGATGAACAATGAAAGAGATGTGCAGCGGAAAATTTATGGAAACAAACTTTTCACAATCAAACAGGAGAATTGCTTTAAACACACATTTTCAACAATGAACCGAATGCTTAAATTTATTCCAAACACCGATTACACTTGCATGTATGCAACAAACTCCCCCTCAGCCTGAGCTCACAATGATTTGTTCGTACAAGAAGAAAGATGGTGAAGAGCTGATAGAACAGTACAGAGTACTGTTCTATTTATAGGCATGGACAAACCACTGTGGCATCTTTGCTGACGTCACCATGAAAGTGACATCTAACCTCCTAACAAACTCTAACCTCTGATCTATACAAGTACTGCTTTGCTAACAACTGTTATTACAATTCATTACATAAAGACCAACTAAACTACTGCTGAATCCTTCCACTGATGTGAACCCAGTAGCACTTGATATAACCCAGCAGTGCTTGACTCAAGGCAGTAGATTGAACAGCAGGGCTTTAGTCTTCATCAGTCTTTGACTTAATCAGCAGTTGTACCGATCAGTAGATAGGAGGTCAGCAGATGTTGAAACCACTTTCAAGGGGAGAGACTTGAGTACATAACATCTGCTTATTTTGGATCCACTGCTCTGATCCAGTTTTGGCTTTAATTATCTGTTCCTCTGATAGGGTTCAATCCCAACAATCTCCCCCTGGAACAGATAATGCCAAAACTCTTCATTATTGGTAGATCTTTATGGCCTCATCAACAGTTCCCTTATTTGCCCTTTGAGCTGTAACTCAAAGGCTAAGGCATATGTGTCATCTTCATCCCTGCACAGTGGAAGATCAAGGAGATCCTGCAAATCTTCAAGACTTAGGCCAAGTGCTTGTTCCCTTGTTATTTTCTTCACTTCTCCACTAGACTTGACAGTACATGGTTCTGTTTTTCAGTTTTCCACTTTAGTACTTTTGAGTCTGGTGGGTTTCTTGGGAGATTTTTATTAGATGAGGAGTTTGGTGATGCAGGCCTTATGATGACTGTTTGAGCAGTGCTTGCAGGTTGGTTTAGGCCAAGAGTTTCAACTATCATCTTCTTAATGCCCTCTTTTACAAGTTCATCTCCTGCCATTAATTCTGCCACTGTTTCAGTATCCAACTGTTGTTGTCTTCTTTTATAGATGGCAACACCTGCTAGAGCAGTGGATCTCCTGATTTGCAGCTTTGGTGGTCTTGTTGAGACCTCTGCTTCAGGGTAGTCAGGTTTTTGTGGAACTTTAGGATCTTTCTTCCTTAATTCCTCCAACCTTTTGTAGGTGGTCCTGACTTTGTCTTCTTTCCATCTTGACACTTGATTTTTAGACCCATAATCAGCAGCAACTAATTCCTCTTTCATTCTCTTCAGCTCCAATGTCTTTTCAGGCATATTCTTTTTGTACTTTGACCAATCTGGAGGAGTGTGCTTGACCTTATTCTTAATCATTTCTTGAATCCTGGCTGCTTCACTTTCAAGCTCAGGAATGGTCCACTCTTTGTACATATGTTTTTCCCCCTTGTATTTCTTATGAGCCATGATGTTTTCAATATAGTCTTTTCTCAAGGATTCATCTGCTTTTTCTGAAATTTGTCCACATACATTATTTGCAAACTGCTCTAAAGATCTGACTTGAGTGAATAAAAATTGGTAATGCCTTTGAATATCTTTGTCAGTCTTTCCTTGAGAATTTCTTTTAGAAATATCCTCTGCCTGTAGAGCTTTGATTTTCAAGTACTCTTCAATGTTGTTAGGCCTAGGATATCCTTCAACTGATGGAAACTTCCTTTTAGCAGGATCATCCTCATAGTAGAAGGATTTGATCTCTTCTCTGACTGCAATGAGTTCAAGAGGATATTGGAAACATGCAGGAGTGACGATAAGGATTGGTTGTTGTACTGGAGCTGAAGAGAGAGGAACAGGTTTTGGAATAAGTGCAAGAGATTGTGAAGATGTTGGTGGTGGTGATGGAGAATCATCATCAGGTATAAAAATCCTTCTCCTTTTTATTGTAGGAGAGGCTGATGATGTTTTGGGTGGATCAGTGGTGGTGATTTGAGTGGTAGAAGGTGGCTGACTAACAGTTGTTGAAACAACTGGTGTTTCAACCATTGTTGCCATTACAACAGATGTTGTAACATCTGATGTCTTCTGCTTTTTGGCAGGAGGTGATGGTGGTTTTGGTGGTGAGATGATTTTTGGTGGTGGTGGTAAGGCAGTGGTTGTGGTGTGTGTTGAAGTGATAGCAGATGTTGAAACTACTGAAGCATCAGCAGTTGTTGATACAACAGGAGTTACAACAACTGTTTGAGTGGAAGATTGATGTTGGGGGCTTTTGGAAGGTGGTTTGGAAGTATGCTTTGTGAGTCTGGATGGTGTGGATTTGGGTTCCCTCACTTTCTAGTGGGATTCTTTCTCTTTGGCTCAGGATTTTAAACATCCTTTTGCTCAGAACAACCCCGCGCATTCAGCTCCATATAACCTCTTTTCTCCTCATTCCACCTGGACATATCCTTTGCCTCTCTGTCCCTTTTTACACTTGCTTTTGCTTCAGCAAGTGCATTTGTGGTAACATCAATATTTTTGCTACCATCTGGCAAGGGAATCTTTTTAGTCATTGCATCTTTTTCTGGTTCAATATATAGACCATCATCTATTCCCTTCTTCTTCCACTCCTTGATTTTCTCCCCCTTTTTGGCATTATCTCGGGGTAGTTGATCAATGAAAAGAACAGTGGGAGGAGCAGTGCCAGTGATGTTCAAGCGATGGGCCTTTATAGCCTTAATGTCTTCTTGAGTGTTTCTAAACCTGGACTCCATTATGTTTATCAGCTCTTGTACATGTATTGCATGTTACTGATCAGCCATTTGTTGTTGGTGTTGGAGCAGGGGTTGAAATAGATTCCATAACTCATTTGTAGCAGGTGCTTGTGGTGGAACAGATGCTTGAGCTGGAACAGCAGTGGGTTGCACCTTTTGAACTTTCAACAACTGTTGCAGCATTTCTTTGATTTCTGCAACAGAGGTATCCAGGTTTTCAACTCTGTCCATCAATTCTAGGTATTTTAAACCATCACCCAACTTAATGGGATCGTCTGATTTCCTACTAATTATGGTTTGAACAGTGGTTGACTTAGGGAATGTATTCCAATTATCAGCCACTGCCCCTTTTTCTTGGTACTGGGGACTTCTTCCCTCAACACTTGATAACCTTTTGATGGTACCGGTAGTCAACACAAACTTACTAGTGGTTATCAGAGGTGCTATAGAAGGAATTGCCTCCAAGGAAGTCTTATTGATGTAACCACTATCCAAATGCAAACCAGTGGGTTCAGCATTTGTAGTGGCTGCTTCACTTGGATTACCACTAAGAGTTACTTGTAACTCAAGGGGTGTAACCTCCTCAGGTCTTGTTGGTGGGTTAGCTATGATTGATACATCAGACCCAGTCGTTTGTTGAAGTATGTTCTCGTTGATAGGTGAGTGAGAAGGACTGGTTTGTGCCTGGTTCAGATCAATAGCATCCAACAATAATTTAGTTGGTGTGGGAATTGTGGAGGTGAGGTTGGGTGTAGAAAGAGAATTGGCCCCGGGCAGTGGGCTGTGGATGATGGAAGAAAGTGATTCCAGAGCATCATATTTTGGTGTCCCTATTTGTACAACCTGTTCTTTTTGAGAAGAAGCAGGAGGAGTTTCAGCCATGGGTTGAGATATTTGTACCAACTGCTGTAAGGAAGTAGCCGCAGTGGTTTCTTGTGACTTTTGTGCTGTCACTGGCAGTTGCTCTGGTATCTCATCCTCCAGAGTTGCCTTTTTGATAGGTTTGGGGGGGTTTTGAGTTTTCTTTTGCTTTGGCTTTTTGGTAATTTTAGGTTTGGGTTTCAAAGCAGTTGTTTTGCTGCTTTGATCACCTTGAGCAGTAGGCTCAGCAGTAGATACCTGAGGAGCAGTGGTAGCTGCTAAAGTCTGCTCAGGCACCTCTGCTTATGTTTTGCAAGGTGTTGACATTCTTGTAAAAGTTTCAGCGGTTAAGCTGTTTATTTGAAAACATACACCTTGTTTTATTGCAGAAGCATCATCCTTACCAAATTTCTTTCAAAATAGTAACTTAGAAATCTTGGAAAAAGTAAGAATGACTTTTTATCAACATTTTTAACCAAATCATTAAAGATTTCCTGGGAGTAATTGAAATTTTCATCTTGAAGAATAGCATATCCCAGGTTTTGAATCTTTAATGGTATCTCATTAAAAGAAGTGGTTTTGTTTGAAACACACATAAGCAGAGTATGGAACAAAAATCTTGTTGCAGGTGGAAAATTACCTTTTTGTAAGGTATCCTTTTTAGTTTGTTCTGCATACCCCCTTTCAAGGAAATCAGTTTTTAACTCATTTTTGGGAAAAGAAGTTTTACCTTGCTGATCATTGAGTTGAAAGACTTCCGAGATGGATTGTGGTGTGATTTTGACAGGTTTACCAATTTGAGAAGAGTTAATGGATATGACATCCTCTCCTTGTTAGTCAAGGGTAATATTCTTCCAAAACTCTCTTTGGGTGTCCAAGTAAATTGCTGTTAACAAAGTTTTGTACTTTGATGCAGACATGGTGTCAAGAATGGAGTCGAAAACATCGGTGGGGCCTGGTTTTGTCAAAAGACCCAGATAATTGTGTGGTGATTTGTATGGGATTTCAATTGGTGTAGCCTTTTGAGCGGCCTTTTTACGAGAAGATTTTGAAGTGGATGTTGCAGATGACTTCGATTTTGTCATTTTGGAGAAGACGATCGAAGAAGTTTGTGAAGAAATTTGAGGAATGAGAGGAGAACTGCTTTGAGAAAGGAATTTTTAAGAATTCAATTCGACAGTAAAACCCTGTTTGGGGTTTTGAAGGGGGTTTTATGGAGAAGAGTGAATGCTGACGTGGCAGCGGTTACAAAAGATCTGATCGCTATGTACTGTCCACGTGCCAACCCCTGATGAGATGAAGGATAAGTTTGTCTTTTATGAAGACCACTGATGAAACAAGACCGGTGGTTATAATGGTAAAAATGAAAGTAGTGGGGATTTTCACTATCAGTGGATAGCACATCAGTGGATAAAACACTGATTTTGAACAACAGTGCTTATTAAGAAATGAAAGGACAGGGGTTGACTTTCAGCAGTAGACAGTGTTTTCAGTAGAACAGACCTTTGAACAAAGCAGTGGTTATGGCAGACTTTTAAGGATTTAATGAAAAAAATTCATTTTTAGCTATTTTTAAGGATGGATTTTTGATTTCTGAAATCATTTTAATGCTTTTATTCATAGAAAAACAGGATTTTGCCTGTTATTCCATGTTTAGCATGCCAATCCTAGAGATCCAGCTTTCAAAGGTGGATATGTCTAATGCTTTGGTTAGCACATCTGCCAGCTGATCTTTAGTTGGAACATGGTGCAGAGAAATCAAACCTTTTTCATAGCAATCCCTCACAAAGTGATGTCTGATGTCGATGTGCTTGGTGGTTGAGTGGGAAACTGGATTTTTGATGATATTTTCTGCTGCCTGACTGTCCAACATGAGTGGTGTCTTTAAGGCAGTGATACCAAAATCCAGCAACTGATTTTAAAGCCAGAGCAGTTGGGCTGTACAGCTTGCAGCAACTATATATTCTGCCTCAGCAGTGGATGTGGAAACATCTGCTTGCTTTTTGCTTTGCCAAGACACTAAACAACTGCCTAGGAATTGGCACCCTCCTGAAGTGGACTTCCTTGTCTTGTCACATCCAGCAAAGTCACTATCTGAGAAACCTAAATGCTCAATTTTACCATCAGCTGGATACCAGATACCAAGTGTGGGAGCACCTTTTAGGTATCTGAATATCCTTTTTACAACAATAAGGTTTGACTTTCTAGGGGCTGATTGGGATCTTGCACAAACACGTGTTGCAAACATGATGTCTGGCATAGATGCAGTTAGGTACAATAAAGACCCAATCATGCTTCTATATAAAGTTTGATCAACCAAATCATCCTTCTCATTAGACATGACTACTTTATTGGTTGCAATGGGTGTACTACATGGCTTGCAATCATCCATCTCAAATTTCTTTAAAAGTTCTTTGGCATATTTGCCTTGATGGATAAAAGTGCCATTTTACGGCTGCCTTACTTGGAGACCAAGAAAGCACTGGAGTTCACCCATTGCACTCATTTCAAACTCAGCTGTCATGAGTTGTCTAAACTCCTCACACATTTTATTACATGTGCTTCCAAAGATGATGTCATCCACATAAATCTGGACAATCATCAAATCCTTTCTTCTCCATTTTAAAAACAATGTTTTGTCAATCTTACCTCTTGTGAAACCAATGGAAATTAGAAAGGTGGACAGAGTTTCATAACAGGCCCTTGGTGCTTGTTTCAGGCCATACAAAGCTTTATTCAGCTTGTAGACATGATTTGGATTAAATGGATCCTCAAAGCCTGGAGGTTGACAAACATAAACCTCCTCTTGAATCTTACCATAGAGGAATGCACATTTGATATCCATTTGGTACACCTTGATGTTGTGGTTGACAGCAAAGGAAAGAAATAATCTGATAGCTTCAAGTCTTGCTACAGGGGCAAATGTTTCATTATAGTCAATGCCCTCTTCTTGTCTGAAACCTTTAACCACAAGCCTGGCTTTATTCTTGACAACAATACCCATTTCATCAGTTTTATTTTTGAAGACCCATTTTGTGCCAATAGGACTTACACCCTCTGGCAATGGAACAAGCTCCCAAACTTGTTGTCTTCTAAACTGTTGGAGCTCCTCTTGCATGGCCTCTACCCAGCTGTTGTCTTTTAGTGCCTCTTGGTACTTGACTGGCTGATGGAGAGATAGAAAACCAGCAAAAAAGACAAATGTTTTGGGATTGACTTCTTGTGAGCACCCCTTCATTGATGTTGCCAATAATTTGGTTTGGTGGATGAGATTTCAAGAAGATGAGCTCTCCTTGGTATGGAACAATGGCATTGAGTGGGGATGGCTGCAGATGTGAATCATCTGAGCTAACCACTGCTGGTGACTTTGATGATCCAGCAGTGGCTTCAAAAGGTGGAGGAATAAGAGGTAAAGGTGTAGACACATGCTGACTTTGATCCATTGCTTGAGGAATTTTATCAGCAGTGTTTGATGATGTGGAAGCAGGGGTTAAAGGGCTACTTTGGTCAACAACTGTTGAGGTAGCAGTGGTTGAGCTTTGACAGCTGTTTTGAACATCTGCTGTTCTTCCCATTGTGGCAGACTTTTGTTGAGGAATGATGATCTCATACCCATAGTCTGGAGGTGAATCCTCTGATGGACCTGCACTGTTAGTCTTGACAGCAGTATTTTCAAAAGTGAATTTATCAAGATCAAACAAATCTGCAGGATTTGCTGGGATTTTTATTGATGAAAGTTCATTGAACTTTACATTCAAGGTCTCTTCCACTGTTTTGGTCCTTGTGTTAAACACTTTGTAGGCCTTAGCAGTGGTAGAGTATCGCAGTTGATAACCACAATCAATTTTGGCTGCAAACTTAGAAATGGAATATTTTAAGTTTAAAATGAAGCATGGGCAGCCAAAAACTTTGAAGTATGAAATTAATGGCTTTATTTTATACAGTAGTTCATAGGCAGTCTTTTGATGCCTGGGGTTGATTAAAACTCTGTTTTGGACATAGCAAGTAGTGTTTACTACCTCTGCCCAAAAAGTTAATGGCAAACCTGAATCAGCAAGCATGGTTCTGGCAGCCTCAATCAAAGTTCTATTCTTTCTTTCAACAACCCCATTTTGTTCTGGTGTTCTTGGAATACTGTATTGCCTCACAATTCCTTTTGACAGAAAGAAATCATCCAACTCCTTGTTCCTGAACTCAGTGCCATTGTCAATTCTGAAGATTTTTACTGGAAGGTCAAACTGCTTTTCAACCTGTTTCACAAAGTCTTGCAGAATGCCTGCACTCTCATCTTTTGAGTGTAAAAAGTAAGTCCACGTAAACCTAGAAAAGTCATCAACAATAACCAAACAATACCTCTTTTTCTTAAGACTCATGACTTTAACTGGGCCAAACAAATCCATATGAAGCATTTGCAAACATTTGGTTGTTTTGGACTCATCAATGGATTTGTAGGAGCTTTTATGTTGTTTTCCTTTTAGGCAGGAAACACAATGCTCAGGACAGGAGAATAGTTTTTGAGGTAAACCTCTTACTAAACCCTGTTTTGAAATTGCAGTGATTGTCTTGAGATTTGTATGCCCCAATCTTCTGTGCCATAATTCTGTCTCTTTGTTTGATGCAGCTGAGAACAGACAGGCATCATTTCTGGGGCTCTCTTTTGACATATCCACCACATAAACATTACCACTTCTTTGAGCAACAAGTTTTGTTTTTCCAGTTTTTATTATTGCTTCAATCTTTTCAACCATTTCTGGTCCAACAATCCTACAACACTCCTTTGTGAAGAATGATCCATACCCCTTATCACTCATTTGTGAAACACTCAGGAGGTTGAATTTTAGATTGTCTATTAGATTGACATTTTCAAATTTTACATTACCATACTGTACTGTACCAGACCCCAGAACTTTCCCTTTACTATTATTACCAAAGGATATATCACCCCCTCCATGGATTTTGAAATCTTTGAGAAGGGCTTTACATCCTGTCATGTGCCTGGAGCCTCCACTATCTACATACCAAAGGCTATCTAAGCATGCAGAAGCTCCCTGCACATGAAGTAAAAGGATTAGTTCATTAGGGTCTCCAAAGCCAATAAGGCTTTGGATGGGGTCTCAACAGTGTCTGGGATGAGTTCAGATGCATGGGCAGTGGTTAGGTCAGGGGTTTGGACAGTTTTAGGACTGTTTCTCTCTAACCACTGTTGTGGGTTTTGACCAATCACCTATTGATACCCAAAAGGATGCCTGTTCACTCTTGGTTTAGAGGGCCTTTTGTAGGTCTCATAAACATGTGGAATCCTTTGGTAAGATGATTGTCCCTTGCCTCTTCTAAATTGGTTGGCATGGGGTGCATCAGTCACTTGAACATCTCTTTGGACAGATGTTTGATTCACCTGTTTTGTAACAGCTGTTTGGACTGGCACAAACAGTGGTTGATTTTTAGTGAATTTGACAGATGATGTTGATGGACTCAAGGATGTTTTAGCAGTGTACTCATTCTTTTTTACATCAAAGTTTTTGAGATACACACATGCTTGAGTTTTGTGGTTTGTTTTACCACAGATGGTGCAGCTTTCAGCAGGTACAATGACACTTGTTTTGTTTAGATCATATGCTTTTAGATGAAAACAGTCTTTTGTTAGATGATTTCTCTTTTCACAAAAATCACAAAACAGGTTTTTGATCTTTTCTCTTTTCTTCCTTTTCTCAGACTCCTTAGCAATAGAGTTTTGAACCACTGTTGGGATGTCTTTGATAGGAATGACCTTTGCTTTTGGAGCTGTGACACCATCAGTGGTTGTGAAATCCATGGGTTTGAAATTTTCAAGAATGTCACACTCATCAGACCATGTGGGTTTAAATTGGTATTTCTCAATTTCCTCAAAAGTTGAGGATCCCACTGATCTTTCCAAAGTGATTTTGTTACCAAGTTTGTCGGTTATTTTAACCTCTTGGCCATTCTTGTTGGTTGGTTTAATTTCAGATGAACCAACTTGTTTTGCAGCAGTGTTTACAAGATCATCATATTTTCTATATCCTACACCAAACTTGACATTGCTTTCAAGATGTTTCTCAAGCATAACCTCATACCCTTTACAAGATTCCACCCATCTTTCACAAGTAATCTGGGTGGATTCCAACTCCTTTTTACAAACTTGGTATTTTTCTACCGTAGTTTGGAGTTAAGTCTTGGTTATGCTTTGCTCTTCTTTGAGACTGCTGATTTCTTTGTCTTTTTCAGCCAATTTGTTTCTAAGTTCTTTTAATAACTTTTCAAATTTGACTTCATCAGTTAAGACTTTATCCCTAAGGTTTTCATTTACCTCTTTGATGTTAGCAAATGCAATAATGCATTTGTCTGAACACATTTTTTCAAGAACTTGAGGTGATACTTTAGCAGCAGCCATCATGGCACAATCACATTGATGATCACCTTCTTCATCAGCTCTAACTTCTTTCTCACCTGCTTTCTTCTCTTCCTCTTCTTCTTTGTCTTCTTTGGACCAGGGGTCAGACAGTGGTTCAATCAGGGTTTCTGAATTTTCTCCCAGCAGTAGTTCACCAGCAACTGCAGTAACCACTGCTTCAGCCACTTCATCCACTGTTTCAGCACTTAGCTGTTCAACTTCAGTTTCTACCCCTTCTGGTATTGACTCTAATGCCATCAAACAAAATTCATCATTAGAAGGATCATTAAAAGCATAGAGTGCAAAAATTTTATCACAAAGCTCATCAGGCATGCTGCTCCAATCAACAAAGCCTTGGGTGAAAAAGCTTTGCTGATCTGGTTGTACCACTGTTGGAGCAGCTTGTTGAGGTGCAATAGGTTGCACTTGTGCCTGAGGGCAGGGGCTTGAACATACAGAATTTGTGGAACAGTGGTTTGAAGATAATGCACAGGCACAGGGGTTGCAGCATAGTGAGCAGTGTTAACATGTGCTGCAGGGGTATATTGGGTATAGTGCACAGTGCTTTGATGCGGTGGTCTAGGGTTTGAGCTGGGATGAGTTATTATTGGACCAGTGGTTTGACTCCTGCATTCCCTAGCAAAATGACCTAGCCTATTGCACTTGTAACACTTCAGTTTTGATTTATCCAACCCCACTCTTAAATTCCCATGTAACCCTGGGAATTTTCTCCCTGTTCTTTTATAGAATTTGCTTGTTCTTACAGTAAGCAAAGCCAATTGATGCAAAATTTCCATCTCCTCTAAGTCAGTGGGATCAAAGTGTTGCAAATCATTTAGTTTAAAACACAAGTTATCTGACATCTGGTTTTCACAATTTGTAGTAAAAGCATAATTTGTAGAGTGAGAATCAGAGTTGTTAAAATTTCCACCAGCAGTTATATCAATAAAATGATCAAAACTCTGATCCTTACTACTGCTACCAGATTCTTCCTGACCAAAAAGAGTTGTGCTGCCAAATGCATAGTCATAGCAACTTTGCCAGACTCTTGCAACTTCTTTTTCTGGTTTAACTCCCTTTTATAGGTCAGGAGTCTACCATGAAGCTGGGTCAGGGTCAGATCTTTGAACTCAGCTGAATTTCTAGTTACAAAAGCAATTGTGTCCCATTTTTCAGGTAGTGATCTAAGAAACCTGCTATTTTGTGTTGAATTAGGAAATGTAACTTTAACAAGTCTTAGCTCACTAATGAGACAGCTTTGCTGACGTCACCATGAAAGAGTACTGTTCTATTTATAGGCACAGACAAACCACTGTGGCATCTTTGCTGACGTCACCATGAAAGTGACATCTAACCTCCTAACAAACTCTAACCTCTGATCTATACAAGTACTGCTATGCTAACAACTGTTATTACAATTCATTACATAAAGATAAACTAAACTACTGCTGAATCCTTCCACTGATGTGAACCCAGCAGCACTTGATATAACCCAGCAGTGCTTGACTCAAGGCAGTAGATTGAACAGCAGGGCTTTAGTCTTCATTAGTCTTTGACTTGATCAGCAGTTGTACCGATTAGTAGATAGGAGGTCAGCAGATGTTGAAACCACTTTCAAGGGGAGAGACTTGAGTACATAACATCTGTTTATTCTGGATCCACTGCTCTGATCCAGATTTGGCTTTAATTATCTGTCCCTCTGATAGGGTTCAATCCCAACAATTTGTAAACTCTTGTATTTGTAAAGTTCGTATAACCGTCAATGCCCACCCTGACTTTGACTTCATGCCCGCATAATCCTATGCTTTGAATTTGTATAAAACATGGTATGTAATTTGTAAAATCCTGGTATGAAAGCAACAAGGAAACAGATCGATTAATGTGTAGCTAATATATTAATATACGTGACATGGTGTAGGAAGACTCAAACCTAGCAGACTTTGTACTGGGCTTCCGGCTGTAAAACATAGTCACCACATGGTCCAACCCGCGGACTCATGGGTGGGGCTCGCTACACCCAAATAGATCTATCACTCATGTCCCTCGGTCCTACAACGAGGATTGATGGCCTTAAGTATGCGCCTACCCATTCACATGATCTTCTGTACTTTCCAAAGCTAACCATACCAATTGTAATCGTATGTAATCATTTTGTAACATGTACTCTCTAGGTCTCCTGTTTCTCAAACGCATACCAATCCAGTCCCATTATTATAACTAGACGATCCCATCCCTAGTCATGAAAATCAATCACTTTTCGATAATACGCATTTGTTTTGTAAAACCGGTATATTTAGTATGATTCATTCGTAAACCATTTGAGTTCCTTGAAATCCGTTCGTAACAAGATTTAGAAATATGAGTTTTCGTTCGTTCAAAAACTTTGTATGTTCTTGCAAATCTTGCTTTGTCTAAAATATGCAATCTTTGTTCATCAAAAATTTTGTATGTTTCTACAAAACGTGCATGTCTTTCCACCCCGAAAACCTTTATAAAAATGTAAAACCGTAAAAAGGTGAGGTTATGAACTCACCTGAATTGCCTTGTGCAAAGCTAGCTAATTACGACTTCGTGATGTCGTTTCCAAGACTTGACTTGCTAGCGTGCATTCTACAATATTCCTAAAACGGAATATCTTATAAGTTTCTAAATAAACGCAGTAACTAAACTACGTGTCACCGAGCTCTACTGAATCGTTAACCGAACGATTCAACGGTAAGTTGTTATCTTGAAGGAAACGAGGAAGTTATACTTGTTAAGTCTCGTTTATTGTCGGTAATAGTTTACTAAGTCTTTGAAAAACACTTAGTTCTCGTGAGTTTTAAAGTATATAAATATTTATATAAAAGTATATATATATATATATATATATCGGTAGAATTTCGCTAGTAGTCTTGAGAAGTCGTTTGTGTATATATAGAAATGTTCGTATGAAAGTAGTATATAATACACTTGTATTATATATATATATATATATATATATATATATATATATATATATATATATTACGCCTTGTATATATGTTTGCCAAAATATACGTATATGCCGTTTTGCCGTTTGAGATAAATATAAAAAGTTGTATTTATTTTACCAAAGTATCATCAAGTTGTTTGTATTTGAAAATAAATATATAATTATATTTATTTTTATAGATGAATACGAGTCGCTTGATGTTTGAAATAAACATGAAACTATGTTAATTTTTATAAAAGAGTTCGTTATTGTTGGGTACTAGAAATAAATATATAAGATATACTTATTTTTGTTAAAACGAATTCATGCCATTTGATCTTTGGAATAAATATAAAAACTATATTTATTTTATAAAATGAATTCGTGTCGTTTGATATTTGGAAACATATGTATAAACTATATTCGTTTGTAAAACGAATTTGTGTTGTTTGGTATTTGAAATAAATACATAAACTATATTTATTTTTATAAAAGAAGTCGTATTATCGGCGTTTGAAACAACACAAATAGTTATATTAATCTTGTAAAAGAATTGTCGAATTTTGAAGCTTAAAATAACTATATTTCGTTGTAAATAATTTTCCGAATCGTCGTTTATTGTAAGTTGTAAAGTGTCGTCGATACACGTATTTGTTTAAAAAAAATAATTATTTGAATCCGATGTTATGTTTCATAAAAACGCTTTAATTTACGGATTTTATCGAAAAACGAGCAGAGTTTCCTCTGCTTTTGGACGCCCCCGACAACACAAGTTGTCGTTAAAACTTTCAAAACACATTAGTCAATCACCGTATATCAATTTCCAATCATAATAGATAACGTTTCATTAAATATAACGCAACTTATAAATCAATTTGTATCGGTTAAAGCTCGTTCATCACGTATTAATTAGAAACTAAAATTAACTTCGTCGTTAAACTTTACCACTTCTTCGTGTCGATACGTCGAGCCGCTTGACTGAGTTGACTGAGTCAACTGGTTTGACAGAGTTGACTCGCTGAGTTGACCAGGTTTGACCGAGTTGACTCGGTTTGACCGAGTCGACCCGAAACTAAACCCGCTCCCGTATCCGAATCATCTGACCCGGTGTGACTGAGCTGCTGACCCGTTGACCGAACCGAAACCACGTCCGAGCAGGTTGACTTCCTTTGACCTGCGTTGACTAAACCCGAACCAAACTGAGTCTGTCCCGAACCAAACTTGAACCTACTGACTCACAACCCAAGAGACCTGAACTTTCTCGAATCGAACCCGACATAGCTTGAACCAGGAACCGAGAACTTTAACATCTGAACGGAAACCACATAACCACCACCACCTTCGTCACTTGCCATCGTCGGCGCAGTTCCGGCACCGGCCGGCTGCCATTATCGACATCATCATCTTCAATCGAAAAACCTGTCGGATAAAGAGAAGGTCCGCCGGAAAAACAGTGAAATCCGTCGGTTAAAGACAAGGACCACCGGTCCGAGTAAAGGACCACCGCTCACCACCACCACCGGTACTTTCTCTCTCTGTTTCTTCTTGTTCTGCCGCCACCTGCCGCCGCATGCGGCGGTTCTGTTTTCTTTCGTCGTCTCCAGTCCGGTGTGGGTAAAGCGGGGGGTGTAAGAGTTGAGGGTTGGGTGTGTGTGAAGCCGATCGGGCTATCAGCGCCGGAAAACCATCTCCACCGCCGACGTAGCGGCGGCGCCGCCGTGAACCACCACCGGCTCCGCTGGTCTCACCGGCCGGAGTCCGGCCATATATCACCGGAGAGAGAGAGAAAGAGGAAAAGTGAGATGTGTGTTTGGTTTTGTGAGATAACTGTGTTTTTTGTAACAAATGAATAAGCATAAGCATATATATAGTGCTAGGGTGTTTGTTAGTGGGCTTTGGGCATGGGCCCAAGGCCCGCAAGCCCAATCTCGCGTTATAAGTTAGCCCGAAAGTTCCTACGATCTCGTTTTCAACACCCGAGCATCCTAAAAATGTCGTAGGATAGACTATTAATGTCAAAAATGCGTAAAGTGATGCCGAAAATTTAGTGTTCGACCCGTACGGTTGCCGTCGCGTTTAAAATCTCGTAAATAAATTTGGTCGTTGCTGACGCGTTTTTCAATCCAGTTTTGTCGGCGAGTACTAGCATTTAATTACGAAACTAAATGTGTCGTAAAATTAAGTCTTTAAAAATAATACGCACCTCCGATGCTTCTGTTTCGTTACCGGTGCGTTTCCTGCAATCGCGTTTTGCGATGTACGGGAGCGAAATAAATTCACAACATTAAATTCATGAATATAAAATATTCGTAGAAAATCCGTATTCGTCAGCATGGTCAGTATTTCATACGGTGTCAGTTCGTTGTCGCTTGATGTTCCACAGATTCCACGCGAATCTTCATATGCGTACTGTAAAGTCGGATAAACGTTCCTAGGCACTCCAAAGGCCTAATTAAGTTAATTTGTGCTGTAAACACTATTTATTATAGCGTTAATCACATGTTAATCACGTAATTAAGAGCCGTAAATCACCGGTTGTCACATCAAAGGAAGCAAAGACAGTGGAAAAGAGTGGTTCCTAATGGATATAAAACATCCATCTAATACGGTTTAAGCAATCTCTATGGTACCATCGGCCAATTCTACCTCATATTTTATGCTTAGGGTTTTAACAGTTTACAAAATTTTTTGTCTATAAACGACTTGTTTGCACCCGAATCAAACAATATCCTAGCATAAACATCATTGATAAGGAATGTACCTGTTATCACATTGTCGTTCTGAACCGCTTCTTGTGCATTCATTTGAAAGACCCGAGCATTGGTCGTTTTAGCCTCCTCAGGTTTCTTTGCAAACTTTGGGCAGTTGGTCTTGAGATGCCCCTTTTCGTTACAACCATAACAGGTTGCATCTTTCAACTTCATGCAATCCAAAGTTTGTGTTCCTTGGACTTGCAGATCCCACATCCAAAAGTCTTTGATTGTGACTGCGACTTCAATTCCAACCTACACTTCCCAAAATGATGCTTTTGGCAGGTTTTATATTTGGGTTTCTCACCTGACTGTTGGTTATCCTTCTTAAATCCCGAACTCTTCTTGTGATATGAGTTCCCCTTTTTCTTCTTGTCGGAGCGATGAGAACTCTCATCTTCCCGTTTTCGCTTCCCTTCATCAGAAACCTTGACAGACTTGTTTCTGATAGCATCCAATATGAGGGATAGTGACAGATCTGCTACTGACCTAAACGTGGTAGGTCGGGATGCTTTTACGTTTCCCTTGATCTCTGGAGCCAAACCTCCAATGAAACGAGCTATCCGCTTCGATTTTGGTGTAACCAAATAAGGAACCAATCGAGACATGGTGTTGAAGCTTGTAAGATACGCCTGACAATCTAAGTTCTTCATGACCAAGGTCAAGAAGTCAGTCTCAATTTTCTCAACTTCATATTAAGGACATAGATTTTCCTTGATTAGAGCAACAAACTGATCCCAGGTCAAGTTATACAACGGGATCTTCCCTGTAGCTTGGATTAGTGATCCCCACCCAGCTAGAGCTTCTCCCTTGAACGATTGTGAGACAAACTTCACAATGTCCAGATCTGCACAACCACTAATGTCTACTACTGTATCCATCTCATCAAGCCAAGTCATACAATCAATGGCTCCTTTCTCCCCTGTGAAGTCTCTAGGCTTGCAGGAGACGAAATATTTGTAAGAACAGGTCTTAACACGCGGCTCCTGATTGAGCACAATTTGCTTAGATGGATCACTTCTTTGATTTGACGAATGATGTGAATCGTCCTTATGAGATACATGAGTCTTGGAGGGTGGTTTTGAATGAGGTACAGATAGGGTCTTACTACGAGTATCGCTTGATTCCTTGAACTGTCTGTCCATAGCTCGAGTGACGGCATTATCTATCATTGCTTGTAAATCTGCACCAGCTACATTGATTCTGGTGGTATCATTATTCTCTCGAGGGTAACTGTTAACTTCTTTTGATTCAGCCATGTAGCTTGATTGCTCCATAAAAAAATGATGACAATGATTTATTCAGAAGTCTAATATGGAATTGTCATTTTTGACGATTCATTAACCATGGTAATAATAAACCATATCGGTTAATTTGTTAGTCATATTTATTTAGGATTTTTATTATAATTTATCGTTAGTTGTAAATCATCAAAATATTAGAGTGGCACAAAAGGCCTAGTCACAAGGACAGTTTAAATTATAAGCCATGATCTTGTAGGATCGAGGCATTAAGGCTTGAACATAGTTCATCACCTTTTCTTGACAGGGAGTCGTAGATTTTAACTGTCTTTTTGTCTCAAAGGACAATAAATATGGCCCGTATGCACTTCATCACTAATGGATGTTTATATTAAATAAGAATAAGGAATTGGAATTGGAAAAAAATCAATATAAGGATGACTTGTGTGATTTTATCGAATCACATTTGTCAGGAGTGCTAACATGTTTTCAGATGTTAACAGGGATTTGAATCTTTAAAAAGGTTTTACCATCAGGGCCATGTCTAAAATGACATATAGGCTAGGTTATACCTTCAAGATTTTCTTTCAATATATATTGGCAGATTAATTACAAAAAGGAATAATGTTTTGATTTATATTATATAATATATTCATACATATGATGACGAATGAAATTTTAAATTAAACATTCCATTAACTAAAGAGAAGTACATAATTGCCCTAAATGGGACTTTAAAGAAACAACATTGTCCACATAGGGACTAAAAGAAGAAATACAAGCCCTCGCAAGGCTTTGTAGGAAAAAGCCTTGTAGGAAAAGATTTCCGACAAGTATCCGACTAAATTGGCGACAAATTTCCGACAAAAAAAAGAAGTTACTATTTCCGACAAAGTTCCGACCAGAAATTTCCTACAACTTTCCGACCGCCGTTTTCCTTCTATTTTCTGACAACAATTTTCCTACTATTTTCCGACCAAAAGGTTCCTACAGCTTTCCGACCGCCGTTTTCCTACTATTTTCCGACAACCATTTTCCTACTATTTTCTGACCAAAAGGTTCCTACAACTTTCTGACCGCCGTTTTCCTACTATTTTCCGACAACCATTTTCCTACTATTTTCCGACCAAAAGGTTCCTACAGCTTTCCGACCACTGTGTACCTACTGTTTTCCGACCACAATTTTCCTACAGCTTTCCGACCACAGTTTTCCGACCAATTTCCGACTAAAAATCATTTAAAAAAAACAAAAAATCCAGATTTTTCTACTAAAAATGCAGGAAAAAAAAATCCAATAAAAATCCTAAATACGACACGATTATAGAACTAAAAGTTCATCCACAAAATACAAATCGATTGTCAAATTGTAGGTTCAACAACAAAATATGCCACGGTTGTTAAATTACAAGTTCAACCGCAAAAGACAACAAACAAAACTAAACTATGGTGGAGGATTGCTAGGATTACCAAACTGCTTCATCAACTCGGTTATTTGTTGTTGCATATCTCTCTCATTTGTGTTGCATCTCTTCGACTCGGTTTTGCAACACTTCCATGTGGGATTGTTGCGCCTCTTCGAATCATTTATTTAACTTTTCCACTTGGGATTGCAAGTTCCACACCTAAACAGCATACATAATATTAGTAAAAAAGCTATATATATAGACACTTTTATTATTTATATTAAAACAATAAAATCAATAGCTTCAGTTCTATGTCAAAATCCACCAAATGTTCCATAATCCATACAAATTATCATACACCAGCGAATAACACACTAAAATAGCCCAATTCAACACCTTTAAACATACTAAATAATTTCGTCACTTGACACACTCTTGAAACAACTAAAATTATAGAACAAATATTGAAACGATGCAACATTGAATAAAATAAGCAACATAATATTGAAGAACAATAAGTTGTTGTATCCTTTGGAAAAATTCTGCATTTTGCTGTATTTTTTCTAAAGATATGAACACTTTATATTTATGCACTTTCTTCTTTCTATGTATAAACAATCTTCTTCAAACAACAATTGTTTAAAACATTTCTCTAATACCACTTTGTTACAAAAATTTTTTTTTTAAAAAATCCTCAGATTGATACTTATTTTGAACAGGCTATTTTGAGGGTCGCTTAAAAAATGGTTGTTTTGGTTCGTGTTCGGGTCAAATCTGGTGCGGGTCGGAATGGGTCGGTTTAAAAAAATTCAAATAAGAAAGATGGTAACAACAACAGATCCATTTCCACTTTTATATATAAACTCGAAATACAACTTTAATATCAAAGTCAAGATCTTTATTAGGGTTTAATAATCTAATACTTTATATCAATTTGGAGCTCTCAAATACACATATATAACCTCACAGTCCAATCAAAGCATAGCAAACCAACTAAAAATGCAGGAATAGTGTTACTGCAACAGTTAATTGAGCTTCAAAGATGCAAAATCAAATAACCAAAACCCACATTTCATCTCACATTGCAAAATTAAATAATTGCAACAATCAAGTGTGCTTCAAACTCATATCGTAACTAGTAAATAGATTAATAAAAACACTTTTAATTCCATTTAGGCAATTCAATAAATAGTTGACGAGCAAGGATGATGGGGCATAACATATGTAATAAAACAATCTGCTACAAATATTATTGAAGAGTTCCAGAGTTATAAATTAACAAATTGAGGGAAAAGTGAGGAAAACTAGAGATGTAGAGCACATTTTCAGAGTTGAGATTGAAATTCACAATTCACAAGGAAATCAAGATGAATAATCAGCTAAAGGAAGCATCGGATTTGTGGTAACAAACATGTCAAACATTGCATATATATAGTTATCCAATTTATAGTGAATATTCTAAAGCATCTTTTTCAATCCTATGCACATCAAAATAGTAAACAACTATATTTATCCAAGATCCTAAAATTTCATCAACACACCTTTCATGTATATATATGGCTAACAACAACCTTCATATATGTACAGCAACTTTATTTCATGACAATTGCCCTTCAACACCCAAAACAGTTTGCAAATATCTCATAAAAAGCCCTAACTATTACTACTATCATACATAACTCTACAAATATAAGCAAGTCAAAAATCACTGTGTAAAGCCATTACTGACCGACAGATTGGTAAGACAGAAAGGGGTGTATGTACGCTGCTGTCACGGGGTTCCGCCATCACCCATGCTATCACCACTTCCGGCGCCGTCAGCTCCGATGGCATGGCTCCAAGTGTCGTCGGCTACCACCAATGTCTGTCGATTTCACGTCACCCACCACTACTCTCTGAAATGAGAACAACACAGCCCGAAGATGATAGATCTGAAACGACCGAGCATAATCAACATCAATCCAAGAAATAGGTTAGTAATTTGTGTCGAAACGATGACTTACCCGAAAAACATTCACCGGAGCTCGTTTTTAGAATAACCCGACAACAACATCATTCCATCCTTTATCATCTTCATAGCAAACACTTCATCATCATCATCAACAGAAGCACGGCCGGAGCCGGTCCGACCAACAAAATCAGGAGAATGAACGAGGGGGGTGCCGGTGGGAGTTTGGGTGTTTGTAGGTGTGTGTGATGTCGGAGGAACCCGTCGCCGGTCGGAGATGCGTCGCAGGACTCCCAGATCTCCGGTTACTGGAGAGAAAAGGGGTGTTGAGTGGTGGATATAAAGTTCGAGGAGAGGTGGTGGGTGTGTGGTTGTCGGGGTACGGCCGCCACCAGAATAACCGGCCGGAGATCACCTCTTGTAGCCGGATTCGAGAGAGAGAGGGAGGAGATGAAGTATGTCTTGTGTGTATATGTTTGCAGACAAAGAGAAGAAGCAGAGGAAATCTGGTGGTAGGCGTGTTTGGTGAGCTGAGGTTTCAAATGAATAAAATTATGGTATCACTACCCATATATACTTGGGTTTTACAGTGGGCTTTAGGTTTGGGCCCAAGGCCTACAAGCCCAATCCCAGTGTTTAGGTGGCCCGCAATTCATACGATCCCGTTTACGAGACCCGAACTCCCCTTAACGTCGTAAATTAAAATTTTTGGGTTAAACATACGTAAAATAGTTTCGGTAGATGTTTGCACGTTCGATCGTCGTTTACTGTAAAAATCGCATAAAATACAGTGTTGGTCGTTTTAAATCCGTTTTTCGATCCGGTTTCGACCGTAGTCACTAAAATGTAATTACGAAGCTAAAATATATCGTAAAAATTTAATATTCGTCGGTGTTGTCAGTATTTTGTACGGCATCAGTTCGTTGTCGCTTAATATTCATCGGATCTTTCAGTAAACCACCATACGCGCACTGTACAGCCGAATAAACGTTCCTGGGCACTCCAAGGGCCTAATTAAGTTAATCTACACTGTAAAGACTATTTATTATCGCGTTAATCACTTGTTATTCAAGTAATTAGGTGTCGTAAATCACCGGTTCTCGCATCGGCGGACCAAGTTATCGAGCCGCCGCGGCCGCCGCGTGCGGCGGTTCTACCCTTCTACTCTTTCCTCGTCTCTCGATTCTCTCGATCTCCTTATCGTTTCCGTCCTATCTCTCTTCTCGATCTCCTTATAAGTGTTTTAGTCGGAAAATGGTCGGAAATTTCCGACAACTTTCCGACCAATGTTGTGTTTCGTCGGAAAGTGGTCGGAAATTTCCGACCATTTTCCGACACCAATATCCGTTTTTTCGGTTTTTCAAGCTTCAAACATGGTTTTTTCATTACATATTTTGTACACTTTAATTATACATGAAATGCTTTTACTTTATCAACTTATACGTATAATTATACCTAGCCATACGTGCGTGAACGCTTTCGGGACCTATTACTTAAACTAGGCTTTTACTATTGTATAAGTGTTTATATATGTATATGTATGCGTGTGTATACGCCGAGAAACTACATACTAATACACACATACACATACATATAAAGACAAGAAATACATTTATATATATAGATATACACCTTCGAATAAGTAAATATGAAAAGAATACATGTTTTAGTCGGAAAATGGTCGGAAATTTCCGACAACTTTCCGACCAATGTTGTGTTTCATCGGAAAGTGGTCGGAAATTTCCGACCATTTTCCGACACCAAGTTTTGTTTTTTCATTTTTTCAACCTTTAAACATCGTTTTTCCATTCCATCTATTGTACACATTAATTATACATGAAATACTTTTACTTTGCCAACTTATACGCATTGTACACATTTATACGTGTATGTACACTATCGGGACCCATTAATTAAAACATGCTAAGTATGTGTATATATATATGTATGTGTGTATGTATGCGTGTGTGTACACTTGGACAAACACATACTTATACATATATATATAAGGTCAGAAATTTCCGACAACTTTCCGACCAATGTTGTGTTTCGTCGGAAAGTGGTCGGAAATTTCCGACCATTTTCCGACACCAATATCCGTTTTTTCGGTTTTTCAAGCTTCAAACATGGTTTTTTCATTACATATTTTGTACACTTTAATTATACATGAAATGCTTTTACTTTATCAACTTATACGTATAATTATACCTAGCCATACGTGCGTGAACGTTTTCGGGACCTATTACTTAAACTAGGCTTTTACTATTGTATAAGGGTTTATATATGTATATGTATGCGTGTGTATACGCCGAGAAACTACATACTAATACACACATACACATGCATATAAAGATAAGAAATACATTTATATATATAGATATACACCTTCGAATAAGTAAATATGAAAAGAATACATGTTTTAGTCGGAAAATGGTCGGAAATTTCCGACAACTTTCCGACCAATGTTGTGTTTCGTCGGAAAGTGGTCGGAAATTTCCGACCATTTTCCGACACCAATATCCGTTTTTTCGGTTTTTCAAGCTTCAAACATGGTTTTTTCATTACATATTTTGTACACTTTAATTATACATGAAATGCTTTTACTTTGTCAACTTATACGTATAATTATACCTAGCCATACGTGCGTGAACGCTTTCGGGACCTATTACTTAAACTAGGCTTTAACTATTGTATAAGTGTTTATATATGTATATGTATGCGTGTGTATACGCCGAGAAACTACATACTAATACACACATACACATACATATAAAGACAAGAAATACATTTATATATATAGATATACACCTTCGAATAAGTAAATATGAAAAGAATACATGTTTTAGTCGGAAAATGGTCGGAAATTTCCGACAACTTTCCGACCAATGTTGTGTTTCGTCGGAAAGTGGTCGGAAATTTCCGACCATTTTCCGACACCAAGTTTTGTTTTTTTCATTTTTTCAACATTTAAACATCGTTTTTCCATTCCATCTTTTGTACACATTAATTATACATGAAATACTTTTACTTTGCCAACTTATACGTAGTGTACACGTTTATACGTGTATGTACACTATCGGGACCCATTAATTAAAACAGGCTAAGTATGTGTATATATATGTATGTTTGTATGTATGCGTGTGTGTACACTTGGACAAACACATACTTATGCATATATATATATATATATATATATATATACTTACATACATATAGACACAAGCAAATACATTTACGTACACACATATACTCTCAAATGATTATATAACAAAAGAATAATGGTTTTAGTCAGAAAATGGTCGGAAATTTCCGACAAATTTCCGACCAATGTTGTGTTTCGTTGGAAAATGGTCAGAAATTTCCGACAACTTTCCGACCAAAGTGTGTTATTTTTGTTTTTCGGAGCTTTAAATGTCTTTTTTTCGTTCCTTCTTTTGTACACCTTTATCATATATGAAATACTTTTTTTACCAACTTTTACATATTATACATATATATACATACGTGTATACTATCAGGATCGATTACTTAAAACTAGCTTATAATACTTTTACAAGTATACATGTGTGTGTTTGTGTATACAATGAGGCTCCTTTTAATGACAAAAGTTGTATCAACTAAGACTCATAAATATTATTTTTAAAATATACAGTAATTAGAATTTGGTTTTATGTTTTCCGACTAGTTTCCGACAAAGATTTAATTTTATTTTTTGTATAGTTAACTTTTCCGACCATTTTCCGACCACTTTTTTCTTCTTTTATTCTTTTTTTTTTTTTGTCGGAACTTAGTCGGAAGTTTCCTTCAAATTTCCGACCATTTTTTTGTCGGTAAATTGTAGGAAAATAGTCGGTAAAACCAGATTATTTTTTTAGTTGGTATTTTGTCGGAAAATGGTCGGAATTTTCCGACAAAATTGGTTTTGTCGGAAATTTTGGTAGGAAATCCCCCTGTTTTCTAGTAGTGCCGTTGTAAATAATTTTCCGAATAGTCGTTTATTGTAAGTTGTAAAGTGTCGTCGATACTCGTATTTGTTTTAAAAAAAAATAATTATTTGAATCCGATGTTATGTTTCATAAAAACGCTTTATTTTACGGATTTTATTGAAAAACGGGCAGAGTTTCCTCTGCTTTTGGACGCCCCCGACAACACAAGTTGTCGTTAAAATTTTCAAAACACATTAGTCAATCACCGTATATCAATTTTCCAATCATAATAGATAACGTTTCATTAAATATAACGCAACTTATAAATCAATTTGTATCGGTTAAAGCTCGTTCGTCACGTATTAATTAGAAACTAAAATTAACTTCGTCGTTAAACTTTACCACTTCTTCATGTCGATACGTCGAGCCGCTTGACTAGTTGACTGAGTCAACTGGTTTGACAGAGTTGACTAGCTGAGTTGACCAGGTTTGACCGAGTCGACCAGAAACTAAACCCGTTCCCGTATCCGAATCATCTGACCCGGTGTGACTGAGCTGCTGACCCGTTGACCGAACCGAAACCACGTCCGACCAGGTTGACTTCCTTTGACCTGCGTTGACTAAACCCGAACCAAACTGAGTCTGTCCCGAACCAAACTTGAACCTACTGACTCACAACCCAAGAGACCCGAACTTTCTCAAATCGAACCCGACATAGCTTGAACCAGGAACCGAGAACTTAAACATCTGAACGGAAACCACATAACCACCACCACCTTCGTCACTTGCCATCGTCGGCGCAGTTCTGGCACCGGCCGGCTGCCATCATCGACATCATCATCATCTATCGAAAAACCTGTCGGATAAAGAGAAGGTCCGCCGGAAAAACAGTGAAATCCGTCGGTTAAAGACAAGGACCACCGGTCCGAGTAAAGGACCACCGCTCACCACCACCACCGGTACTTTCTCTCTCTGTTTCTTCTTGTTCTACCGCCACCTGCCGCTGCATGCGGCGGTTCTGTTTTCTTTCGTCGTCTCCAGTCCGGTGTGGGTAAAGCGGGGGGTGTAAGAGGTGAGGGTTGGGTGTGTGTGAAGCCGATCGGGCTATCAGCTCCGGAAAACCATCTCCACCGCCGACATAGCGGCGGCGCCGCCGTGAACCACCACCAGCTCCGCTGGTCTCACCGGCCGGAGTCCGGCCATATATCACCGGAGAGAGAGAGAGAGAGGAAAAGTGAGATGTGTGTTTGATTTTGTGAGATAACTGTGTTTTTTTTAACAAATGAATTAGGATAAGCATATATATAGTGCTAGGGTGTTTGTTAGTGGGCTTTGGGCTTGGGTCCAATGCCCGCAAGCCCAATCTCGCGTTATAAGTTAGTCCGAAAGTTCCTATGATCTCGTTTTCAACACCCGAGCATCCTAAAAATGTCGTAGGATAGACTATTAATGTCAAAAATGCGTAAAGTGATGCCGAAAATTTAGTGTTCGACGCGTACGGTTGCCGTTGCGTTTAAAATCACGTAAATAAATTTGGGCGTTGCTGACGCGTTTTTCAATCCAGTTTTGTCGGCGAGTACTAGCATTTAATTACGAAAATAAATGTGTCGTAAAGTTAAGTCTTTAAAAATAATACGCACCTCCGATGCTTCTGTTTCGTTACCGGTGCGTTTCCTGCAATCGCGTTTTGCGATGTACGGGAGCGAAATAAATTCACAACATTAAATTCATGAATATAAAATATTCGTAGAAAATCCGTATTCGTCAGCATGGTCAGTATTTCATACGGTGTCAGTTCGTTGTCGCTTGATGTTCCACAGATTCCACGCGAATCTTCATATGCGTACTGTAAAGTCGGATAAACGTTCCTAGGCACTCCAAAGGCCTAATTAAGTTAATTTGTGCTGTAAACACTATTTATTATAGCGTTAATCACATGTTAATCACGTAATTAAGAGCCGTAAATCACCGGTTGTCATATCAAAGGAAGCAAAGACAGTGGAAAAGAGTGGTTCCTAATTGATATAAAACATCCATCTAATACGGTTTAAGCAGTCTCTATGGTACCATCGGCCAATTCTACCTCATATTTTATGCTTAGGGTTTTAACAGTTTACAAAATTTATTGTCTATAAACGACTTGTTTGCACCCGAATCAAACAATACCCTAGCATAAACATCATTGATAAGGAATGTACCTGTTATCACATTGTCGTTCTGAACCGCTTCTTGTGCATTCATTTGAAAGACCCGAGCATTGGTCATTTTAGACTCCTCAGGTTTCTTTGCAAACTTTGGGCAGTTGGTCTTGATATGCCCCTTTTCGTTACAACCATAACAGGTTGCATCTTTCAACTTCTTGCAATCCAAAGTTTGTGTTCCTTGGACTTGCAGATCCCACATCCAAAAGTCTTTGATTGTGACTGCGACTTCAATTCCAACCTACACTTCCCAAAATGATGCTTTTGGTAGGCTTTACATTTGGGTTTCTCACCTGACTGTTAGTTATCCTTCTTAAATCCCGAACTCTTCTTGTGATATGAGTTCCCCTTTTTCTTCTTGTCGGAGCGATGAGAACTCTCATCCTCCCGTTTTCGCTTCCCTTCATTAGAAACCTTGACAGACTTGTTTCTGATAGCATCCAATGTGAGGGATAGTGACAGATCTGCTACTGACCTAAACGTGGTAGGTCGGGATGCTTTTACGTTTCCCTTGATCTCTGGAGCCAAACCTCCAATGAACCGAGCTATCCGCTTCGATTTTGGTGTAACCAAATAAGGAACCAATCGAGACATGGTGTTGAAGCTTGTAAGATACGCCTGACAATCTAAGTTCTTCATGACCAAGGTCAAGAAGTCAGTCTCAATTTTCTCAACTTCATATTAAGGACATAGATTTTCCTTGATTAGAGCAACAAACTGATCCCAGGTCAAGTTATACAACGGGATCTTCCCTGTAGCTTGGATTAGTGATCCCCACCCAGCTAGAGCTTCTCCCTTGAACGATTGTGAGACAAACTTCACAATGTCCAGATCTGCACAACCACTAATGTCTACCACTGTATCCATCTCATCGAGCCAAGTCATACAATCAATGGCTCCTTTCTCCCCTGTGAAGTCTCTAGGCTTGCAGGAGACGAAATATTTGTAAGAACAGGTCTTAACACGCGGCTCCTGATTGAGCACAATTTGCTTAGATGGATCACTTCTTTGATTTGACGAATGATGTGAATCGTCCTTATGAGATACATGAGTCTTGGAGGGTGGTTTTGAATGAGGTACAGATAGGGTCTTACTACGAGTATCGCTTGATTCCTTGAACTGTCTGTCCATAGCTCGAGTGACGACATTATCTATCATTGCTTGTAAATCTGCACCAGCTACGTTGATTCTGGTGGCATCATTATTCTCTCGAGGGTAACTGTTAACTTCTTTTGATTCAGCCATGTAGCTTGATTGCTACATAAAAAAATGATGACAATGATTTATTCAGAAGTCTAATATGGAATTGTCATTTTTGACGATTCATTAACCATGGTAATAATAAACCATATCGGTTAATTTGTTAGTCATATTTATTTAGGATTTTTATTATAATTTATCGTTAGTTGTAAATCATCAAAATATTAGAGTGGCACAAAAGGCGTAGTCACAAGGACAGTTTAAATTATAAGTCATGATCTTGTAGGATCGATGCATTAAGGCTTGAACATAGTTCATCACCTTTTCTTGACAGGGAGTCGTAGATTTTAACTGTCTTTTTGTCTCAAAGGACAATAAATATGGCCCGTATGCACTTCATCACTAATGGATGTTTATATTAAATAAGAATAAGGAATTGGAAAAAATTCAATATTAGGATGACTTGGGTGATTTTATCGAATCACATTTGTCAGGAGTGCTAACATGTTTTCAGATGTTAACAGGGATTTGAATCTTTAAAAAGGTTTTACCATCAGGGCCATGTCTAAAATGACATATAGGCTAGGTTATACCTTCAAGATTTTCTTTGAATATATATTGGCAGATTAATTACAAAAAGGAATAATATTTTGATTTATATTATATAATATATTCACACATATGATGACGAATGAAATTTTAAATTAAACATTCCATTAACTAAAGAGAAGTACGTAATTGCCCTAAATGGGACTTTAAAGAAATAACATTGTCAACATAGGGACTAAAAGAAGAAATACAAGTCCTCGCAGGGACTGAATACATAAATAGATGTCCATACAGGGACTTAATTGAAATTTAAAATTACAAAACAAAATAAATAAGGAATTTCAATAATCCCTCTTCTTCTTCCCCTTTATCAGATCTGCTAAGCCCTTAAGTAGACCCCGGCGGCTTCTACGCTCCTCCTGTACCTCTCGTTCCACCTGGTTCAACCTCTGAAGAATTTCCTGCTGCTGCGGTGGTTGGATCTGTGGTGGCTGCGGCGGCTGCTGATGTGGAGGTTGAGGAGGTGGTGGATATTGATACCCATAAGCTGGCTACCCAGTTTGGTACGAAGCGAAAGGTCCTTCAGGGTGGAGAGCATTGTAGTTGGCCGCCTTGAGGTATGGGTCGATGACATGGGCATTGTAGAAGTTGTAACCTGAATATGCCTGATGCTCAAATGGGTTATACGCCGCTGCACCGGCGTAGGAAGGGATTGGGTTGTCATAACCTATTTGGGTTACTGGTTCGACTGGCGCAGAGTCGACTTCAGAAACTGGGTTCGAAGGCACACCCATTTGCGGGTCTTCATACAGTGGCGGGTAGCGGCTGCCACTGGAGTGTTGGGGGTGCTGAAGTGAAATCCCCCTCGCACGAACATCCGTGCACCTGATCTTCTTCGCCTCGGTGGTTCTGGAGGTGGTTGCTGTTCTGGCGGTGGCGGTGGCGTAACCGCCTGGAAACGCGAATCCTCAGAGGGATCATGCTGCTGTTATGGAGGAGGGTCAAAAGGGGGAGTGAACTCCCAGTTGTATGTGGCCCACCTTTCAACAAAACTGTCTGGGCCCTGATATGGCGAACCATGAAAAGATGATTCGTCAGAAATCTCGATGGGATGCGTGGGCGTCCCAGATGGTGCCTCGGTAGGATCTGGATCTTCGTCCATATCCATTTCTTGGTCACCGGAAAAATGATCTTCTGGTCCTAATGGTTTATAACCCATTGGTTCTTGCACCTGGTTTACCGGAATGAACCGGCTCTGGAAGTATGGGGTCAGGTCCTGAAAGGCACGATGAGAACCCGAACGCTGCAACGGAAGGTAGGAGTGGTGTGAATGGTCGGGCACTTCATCTTGGTGAGGCCCGAATGAGTGATGATATGAAGGTGAGGAGCTAAGCGAGACAGAGCGTCTCACAGGCTCTAGGTAGGTCCTCCAGTCTTCGTGAGGACTCGATCCGATTGACGCGGATGGTGTGCGCCTGTGTGATGGCCCAGCTTCGTGGTCATTCCTAGCAGTTATTGGCGCCTTGCCTCTTCCACCTCTTCCTCTGATACGTGGCGGCATTTTCTTTGATCATGTCAAAACAAACAAAAGGAACCAACAAAAAGAAAACAATAAGATTAGGATTAGTCCTAAGTCATTAGCCTAGACTTGGAAGTCAAGGAATGTGCAAACTGTGTCATTGAGATTAAACACAAAAGGCTAGTGTTTAATTCACTCAATTTTGGCTCTGATACCAACCTGTCACACTCGATATTTTCACGTAGTACCGGTGGGCCTGGTGGGGAGTATCGTGACGTAGTTGATATCATCATAGTCAAATAATCACAGTTCAATGCACAGTGGAAGTCTGAAGTGTTAATTATACAAACCGATTTGAAAGTAACATGAAATATTACACAACGGATTGTAAGTGGATCCACAGGCGGATCTAAAATAAAAAGAAATGTTGTTCAACAGATTTAAGCATCAAAAGCTTGCAAGACTCTTTATTTGATACTAGGAGTAGCCAGCCCATTACGCGTAGTACCTGCACTTAACCTTTTTGAAAAATACGTTAGTTTACACTGGTAAATAAAATTAACTGACTCTTTTGAAAAGTGTTTATAAAAATTGATTTAAATGCACAAGGCACAAATATTCTTTTATAACTTGGGACAATTATTTAAAATAATCTTGTATACAGTTTTACATGTTTGTCGTCCATTCGGGACCCGGTTAGAAGAGCCGGATTAGATTAATAGACACACCAAAAGTATAAGCCCACAAGAGAGTGAGATACTGTTTATACATACGCAACTGTCAGGTGTATGCCTACACCCCGTGCTTAAGCCATGGCCATTAACCCCCCAAAGGCATTGCATCAAACAATACAGATTAAAACGGGTTATTTCAATGGTTTAAACACTAATCGATTAAACATTCAATACCCGACCAAGCGGTATTATTATAATACCGTATCCCAAGCCCGTATAACGGAAAATAAGTTAAAAGTATTTACCTGAGCTAAAATAAAATTTTAATCCCGGCCGTATGTCAAATTACCAAGTGCAGGTAGCTTTTACCGGGCTCCTAATCTGGAACGAAGGTTTTAATAACCTATTAGATTCCTAACGGGTCTTAATGAAGTTATAACTTAGACCGGTTAGTTTAAAAGAAAGGTATACGGTTCAAAACGCAAGATTAAGCGAAGACCGAAATAGAATGTGATTTAGACCCAACAAGTATGAGGACTTGTATAAAATGGGTAAACTAAATACATTCTGGATTTTGAAGTAAAAATGATAGGGTTTGACCCGTTTCGGTTAATTTATGCAAACTAGTTACATAAACCGTACAGAACGCTAAAAATGCATAACGGGTAACCAAATGAGTCATGTACACGTTCCACAAGTTAATATGCTTAGAATATGTTGTGATATCAGTAGGATACCTTCCATTATGCCCAAAACGGATTTAAAATCAATTTAAGCCCTGTAAGGGTATTTTGGTCATTTTAAAGATTATAAAAGAGGTTAAATAGTAATATGAGGTTCTGGTCTAAAATGATCAGTAAAAATACTTATTTTTGCAAGTTATATCAGTAAGATATTGTATATATGTGAAATTTATTATTTATAGCCAAACTATGCACCGTAGGGGCATTTTGGTTATTTCACATAAGCTTTAAGGGTCAAATTTAGAAATCTGAGTTTAAAAATTTTACTTACTGTTAAAGTATAAAAATCTGCTTATAATATCAGAAGGTAATGAGTCTTAAGTGTCAAATATAGTTTTAACCCATACTATGCGTTTAAAAATCGTAAAAGTCGGTATTTGACGATTTTCGGGTTATTTAAGGAAATCTGAGATTTTGATTAGTCTCTCAAGCTTAAAATATTTTATTTAACATATGCAATCAGTAGGAAAAGGTTTGGTGTCAAAATGTTATGTAAAACTCATTTTATCAAAGAAAAGGGCAATTTCGTCAATACCGAATTTACATTAAAACTCTATAATATAATAAGTTTAAAATTTGGTAAAAATTTCCCAAAATCCCTAAATATTATATTATATCAGTGTGTAGAAAGTTTGGTAACAAAATTTGGGTTTAAATATGATTTATACCAAAAATGGCATTAAATTAATAAAAAGCTTTTGATTTACGATATTGAGCATAATTCTTATTCCAGACCATAAACTGATGTCAAAGTTTTAGGACATGCTTATAAATCAGTAATAAAGGTTTTTGTCCTCTCACATTTTCAAAATCTCGTTTTTTGTATCAAAAGGGCATAATGGTCAACAATTAAGCATTTAACGGAAACATGCATATGAATCAGATTTTAAAGGAACCATATAGTATAATCTCCGAGGGTTATACTAACATGTAATATGGTCCTAAAGGAACCCTAAGGCATATCTAAACTAAGCTAAATCGGGTCAGAACTGAAAGTCGAAGCAAAAGTCTACTTTTGCGACTTTCGGTTCCGAACCGAGCCTAAACTCAGAATTGTCGGGTTGAACATACCTAAACATGTTCTTATATTATTTACCAAGTTATTTAAGTGTTAAAACATGTTCCATAACCTCTGCATTATCAGCTATGAATTAATTTGTAAAAACTGATTCTGTTGACTTTTTATTAATAAGTTTGACCCGACAATTGACTGAGATAATGTGATAATTAGAAGGTGCCCTTTTAGGGTTTATTACCTACATAATTACCAACACATAGCCACTTTCAATTCGAATAATGGCTGGACCGTTTGTGATTAATCACAAACTCAAAGCTTAATTACGATAACTTTGACTTTGACTTTCGGTCATTAAGCTAATAAAACTTAAACTTAGGAAGCTAAGAACACTTACTATGGTCCTTAGCACGAATTTGAAACTTGAGAAAGCTTCCTTAAGCTCCAGGAGGCTTCAGATAGAGAGTTGTGAAGTAAAACTTCAAATGTGCAAATGAACAAGTGAAGAACAAGTGCCTTATATAGGAATTTTGAGTCTCCAAGATCAATCCATATGTCCCTATGTTGCTTTCAGATGTTCCCAGGTGTCCCTAGTGTATGAAAAACCATTTGCTCAGTCCCTGGTATCGAAAATTTGCATGCAAAGGCGGTGGAACTGGTTGAACCTGCAACTGTGCAGTTCTTTTGTCGCTGACACCTGTGTCGCGGGCTGCGTAGACATCAAAGAATGTTTACGCGCCCCGCGAGGCTCTCCTCAAACGGTTAACAACTTTCACTAATTGCAATTTCAGTCCCTGGTCCTTCATAACATGTTTTATCTTTCGTTTATTACACCTTTAACCCCCAAATTTAACTTTTAAGGGTCTTGAGTCTTTAAACAATCATCATTAAGCTTTCGGTTAGTTACGAGGTCACCCGAACGGTCTTGAATTGCAACATTGACGCATTTTATCCTTATTTCTTGGAATTACCACTTTATTCATTTATGTGCATCGAAACTCCACGAATTTATTATTCAATATCCATGGAAGTATAAGAAAGTATTACAAAGTCTTGGAAATGTTAAAAGGTCATTCAGAGGTAACTTTAAACATGTTGACACATTTAACCCTTATGCTTTGTAAATTTTTCAATTTGAGCACAAACGACTTCCTATGTTCGATAATTTATTCATTAAAGAATACGAATGTCGTGTGAGGTCAATCAGAGGCATAAGTTAGGCATGTTGACACTTTTGATCCTTCCACACACGTCTTTACACTGTTTGACAATTTTAGTCCCTCGGAATCAATTTATTATACGTTTAAAGTCCATGACACGTGTCTTTATTATATTGGACATGATTTTTTTTGCGAGGTGTTACATGTGCAAAGCCCGAAGACTTCCTGCCCACACTCTAGAGTTTGCGAGCCCACTTTGGGTGTGCGACTACATGTGCGGTAGCTTAGAACTTGCTGAAATCATGGGATCGGTTATACTATCCTAAAGTCAGTTATTTGGGGAATCATTCCAAATATATCCATAACAATTAATCACAATCAATTAATATCTAAAACGGATCAAACAATTTCCATTCCTTGAATTCGTATGAACCCTAATCATTACCAAATCATGAACATTAACAAACACATATTCATCATGCATATTCGGATCAAACCTAATAATAACATCGTACATTAGACTCCTAAACCATCCAATTCATTAACATGTGTTCATCATTCGAATCAGATTAAATTAGTTAACAAGGTTCTATCACCAACGCTAACCATGTGAATTCGGTGTATATTAGATCATGAACGAACCCCTAAGTTTTCACATTGACATGTACAATCCCATTCACAAATACAAACCATACAAGAAACTAAGGCACCACATCATACAATTTAACACAAAACAACGCAATCAATCATACGAGTAACCTTGATTGTGAGTATGATGACTAACCGAGAAGTGGGGTGTGTGCAAGACGGTTGAAACGAGGGAAGGATGGCGGAAATTAGTGAGGGCTTCGAGGATGAAGGGCTGCCGTCGAGGGAGACCAAGATCGCCGTTCCAAGTAGAGAGAGAGACTAGGGTTTACCAAATATGAGGAAAAGGTTGTATGCATACTCGCATGCATACCCATATACAATGAGGAAACTGAGTTGGGCTCGGTGAAGTACACGGGCCGAGACCAAGAGATGCGTGGGCTAAGGGTGTGCGAGTGTGATAGAGGTGTGCGATCCAAGACTTATGCGATCAATTAACGTGTAACACAATCAAAGTATAGCAAACACTTCTATTTAGTTTTTATAACAAATGCATAGCTACAACATATAATGGACAATAAATAGAAACGATACTCACAAACGAACCTTGGAAATCCGAGTTGTCACATATTCGTTTGGACGGAATTTCTTCGGCGATTTAAGAAGGGTGAAAGAAGGGTAGGGGGATTGAAAATGAGCTTCTCAAACAAGCTAGGGGATTAATATGGAAGGGCGGTGTAACTTTTGGGTGAATTTAGCATTTTGCCCTTTAAGTTATTAATTAAATAAAGGGATAATAGTTGGAAAATATAAGCAGGGACGTTATGCAATGCAATCGACAACCACATGGACTTGATTGTTGCGTTTTTTTTCAAATGAGGGTTGTTCCCGCGTTTTGGTGTAAACCTCAGGGACATAAATTGATTACTAAAATATCATATATGTGGGTTATGTTTTGTGGTTTGGATGATAAGGCTCTGATTATCGAGTGACAAACATTATGGTGTTTATGTTGATTAGCATGTTGTGTTTTATATTCATAGTTCTACCATTGTGTGTTTGAAGCTTTTATGGACTATTATAGTTTGAATATTGTGTTTTTGTAGTCTTCACTTTGTTATTTATGACTTTGTAGCCGAACCCCACTCTATGGGGGGAAAGATCCATTAAAATCTGAGTTTCGCCTAAGTAGCTTAAGAAAAATTGTAGAGATAACATGTGGTACTCCTTAAAAGTTGAATAAAAGGGCATTTGGGTCCAAAAACACAAACTTTCACCCTTTTATTTTTTCAAAGAAAACAACATAATAGAAAAAAAAAATATAGCATAAAAAATCTAATACCAAAAATTCATTACAAAAACATCTAGCACAAAAAAATGTAGCACAAAACAAACCTAGCACAAAAAATTAGCAAAAAAATATAGTACAAAAAAAATTCAGCACAAAAATACTATACAATATAGAATTACAACATATTCTTTTTGAGTTTTTTAGTTGTCATATTTTATATACTAATATGGTACTCAAAATAAAGATAGAAAGATACTCGATTTTATTGGGTAAATTTTTTTTTAATTGTATAAAAATTATGAGCGTTTAAATATTATAGGGTTAGGTTAATGCGGAAACCAGTTTTAAGGAGAGAACTTGAGAGCTAATGTGAACACAAACAATATAAACCCAAAACAACCAATGATCCCGCATCACCAAAAAACCTAAACCCACACCTCCTTAAAAAAAAAAAAAAGCCCTGTACCACACCGAAAACCACCCGAAAACCTAAACCCACACCACCACCCCTCCAAAAAATACCATACCACGCAAGAAACCCCACAAAAACCTAAACCACACTCACCCCATCCCCACCGAAGCTAAATGCTAAAAATTAAACCCTAAAAATAAACCTCAAAACTAAATGCTAAAACTATTATTATTTACTTAAAAACATTTTGCATTACAATCGTAACTTTTTATTAATAAAAAAATCTATTAATAAAAATTTTCCGTTTCAATTGAAAAAAAAAATCTTTTTATGTGTTTTAGAGTTTTTTAGATAGTTTTGCTTGTGTTCACACTAATTCTTGTGGTGCTCGCCATAAATGCTAGTTCTTAAGGGATACTCCCCCTATGTATATATAAAATATAAAATACTATTTTTTTTCTTCGGGTTTGTGTATAAACCGGTTCGGTCTTTGACGCAAGGGAGGGGAACCCTGCCAAACCTACGGTTTGGAATACAAGCCGGACGAGTTTGGAAACGCATTCGGTTCGGGTTTGCCAAACCGATTTCTTGTTCATCTCTACGTAGAACTGTCTAGGTCCAAAACCAGTTAAAAGTTAAAGAGGAACCCGAGGACCGACCCTGAATCGTTGGGTATAATTAGGGGTGTTCAAAACTATCCGTATCGGAAAATCCGATCTGAAATATCCGATATCCGAATCCAAGATATCGGATATCCGAAATTTCGGATATTCGAATTTTTCGGATTCGGATATCCGAATTTTTCGGATTCGGATAGTGATTTTCAAAATTTTCGGATATTTCGGATATCCGAAATATTCGAAAATTTAATTTTCATTTTTTTTGGATATCCGAATATCCGAAAATATCCGAAGTATCCGAAAATATCCGAAATATCTGGAAAATATCTGAAAATATCCGAAAAATATCCGAAATATCCGAAAACTTATATTCAGATATCCGAAACTATCCAAAATATCAATTTCTGAATATGAAAAAAATAATAAAAAAATAAAAACTAAATAAAAAGTTGGATTTTCGGATATCCGATTTACTATCCGAATCCGTATCCGAAATTTATCCGAAATTTCGGATACGGATTCGGATAGTGAAATCTAGTATCCGAAAATTTCGGATATCCGAAAATTTCGGATATCCGAAATTCGGGATATCTGAATTTTGGATATCCGGTTTTAAACACCCCTAGGTATAATGATCTTGGGTTGTTCAGGTAATATGGGTTGAGTTTATAAACGGGCTGGACATACTGAATGGGCTTTGTGGTGTAATTTTGGGCTACCACCCTCACCATTGACAACCACCACCTCCACCCCTTTTTCTCTCTAAACCTACCATCCAAAACCAACTCCACTCCCACTGCAACCACCACCACCAACATATCCTGAATATTATTTTCCCTCCTACAATTCAAAATTTCGAATATCTAGGGTACTATGTTCAAGACTAGGTGGGAGAATTTCCTATAATAACTAGAGTTAGTTAACAATAAGGATTTCTCTAAAACAGACATCAAAATGTATTATATGAGATCTGTGTTTTTTTTGGTAATCCGAGTTAATAATTTCAGTAACAATACAAGAAGATGGGGTTAGCTGTGGGAAAAAAAAAAGCCAAATAGAAGCATTTTTGCTACTGGATAAGTTTTCAATCTTGATATGCAAGTCTGGTTTACTAAAAGTAGAGAAAAGATCTGAAGTTGAAAATACTTATAACACAGTTATGTGTTCTCAAAATCCATACAGCCAGGACCAACAAATAAATATGTGATTTAAGCATAATATCATGAGGAGCAAAAATGAAACATTGATTTCATATACTGAGGAAAAACATGAAAATGTTATAGGTTGACCACCACTTCCTTGTATATAGGCTTGTAAACGAACCGAACGTTCAGTGAACCGTTCATAAACCGTTCGGCAGGAAATTCGTTCATGTTCGTTTATTTAATAAATGAACAAACATGAACAATTTTTTTTTTGTTCATTTAAATAAACGAACGAACATGAACAATGTCCCGTTTGTTCATTTACGTTGATGCGTGTGTAGTGTGTATGGTTTTTAATGTATATTTTAAGCCCTTTTATACTTTTTAGCCAAGTTTTAAATTTATAAAACACGATATTTACTAACACTAAACACACATATGGGCAAGTGCACCCATCGTGAGCGTAGTATAGTGTTGGTAAGATACCGATGTCGTCCAAGGACACAAGAGCTTTTAGTACCGGTTTATCCTCAACGTCTAATCAAATCAAAAGTTTAGAAAAAAGGTTTTAAACTAAGAAAAATAAAACTAACTAAAATGCTGAAAAATAAAATAAAATAAAAACAGATAGACAAGATGAATCACTTGCTCCGACTCATGTTTAGTGTAACCTTTAATTATTTCCGCACTTTTGCACTTTTTAAGAGATTATCTTAGTTATTGTAGTAGGCCCCTCTTTTGAAAGTGACGTTGCCCTTAACCCAGTAGTTTGAGTCAGCAAGGATACAATCCTAAAGGGTCGGATTATTGAAAGATAATTAAATAAGTTATTAATGCGTATTGTGGTAGGCCCCTCTTTTGAAGGTGACGTTACCCTCGGCTAAGTAGTCTGAGTCAGCAGGGATACAGTCCTAAGTAGCCGGGTTAAAGTATTAATAGTAGCTTACATATGAGGGGATCAAAGAGTTTGGACCCCCGCCATCCAATACCGGTGGGTATTGAAGGAGGTCCTACTAAATTTGACCCAGGTCCTTGCAGGATCTATACACTGAACAAGGCAAGACTCTTACCAAACCGTTCCCTTAACCCCCGACCAGGTAGCCAACATACCTCCATATAGACCGTGGAGATATGAATGGTGAAAATATTTTATTTTATATAGACAGTAAAATAATGCCAAGACACCACGGACAAACGATAAGGAAGAATCACCTTCAACATAAGAAACTAGTTATTAAAGTCATTAATACATAACCAAGTAAAAAGTGTGAAAAGATTAAAAATAAAAAGTATTACACTAGACACATGTCTTCACCAAGTGATGTAAGAGACTTAGGCAAACATGGCCTTTGATTGTCAAGAACTCTTACGATCAATCTTGGATCCCGAGACGACTCACACACTCTATGATGGACAATGGATGATGGTGGTGGATGATGGTGTTGTGATGGTGGTGGGTGGTGGGTAAAGTGTGAGAGAGGTGGTGTGCCAAGGGATGGTTTGCAAATGAACCAAGCACCCCTATTTATAGTCTGATTAGTAGCTCGGGCACGGCCCCGTGTCCATCCTCTTATCTGTCTTCATTAATTGCAGTTTGTCTGCATTAGTTGACCACGCCCCCGTGTCCGCTGGGCACGCCCCCGTGTGCAGAAGCATATCTGTACTATCAAGATTTTCCTGGATTCTGCAAATCTTATAGTTTACCACGGCCCCGTGTCCGCTGAGCACGGCCCCGTGTTGGGCGATAGAAGCTTCTATAGCTTTGTCTTTTATGCTGGCACTTGGGCACGCCCCCGTGTTCACTGAGCACGGGGCGTGTTCAGCCTTCTGTCTTCTTGATTTTGCTTGGGAAGATGCTGTTGGGGGGTCGGGCATGCCACGTTTGTTCCTTTTCTTGTATTTATGTTAGATTTAGCTGCCTTTTTGCTTCTTTTGTTAATTTGAGCTCATTTAATCCTGAAAATACAAAAGGAAGACAAAAGCACACTTTTTCCAACATTAGTACTAAAAAATTGTTAGTTTTATGCCACAATTGATGTAATTTATATGTTGCATTTTGTGCACATCAACGTTCATGAACAATCGTTTATGTTCGTTCATTTACGTTCTTTTATATCTGTTCATTTAAATTCGTTCGTGTTCATTTATATCCGTTTGTTTATGTTCATCTTTTAAATTTAGTTATTACTAATTAAATTAAAAAATCTATTTAGTTTTCTTTATCATCTCATAACTAGCTTTGACTTTCCGATTTCAAAACTTTCTTGGTATTAATATATTTGATTTATATTTTCCAATTTAAAAGTAATTTTTTCGATCATATGAAACGTGAATTAAGGTTTACCTATATTTAGGTTCTTCTTCTCCTTTAATATTGCTACAATTCAAAGCCTTGTTCAATTATGTTCGTTATGATTTGTTATGTTTTTTGTGTTTGTGTGCGTTTATGTTCGTGAACCGTTTGTTTATACTTTTAGAGAACTAACATAAACGAACATGAACATGAACATGTTCATTTTCTTAACGAGCGAACACGAACAAGAAAATCCGTTCATTTAAATGTTCGTGTCCGATCGTTTGTTCGGTTAAAGGTAAATGAACGAACATGAACATGCCATGTTCGTGTCCGTTCAGTTCATTTACAAGCCTGCTTGTATAACATGATATCATAAGGGGAAGTATAATTAGAATCGCAGTCAGCGGTGTAGTTAGCGTTAGGTAACAATTGATGCAATTGAATTGCAAAGAATAAACAGAAGATAAAGTATAAGAAGAATAATTACGGAAGAGATGTCGGCACGAACAAGGATGATGATGAAGAGGTAGCAGAACCAAGATGATGATGGTGGAAAGTTGCAGGTTTGGATGAACCCTAACGAGGGATTTGGGGGTGAAAAGAGGGGTTTTATATGGTGGGGTGGTTGGTAAGTGGATGGACGAACATAAATTTCTAACCTGGTTTGAGGTAAATGACAAAACATGCAACAATTTTTCAAAATAAAGGATTGTGACTGATCCATTGCAACCTCCTATAAACATAAATTACCAAAAACGTAATTTACCATATAAACAATTAAACAGTACCAGAATCTTGGGATGGAGTTTTTAGACATCACAATTTTGGGCTGGAACATAAAGATTGCAATTGTTGCTAATAACTGCTATGATAAATTAGTAATATTGTAATTTGTATACCAAGTTGGCACCAGTAAACAATAAACACATTATAAACAATTTAAGGTTAAAAAAATAAGCAAATTAAACAAAGAAACGACAGATTCAAACAATTTAACATTCGTCCCAAATGCGTTGGAAAATAAAGATATAAAATTAAGGTTTTCCTACCAACATGTTTTTTTTTTTTTTTTTTTTTTTTTTTTTTTAATTGGGAATGCGTTGGAAACGTCTGTTAAAAACAACTGCTTTCAAGTAGTGGCCAGAATATTAAGGTGTTGCCGTTTTAAACAAAAATATCTTTAAGATGTTGAAATTCCTATAAACATGAGAACACCAAAATGCAAAGACAACACATATAGTGAATTTCAAACCTAGATATTATGGTACAAACTAAAGTGCATATATACCAATATAAATACACATGCATGCACGATTAACTATCAACTTTAACGTCCACCCAATGTGGTCATAGTTACTTCATTAACAGTACTTAAATCAGTAGCTGATGTATCAAGCTTCTTTATATAAGTTTCTCTGCAAAAACCTGGTTCCTTAGGTTCGGGTAGCTCAATATTATCATAACTTAACATGGCATATACCGTAGACATTTTCGGCCTGTCTTCCGGATATTGTTGCACACACAAAAGAGCAACATGAATGCATCGTATGATTTGATTCTCGTAAGATGGATCTTGTACAACAGGGTCAAGTGTCTCCAATGGTTGTCGTCTGTTCCAAAGCATCCATGCCTGATCCAACCATTCCAACAACACTTAGTAAAGAAAATTAAAATTAATCAGATGCTTATGCATATGCCTCCATGTTTGTATACAAATAAGGGGATCGAAACTTTATAACAACGATATACAGAACTTTGTAACAAAACATAAGTCATGTATGTATTAATAGGGTTGTTATACGAAGTTATTACAAAAGTTTGCGGACAAAAATATGAAAGAAATGGCCTACACTATAAAGAGCATACAAGTTTGAGTTATGGGATCAAAAGCATTGGACGAAAAGGTCTCCGTGATCAGATCATGAGACAAATGACCATATGTGGCTTAGCCCAGCTGTCGACCCGAATTCCAGCATTTAGGGCTCCAATTTAGCAATGATGATTCTCCCCCAATTCTAGTGATTACTAAATCATTCGTTTTTTAGTGTAAAACACTTAAATCACTTACTAATGTAATTTACGCGTTTATGATCATCATCATCATCATCATCATCATCATCGTACTCAGTATATCCCACCTATAGCAAAGCTAAGGTAGGGTCTGAGGAGGGTGGGATGTAGACAGCCTTACCTCTACCCCGTAGGAATAGAGAGGCTGCTTCCAATGAGACCCCCGGCTCGATTGTGGTTTTGCATCAAGCCTTGGACATAAGGCACATAACACTCAGCAATTGAGACAAACGCCAATTGGTGCATGTACCCCCTTGTCTTTCGGCTATCAACGCCACCACATGATGCCTGATTAACGATCCCCTCTTTTTAACGTTATTTTCACGAAATTAGTAAAATAACGTTAAAAATTAGTGCACTTTTGCTTTTGCCCCCCCGAGCGCCCACACATATATTACATTATATGAGCAGACCGCAAGCGGGGCTCAATTTACGCGTTTATGATCAAAGTCTATAATTTCAGTACTTAGTTGCTAGTGGTGGCCACGGGTATTTAAATTCCACCTATGGTGGACCCGGATGAGTTTTCCCCTCCAGGTCTCAAGTTTGAGTCTGGGTGATAGGGGTTTCTCATTGAGGGGTTTAAGTTGGGGTTCTACTGTTGGCTTGGTTCCAACATGGTCAAATAGTTAGTTTTATTATTGTTTTAAAATGATAAAAATGATTTATACAGACATTACTCCATATTTCAAAAAATTGAACTAAAAATAAGTAAGCTGAGCTCTTAAAACTAGTTTTTCAAACAATAAATTGTGTTTTGCTTCAGTTTAGCAGTTCGGTGCATGGGTATCAGTAATTTTATGATGGAAGCCCTTAGTTATAATTAACACACAGCAACTGAACCTGTAATAAGGTAGCTGTGTAGAGAACTTACATGTCCTAAAAGGTTAAGATCATGATCAGGATGGTGAAATGCCCAGTTCTTATAGCCACTTATAATTTCCAACGCGATGACACCGAAGCTGTAAACATCTGATTTCACAGAATAATGACCAGTCATTGCGTATTCCGGAGACATGTAGCCGCTGCAACAATAAAAAGAGTTACTCAGGATAAAATTGGCAGCAGTTAGTTCCAATTACTCAAAATGAGTTGAGTCTTATATATTGACCAAAGAAAACATCACAAAGACTTGTTGCAATTATAATCACGGGTCACTTGTGATTCATATTAAAGCTTAAGGAATTAATATAATTTAAACTAATATTCTCTTAATGTTTCAATACAATGCCCACTTATTTATACTACTTAGCCATAACTATTAATTAACCATTGGGGTTGGTGGCCCGATGGGAGAAATAAACCCTCTAGGAGAACATAAGTTGGTGAGGTCATGGGCTCAAGTCACAGAAGAAGTAAAAGTGAAATTTGCTGTAAAAAAATAATATTGGTTAGCCACCTAACTAACTAACTCTATTTATTCGTTCTAACAAATAAAAAAACTGTTTAAATTAATGAGTTTGTTTGGTTACATTTCTTATAATCATATTAAGAAAAAAAACAAGAAACTATTGATGTTCAGTTAAACCCAAGATGACTTATTTCAATGTTATTTATTTTTATTCAAACTCCTATCACAAAAACCCACAAATTTTGCCAATCATTACAGCACTCTATATGTCTTTTAATTGCCAACTATTACAGGACCCTGTATGTCTTTTAAACTTGACATTGTTGGGCTTTTTTCCTAAAGCTTAAATGATTGAATAAAGAGTGAACTACAAGTTTGGACTTTTAATGATATACGGAACGCCATAAAAAATTATTGCTCTATATTTGGTTATTCTAGATCCGGGAAAAAAAACTGAAGTAGAGGAAATCGAAATTGATCATAAGTAAGGTAGCTTACTAGGTTCCTATGATTCTCTTTGTCATTTCTTGCATTTGATCTGTTCCAAATATACGAGCAATGCCAAAGTCCGAAATTTTTGGATTCAACTCGCTATCTAGTAAGATGTTACTAGTTTTGAGATCTCTATGGATGATTCGCAATCTCGAGTCTTGATGAAGATAAAGTAAACCTCGTGCAATACCCTTAATGATGTGGTAGCGCTTTTTCCATGTAAGTTGTTTTCGTGTAGGTTTATCTGTGTGCAAAGAACTAAATTAACTAAAATAATTGTAATGATAAGTTTGAACTGAATGCTTAATAAATTCGTAACATGCTTGATTTATAGATTCGATCACCCAATTATATGCTACACGATGGCATGGCACACCAGATAGAAATGCACTATGTACGGTGCACAAGATCAAACAAGATCCATGCTCTACTAAATCAGAAGGAATTTGATGATTTATTCGGACAATGTACATAAATCTTATGAATTCAACAACTAAATAGCAAAAATAATATGGTTTTTAGGATGATTTATTAATGTTAATTGTGTGATTTTCCCAAATTATCAACAAAAGTCTAATATTTTTGCATTGTCAATCAACAAACAAAGAAGGCCTTGTTTATTGTACATGGCACTAATATTTCAAGGTTTTTTAAATATTAATATTCAACATCAATAATAACATCATATTAATCAAGAGGGAGTAGTATGTACCATAAATGAAGTTGTTTAAACTTTTATTGGGCAAATACTCGTACACTAACATTGTTTCATCCCCTTCAATGCAGCAACCCAAAAGCTTAACAAGGTTGCGATGTTGCAACTTTGCGATCAAAATAATTTCATTCTTCAATTCTTCGACACCTTGTGTCGACTTTTCTACAAGCCTTTTTACTGCTATCTCTTGACCATTTGATAATTCACCCTGTGTCATAAGAAAGTGATCCACAAAAGATAATTAGCAGCCACTTGCTCAAGTTTTCTACAGCTAAAACATGGCCTTCATCTGATAAAACACAATTCTTTACATGGTAACACCTAGTAGGAACAACATTAACCCATTCATAAAGAAGGGGAGGTTCAATAAAGAACCACAAATTAATACACAACAAAAAGAACTCTTTTGAGCCATCAGATCACGGAGGGGAAGATAGATATGAGATGCTAAGCATATGTTAAGTGGCAAACGTGGTTAGTTCTGTCCTTCAAACATTTTTCGTTCTCTAGAGAACCCCCTCTCATATTAAATATGATTGAGTTTGGGTTTTCGTTTAAAAATATTGTCAAATAGATAAAATTACATAATTTTGTCACAAAGAGGCTGGTTAAAAGAGTTAAAGTGTTTACAACTTCCAATGGTCAAGTTTGAGGTTATTTGTTATTACTATGGAAAAATTCCCAAAATAGACAAGTTGAATGTCTAATCCATTGAGATCTCGTAAGCCAACCCACGTATATGAAAACTATTTTGTTCACTTAGTGATCACTACGAATAGTTTGTGTAGTGATCACCCATCGAACCACTTTTATTGAACAATTTTACAAAGAAGTGCGTTGATGAAGAGTTACCCTGTAGACAGAACCGAAACCGCCTTGTCCAATCTTGTTTCTTTCTGAAAAGTTGTTACAGGCAAGATAAATCGTTTCAAGATCATAAATGGGTAGTTGAAATCCGGAATCTTGATTATCTTCGACATATCGAAAGCTCCCGCTTTGTTGAGCTGTCACGCAGGTTCAAGTATATGAATAGTGAAATAAAAGCAAATAATACAAAGACTGAAATTATCTGCTTGAAATAAAGAGTTTGTAGTATCTAATAGATTGAAGAAAACAAAAGAAAGTGTTATAATGGTAGTGACCCCCTAAAACAATTGTGAGGTAGAAAATCTTGGATCCAACAAAATGTAACTATTGGTATGTTAATTACTCGAGTGGATTATAATGGTACCTTTAGAGCTCCGCCCTATTTCGTCTTCTCTTCTATGCCGGACTAGCCAACCAAGGTACCATATGGCACCACCGGATAGAAGTAGTATGCCAATAACGGTTACTACACTAACGATCTTTACGGTTACACGTTTCCTTTTAGCAGCAGCAATTGACTCTGAGAAATTCAATACACCAACAAAGGAAAATTTAATTTTTTTAAAAGTGCAGCAATGCAAACTTCAACAATATACAGGCAGTGAGAAAGTAGGGATAACATACGCAATTCAGCGTGTGCCATTCGTATGTAAATCTGCTCCTTGCCATCAGGAAAGTTCTTCATATCAACCAAATCACCCATCCAAACTACACATCTACTTCCATTTCCATAAACATCAACATTAGCATAAGCCATACAACTACAATTCTTTAAACACTTGGCTTCACATACGTGATCCGTTTCATTTCCCCAAACAATCGGATTATCAGGCAACTTCAATGCGCCATATTTAACAAATCCATCTCCATGACCACAGCTCAGTTCATGTTTCCTTCTACATCCACCTGAATAACTAAACAAGCCCCAATCCCGTGGCGAATCAGGAGTAAACCCACTCAAACATTTGCAACTACTTAGCGAATAACAGATCCCGTAATTCCCACAATTTGCATAGTTATCACATGGGTCGCTGTTGAATGTTACCACCAGGTTCCATTCTCTACTGATGTTAGCTCTCCATGTAAAATACTGAACTGAACCCATCGGTGAAATCACAATTCTAGATAAAACTGATTCATCCAAGATCTCATATTTGAAGTAGAGCTCTTCAGAGTTGTAAACAAACATAGTTTGTAACAACGGATTTGCCGTCAAAGTACTGCTGCCGCTGAACCAGATCCCATCAAACGGACCCCATCTGAACAATTTTCGCGAACCACTTCGTAGAACCAACTGCGGTGCTTCAGGTGGATCCAGGCTAAACCAGTACTCACCTTCAGAGGGATCTTCAATGCTCTTCCAGGACCTAATAAACCTATGCAATCCATCATCCAATTTCCAACCCAGCTTTGAATCTGGTAAAAGTGTATCAGCTGGAAAATCAAAGCTTTCCCAGAAGATAGTTTTGTTCCTTCCATCATCTCTAATAACAAGATTACCTGAATCTAATAACTGCAGAACCAGAGTGAAGCTACTCTCGATAGGCGTGTTATTGGTAGACCAGACAGTACCCAATGAGCGGTTATAAAGCGTTAGAACTCCGTTTTTATCTAATGATACCTTTCCAAATGAATCATGAATTGGGTAGTTTCGATTGGCGACCCAAACCACAGTGAGAGGCAGATTGTGATACCATATTCCGAGATAGCGATCCCCAGAAGAACCATTGCCAGGACTGAAGAAACCAAATTCAAATCTTTTGTTGGAGGAAACTAAAGTGAAGCCATCCAAAAAGCTTTGGTTGGGTTTCAAGGTGTCAGTTGAAAGGGAGGTTTGGAAGTTTAGAAAAATGAGTGAGCATACCAGTGTGAGAAACAAGATATTGCTCATCTTTTTGCAGGTTTCAATAACATTCTAACTCTGCATTCAAATAGTCTCTTGTTTGGGAAAGGTGACCAATGATGCCCTGGAGTTAATCTAGACAAAAGAGCATTCAAACCAGTTTTTATTGAGTGGGAAAAGGCAAACAATTGATAACTTTTATAACAATATATTATTATAGCAGCCATGACTTTTGCGGGTTTCAAGCCTACCCCAAGAGTTTCAGAACCAACAGAAAACGGAAATGGGTTACCTAACCGGTCCAATTGACTCTATTTTAACGCTCTTAGGTGTCCGGAGTGGGGTGCGGGGAGGAGTGGCAAACTAGTTTACCACTCGGTAAACACCACCACCAACAAAGTTTGCCGCTTCCAAGTTTACCAAATCGGTGGTGTGATGTCGATGCGGTGAAGTAGAGGGTGTGTGTGGTGGGGTGGGGTCCATTCTTATCTCAACCAATCACAACTTTTTCCTTTTTTTTTTAAATAGTTTACCACTTCACCGAGTGTCTAAACCATTGCCAACAATTTTCAGCAAAGTTTAAACACTTTTGCCTGATTGACATGGCGCGCTCTGATTGGTCGGTTTTTTAGTTTACCACTCCAAAGTGTTTAACTACTCCTTACACCCTTAGGTTGGGACAAATGAACCACCAAACCGGACCAGATTAACATTTTCTAATTATTTTATTCTTTTAAAATCTTATTTGTTAAAAAACTCTAAATTTGTTTAAATTTAAGGTTTCATATTGCAGTTACACATAAAAATAAAGTAGTTGTATATCTTTTAAGTTATATATATTGAATTTTTTTTAAAACATCTTGTTGGTCCAACTAATTCAACCTTTGAACTAGTAAGGAAGCCGGTCTGTTAAGTAAACTTTGTAAAAAGGTCACGACATGGTTGCATACCTAGGAAAGATGACATGTACACAGTGGCGGCTATGGTGGTGTGCGGGGAGGACTTTCGCACATGTCCCGTGATTTCGAGGTGCATGTGATTTTTCCGATATATGTTATTTTTTTTTTCAATAAAACCCATGCCAATTGTAATATAGGCCCATTAAAAATTATTTTATATGATTTAAAATTTACCTCACTTGACATTAGGTTAATTAAACTTATTACTAATTTGATTTTGAAAAAATAACAATAATAAAGGTTTATTAGAGTAAATAAATTCTCAGATAGACGCTAATGGATGCGCAAATTTCATACTATGGATTCCAACTTTGACTTTTGGATATTTGGTGGGATCCTCCACAGATATATGTCAATGGAAAAAATAGTACACCTAAATACCTAAATCCCGCCGCCGCCGTTCAAAAAAAAAAAAAAAAAATACCTAATATATGACACAAATGTATCATAGGTTATGAACTACATTTGTATGAGTATTTGGTGGGAGCGTTCACATTGTGATCCTTTTATCACTTATAGTACAACTAAATACCTAATATATGACAAAAAGTCAAAAATGTATCATAGGTTATGAACTACATTGGTATGTGTATTTGGTGAGAGCTTATTTAAGCAAAAATTTTGGTTTTCATCGATTTTTGCACTTAAAATATAGAATAAATTTATGGACTGAAAAAAAAAAAAAAAGATGACGAACCTCAACAAGGATGAAAGTACCGGCAATATTGAAACCAACCAAGCAAAACCAGGTATTACTAAAAAAAACATTAATATTCTATTCTTAACATTACTGCCATTAATATTCATTTATTTATTTGTTTATCCGTTTACTCAATAATTATGGTTACTCTTTATGTTTTATTATTTATTATTATATATTTTTTTAATATGACAAACAACATAACAGTTCGCAAGAAAGTCAGATTCGTGGTTAAATCGAACAACAAGAAAAAAGAGGATGTTCAAAACAGCGAAGTTAAGGACATGCACAACAATATCAATGATGAAGGCCATAACAAAGAAAACGAAGCTGTAAACAACAAGGATAAAGCTCGTGACACCAAAAGTAACATTGTGAACGACGAAGAATTTGGTAAGTTATGATACATAACAATAAAAAGAAATACATATGTTCACTTGGAAGCATTACATACAGTTCTGACACACACACACATTCATATACACATATACATCGTGTATTTTATTTATTTATTTATTTATTTTTATAAACAGCCAACAACACGAACCAGCCATTAGCAAATAAAAGGAAAAGGCCGAAAGCATCTGACACGGCCGATACTGTTACAGGTATGTAATTAGTACGAAATACACGTCATTCATTGTATATGTATTGCACACGTGCACCACGGGTATGATATATGATAATGATATATGTACCAAGCTGTTATGTAAATGTATCGTACTTTATTTACGTGTGAGTTAAATGCATTTTTTAGTGAACAGATGCACCACAATTATGGTTGTTAAGCGTTAACATGTGATTATGTGTTATACGTATTGTATTACATGTATGCTACTGAATATGAATGTAATGCACATGTGCATCATAAATGTAATGTATTGTGATATGTGCAACGCAAGTGAACACCAATAATATAACATATAACTGTACTGAAACGTATATATGCGCGAATAAACTCAAATATGTTAAACACATTGATACGGTCAGATGGTTAAAACAATAAAAAAAACATGGACTTAAATGTATATTTTGTGAAACGCCTGGACTTTTATGTTAATAAAGTACAATACAGTTATATAACATATAACTATTAACTGTGTTAATAGTTAGTCAGTTAGTTGGTCACGAATTATTGCCAAAAAAATGTTAACAGTGAATAACAAACTACAGTGGATTCATCCCTAACTTTTATGTTCCCCTATATATATATGTTATATCTGTTACTGTTTGATTATATGTTGTATGTGTTATATTACACATGTGATTGAATGTGCATCCAATGCACACGTGCACCATTAATGTAACGTCATAACGTCTGATGTTTTGCAGGGGTGCATATTAAAGCCAGAAAAACAAGGAAACGCTCAAATGCACCGGATGCTAACAATGACAACCCGGTAAACGAAGGATCTATTACCATAAAACTAAGGTCGATGAAGTTGATACGCTTAAAAACAGTTGACGATACTGTTACAGGTATGTAATTAATACGCAAATACACATCATTAAATGTATATGTATTGCACACGTGCACCACGAGTATGATATATTATAATGATATATGTACCAAACTGTTATGTAACTGTATTGTAATGTATTTACGTGTGAGTTAAATGCAATTTTTAGTGAACACATGCACCGCAATTATGGTTGTTAAGCGTTAACATTGGATTATGTGTTCTACGTATTGTATTACACGTATGCTATTGAATATGGATGTAATGCACATGTGCATCATAAATGTAATGTGATATGTGCAATGCAGGTGAACACCAATAATATAACCTATAACTGTACTGAAATGTATATATGCGTAAATGTATATTAAACACATTGATACGGTCAAAGGGTTAAAATAAGAAAAAAAAAGATGGACTTAAATGGATATTTTGTGAAACACCTATACTAAAGTTGTAATTGTATTTAATAGTTAGTCAGTTAATTGGTCACGAATAACTGCCAAAAAACTGTTAACAGTGAATAACAAACTACAATGGATTCATCCCTAACTTTTTGTGTTTCCCTATATATATATATATATATATATATATATATATATATATATATATATATATATCTGTTATATTTGTTACCGTGTGATTATATGTTGTATGTGTTATATTACACATGTGATTGAATGTGCATCCAATGCACACGTGCACCATTAATGTAACGTCATAACGTCTGATGTTTTGCAGGTGTGCATATTAAAGCCAGAAAAACAAGGAAACGCTCAAATGCACCTGATGCTAACAACGACAACCCAGTAAACGAAGGATCTGTTACCGTAAAACTGAGGTCGAGAAAGTCGATACGCTCGAAAACAGCTGACGATGAACACAAAGACGCAAAAAACACACCCAACGGTAAAAAAATGAAGGTTACAAACGGTAGTAATTGGTGTTTGATACGAACACGTGTATCTCCGAGACAACTGTGTATAGCGATAAAAGGTATGACGGAGAAACAGAAAGAAGCTGTTAGAAGCCTAGGTTTTGGTAAACTTCTATCAATCCAAACCGACGGCATACCTAGGAGGTTGGGCCATTACGTAGTTGACAATCTTAACAAGGACAATATGGAGATCAATGCAGGATATGTTAATATTAAGATTGATGGGGATGCAATCCACAACCTTCTGGGGATAAGAAACCATGGTATATATCTGGAAACATTCGAATACAAGAAAAATTTTGTTGGGATTACAAAGGAATGGAGAAACATGTACAAGGGAAGTTACGTTACACCTTCAGCCATATCAAAAAACATAGAGGAGAACGGCGATGATGATGGAATAATGTTCAAGCTGAATTTTTTGACATTATTCATGAGCACATTTGTTGAAATTCAAGACCAAGGAAAGTGTGATCTTAATTTCCTACACCATATGACGGATGAAATAAACCCACAACATGTTGATTGGTGCGCGTACATCGTCAATTCGATCAAGAAATGCAAAAAAACATGGAGAAGGTGTGACAACAATTGTTTCTTCACGGGCGCGTTAACAATCCTAACGGTATGTATTACATGTTAATGAGATTTCACGTGAAAAACTGAACGACGACGAACAACTGATATGGTCGTATATGTTGGCAATCGCCCATGAAAAGAATGATGGAGAAAAACGACAAACAACTCAAGAAAAGAATGCAACGAAAAAGAAAACGAGAGCAATGTCAGAAGAAGATTCAAAAGCAGAACAAAAACAAATGGAAAAGGAACTGAAGGCAGCAAAAATAGAAGCAGAAAAGAAAGAAGTCGAAAGACTGTTCTTGTAAGTTTTATTACATTTATGCATTATGAAGTTTGCAAACTATTATTATGATTCACATGTGTAACTGATGTGAACATATGTATACAGGAAAAATATTTTCACAACTGCATACGGACTAGAAACAAAAGCATTTCTGTTATCACATCTTATTCCAGGCAAACAGTTGTACACATGTGCTATAGATTGTTGGGCGGGTGTTTTGAATCATCAAGAAGGTTTGAAAAATAAGGACGGACCTAAACGTTTGTTTTGTTACACGTCGACAATTGTAAGTATTATACGATAAACAAATTTTTACCATTACTATTAAATATATTCAAACGTTTGTTTGTTTGTTTTTTTCTTTTTTTTTAATAACAAAACAGAATGGATGGATGCTAAACAGAAAGCATACTGTGGAGGCAAGGACAGCAGCATTCAAAAAGAACCTGTTAATAGTGCTTGAACGTAACGCCGACAGACTTGATTTGAAATCATATGATGTAGTTGTGATTCCTGTATTGGAAAGTCACCACTATTACCTAGTATGCTTTGACTTGAGGGAGCCTTCAATTGAAGTGATAGACAATATGCATCCAAAATTTGCTTGGGTATCGATGAAAGACGGTAACAGCTTCACGTCAAAGGGCACACCAAACAAGATTGTAAGTTATTAAATATAATGACAATGACATTAAATAGCGATACACATATGCACCATTTCAATGTGGATGTTGATATCACCTAACATATAGTTTATTATTGGCAGAAACATATCGTATGTGCTTACATGCGTAGTATCCAACACCCGAGTGCACAAGCATTATCAAGCGTAACACTATCAAAGAAAGAGATTGGCTGGGCAACAAGAGACAACTTCACTGACTGCGGGATTTTCGCCATGCGGCATATGGAGTTGTACTATGGAAAGAACAAACCGTTTGAATGCGGATTCAACAACAGGGAATCAATGCAACAAAGTCAGATAAAGAACCTCAGGATGAAATATTGTGCAAGAATCCTGCTTTCTGATGCAAACGTGTTCAAAGAAAATGTTATAGCGGATGCAAAGAATGAAGCGAACACGGCCAAACAGAATGAATTGGATGGTGCAACAGATAAAGGATAGATGGAAAATCGAACACACATGTGAAACACTATCATTTCGATATTGCTTTTGACTATTATCTCATATTGATACAATCTTTAGATGTTATGATTGATACAATATTATTAGTATAACATGATTGTGCAAGACATATTATGCTTTATGCACGTTTGAATTCTAGCATCTATATTGGATACGAATGTTTATCGGTGTTGACAGTTGTATGCATTTCACGTGTGTAATGTTTTAGCAAACAGTATCATACAAAAGAAAAAACGTATCACAACTTTAATGTAACATAACATAATTTTACGGTAACGTTTGATACTTTAATGTAACATATCATAATTTTACGGTAACGTTATACAGCACACGTGAAATACAACTACATAACTAAAAAAGAAAAAAAACCGAATGTATAATGACTTGGATTATTCTGAATAATTTTATTTGTAATATAATAGCAAGATCATATGAAATATCCATATAAAATGAATGTGAACAAATCCATCATACGTGTAATATAAGGTCAAAATTGATGTTACCATAAAACAAGTAATTCATACATGTAGTATAATATCATATTGAATATAACGTCAAAATACGTAACACCATGTATGCTTATGTAACATAAACTCAATTTTAAACATGTAACACAATCCATAAAAGCATGTCATCACAAACAGGATGCATGTGTAATACTAGAAAAAAAAAATCCATGATCCCACGAAATTTTTCGATGCACATGTGTAATATAAGAGTCACATTGCTAATTATGTAAAACAATTCTCAATATTGTATGAACCAAATCACTCATCAAGCGGGTCGGAAGAACGTATGGTGGATCTTCTAGTGGCCCGAGTACAAATGCGAGATGACGGTCCAGCAGATGTATCACAGTTATACGAATCAACGGCACCAACATGACACGAATCTTCTGGAACAACAACATTACCAGCTTTAGCAGATTTTGTAGCAGCAGTCGCGGCTTCTTTGGCAGCCCTAACTTTTTCACAATTACGCGAGTCATGATCATTAACATATTTCTTGCATTTTCCACACAGCCTGGTAGTTTTAGCACTATTAGCAACAGCCTTTTCCCCGGGACCAATGAGTCGATGGTTGGTACCGCACCCTTTGTTTCGGATGCCTTGTGGCGGATTTATCGAGACTTCCATATCTTCAGGCTGTTTGAGAAGGTCACTGATCACAGCTGATATCTTGTTACACGCCGGTTCGGTCGGGAATTCACGAAACACACGATTCCTAATTTCTTTAATCTCCCCAGACAACTCAGTAAGTTTACCAATATTTCGCCTTAAACGATCGGTGCACTCAATAACCAACTCAAAAATCTCATTTCGGATTACAGATTCTTCGTCTGTATCAGCAGAATACCTGTTCGCTATGCTAAAAACCCTCCTTAGCAATATGTCTCGTTTCCATCTACCAGGTTGATACTGTACAGGAATTTCATCAACCTGGTTGTATCTATACACACAAAAGGCATGCCTACACAAATAGCCTAGGCGCGTATAACCCATACACGAGCATGAAACCGATCTATCACGTGTATCAAAACTGACCTGCATCACATGTGTATAGGTTACAAATGTTAAAAAACATAACTTTGATAATTATAATGAACATATGTAATACAACCATATAATAAGCCAAATTACCTCAAATTCATTAATATCTTTGTACTGCCTGTTAGTATGAACAATTGTATAAATTTTTACCCCATCAAGTTCTGGTGTTTTCGAAGCAATATAGCAGAATGTCATGCCTCTATATATCTCTTTTTGCACCTCCAAAAACAGCGTATGTGTATATAATTCCGAGGCATGTCTTTCGATAGGCACGTTCTTCGGCATTGATGGTGCTATTGTATTACTTTCGAACTCCATTCTGCGTTGAATGTACCGTTGCCCATCAATTGTTGTGTCGAAACACATCAAGAATTGCACGAGCGTGTTTGTTCCACTAGAATTTGTTTTAAACAGGGAATTCGAACTCTCACACCTTGAGGTGGTTTTCATTAGACAACACATGTGCACGTCCCTAAAATAGCACAGAACCCACTGATCCCTAATCTCATACATCTCGTTCAGCTAATTGTTTTCTTTCAAGTGTAACCCTTCCATAAGCAAATTCCATCGTTCTTCAAATTCTTCAGGTGTTATAAACAAATTCCACACAAGCTTGTGTATAGCAGCTCTCAAGTCTATATTTTCCAATACATCACCTGCAATTTGAATATAAAAAATCACAAACATAAATGAATGACATGAAATTATACAACTATTACACATATGTAGATGAATGTGTGTAAAAATAATATCATACCTTTGCAGGAATTTTCCTAACAATATGCCACATACACAGTCGGTGAATAGACTTATTGAATACACCAGAAACTGCTTGTTTCATCGCAGCATCCTGATCGGTCAACACCAACGTTGGTTGCTTATTGTTATGAGCTTTAAGGAATGTGGTAAGCAACCACGTGTAAGAACCAATTGTTTCATCATATAATAGCCCAGCACCAAAGGTGACGCACTTTTTATGGTGATCGACACCGGTAAACGAAACAAATATCATGTTATACCTTCAAAACAACATAAAACAATGAATTTAGTGTAATATGACAAACATAACATTAGTAATACATTCATTAGTAAAATGAAATCGTTATTACATAGATGTAATACAACAAAACAATGTAACTGATTGTAACCACAGTGTTCGTATCATTTATGCAACATAATAAAGATATAAAACTTACTGATTCGTATGATATGTTGCATCAAAACCTAACACATCTCCGAAGGCTTTGTAATTGCATTTGGATACGTCATCAGCCCAGAACAATGATCTCAACTCGCCATCGACCACCACACATTCAAAAAGAAATTTGGCCGGTTTATCATACGGGCTTTTAACGTATCAACCACCATTTGTGCATCCTTCTTGTCGATAAAAGACCGTATATCTCTAGTGAAATTTTTGAATTCTACTACAGTTCCTTGTACGTTATGGTGCCCACCCTTTAACGAAGCTCGAATCTTATGCGCGACATTAGGGCCAATTTTGTTCAAGCTTAGTTTGTGAATGAACCTCTGGTCATCATAACTAAGTTTCCTCCTTTTTCTGGTAAAGTCTAGATTGTCTTTGTCAACCAGTCCATGATTATGAGCTTCAATAAAACCATAAATGAAAAGCACTAGGGTCCATCGATTCAAGTTGTAGCTGCTACTTCGAGACACTTTAAAAGCACTAGGGTCCATCGATTCAAGTTGTGTTTGCTTAGGTTTACTGGATCTGGTACATTGCATATACCTATGTGTAACAACAGTTCCTTTTTTCTTCATGGCACCTAAACGTACAGAAAAACCAGACCTCTCAGCATAATACTTGTACATTTTCTCAACGTCGCTCCATGTGTCAAAAGCCATTCCGATAGTAGGTGTATATTCAGGAGACACCAAAGGTTTCCATAACTTTGTTCCATCAGTTGTTATGTATACATGGCTGGTTATATCTCCTTCAATATGAACACAAAAAAATACAGTCAAATAAAGAAAAAAACATTGCACATATTCATTATATTAATATATTTAAAATATGGACATATACTTACATACAACACACACACACACTTGTAAACATACATATATACATACGTACAATAAAAAAAACAACATATTAATATTGAAAATACAAACATGTTAACAGTTAATGATATATACAGTTCACATTGTAATACAAACATGTGTACACATGTGTAATACACATTTTTTTAATAAATAAATAATTTACCTAATTGATCGATGTCATACAAACGTAATGGACGGACATTATGACTGCCATAACTTGAATTGTTAACATCAGGTGAATCATCGATACGTTCGTGTCCGTCATCATCCTTATCACCTGACCTAGAACCGAATAATGCGTCATCAATAATGGCACCAGTGTTTGTAGAACTGCTAGATGAAGCCATATCTGAATGATTTAACAACAATATCGATTAAACAACAATAAAAAATGTCTGAATTCCGATTATGAACAATATGTGATAAAATAAACATGAAATCCGATTACCTACGATTGTTAAACACGAATTTGGATGAGAAACAGCTTGAATTCGGTATGAGAGTCGTTATATGTATGAGTAATTGATACAATTATGGAATTGATTGATATAATATTCGAGAATTGTTGAACACGAAACCTCCAGAAAACAAAATCAAAACTGTGTGTGTGGTTATGAATTGGGCGAAACGTAAAACGTGGAATTGTGATTGTTGACAAAAATACCCCTATGTTTAATAGTTTTTTGGTTTTCTCATTTATATCTAGTTTTCTCATGATCCTATCCCTATATATATATATATAGGGGTCCGCTAAAATGAGAACCACCTCGAGTTGTAAGAACCGCGAGAACTATTTGATCCGGGGCGAGGTGGACCAAATTTTTTTTCATAAACGTAGATGCATGTATTATAAGCACATTTGTAAAAAAAAATTCAAAAAAAAAATGTCGTGTGTGTAGTTTTGAGCACCACAAGTTTGTGTTTACGGGTACCGTAAATCTAACCGGAAAATTTACAGTGCCCGTAAACACAAACTTGTGATGCTCAAAACTACACACACGACATTTTTTTTTTTTTGAATTTTTTTTTTTTTTACAAATGTGCTTATAATACATGCATCTACGTTTATGAAAAAAATTTGGTCCACCACGCCCCGGATCAAATAGTTCTCGCGGTTCTTACAACTCGAGGTGGTTCTCATTTTAGCGGACACTTATATATATATATATATATAATGTATTTATGTGAATTGTTATGAGTGGATGAAGAAACAAATGTATAATAATAAAAAAATAAATAAGTATGATTTAATTGAATTGAGATAGATATAAAGGATCAAATGTAGGGTTTCTAATCGTTTTCTTGTTGACTAAGTCAGGGTTAATTAGGGTTTCAAATTGTTTTCTTGTTGACTAAGTTAGGATTAGCAACTTAGAGCATTTACATCCAACCTCCTATTTTCACCCTATATTACCCCAAAAGCTACTATCTTTTCTCTCTCATTTTTAATTTAATAATAATTTTTAATATCTTTATAATTACATTTTCTCTCTCTTCCACTCACAGCTACTTTCAAAATATATTAAAAAAGTATAATGGGTGAACAGTGTCCTCTCAAATTTACAGATGAAGATAAACATTTTCTCTATCCTCTACTCATAACCACATACAACAACTTTTCATAAAATAAAAACCCCCCTCACATAATTTGGGGGGTTGGATGTGAATGCTCTTAGATCCAGGTTGTTCACACAACTCACGTAACCGACAGTTAAGGGGAGCTTTTGTGGCGGCTAGATAACACAACACAATATGTGTGATTTTTTTTTATTTTCTTTTCTAAGGGTGTTCCTTTGAAACTTAAAAGAGAGGAATGTTCGTTTGACTTTTTGGTGGTGTCTCAAAATACAAAATAATTAAAAGTTCAACAAATTGGATTTAACCATTAAACGTTGATTGTTATTTGGGTTGGACAAGCGGGTTCAATTAAGGATTTGTTCTATTCGTGTTTACGATAAGCATTCGTGATTAGTCTTGCGAGTAGATGGTTCGAATCTGAAATGTTGTTCAGAAATTGATATAAGACGATGACAAACCACCACTGATTGTGATTAAGGATAAAAACACCACAAGTTTGTAGTGCCCAATGTTGACTGCAACTAATTACAACACTTAGGCAATCAGAATCAAGGCGGTATTTCAAGTTCAGGGAATATTGCAGGCAATAGAACCCGAAGATCAATAAGTTAATGCTAAAAAAGGATGTAGCAGTACCTTTGTAACTTGACGTGAAACCGAATTGGTGTTTTAGGTTGCTCATCTGGGATGCTCTGAAAATTGGTATCATGGGTTGAACAAGTACGAAAGCAAAGATTGAACAATTGGAGTTAGAGTTCGAATCTTCGAAGATGAAAGATATAGAATCAATTGACTTTCTAGGAGGTTGTCGAAAGGTTTAAAACATTTGAAGACAAAATTAAAAACATTAAAATTAGAGGCGAAAATCAGGTGAAATTGATGTTCCTAGTAGATGAATCATCATCGAATCACAAACCTTGTGACAACCGGGGGGTCATATAACCATGGTTGGGGTCGTGGAGGGGTCATGGGCGAGATCTAGGAGGAAACGATACAACGGTTAGAACCGTGGGTCAAAGAGTAGGAAAGGAAGTTATCAAGCGATGACAACTAAGAGGTGCGCTTGGAAGCAACCATCTTTGGAAGAAAGTGAAATAGCTCACTGGTCTAGCTCCATGGCAACAACAATGTATCTGGGCTCAAGTGATTCATCGAAGCGATGAGACATTAATAGAAACTTTTTCAAGTGTTCGTAGCGGAACGTCCTATCAATCGGGGAAGGTTTTCTTTGACAAGACCTGGAGATATCAGAAGTGAGAATTTTGACATGGGTAACGATAAATCTTGTGAAAAAATGATCGCCTACCGGTGGAAGGTTTTCTACGTTCAGTCAATCTACGCATAGTGAATAACCCCGAAGGGCTCGGGTCAAAGGAATATTGATAATCATTATAAACCAAAAAGAAGGAGAACCTGTTGCAACATACGCATCATCGTTCACGTCATCACAAACTAACTAGGTTTGACCACAGTTAGAAAAAGCTCGGTGGTATAGTATGAAAGTTAGAATTGCCTCGAAGAATTTCTTAAGTTGAGATTAATACCACCCGATAAGTCAAAGTAAGGATTATTAAAATCTAATTTCCTTTTTAAACTAACAACTATTTCTTATATTATTTGACATTGTATTTTTACCATTCAAACCAGCCAAGCACATCAAATATTTAAAAATTTATAAAAATCACTAATGAAATACTATAATTATAATTATTCTTCCGTTTTTCATTATTTTAATGAACTTAATTTCGAACTTCGTGATATTTGAATCCTAAGAAACCTTTAAGTAAACAAAAATAAGCTTATTTAAAAATTCATAGTTAATTTCATATTAAAGTTATTTGATTAATAGGCAAAGGACCAAATAGGAAGTTTGATCATGCTAATAAGGGTATGAAGTAATATTGTCCTTACACCTGACTAAGTAAAAAATATTAGGGGAGGGGCACTTTTGGTCCACCACAAATTATTCTAACCACCATCCACCGCCCGCAGCCACAACCACCGCGCTATCGCTCCACCGAATGCGATGCAACATGAGAAATCGGCTGAAATAGGTACTTATGTTCTCAAATTTGTCAAAAATTTCTACTCAGACTAAAGACATCTCTGAATCTAACCTTCCCTTGATGTATTCATGCTTTTGGGCAACATAATTGGTTCCAATTTCATTGAGAAATTAGTGGTACAAATTTGCACGCTAGTGACAAAATGGCTCAAAGAAAATTGCAAAAAAGTTTTTAGTTTAGAGGTTCACCAAAAACATTTAGTTATTAACAAGACATAGTAACATCAGTTTGGACTTTCTGTTTATAACACAAGGAAATACACACATTTATTTGTGTTTTTAGTAAATTGTGTTTGTTTTTAGTCTATTGTATTTTATAACAAAATGAAAACACTTACTTTTTGTGTTTTTAGTGTGTTGCGTTTTACATCACAGTGAAAAAACACATTTTATTTGTGTTTTAATCTATTCTGTTTTATAACACAATATATGATAAAAGACAGTTTATTATACCTTTTGTCCATTGCGTTTCTGAATTATGTTTTATAACAGAATGATAAAACAAATTTTTATTTGTGTTTTACTTCATTGCGTTTTATAACTCAACATTGTGTTTTATACATCTGTGTGGGTTTTCGATTTTTTAATAAATGTAAAGAAATTGTATACTCGTTTTAAAGATAAAAAACGCCCGTGTTTATGGTACAACTTTTAAAAAAATAATGTAGTATAAAACAGTTGTTAATATTTTTAAAAGGGGGGATTGGAGGAGAGGGAAATTATTTACTTTGATGGACTATAATGCCCTCCTTCTAACTCGTGTGCCTCTTTTAAACGATGGAAATCACCTTTTTAATCCCAACCATTAATTACAAACCTAGTGGTTATAATGGCTTTCTAGCCTTCCTAGCTAAATCATAATTCCTATTATATCATAATCCTTGGTTAATAATATAATAACTATACATAACTAAATAATAACTGTCAATAATTAAATAAGAGAGTAAAAGTGCATGACATAGAATAATGAAAAGATTCTTCACACGTTTATTAGTTATAGAGATAGAGAAAAGATGAAGATCCTCTTATGTTAGGTCTGATTTTACAAGGCTTGTGATTAATTAACAAATAAGAACAAACAATTTTGTATTGTAAAGTAAAATAGAATAATCACAAACAAGGAATTATTATCAAAATCTGTTTTTCATTGAATCAAATTGGCTACAAGTTTTACAGAAATATTGACTATACAAACTCCCCCTTAGCCTGATCACAAACAACTCTGTTCGTATAAAAGAAAAGGTAATGTGTGTGATGTGATAAATAAATCGCTAACAGGAGATATCTATTTATACTAAGTACAAAAGTTTTGTTTTTGATTGGCTGACGTCACCCTGATAGTGTGACCCTTAACATTCCTAATAGAAAAGACTCCATATATGTTGCAAACATGTGTGGGAATCAAACATCTGATCTAACTTTGCTAAAGACTATTAAATAAGTTAATACTGTTACATTAGGAAACATATGTTGCTTAATCAGAAGGAATTTGATGAATTAATAAGTTAAGGAGAGCTTTTTTGGCGGCTATAATCTGGGTTGTTCACATAATTCACGTAACCGACAGTTAAGGGGAGCTTTTGTGGCTGTTAGATAACACAACACAACATGTGTGATTTGTTTTTTTTAATTTTCTATCGATGTTCCTTTAAAACTCAAACTAGAGGAATGTTCGTTTAACTTTTTGGTGGTGTCTCAAAATAGAAAATAATTAAAAGTTCAACAAATTGGGTTTAACCATTAAACATTGATTGTTATTTGGGTTGGACAAGCGGGTTCAATTAAGGATTTGTTCTACTCGGGTTTACGAGAGGCATTCGTGATTAGTCTTGCGAGTAGACAGTTCGAATCTAAAATGATGTTCATAAACTGATGAAAGATGATGACAAACCACCACTGATTGTGTTTAAGGATCAAATCACCACAAGTTTATAGTGCCCAATGTTGACTGCAACTAATTACAACATGTGGGCAATCAGAATCAAGGCGGTATTTCAAGTTCATGGAATATTGCAAGCACTAGAACCCGAAGTTGAACAAGTTGATGCTAAAAAAGCATGTGGCAGTAGCTTTGTTACTTTACGTGAAACCTAAAGATTTGGTGTTTTGGGTTGCTCATCTAGGATGCTCTGAAAATGCGGTATGCTGGGTTAAACGAGTACGAAAAGCAAAGTTTAAACAATTGAAGTTACAGTTCGAATCTTTGAAGATGAAAGAGATAGAATCAATTGACTTTCTAGGAGGCTATCGAAAGGTTTAAAACATTTGAAGACAAAATTAAAAACATTGAAATTAGAGGCGAAAATCAGGTGAAGTTGATGTTCCTCGAATCACAAACCCTATGACAACGGCGGGGGGGGGGGGGGTCATATAACCATGGTTGGGGTCGTGGAGGGGTCAGGGGCGAGATCTAGGTGAAAACGAGATAATGGTTAGAACCTTGGGTCAAAGGGCAGAAAAGGATGTGATCGATTGACGACAACTAGGAGGTGCGCTTGGAAGCAACCATCCTTGGAAGAATGCGAAATAGCTCACTGGTCTAGCTCCATGGCACCAACAATGTATCTTGGCTCAAGTGATTCACCGAAGCGATGGGACACTAAAAGAAACTCTTTCAAGTGTTCATAGCGGAACGTCCTGTTAATCGGGGAAGGTTTTCGTTGACAAGACCTGGAGATATCAGAAGTGAGAATGTTGACATGGGTAACGATAAATCATGTGAAAAAACGATCACCTACCAGTGGAAGGTTTTCTACGTTCAGTCAATCTACGCATAGTGAATCGGTCTCTAAGGAACCCCCGAATGGCTCGGGTCAATGGAATACTGATAATCAACAGAATCCAAAGAGAAGGAGAACCTATTACAACATACGCATCATCGTTCACGTCATCATCCACGTCATCACAAAATAACTAGGTTAGACCATAGTTAGAAAAAGCTCGGTGGTATAGTATGAAAGTTAGAATTGCCTTGAAGAATTTCTTAATTTGAGATTAATACCACCCAATGAGTCAAAGTAAGGATTATTAAAATCTAATTTTCTTTTTATACTAACATCTATTTCTTATATTATTTGACATATTGTATTTTTTACCATACAAACCAGCCAAGCACATCAAATATTTAAAAATTTATAGAATTCAGTAATAAATACTATAACTATAATTATTCTTCCGTTTTTTCATTATTTTAATGAACATAATTTCGAACTTGGTGATATTTGAATCCTTAAATAGAAACATTTAAGTAAACAAAAATAAGTTTATTTAAAAAATTTATAGTTAATTTCATATTAAAGTTATTTGGTTAATAGGTATGGGATCTTTAGCTCTTAGTTCTTCAAGTTTCTTGTAGCTCTCTTTGATTATTGGCTCATCCCATCTAGCCATAGATTGCGCTTTAGCTTCTCAATCCTAGTTATTTCATCTAGAAGGGCTTTTGTAGTCCAACCAAAGAATTGAGCTCTTATGGCTATGTAAGGCTTATTTTTCATGATATACTCCAAGTAATCTTCCATTAGTGCTTTTCTGAGCTCAAGGTTGTTTACTGGTCCTTGTGAAGCCTTTTGACTGACATCTTTGGCAAAATCTTCTAATCTATTCACTTTTGTGAATTCTTCAGATAGAATTTGTTGTGCCTCCTTATCATTTTTTTTTTCTTGCTTTTAACAGCAACTATTCTTTCAGTCTATACGATCTTTAATTCCAGGTACTCTTTGACATTGGTAGGCTTTGAATATCTTTTGAGGGATGGAAAGGTAAGTTGGCTAGTGTTAGTTATAGAGTAGAAAGATTGTATTTCTTTCCATACATTTTTTAACTCTAATGGGTCAAGTATGGTGATAGGTGGTTTTGTTGGTGGAGATGTAATGGTTAGTGTTGTGGCAGTTGTGGTAGATGGTTGAGGTGTGATGGATAATGTTGTGGTGGTTGTGGTTTTAATTGGTGATGCATCAGGAATTTCTTCATCATTATCTTGTACAATGACTCTTGTTCTCCTGGATCTAGTTCGAAGTGTTGGTTTTTTTTTATGGTGGTTGTGGCAGCTTTGTTGTTGGTTTTCTTTTGATAAGTAGTCATTTGGGAGATTTTGTGTTGGTGGTGGTGATAGTGTGGTTGTAACATCTGCATAAAAATTTAGAAAATATCGAAAGATATGAATGAAGTGAAGTTGTAAAGAAGATCCCTAAGTGGGACACACTCAAAGTCGAGCCTTTATCTCTTTGACTGAACGATAGTTCATACCTGAGCTCTCAAGGTCTCGCACTAACCCAGAGTACAAATATCAATATAGTATATTCACTTGTAAGATTGAATCTAGGGAATCTTAATACGGGAGTATATTCTGAGGCGGGACACGCAAAAAAGTTAAGTGCTTAAATCATTAAACTCGTATCTCGAATCAGTTGAACTGTGTGTGAAAATTTAAGTGGATCAGTATACTGACAATCTAAGTGAATCGTTTAGAACTTAAAGTGTTTATAGCTCAACGGTGCTAGTGATTTGTCATAAATAGATTTGATCCTCTGACACGAGCTCAAACAAAAATATTGTATGTAAATATTTCTTTACTGTTTTACATTTCAGAAAAATACAAAAAGATTTTGATTCTACTTTATTTTCGACAACCGATGTCTGAGAGCTGAGTTTCAAAATCTAACTATGATGAACATGTTTCTGAAAATTAACAAGTTCATTAATTTGAAACTTGAAGTTTTAAATGAAAAATCAGTTACAACTGTCAAAAATCCAGGTATCCGTACAATTAATTAATCTTGATTAATGCTTAATGACTGTGCTGAATTACAAATAACTTCTTTCTGATTACTGCATCATACTTACATGTGCATCACATATTGCATAATGTCACATCATTATTACATGCAAACCATATTGACACAAATGATGCACAAAGCACAGTTAGCACAGTTAGCGGATGACTCAAAAAAATGCTGACAGAACTCAGCATATAGACAGACAGTGTTTTGAGACCCAGTATGGGACAGAGACTAAGTACTACACTAGTATGGTGTGTAGGGAAGTAAGGACCACAAAACTGCATTCCTAAGTGATAGTTTAAGTGCTGAAAAGTGCCTAAAACTCACCCAAAGTGCTGAATTCAGCATAATTCAGCAAAAATCAGCATTTTAACAAGCTAGTAACATGCAAAAATATGACTAAATGGTCCTGAATGCTTTCCTAAGTGTCGGGAATTAAAAGTGTCATAAAAGAGTACATAAAGAACACTAAACGGTATAGTTTAGCACTTTAACGAACTGGTATCTAACCGAACAATCGGACACTACCCGAAATATCAAAATTATACTAGAAGCATTGTTTTAATGTTTCCAAGCTAGTTATGATCCCCGAACATCATAACACACTAAATAACACACTAACAACTAAACACCTAACTATTATACTTAGAATCTAACTAATTCTCCTAACTATCCATCACCACCCAACTAACCCCCCCCCCCCCCTCATGTTTACGGCTTCAAGGGTGGCCCCCACCCTTGATTTCATTTGATTTGTTTAGATATCCTAATAGATCTTGAATTGTACTTATGAAACATATTACACAATGGTTAAACACTTAAGATGGTTATAAGTAATAACCTTGTGATCATAAGCTCATATCTCACACACACTAAAACACACACAAAATCCTCTCTCCCTCTCCTCCATTCTCGGCCGAGAACAAGGGGCCACACCACCATCATCTTCATCTCACATTCATCCATTCTCAAAGCATCACAAGGTGTTAGAAGCAAGATAAGGAGACTTGGTGGCATTGGAGATTGAAGGACCTCTTCCATTTGCTTTTATCCATCACATTCATCACCTTCATCTTCTTGAGTTCATCCCTAGCCCTTGTGCTAGTAGTAAGACTCTTGTAACTTGAATTTACTTCTCATTTAGTTGGTTAAAAGATGATGTATGTTGTTAATCATAAAGAACACTAATGAACAAGATGATAATCTCTAACATAAAGCTCAAAACCATAAGAATACATATTGTTTAGTGTTGTTTTGCTTCTTGATGATTGATTATTTGTGTTTATGATGTTAGACATCATATGAAACTTACTAGATTGTGATTGAACACATGATCTAGCAAGTTGAGGTGATGATCTTGTGAAAGACCAAGATCTCATGAACTTGAAAATAAAAATGATTTTGTGAATGATGAAGTATGTAACATGTTACTAGTCATAAACTTGGATGATTTCAAAACTAGTTTTATCAAGAAACTAAGTTAAATCACAAGATTTACATAATCATGAATTTTAAAGAAACTAACCATGTTTTTAGTGGTGAAACAAGTATAAAAATACATTGTTAACAAGAAAAATTCAAAAGAGTGAATTTTAGAAAAATCATCTTGTAAGTTGTAAAAGACTAAATCTTGTAAAAAAGGGATTTACAAACAAATAACCACACATTAAAGGGTAACTAAGCTTACTAAACTCACTGGTAAGTTACTACAAGTTTTTATAAAAGTTCAAGTTCATGTTGTTGTGTAAATTACTAAATTTTGGCACTTGGTAAGTGTTGATTGAGTTGTTGATTGTTTGTGATGATTTTAAAAGAAAATGATATGCTTTGAAAGCATGGGAACCTCCTTTTTTAGGGGAAACTATGACAAAATTTTCTAAAAATGTAAACACTTAGAAAAATATTTTCAAACAAATATTTTCAAGTATATTTTAACCATGAGTTTCCATATAAACCTTGCCATAAATTTTGTTACAAAAAAATACAAATATTGGAGGTTGGTTTTTATAAATAAAAATGGCTAGATATATATTTAGGATATATATATATATATACAATAAAGACACACATGTGTGATTATTTGTATACTTTGTGTATTAGTTATATTATCTAGGACTTGAAATAATATAACTTAACAAAATACCTAGAAATTACAATCCAAAATAATACCAAAAATCTCAAGGAATAAATATATAAGTTACACACATAATATTGGGAAACCGAACGAAAGAATGTAACTTACAAAATATTCCGGAAAATACATTTATAAATATATTTTTGGTAAATGATATTTTGGACACAAGAAATGAAAATATGATTTTTATGACTATCACAAAGTTAAATCGTATTTTGACAAGAAGAAAATGTATAATTTTTGACGATTAGAAATATATATGTTTTCTTGGGAATTACTAGGAAATATAATTTTTTGGGAAAATATATATTTTCTTGGATAAACTTGAAATACAATATTTTTGGGTAAAAAAATAAGTTTATATATATTTTCTAAAGTTAGACTTGAAATATATATTAGAGTAAACTTCTGTTTTGCTCCCTGTGGTTTGGTCACTTTAACGGTTTTGCTCCAAACCTTTAAAAATAGCCATTTTACTCCATGATGTTTCGGTTTTTTTGCCGGTTTGCTCCCCGCCTCTAACTCCATCCAAATTGTTTGTTTTTCCATTTTGCTCCCCACAGGGAGCAAACTGGCAACAAAACCAAAACATCAGGGAGTAAAATGGCTATTTTTAAAGGTTTAGGGCAAAACCGTTAAAGTGACCAAACCACAGGGAGCAAAACAGAAGTTTTTCTAAGTACAAATATTTTTGCCAAAAGGAAAAATCATGAATAATTTTTCTAAGTAATAATTCTTAAATATATATATATATATATATATATATATTGGGAAATATATATATTAGTGGACTTTTATTAGAAATAATATTCAGGAAAGTTTAACACAAAAATAAGTATAAGAATACTTAACAATTACAAAAAGGTACGTACTCTCGTACGTATAAATACACGCTGGAATACGAATACACATGTATGAGATACCCCCATCCTTGGGAAGGAAATGCGAGTATAAGTACAAGAATACTTAACAATTACAAAAAGGTACGTACTCTCGTACGTATAAATACACGCTGGAATACGAATACACATGTATGAGATACCCCCATCCTTGGGAAGGAAATGCGAGTATAAATACTTGAGAAGTATTATCACAAAGAAAATATTGTTTTAACAATTATTCCATAAACTAATTTAAGTTAAAATATTAATTATTTTAACAAATAAGTGATATAACTTGGAATAATATTGAAGTCAATAAAAGAGACGTAACTAAAAAACATTAATACTAAGACAAGGCACGACCCGTTCGTCTAATAGACATTAGTACATTGTAGGTAGTCGTGTTTGCTGAAGGAACGAGAGTTACGATTATGGAAGACGCAAGACAGTGAGTTCATGTCCCCCTTTTCTTTTAACTGTTTTCAGTTTTATAACTTCGGGGTGAAATACATGTTAAAATTGTTTACGAACGTTTTATACATGGTATGGTTAGCTAAGGAAGGTTACTACTTGATCATGTGAGTGGTGGGTACAACACTTGAGGCCATTAATCCTCGTCGTAGGACTGAGGGACATGAGTGATAGATCTATTTGGGTGTAGCGAGCCCACACCCAAGAGGACCAGGGTGGCCCATGTGGTGACTATGTCCATATACTGAAGCCATGGCAAAATCCGCTAGGTTTGAGTTTTCCTGCATCACTTCACACATACCATTGGCCTTGCAAACCATTGGTGATCTGTTTTTCCTTATTGCTCTCATACCAGGATTTACATACATACAGACATACTATAAAGGTTACTCATATACACACACAAACACATGAACTCGCTCAAATTTTGTTGATGTTTTCAAATTACATGTATTTCAGGGAATTAAGTGGATCTGGCTGGTGTTTGCATGTTCCAAGCTGCGTCATGAATAAAAAGATGTCATCCGAAGTCAATAGGGTTTAGGAGATGTATCTTAATCCTGGACGAGATACATGGTTCTAAACTCGGTTTTATTTAAGGTCTTTTGTTGAGTCTTCGTGAACTCTTTAAAACATGTTGTGGTTTGTAATTTAAATTTGGAGTCTACGTTTCAGACAATTATGTTGTGATATTTTCAAACTTAATTTATGGATGAACATCTAATGGTTTTATCATATAGTGTTGTTATGATTGAATGCAATGGTATTAAGAAAGTCACACCATAATCACGCTTCCGCAAAAGTCAGGGTGTGACGAAATCAGTTTGTGAAGTCTCCAAGGTCATTAATTTGGACTTGAAAGATTATTTGAGAAAGTTTTGGATACGAAAACTGTCATATTTGATGATTAGAGTCAGGTTACGGTTTTTGAACTAATTTTGTCAAAACATTTGTGATTAAGGGCGAGGCAATAGTTCTTGGAAGTTTTGAAATAGTTTTAAATTGTTAAATGTGAGCGAAGTTCTCGATCTTAGAATATTTTGAGTCAGGTCACAGTTTTCTGTGAACAAACGATGTCCTGTGATATCACATATTTGAAATGCTCCAGCTTATCCATGTTAAATGCTTAGAGTTAGATTTTCGATTATTGAACTTAAATTGTCAAACATCTTACAAATAGTTTTAGATTTTTCAGATGAAAGAGCCAGACTACGATCCTGGTAGCTGAGGCTAAGGGGGAGTCTGAAGACAAGCTCATAGTAAGGGGAGTGTGCGTTCAAAGAACCAAATAACTATCTTGAAAGAGCTTGTACCAGGTGTCGATCCTAGCAGCTTAAAGCACGGAAGCTTAAAGCAAGGAGGAGCCTGAAAGAGAATAAAGGGAGAGTCTGTGGTGCTGATAATGTCAACACTTCTGGAAGACTCGGAGAGAGACAAAAAGCTACGAGATTGAGTGCAGTAATATCTAAGAGGAGTCTGTGAGTGCATAATGTCTATCACTTCCGTCAATCACGTACCGTAGCTTAAACAGATGATACAAGACTGGTATTGAATAGAAGAGTGCATGATATGAAGCTAAAGTAGCTTCGTACGAAGCCAACAGCTTCGTAAGAAGGGAGCATTCAAGGGTTCGTACGAAAGCCAGTAGTCTATATATAGGAGTCTTATGTTTGTCATTTATGACTTTTGGGCGTTCTTGAGGCGAAGCTTTGCCCGTTTGATTTTGTGGTGTAAACATTGTTAAATCAGTAATAGAAATCATTGATAATTACATCTTCGTGTTCTATCCACACACGTGATTGGATTCCACACAACTCACGTGTTTGTACGCATTCAACGGTCAAGGAATCAATCCACATCCTGAATTCACACAAAGTGACTTGGATTAAGGCTTATGTTTAAGTCATTGGTATGTCAATGGTGAAGCCTTGGAGATAAAAGACAAACGAGTTACGATCCTAATGGATGGAGTTAACTATGGTTTTGAGACCTTCCTAAAACCGATGGTTTTGGAATGGTGAAATAAAATTTCATTATTGGGTCTAAACTAAGAAACGAATGTTCGGAAGAGATGGTGCGTTATCTCTTAAGGCTGTGAAGAATCAGAATGATGCAACTTTTGTCCACATGCTAGAGTATTGTGGTCTAAAGCATGCTAGACCAATACTTGTTAATTTATATGCTCGACGGATATTAAATTATTTTTAAACATTCAAAATATGTGATGACATAAGAACAAATTTTGTGCTAAAACAAAACTATAAATATAACTTCACTTTAGTCCAAAGGGATAACTTGGGAGGACCGAATAAATAGATCATTTATAATGATTCCATCCGGTCTCATATACGAAGAACTCATATAGCTCAGAAGCTCTTATGAGAAATATTAATCTGAGTAGAGTAATATAATTGGACGACTACATTGACAAAAAGATGTGGATAATTTTATCCTATCACGCGGGTCTGAAAAGTCATCAAGAGTGGTATTACTCAAAACTTAATTAAAAATGCAAGCAATAAGGGGGAGGAGTGATTAAAAAAACAAACCCTTTAGGGGTATGTAGAAATGGTAGTTGAGAAGTTTTCTCAAACTCGAAATGAAAGGGAGAACCTTTCATCACCCCATTTGGATGCTATCCAATTACACTTAAATGTGGGGGATGACTTGCATTTGAATATGCAATGGTTGGCAATAAGGATTTTAGCAATCCTCATATATATTGCAAACACATGACCAAGTGGAGTACACAATGGTTAGATGGAGTCAATCGAGTAAATTGGACTGGAATGTCAATTGGTTAGATTTAAAATCTAGTAAGATGTCAATTATGACATACCAAAGCCATGATGGAAACGTGTCTAGCCATGAATTGAGTTTCATGTCATAAACAAAGTTAAGATACATAACTAGATCCAAGATAAGATCACGAGTTATAAGTCTTACGAATTGACTAAAGGGCAAAATTGACTAGTAAGTCAAGAACACGTTAGAACAACTGATCTAAATTGAAATTTATTGACATAACAAAGTCAAAGATAATTTTGGATCCAACAACCAGCGGGTTGATAAGAGATCAAGTTGTGGAATGGGACTAAAGCCATGGAAAAAGGGACATGAGGGAAACCTAACCTAGTTGACTAGAGATCCTAAGATCTAGGTTCAATAGGACATCTTAATCATGAACTTAATGGTAGTCACTGTGGGGGCAAAGCTAATATATATGTTTATATATGAGCTAGTATATATATTTATGTCTCCCCCTAAACTATAAAAGGGTGTTTAAATACACCCTAGTCCATTCCTATAATATTCAATGACATTGTTGTAAGGTTAAGCATAATATGTGGTTAAATGATTTGTGTAAATCATAATAAACCATAATGCTTTTAATGATTTAAAGGGAAATCACCTATGTTGGAGAGAAGTGTGGTCGCTTCGAATGGAATTAGGGCATAACTCCTAGAGCTCCCGCAGAACCAGGAAAGTGCTCCATGACCATTATTGGAGATGAAAAATAAGGAGATTGCCCGGCTAAGGAAAGTGTTGTGTGAATGTATATTGTCATTTACACAAAGGAGAGGTTGTTCAAGGACTTCACGTCTACAAAACCCTAGTAGGCTAAGTATGCTTCAACGGGGAATTTTGTGTGTTTTAATCGATCTCCATGAATGTGGGGGATTGTTGGAAATTTTAGTGAAAAGGAGTTTTTACCTAAATATTTTGGACATCAATAATAATATTTATATGTGTTGTATAAATAATTATTTATGGGTTGTGTTCTACATTGTGAAAGCTTCATAATGAACCAAACTATGTTCAAAATGGAGCTAAGATGAATGAGATATTGAAGCTTGAAGTTGTATATTTGGAACAAATAAAAATGAGAAAAATTGATTAAGCGTTGTCAACTTGTCCCACATAGGTGGGATGACAAAACTTGAAGTGGTTTATAAGGAGGAGCACTCCTTATATATTGTTTCCTTAAAGGCAAACACTGGTGGGACCAGAGTTAGGGTGAGCGACACCCTGATTCACGCACGCGCGTGGTGTGAGCGATGGGCGCAATGTGGCGCGCTTTGATGGCACACACTTGCAACGCCGCATGAGAGCCACCTTTGGGTTTTTGTCCGTGAGCGCGTGGTCAGGTACATGGCGAGTGGCAGCTCAGCTTAGGGCGCACCTTGGGTGGCGTAGGCGCATGGTGCAAGTTCCTTATGTGTCTGTCATTGACTACGGCGGATGAGTAGTTTGCACGCGAGTCTAGAAGGCGTAGGACCTCCGACTTCCGAATAATGCGGGTAGGCGGACTTTACGTGGCGCGACACGAACTGCCTGTCGGATAGTAGCCTTGGCGCTGGTCCGCCTACCCACACGGGGAACCAGTCAAACTAGTCAACCTCTAGTGAATTAATGTCTAAACGGTTTCAACTCGTTTAATTCTGTCATGAATGAGTATGACAGTTTCGTTGACCGTATGAATTTCATTTTAATATAATTAAATCCGGTTTAATACAAGATTTATTGCCTCGTTAATTATATGATTAAAGACAAGGAATGTTTCAACTTTTTGTGAATGTGTATATATGAACCTTGGGTTCATATTTTGAGGATATACGAAATCAGAGGATCTCATAAAAACTATTAGAATCATTCACAACATATTTTAGAGGAGTACTTTAAAATATATACAACTTCTTTTCTGTATTTTCTAAAACACCAAATTATACGTGGTGTAATCTTAGGCACGAGAGTCATCTTCGACAGTACAACTACTGATTCGGTTGTTGTATCCTGGAAACAGGCCGTCTGAGAGGAGGTGCGAAATCTGTTTTAATAGCCCCGTGTCAAACACCATACTCAACCAAAACCGTCAACGAATTTTTACTTGTCTTGCAGCGGAGTTTCGAATAAGAAGGTGTGGTTGAAGTTTTCCAAAGACGTCGATTTGAATAAAGATTGGTAAAATTGATTTGTATTTTATTTATTTTTTCGTATAGTTTTGTAACCGGATTGTACTATCATATTTCTTACGAATAACAAGAGTCTAGTTATTATATATTTTGTAATATAATTTTATAAAAACGTCAACATAATATTTCTACAGAGTAAACAACCTAAGGTGTATATCTTGTCCTACTCCTGCTTTCCCAATAATTAATTGTGGATTAGGTATATTACCACGTGAAAGGAAAAATAATGTGGTATAGTAAATCTAGACCAAGGAAAAAAGCATCCTCTTAAATTAATATAATCCTGATATGATCCTCTCATCTCTTCATTTTCTGTGTAATTAATGTTATATTATATAATAGCATGGTCAATCTGTGCAATTAATGTTATATTATATAGTAGCATGGTCAATAAGTCGTTGTTTTCATTTTTAGCCCCCTAAAACACGCTACACAATCTGGTTTTACCATTGTAGGGCTCGTATTTTAGACTCATTATTTGGACTGGTTAAAAATAAAAAACGTAGTGATAATATGTTAATGTTGTTTTAGATGTTTTTGAAGAATTGAGATATTTTTTTCTTCTAATTTGGTAGCTTTTCTATTTTTTTTGAAACTTCTAATTTGGTAGCTAACTAGACAGGTTTTTAAAAGTTTTAGATCTCCGTATCGTCGAAAATCGAACTGGGATATTCATACTAGTCGAATAAATTTAAAAATAAATCAACCATGCATGGGTCTTGTAGTACACACGACATCGAGCCACATCCGCGGCCATTACAGGATAGAATAGTTGGCAAAAGCGACACGAACCCATTCTGGCGGCTAAAGACTCGTTGGTTCCATGAAAATCTATTTGAAGCTGTAAAGTTTCAACATTATAGTATTTAGCCGGTCATTACAGGATAGAATAGTTGGCCAAAGTGACAGAAACATATTTTACTCAACTTTTTTTGACTTTTTGCATTTGTCTTCTTTTTGGTCCATATATTCAGCACAGTACACCACAAATAACTAAAAAGTTTCGCTAGGAGTTAATTACCAACCCCGTGTTCAGATGTATTAAATATATTAGATGATTTAAACCTAGATAATTGGATTTTTGTTGGGAATGGTAAAGTTATTTCAATATTATAAATTGTCAAGAAGTTGTTGCTTAAGTGTTGTATTCTATGCATTAGACCCCCTGTTATGGGGAGTTATTTGGCCCATTTTTTGATTTATAGTGCCCTATAGCGCCCCGCACACCACGACGGGCAATGCTATGGGGGATTTTTTTTTTTTTTTTTTTGGTGGGGGGGAGGCGCCATGCATATAGCGTCGGGATGGGGGTTGTATTCAAAAATTTGACCAATCAAAATAAAGAAAGGTTTTTTATAATTAATTAATAAAATTGAAAATTAATAATTAGGTAATGATGGGTAGGGTCTTTATGACTGCGGGCTCTAGTGATATAACGCCCCATAAAGCCCCCGTGTGACGTGACATGACACGTGTCGCATAACGCCCCACAAGGGGCTTTATGACTACGGATGACCTTAGGAGTTTTTCAAAAATAATTTTAAATTTTCACTTCTAACTCAAAGAATTTCACGTTTTGCATTTTGACCCCTTTTGATTTTTTAACTATTATCCTAATGTTTTTTTTATCTTTTGCAATTTAACCCCAACACTTTTTTATTTCCAACTTTGGTTACCGATACTTTTCATCTTTCGCAAGTCTTTTCGTTCTAATTTTTGCAAGTTAACACGCAACAAAACGTCTATCTTTCCCCGTTTGAAGTTTTTTCGTCTATTTTTTCCCCTTTTGACAGGCACGTCGCAAAACGGCTATCTTTCCTCGTTTGACATATTCGTCGCAACGCACGGGTCCTAGATCGACTTATTTTTTTCTTTTTTATGTTTTACGTTTCGCTCTAATTTCATCGCATTAACACGCCGCAATGAGCGTGCGTGGTTCAACGATCTTACGTCTGCTTTGTGCCCGGTGTTATTTTGTCCTTTTTATTTATTATAGTTTTTACGAGTTTTTCTGATGTTGATGGCCGCTGGTAGTGATGTGACATTGGTGCTACTAGGCCCGTTTTTACAAACGTTTTAATCTATTAACTTTTTTAGTAATAATATTTTCGAGTTTAACTCTATATATCCTTTAATTAAAAAAAACTAAATTTTACGTGCATGTTTTTTATGTACATGTTGTTATAAATTCGATTTGCTCTACGTTTCGACGAAAACTTATCTGGAAATGAGTCAGGTCTGATATAATATGTTTTCATTTAAAAAACCATTTTTAAGTGCATGTTTTATGTACGTTTTGGTATAAATTCGAGTTGGTCTACGTTTCAACGTAAACTTTTTTTAAAAATGAGTCAGGTTAAAATATCATATGTTTTAGTCTTTTTATGTATGTTTTGTAAATTTTGTTTGGAACCGAGTGGAGTCAAATTGTGTTTTTCCCCCTTTTTTCAAAAGCTGCAATTAATCGCTTTTGATAACACGTGTCGTTTTTTCCTTTATACCCATTGATGTTTTCTATGTATGAGTTGGGTCACATATAATACGTTATGATTGTACGATATAAACTCGATTTACTTTATGTCTTGATCCAATCGCAATGCTTATATAGGTCAGATTGAGTTCAGTCAGATACTTTGAAACGTAGGTTTTCATATGGTTAACGCATCACATAACATTTGGACTAATTCATTCAATATTTACGATGTACCCGCGCCAAACCATGCACGGTCGTGCATGGTGATCTATACCGACAACTGTTGCAACAAGTGTACTTTGATCTCGAGCTTTTGTCTTCATTCAATCTGTATTTTATGTGGGGCACGACCGTGCATATGTATGCACAGGTGTGCCTACCACCTTTCTTCTTGCCCACCAAGTGGTGAGAAGCACGACTGTGCCTTGTTGTGCACGATTGTGTTTCCTTGAAACTTCGTATTTTCGTCTGTTTTTCATCAATTTTTGCTTCTTTTTGATTTTTCACCTTCGAATCTTGTAAAAACTAAAAAGGAACGATTTAGGCAATGTTCCCATTATAAATTATCTCAAAAGTACACATAAATGGGGTAAATTCATTTTATAATTATGTATAATTGATGGTACATAAAAAATACATTGAAAAATAGTCGAAAACAATCATGAAAAATCCAAAAAGATGTTTAGTTGTTTATAGAATAAAAAGCCCACACTTGCCTTATCGTTGATCTTTTGTAGTTTGTTTTGGTAGTTTGATGTAATAAAAATCAAATTTCCATCATCTTAGTCTCTGTGAGTGCATAATGTCTATCACTTCCGTCAATCACGTATCGTAGCTTAATCAGATGAAACAAGATCGGTGCTAAACTGAGTTGAACATTAAGGTGTTAAATGTTACAGTCCATTCGGACGGATGGACACATAGTCCATCCGAACGAATGCATATTATGTTCAATTTAGTCCATCCGTCCGGATGGAGTCCATCTGCTAGGTGCATGCGTCCGGATGAGCATTGCCTATAAATAGGAGTGTAGGGTCTTGACATTTAAGAACTTTTGTGACTTGAGTGGGGAAACTCTGTCCATTTGATTTCGTTGTTTTGCATTGTCACGATATCAGTAGAAATCAGTTTATAATTACATCTGAGTGTCTGATTTACACACATGATTGGATTCCGCACAATTCACGTGTTAGTACACATTCAATGGTCAAAGGATTGATCCAGGATTCGAATCCACACAAAATAAATAAAAAAGTAAAAAATAACACCGAATGAAAAACAGACGTAAAATCATTGAATCACGCACACCCGTTGCGGCGTGTTAATGTGAAAAAATTAGACATAAACATAAAATGTAGAAAAAAATAACTAAGTCGATTTAGGACCCGCGCGTTGCGACGAACTTGTCAAACGGAGAAAAGTAGACGCGTTACGACTGGCCTGTTAAACGAGAAAAAAAAACAAACGAAAAAACAATTAACCCCACATGCACGTTGCGGCATGTTAAGTCACAAAATTTAGAACGAAAAGTAAAACTAAAAACTTGCGAAAGATGAAAAACATGGGGTACAAAGTTGAAAATAAAAAGGAGTTGGGGTTAAATTCTAAAAACTGAAAAGCTTTGTGTTAAAAGTAAAAAAGTCAAGGGCGTTAAAATGCAAAAGATAAAAAACATTTAGGTTAAAAGTGCAAAATGCAATTTAAAAAAAAACCCAATGCACATGTTAGAACAAAATAAAACAAGAATACGTTACTAATTTATAGGTTAGAAATAGGGTACAACCCTCTCTTTTCAATGGTGTTTGTTCCTTGCATTACAACAGGAGGAATATTAATACATAATACTTGCATTACAACAGGAAGGAATAATAATATATAATATAATAATGTAAAGACTTCCATTACATTATTCAATCCTTAGGGCAGGTGTTTGTCTTTGTAAGACCGTGGGGTATGGTGGGGCTTGGGTTGGGTTTGGGTTGGGTTGGGGCATTTGCTGACACGTGGAATGTGAGCCCCCTCCATCGCCTGGTTACGTGTCCGTAGGGTATGGCAGGGCGTGGGTTGGGCTTGGGTTGGGTGCACCGCGTGGCAGAGTATTAAAAAAAAAATTACAAAAAATTTATAAAAATCACACAATATTTATAAAAAAACCTACAACTTCATTAAAATTTTAAAACTTACATAATACTAAAAATTACATAATCCTAAAAATTACAAAATCCTAAAAATTACAAAATAAAAATCCTAGAGCGTTAAATAAATTTCAAAAAGGTCGATCTTGTCGAACGCTTTTTTTTCCTTGCCTCGAAACTCTATGTTCGCCACGAGCACCCGGTCCTCGTGGCTTAACTCGCCCCCGGGAACGGCTTCGTAGTAAGCCTTGAAACGCGTTGAGGTTGTGGCGGTCGTTACCGACGTTATGTCGGTAGGCTGCGAAAGCTTCCGGCCAATATTTTGTTTGGCCCGGTGGCCGCCCCTTGATAGCGTTAACGACGCTTGTGACGAGGGCAAGTTCTTCCTCGTTGGTTCAAGATGCCATAGCGGGTTCGTGGGATGTTGGGGTTGGGGTGACCGGTGGGGTATCGGGGGATAGCGGTGTGGTTTGGGATGGACCACGGTGGGGTTTGGGATGGACCACACGGTTGGGGTTTGGGGCTTTTTATAGAGGATGTTGGGGTTGGGGTGACATGTTGGGGTGCCCGCTTGGCCAAGCCAACGGTTTGAAACTTTGAATTTTAAAATTCAAACTTTTCATATGGACCGCTATGACATGGCGTGGTGAGCAAATGGGAGTCCACCAGCTAGGATGTCAAGACCGCCCCACGCCCTGCTTGAAACCCAAGCCCCAAGGGCCACGCCCAAACCGAAGCCCACCCGGGGTGGTGGCTTGGGCGTTTTCCCCCAACCCACGCCCAAACCCCCGCCCCATACCCCACGGTCTAAGGTTAGCATTTGTAATTCAGAAAGGAGTGGTGACGCAGCTTGTTACCCGTCTACCTTCTATTTTGATGTAACTTGACAAGTTTTTTGGTGAAATATAAGGCGATTATTGAAAAAAAATAAAAAAAAAAACAGCAAACGAGGTAACTATTACACGAAAAAAATTATTAAAAAATATTTTATATAAAAAAAGTATTTTTACATAATTTTTTGAGCTTTTTCAAAGAAACATAGGTAGAAGCTGTTCAAATAAAAAAAATAATTTTTGTACATTATTTAAACCTGTTTTTTAACCTTTTTAGTTTTTTTTATTAAAACGGTTTTTATATGTGTTTATATGCAAAAACTCCGAAATAGAATAGGTAAAATTTTATTTTTTACTACTGAAAATGAGCTTTTTAGTGTTTTTACATGTTTTACCATGGTTCTTCAGCTCCTCACTTTTTATGGTTCCCCAATAAAGTCACTCCTTTGTAAATATATTACTTTATACGTACGACTTTGTTTAACAAGATATACTAAATTTTATAGAGAAAAGATAAAGATGGAGTGTGAAGTTAGAAAAAAAAAATAACCAAGGAAAGTTAAGGTATAACTTGTGACCGCCCCATAAATTTTATTCCATGCTTTTGACTTTACATTTCGTTTGAATCTCCCATCATTAATCTTTTGTCCGGTTTATGAAAGAATAATAAAGATGGTTTATTTAATTCTTACCTAACTTGGGTCAATTAGTAACTAGGGTTAACTAATGGCAAATGCGGAACAAGTGAAAATAAGGAGACGGCGAGTATCTTCATTGTTTAATTCGAGTTCGAACTCGAACATTTAGGACGACTCGGTCTGAAATTATAAAATAAAAAACTGAAAGTTGAATTCTAATCCAATTTGAACATCCAAAAACTGAATTCGTAATATTATATACCCCAAATGGCAATTTACTAGAAACCTTCATGATCTCTTCGAATGTTATTTATTTTAAATTGATTAAAATTAACGCAAAACGCGACACCTTATATGATTGCCGTGATGCAAATATTAAAATTTATTAAAAAAATTTATATATAATTAATGTATATTTATATTTATATACATTTTATTAAAAAACAATAGGTGTTTATTATTTGAATTGGAATATTAAACTCAATATTGAAAGGAATTGAATTTCAGTTTGAATTATAAATACGGTTTTTAAATTTTGGAATTGAAGACTGATTTGAATTCAGATATCGAGTTTGAATATGTGATTTTTCATATAAACTAGAATTACCACCCGTCGCAATGCGGCGGGGATTCTTTAGTTATAACTAAGTCGATCTAGGACATGCACGTTATGTTGAACCTGTCAAACGGGAAAAAAATAGACGATGTAAAAACGTTCACCACACATGCACGTTGCGTCGTGTTAACTCGCAAAATTTAGAATGAAACGTAAAAACGTTAAACCAAAGACGCGCGTTGCGATATGTTAAGTCACAAAATTTAGAACGAAGCATAAAGCGAAAAATTTGCGGAAAATGAAAACTATAAATAACCAAAGTTGAAAGTAAAAAAAGTTGTGAGTATAAATTGCAAAAGATAAATAGTTTTGTGTTAAAAGTAAAAAAAAAACAATTTTACATAGAAATTAATACTTTTAGAAACAAACTAATTTTACATAGAAATTGTTCTATACTTTTGTTTATCGTCATGGCAAAACATAGGACGAGAGGAAACTGTCTTCTTTTCATGGAGTGTCAATATTACTTATAATATGAGTGCCTTAATAATCTGATCACCCAATGCTAGGACCTTTGGTCGTTATCAGTAGTTTGGCAAACCTAAAAATATAAGGGAAATTGGTCTGTAATAATCTCATCTAGACCTTATTGGTCATTAATAATCCCACCTCAGAACATTCCCTCCACCAGTCCCACCTTTCACCTATTTTTCCTACAATAGTCCCCCGTTAAAAAAACTTAACGGAGTTAAGCTTTTTCCAAATTACAAACATATTTTTTAGGGTTTTTGATCAGAACGATGATACGAGTCCATTGATGTAAAACTTACATCGAAATGGTGCTCCAAGTGACTTGATTTTGGTTAATTGAAAATTTAAACACCCGAATTGAAGCGTCGTTTTCATCGTTTGGAGCACTGTTTCGAGGCAAGTTTTACATCAATGGACTCGTATCGTCGTTCTAATCAAAAGCTCTAAAAAATCTGTTTGTAATTTGGAAAAAAACTTAACTCCGTTAAGTTTTTTTAACGGGGGACCATTGTAGGAAAAATAAGTGAAAGGTGGGACTAGTGGGGGAATATTCTGAGGTGAGATTATTAATGGCCAACAAGGTCTAGGTGGGATTATTACAAGCCAATTTCCCAAAATATAATTCCATTTAGGATATCCGGTGAGTATAGACTTGTATCAAAATTAATATGAAGATTTTCTATACTTAAACCCTTGTATTACACGGATCTAATAACATTAGAAGTGCAAAGCAAAGCATGGAAGTAAACCGGTTTTCAAGTATTGGATTAACCTATTCTTTACCATTTTTATTATTATAATATAAAATAATAATTTATTTAATAGATGTTTTAAACATATAGTAAAAAAATTCATTTAAAAGAATAATGTTGTCACTATGACATTATTTGAAATTGTTTATTATATGTAGAATTGTTACGAATAACTAATTATATATTATAGATAAGTCAAAAGTAAATGATCAATATCTAAATAAACAATAAAACATTTATTAATATTAGTTGTTAAGGAATTGTTCATTGTTTTTTTTCAATCTATTAACTATACTAAAAACAAAACCAACTTATGGCACTCGTCATGAACATAGGCTTATTATTGTCACTTGGCAATGTAATATCACTCATTCATGTGTTTTAAGCGACAAAATCATTCACAATTTGTTCTTCTTCTTCTTCTCAATCACAAATTCTCGTATATAGTTAGATATAAATAGCTTACCACTTTATATTCAAATCAAGAGTAGAAACATTATTTATGGTATACAAAATTAATTCTTTTTGTTTATATTACCATTTACCATGTGTTTATTCTTCATAACTTATTCATAATTCATAATAAATAAATAACATATGTTTAGAAAATCGGTTGGTTGATTTTCATCTTCAAAATATATATCTCCTAATGAACAATAATATATGTGTAATGTTATCGATTCCTTATACATGTTGACGAATAATATTTTTTATTTATTTATTTTTTTTTGCTTTATTTTACTCTGAAATAATAATTTCTTTTTTACTTCATTTCAACAGTTTGACTTCTTGGGTCAAAACATAACATTATGATGTCTAAAATGTCAATGTGTCTATTTTAAACACAATATGGGTACAGTTTGATTACTGAAGTCAAATATAATGGTATTTAGATTATTGGTTAAAAAAAAATCTTATATATTGGTTAAAAAATGAAAGGTCAATACAAATAGATAATAAACTCTATTTTTGTAAATAGTTTTTAAGAACCATTTAGGTAAATAGTTTTTCCATCAATACTATATTAAAAAATTATAGTTTGACATCAAATTGAATTTACTCAAACTCTATTGTTATTAATTCTAATCAAATCGGATTTGCTCGAATTCAAACTGAATTTAAGTAAGTTTTTTTTTTTATTTAATTCGAATATAATTCGACTTTCAAAATTTGATTAATACCCCTAACAATGGGGAGGAAGAATCTTACAAAGGGATAACTTGCAACAATTAAAGATTCTTATATTCTATAACTTCTTTTCTTTAACCGGTTGCACAAGAATTCCGTATTTTCGAAATTGGGATATAAATATATCCATCTGCTCACATTCATTGCAATCGACTTCCACAATCCGACAATATAGAAATTGGCATATAAATATATCCATTTGCTCACCTCCATTGTGATCGACTTCAACAATCAGGCAAGGCAACTGAACAAGAAGGTCTCAGGTTCTTCTATTCAGGTTTGCTCTCTCAAATTCTTACACGACTACAAATTACATACCAAATTTATTTATGTGTTTGGGTTTAAGTATAAACGGGCTGTGTCAGCTTATGGTCGTATCCATAAACATGTTTAGTTAGAGTGACCGTGTTTAGGTCGACATGTGTGTTTGTATGTTGACCCCTTTAACACGTTTAATTTTGTTTTATTAAGATGGTTTCTATGTCATAATTTAAAATGGATAGTTTATGAAAAAACTAAAAAAATATATAGAGAAATGATCGTTTGGCCGTTTAGCAAAAGAGAGAGATCATCATCAAGTTAAATATAAAATAGTTTTTATGCATTATTTTACTTGGATTTACATTTACATCGACTGGAAATCATAATAACAAATATCATTATTGGTTCCGATAATACCCATACAATACAAGTATCAATATTGTTCGCACCCTTGTCACATATTATTACAAGTACCAATAACAATAACGAATACCTTCTGATAATACCTATACAAGTACAAATTGGTTCCGAAAACCATAATACTGACACATAGCTAACACGGAATTCTATTGTAATATATCACTAATAATATTATTACAAGATAAGTAAAACACAACATCACTACCCAACCGCCGAATAAACATTGCACCCTCGTCACCGTTGAAGCAATTGATCGGTCAGGGAAAGAACAATACACGAACCTGATTCTGGGGAAATCCCTTAGCACGACTTTTTAATTTATGTTAGGGGTGGCAAAAGTGATGGGTTGGGGAGATTTGGGTCATGGGTTAGGATGAGTATAGGTTAGGATAGGTTTGTGTAAAGATGAGTTTATTAAAAATTAAAATGAGTTTGGGTAAATATTGGTTCTACTTTCGATGATAACAGGCAAAAAATAAAACATAAAAATTAATGAAAACAAAAAAAAAAATATACAAAATTTCAAAAGTAAAAAAAAAAAGCAAATTTGAAAAAACAAAAAATAAAAAAAAATTCAAAAACATAAAAAATTCAGAAAAATAAAAAAATAAAAAAATGTAAAAAATATAAAATAAGAAAAAAGTAAAAAGTAAAAAAAAACCCAAATGGTTTTTTATTGCCAGGCCTAATTTATGTATCCAATATAAGAAAAAAAACTGAATACAAAATATAGACCCTTCATAACCTGTATATAATGAGGGTGGGGTTCGGCTACAAAATCCATTTTTCCTATAAAGTGTACAAAGTCATAAAACACCACAATTTCAGCCATAAAACATATTTAAAATCCACAAATAACATAGTGAGGATCACTAAAACACAATATTCAAATCCTAACAATCCTTAAAAACTTCTAACACACCATCGTACAACTATGAATATAAAACACAACATGATAATCAACATAAAACACACTATTGTTAGTCATTCGATAATCAAAGTCTTATCATCCAAAACGCAACACAAAACCTACAAATATGGTGTTTAGTAATCTTCACTATGCTATTTGTGGGTTTTGAGTATGTTATATGGTTGATATTATGATGTTTTATGACTTTTTACATATTGTAGGAAAAATAGACTTTGTAGCCAACTCCCACCCTAATGATATAACTTGACTTTATATCCAAAATATTGAAATACCAACATCGATAATTATCTCCTGATAATTATTTACTTATTCAATTTGGCTGATTAACGTAAGTTACGTCTACTGACTCAAAAAATTAATTAAAACAAACTTATTAAAACATTTCAAAAAAAATCAAGATTAATCCAACAATCACCCGCGAAATCTCAAAAATGTTTTGGGCATGGGGCAGTAAAAATAAATAGGCCCTGTATAATGTAAACAAAATAATCGTATATAAAAAACCATAACATAAAAATAATTGTTATCATAATTGTAACAATACCTAATGGTCCTAACCTTAGTAAATTACAACCCGAAAGGTGAAAATCACTTAGAAAATATCAAAATATTAAACATACAATCAAACATCCAATGATACCAAAGTCCTAGGGTATTACAACCCTAAAGGTGAAACCGGCCCTGATAATTCGTGTACCATGTTCAAGCTGAAAAAACGTGGCCTTATGTCTCAACAAAATTGGGTATTAGGCTCAATAAATGTCTAAACCTAATGCCAATGGGCTAATAACTAATCTAAACCATAAAAATAGTTTTTTAGTGGGCCTATGTTGGTGTTTGTATGAGTATACCATATTAGTTTTTTTTACATATACGTATCAATATTTTTAAAATAGCGTGCCCTTCGAAATATCGGGCCCTGGCCGGTGTCCTCCCCGCCCACCCTTAGAGCCTGTCGTGGGTGAAACAACTCGTAAAATATCACGATATACTTTCAATTATAAACAAACATACACGAGTATACCGTAGTATACATGACAAATTCAAAAGTTTGAAACATAGCATACAACATCAAAACAAACCTCAATTCTGGCCAAGATTGCATTGACGGTCAATCTTTTGGTGGCCGCCGGAACGTATGTAAAGATGTGAAATTAGCTTGAGATGGTGATTTGTAGCGCTGCTCGAAACCTTTTGATCGCTGGACATTGTGTAATTGACGCCTTATATAATTTTTCGCTGGTCGTGGCTTCGCTAGTTTGCTTCTGTGTGACATTATGTACCGTAATGGAAAAATTACACATATCCCCTTATTTTCAACTCTAATTACATATTTACCCAACCTAAATTTTAAATTACATATATCCCCCTCTTTATAAAATTACCCTTTCAAACATTAAAAACCCATGATTTTTGTAATATCCTAAGAATCAAATGCTTAGATACCTCCCTCAGTGACGAATCCAACGATTGTTTCTAATTTCTTTCCCTTGCGAAGATCAATTGTTTAAAACTAACCAACAACGAAACTTTTGATTTCTCTCCTCCCTCGGGGCGATCATTCAGAACTAACCGACTAGTACAGATGCGTTTGATTGTGTTTCTGATCTGATACGTTTTTTATTGTGTTTCTAATCGGAGATCGGAACCATAATGTCACCCGGTCAATGTTTAGGACTAGTCTAAGGAGGTGTTTGAGATTACTTATATTAGTGATTTATTAGCTTATTAACTTTTTGAAAAGTTATAAAGTGTTTAGGTGAAACTATTTTGTTCAATAAGTCACTCCATTGTGACTTATTAACTCTTTCAAAAAGTTATAAGTTGTTTTGAAAAGCTAAGCCAAACATGGCCTAAGATACTGAGGTAAATTATAGTTAGAATATGATGAAATTGAGGAAGGAATTTTGGCTATGGTTTTTAGATGCTTTGTACAAGTCTTAAATGGCCAAGGTTATAGTTAAAAGTTAAATAGGCATATTTGATATTTTTTTACTTTTAATGTTTAATACAATAAAGGGTAAAATACTATAATATATTTTTAGTAAAATAGGCATATTTTATATTTTTTAACTTTTAATAAGGAGATGTATGTAAATAAATTTTTGAGTTGGGTATATATGTAATTTACGAAGTTTACAGGAGGATGTATATAATTGCCCCATGTAATTGACACTTCTCTTTTTTTTCTCGCTCACAACGTTCTATCACAATTCAAGGGCCCAACACTCCCAACAGACCAACCATTATAATTATTAGGGAAAATTACCAAAATGTTGGTTGACTAAGGGTGTTTTCAAATTTGTCACCCTCCTGCGTCCTTGGAAGAACTACTCAGCCTCGGAAGCGTCCGCCTTTCACGTGAAGCGTCCGCCTGTCACGTTGAAGCGTCCCTTTCCTTTCAAGCGACACGTGTCCCCCACGTTGAAGCGTCCGTTCCGTTACGAATTGCGGCAGTCACCGACGCTTCATAACCATAATTTTTTAATGCGTCCCTGTGTACGTTTCCGAGGCCTGGCGGACGCTTCCGAGGCCTTGGCCGACGCTTCCGAGGCTTGACCCGATGCTTCCCTAGGCTTGCCGACGTTTCCCAAGGCTTGACCGACGCTCCCCCGAGGCTTGACCGACGCTTCCCGACGCTTACGAAAAAAAATTGGAAACTCAAAAGCCGTTTAACTTTTACCGTTGCACACATTTACCCCACTATATAAACCGTTCACTTATCACTTATCAAACACCCGCCGTTTTCAAAAATTTTGCAAACAAAATCAGCCATTTTCACTATAACTCTGACGCCGTTAACGACCCGACAATGGCCACCTCCTGGACTGACGTTGAAGACATTGCTCTGTGCGAAGCATGGGAGCAGGCCATGATCGATCCTCCACGTCGAGGACACGGTGGCCTCTGGGTCCGTGTTCAACAGAATTTCGCCCAACTACGTGGTCCGGACCACAACCGGACCGTTGACACACTATCCTCCAGGTTCCGTGTCCTGCGGTTGGAATGTGAGAGATTTGATCGATATTTTAAGAAAGTGGAGACAGAAATGCCGGACCTTGGTGAGGACGATCAGAAGGAGGTTGCCTTCATCAACTACCGTCATGAAGAGAGACATTATTTCAAACATGTCTCGGAATGGGAGGCTATTAGGATATGGTTTTAGATATAATATTATGTGTTGTTTGGTTTTTTTTTTTTTTTTTTATTATGTTATGTTTCGATGTTTAATTAGTGTTTAATATAAAAATTTTTGACTAAAAAATAACATGTTTTATATCGTTTAAAATTTGCTCCGTTAACATACATCTTAACCGGATCCCATTTTAGAAATGTTTATAAGTTATAAAAAAAAATTTGGACAAAGATACAAAACTGCGTCTTTGGCCGACGCTTCCGAAGCTTCACGGACGCGTTAGCAACTGAGGCGGACGCTTCAACATCGGACACGTGTCGCTTGAAAGGAAACGGACGCCTCAACGTGACAGGCGGACGCTTCAACGTGAAAGGCGGACGCTTCCGAGGCTGAGTAGACCTTCCAAGGACGCAGGAGGGTGACAAATTTGAAAACACCCTTGGTCAACCAACATTTTGGTAATTTTCCCTAATTATTAATTAGGTTACGATAATAATGGCCCAACATAGAATATATGATGTATAAAAAAATTTATATTTAGGCCCTTTGGAATTTTGGGCCTTGGTCCATCGCCATACATGCTCGCACTAATCACCGGCCTTGAGAAGTATGATGAAGTTGCCACGATGAGAACGTCAGGAGCTTAGTGGAGGGAGAATGTAATAATATACAAATTTTATTTGTAATGGTTCGGATTCCAGAAATTTCCACACTACTCTTGAAGTTCCTTGACCACAAAAAAACTCTATAACCTCCATCCTTGATCTAGCTATAATTTTGGGCCTGGGTCCATCACCCTATATGCTCACACTAATCACCGGCCTTGAGAAGTATGATGAAGTTGCCACGATGAGAACGTCGGGAGCTTAGATGGGGGAGAATGTGATAATATACAAATTTATTTTGTAATGGTTCGGATTCAAGAAATTTCCACATTAGTCTTGAAGTTCCTTGATCGCTAGAAAACTCTATAATATCCATCCTTGATCAAGCTAAAAGAAAACTGTGAAGTATTCAAAGAACGCCCTTAGAATTTATTTTTTTTTACAACAATTTCATACACCTAAACACCATCTAACTTTGCACTTGCTTTGTGCGGGACAAACACTGTACCATTAGACCACTACACCTAATTACCACCTAACCTTTCACTTGATTTGTGCGGGACCAACACCATACCATTAGACCACTAGGTATTCAATTGCACTTAGAATATTGGCAAATTGGATTTAAATAATCCCAAATTGCTCAATTTGGTCGATAATAATCCAAACTCAGTTATTGGCCGATAATTATCCGAACTGGTCTACTTTTGGCCGATAATAGTCCGCCGTTAAAAATAGCTTAACGGAGTTAAGCTTTTTTCCGAATTACAAACCGATGTTTTATGGATTTTGATCAGAACGAGTATACGAGTTGATTGATATAAAATTTACCTCGAAATACTGCCCAAAACAACGAAAACGGTGCTTCAATTCGGGTGTTTAAACTTCAAATTAACAAAAATCAAGTCGTTTGAAGCAGCGTTTCGAGGTAAGTTTTACATAAATCGAATCGTATCCTCGTTCTGATCAAAATCCATAAAACATCGGTTTGTAATTCAGAAAAAAAGCTTAACTCCGTTGAGCTATTTTTAACGGCGGACTATTATCGGCCAAAAGTGGACCAGTTCGGATTATTATCGCACAATAATTGAGTTAGGATTATTATCGGCCAAATTGAACAAGTTGGGATTATTTAAATCCAATTTGCCTAGAATATTTAAAAAACCTTATTAATACTTAGAAGTTCTAAAGGTTGAACATGAGACATATGATGTTTTTATATACACATAATACCAAAATATAAAATAAGAACGCATGTAAAACGACTAAAAGATGCAATTAGAAACCATGTGGATTTTTTAATTGTAAATAACCTTGCATGTGAAAACATTTAGCTATATATCGTGTTTGTTTTTCAGAGATATGCCTGTGGATAAAAGCTCTTTGTCAACTGAGGTCCAACATGACGAGCCCGCACAAACTGCCAACACTTCGATCGACAATCCAGATATTAAAAAGAACGATGTTGTAGCAGCAAATGATAACCATGATAAATCACCTCAAGAACCCCTTCAAACAACCACTTTAGATGCAAACAAAAATGATAATACCTCTACACCTAAACTTGAAGCCACAACTAATGAACCAGATAAAGCTTCCACAACTCCTTCCATTGATCCCTCTTTGGATCCGCCTGCCCCAAGAGCATCGCCTAGTAGCGAAAACAATTCATCATCACTTGATGCTCAACCAACCACCACCCCTGAAAAATCCACCACTAAGATACCCGATTCAGACGCAAACAAGCAATCTACTTCAATCCCGGCCAATGACCATGACTCAGATGCTAACAAGCAAGCTACCCATGACTCATTGAAAAGTTCCACCACTATAGATCCAACCTCAAATCAAAATTCTAACCTGGCTAATCAAACCAATCCTCAGATAGCCAATAGTGACGCTATGCAAGCCGCAAATCAGACTACCCAGCAACCCAACAATGAACCTTCTAGCTCTCAGATCCCTGATTCGGATGCCAACAAGCAAGTCAACACGGTCGCCACTGATGACTCATCTAAAATTTCCACCACTATGGTTCCAACTTCCAATCAAGATTCTAACGTTGTTGATCAAACTAATCCTCCAACGACAAATAATGACACTAAGCAAGCCACAAATCAGAGTACCAAAACTGCCAGCACTGACGCACAAACCAGCAAGGATAACCAGGGGAACCCATTACCAACTGCTGAACCTTCTACCTCTCAGATTCCTGATTCCGATGCCAACAAACAAGCCAAGGAAGTCGCCAATCAAGATCCTAATTCGGTTGATCAAAATAATCCTTCAAAACCGGATATCGACACAAAGCAAGCCATAGATCAGAGTGGCACAGACCCAAAAACAGGCAAGAAGAATCCCACAAGTAAGACGTCCCCTCAGGAGGATCGAAGGCAACTTGAAACCTTGATAGATCAAGAAATAAAAATTGTCGAGAAAAATTGTCCTAAACTTAAAAAACATGGGGAAACAATAATGGAGGAAGCCAAAAAAGTCTCTGATCAATATAAAAAGTTAAAAGAAGAAACTTATGGCATAAAGGAGCTAAAAACTCTCAAGAAAACCGTTACCAAATTGAAGCTTGAGATTCCGCCAAGGTACATGACATATGACGATGACGAGAAACAAAAGAAGCAAAAATTCGGTGTTGAAAGTAGTGACAACATTTCCACTATGTTGCAAAAAAAGATGCCTCGATTGCATGACGAACTCTTCAATAAAAGTCCTGTTTGTAATACTATACATCTACGTTTTAACAAACTCAAACCTGAATTAAAGCCTTGTTTGCTATGTTTTACGGTGTTCCCTGAAAATGCAATCATAAGTAGAAGGTCAATGATTTATTGGTGGATCGGAGAAGGGCTTATTCCCGGAGAAGATGATAGTGTTGAGGAGAAGGCCAATAAAATCTTCAAAGAGCTTATGGACATGGATTTCATTGAGCCTGAGACTAAACGTTCTCGTTCCTATGTGGCCAACTGCAAAATGAACCCACTGATTCGTGCTGCATTGGTTATGATCGCAGACAAGGTAAATTTCTTTGATTTTGATAAGTACGGTAACCCAAAAGATTTTGGTAAATTTGATGAGATTGAAAGCCCAGAAGATATGGCAGCTATCTATCCACTTGGTGAACCAACAGAGTTTTTTATTTTCTATAATGAAAATAGGGAACCCATATTAAAACCAGAGTTAACTGATTCGTGTCAATTCGCGCACCTTCCTCCATCAGACCAAGAGCCCGTTAATCGTAACGGGGAGGCGATTGATAAAAGTAAAGATTTCTATCTTTACGAAAGAAGGAAGCTCACCACAAAGTCTTATAAGGCATGTTTGATGGGTAGTGGGCTATCCAAAGGTATGCCTTGGGAAAACCTTCATATGATGTTTAATGTTAAGGACGTAATTCTTGAGTACAAGCCCGAATGGTTTTTACGAATGAAAAACATCAATGTTCTCTTTTTAGGAAAGTGGCAAAGCTCGGCTACCCACCATATTGAGGTCGAGGAGTTTGAGTTTTTAGAGAGCTTGGACTATATGAACAATGTACGGTTCTTTAGTCTTCATGGAGTTTCAAGGATTTCCAAGCTTCCAGATTCTATCTCAAAACTCAAAACCCTTCGTATTCTCGACCTTAGAGCTTGCCATAATCTTGAGGAAATTCCAGGAACCATTGGTTTACTCAAGTGTTTGACACATTTGGATATGTCTGAATGTTACTTGCTAAGGAAAATACCAAAAGAGATTTCATCTCTTGAATCTCTTCAAGTCCTTAAAGGGTTTGTAGTTGTCGAATTTCCAGATAGATACATGTGTACCCTCAATGATTTAAGGAATCTGGAACACTTGAGAAAGCTTAGCATGTACACACATATGAAAAACTTCCCTCAAGAAACGCATCTTGAAGCCTTACAAAATATTTTTACTCTTCGTAAACTAACAATCTTGTGGGGTGGGCATGAGTCGACGTCTGATACAAGCAAGGAGAAACAAGATGTTGTAAATGAAAAGAAGCAGAATCTGGGATCCAGACTTATGAGACGTATGCAAAAGAAGACAAAATGGGTACAAGGGACTATGAGAAGACAGAATGCTTTCAGTAATTCAACATTGGGTTCACGACTTGAAAAACTTGACCTCAAGTGCTTCCCACACCGTGAGACACCGAATTGGCTAACTGCAGCCAACCTTCAGGGGTTAAAAAAACTATATATTCGTGGTGGACATTTCTCGGACCTTGGTCAAAATATGGACATGCTTGAGTGGGATGATTCACCTACCCTGCCCAAAGAAAGATGGAATGTTGATACATTGCGATTGAAGTACTTGGAGGAACTGAATATGGAATGGAGAGAATTGCAGAATCTGTTTCCGAAACTGAAGTCTTTAGAGAAAGTTAAGTGCCCGAGGCTGACGCTCTTTCCTTGCAACGAGCAAGGAGTCTGGAAGAAAGGATCATCGACCACCTGATACAGTTCTTGATTACAAGTTCTAAGGAATAGGTTCAAACACCTATGGTATTCTTTAATTAATAAGTTGTATGTTTGGATTGCTGTTTACATACATCATTATGTATGTAATTTGTGTTTATTATGTTTGTCAGAATAAGAATAAATGTGTGTTCATCAGTTATCACATATGTGTTCCGTTTCTCAAAATGAATGAAATATTGTTTGATAACAAACTTGAAATTGATCGGGAACGGATGAAACTAGATTTGCACCAGGGATGTAAAAATCGTAATTTGCACAATCAATGTAAAAACATAAATAAGTAAATAATAAGGTTATAAACAATAGTTATGGACACAATTTAAAATAATACGTATTTAAGAATATGGTTAGAATTATTATTGAATTTGGTGATTAAACAATAAGAGTATTTGAGAATTTCAAAAACATTTAATTGGTTCTTAAAAAACACATAAAATGGTGTAAATTTGGTGGTGTGATTTTGTGAGAAGCTTCAAATAAGAAAAATGTATGTGAGATATATAAGAGAGACTGGGTCGACTCAACAGTTTTTAAAGCTTAAAGCGAAATTAAAACTTGAAGCCCTTTTTTTGGATTTCAACTTTCAGTCTTCATTTAACATGTAAATAAATAAGATTAAACTTATATATGGGACTTATATAACATCTCATGAATTCATAAACTAAGTGTTTTAATTTGTCAAATAAATTAATACGATAGTCTTAAACTTATAGCAGATGAAAAACCCGAAAAAGCTATGAGTATGTCTTTATTCAATATGACTAGATATGAGGAAACTTAAAGATATTTAGAGACTTTTAATTTACTTTATTAAAATCGCTTAATATTAAAACATTTTAACCGGCTATACTTTACATATTAAAATTCTTTAATATTTGATACATTTGTTTTAGTGTTCTTTACCCAAAAAATACATTTGTTTTAGTGTTTTTCTTTAAAATCAAAACCATAAAAATTCATGTCAACACAAACAATATTTTAATATTTGTACAATAGTTCATGGATAAGATCAAATAAAAAGTTAATTTTGCTTATGTAAAATAAGAAAGAATATTGACCTTTAATTTTTCAGATCAATAGTGCACAGGATAGGACCAAATAAAAAGTTATCCGAGTAAAATAAGAAGGAATTTTAACCTTTCATTTTTCAAATCAAATGTTAAGATCAAGGTTTTCAAACCTGGACCGAATCGGCCGATCGGATCGGGGACCGTAGGCCTAGACGGTCCGGTTCAGGGTGTTGGATCGGATATGCACTAGCCGGCCGGCCTGAACAGCGACCGGCGGCCTGACCGGGAATTCGGTGACGATCGGGCCTGCTAACTCGTCGGATCTACCTACAAAAGCTCGCCGGAAATGTTATGTTAGCAGTCGACGACGCCAGTAGCCCTTAATCTGGCTTCAATCCAGCCTTCAATGCAATCGAAAATGTTAGAACAGCCTTCACTAAGGCTTTGGGGTGTGGGGGTCATGGATTGAAACATTATTTCCATATAGGACCATTTATTAAATAGTACACCATCCCCCTCCTTGATTGATGGTGGTTCCCATGGATTAAACCACGATTACCATGACCCTCCCATTTGATAATTTTAAAACAAAAATAAATTTAAAAAAAATAAAGGGGATAGTGGTTTGGGTCATGACCACACCCTTAGGGTAGTGGTTTTGAATGATGGATTAAAGATAGATGACATGGTGCCTATGTGGAGGGTTATGGTGGTCATGACCACACCCTATAGTCTAAGTTAACAAAGTTGTAGGTGGGAATAAATGGGGTTGAAGAAAGAATAGAGAGATGAAGATGAAAAACATTGTAATACAAAAGTTGGCCCTAATCCTTTCTTTCTTTTTTTTCTTTTTTTTGAATACAATGGCCTAATGGAGACAAGTATCTCTCTTATGGTAAATGAAAACTATCATATTTTAATGTTTTAAATAAAAATTTATGTCATCATAAATCTAATAAACAATAATAATTGTGTGTAATTATTATACATTATTCTATATATACAATTTAGGTAATGTCTTATGAACAGTTGCGCACACGTCATCCAGCTCTCAGATGACATCCACGTGTACACATCACCTGATACATCTATTGCTCACCACCGCTCTTCTCTGAACAAAGCCACCTAACACCGCCGATATACACCTCTCTGCTCACGCTCTTCTCCGAACAACGCCTCTCTGCCCCAAATTGGCGCCAGAGACACAACGCCTACCAAATCGAAAGGTTGCAGCTTTACCTACTTCGTCAACCACAACCTAAGCGACGGTTTCCATCTGACGATTAGGGCTCCAACAGTCAGTTCACTGGGAAGAATCTGGAATTGTAGTATCAAAAGGTATTGTATGAATTTTTTTTTGGATGAATGGAGAGCTCTTTTCTTTGGATATATCATTTCAGTGGGTCACGTAATGTGGAAGAAGAATATGATTCTTGATTTCTGGCTCAATTTGTTGCTAACGTTCTGTCTTTTTGTTTTCTTTTTTGATGGATTTGGGTTTAGTTGGGGTAATATTGAAGAAAAAATTAAAGTTCACCCATTTGCTTTGTATTGTTCATATTGTTGTTGACCTACTGTTAACCAAATTAAAATGCCTATTAAAGGAATATTATGTTTATGCACGGAGGAACAAAATTATGATTATATTTTGTGAATATTTATATATATACAAATGATGAAGGCCCTTAAGAACATTGTACGTTTCCAGGTTACATACGACTGCCATCTGCCCGTCGTCTTCCCACCTCTGCAAAACTTGTCATCCACCCTACCACAGCACTTCATCCTTCCACTTCCTACCTTCTCATCCGCTCTGCCATACCACCTAATGCTTCGAATTTCTACCACCGCTACAGTCGGCATCACCTAATGCATCCGTCCCTCACCATCACTCTTCTACGAGATAACCCATTAACACCGGCGACACAACCACCACCAAATTCAAGGCTTTCGTCAGGCAATTAAGGCTCCACCAGGTACAATTTGCGCAATTTAGGTTACTCTTTTCAACTTTCATTGTTGGTTACGAAGATAGTTGGGAAATTGTTTAACAAATCGACTGTTTGTTTTCAAACTTTGGCTTCTCAGAAGGGCATCAAGCAACAGCGTTCAACACTACTCTGCTCTGAAACTTGCGGCCCTTGACACAACCACAACCAAGTCGAAGGCTTTCGTTAGGCGATTATGACTCCAGCAGGTATGCTTTGACAATTTAGGTTACTATTTTCAACTTTAGAGTCACAGAGGGTAATTTTTTCAACTTTGGAGTCACAGAGGGTAGTGTAATCTTGAAGAAGACGCTGAAGATTGATTGATCTTAAATGTAGTATATATTGATTGATCTTAAATGTAGTCGCCTGTTTTTGCAGCTTTTCTTAAAGCAAAGCGAACCTTCTTTTGGGTTGCGGTTGTTTCGCTTTTCTAAACAGACCCCTTTTCGGACTACTGTCATCGACTTATTTTGTCAAGCAAACTAACCTTAGAGTGTATTACCCAACCCACCGCAATTTCGGCCACCAAACTCACGAAAACAACATCGCATCACTATTTTCAGGTATGATTCGATTATTTTTGGTTTCCTCACTAGGCCACTACATTTAAGATCAATCATAAAACACAACAAATACCTTTTTATTTTGTTTTCTGTATACATCATATCATATTTATAATGAAACCGAAGTTATGCGTGTGTATATATATATAAATGGGAAAGTGAATATGGTGTTGTTACGCGCCTAACCTTACACGTCAAACCTATCAAAACTACGTACTTTTGATTAAAATCCTTAATAAAAATAATAAAATTAAATCTGTATGTGAATCATATCCCTAATACGTAGTCTATTAGGGTATTGGGGTTCATATCCCAAAAAACTGAAACAGAAAAAGAATCGTGATTCATCCCTGCAGATCACCAATTCCTCCCCATTAATCTATCAGCTTCATCTCTTGATACGATCTCTACATTCAATCTCTCGATTAGGTATTCAGTTAATCAATCATGTATTCAATTAATCGAACTCTGTGTTTTTATCTAAAATACCTTAGAATTGATTTAGTGCTACTGATGATTTATGACTAAAAGTACCATATACATCATAATTTCAACTAGAGGTAACCAACTATAAAAAAAAGACCGGTTAACGACTGACTTCCCGCCGCACCGCGCCAATCAAAATCAGTTTTTAAGAAGTCAAAGCCGCCACACTGGTTAGCGTCAACTCATTTAATTGGAAACAGTGTTATGGGTCAACCCGACCCGAACAAGGTAAAAAAGATAGTGTGTTATAATTATACGGTGCAAAATATAGTCAAGTAAATGAAATGGGTCAAAAAGTTGAGAACTAATATGAAATGCGTCAAAATATAGTGAATTAAAACTAAACGGGCCAAAATATACTGAGGTAAAATAAAACGAGTAAGTAAAATAAAACGGGTCAAAATAGTGAAATAAAATTAAATGGGTCAAAAAGATGAGAACTAATATGAATGGCTCAAAATATAATGAACCTGTGGCAGTTTGATATCAATATGGCTGCTAAGGAACCTGTGGTATTAACAATGAAATGGGTCAATCTGCAAGGAACCTATCCATTGGTTTTCATATGTTTGGTCAAAATTTGGTTTGGTCAAACTTTGGTTTCGCTTTTAATATTTGGAATATATTGATGTACCTATTTTGCTTAGTATGGCTGCTAATGTGAAATTAATAATCATGATTTCAAACATACCCATGGCAAATGTGCACCGTATATAATATAAGGCATATCATAAAAAAAACTTCTATTAGATAACCACATACAAGAAATTATTACAAGAGTCTTGAGAGCACTACAAGAGAATTTCCCTAACTAAACCGCTAAAAAGTAATTATACTATATGCCATTCAATCTCTTTACATCTTCTTTATGCCTTTCATTTTAGTATCTACTTCAGAAAATGTTGTTTTAACTTCTCCATATCCAGTTGAGTTGCCTATCTTACAGCATCATCTTGATTACTCTTTAGTAACTGGACGAATTTCTTCAACTTTTTACTCTTTAAATGGAGCTCCACTTGAGGATACCTCTTGAGAGTGTCGTTGATTTAAGTCTTTAACCACTTGATCTTTCTTTAAGAGATATTGATTTGTGAGACACTTTGACCACCATTGACCCAGTTTTAACCTCAATACCATCTCTTTTAAACTATTCTTTAGCAAAAGCAATTATTCCTTTGTCAAACCTGCAGACCAACACAAAAACTTAATAAGGCTACTCGGTGTGGGAGGAGGCAAGTCCTTGGAGGATGTCCCTCCACGTCAGTGCCACGTCAACATCCAAGGAGGATGCCCCTCCAAGGATGGCCCAAGGGAAATGGAGGATGGGCCTTTATATATATATGTGTGTGTGTGTTGTATGTATATGTGTGTGTGAAAAAGGGGAGGCCCGGCACAAACCTCTTGTGGAGGACGATCAGGACGACCCTGCGGCTGTGGAAATGGTGTACAGGGGCGGCGCCGGGGCTCGACTGGCCTAGGACGCTCCCCACACCGAGTAGCCTGAAACCATCATGTGTAATACTTTTATGTCTTGAAATTTGTGTTCCTAAATCTTCTTTACATGCTTAATATTTGATCACCAGTCTCTAGCAGTGTTATCATCATATAGTCAGCAATATGAACAAGTTAAATCCTCTCTTGCTTTAATTAATCCTCCGAAGTTTCAACTATAAACATTATGAACATATATACTCAAATCACTTAATAACCTAAATTAGAATTGACCACAAGCATGAAATTCATTATACATATAAAGAATCCTTAGAATATGTACATCTGTGATGACTAATTAAAGCTTCCATTTGTGTCATCAGTTTGAACGCAAGTCAGAAATTACCTATTTGAATCATTGAATGCTTAGAAGGTTATTAGAAAAAAGTCAATCAATTGAGCAACTTACGGTCCATTGCATATGGTGAAACTTCTTTAACTGGAAATTCCCAATCATCAAAACCCAAAAAGATTTTCAAGCCCTAGAAAAAACACGTCTCCTAAGTCATCGCTTTACTTTTTACACACCAAGAGACGCATCGGAAGTAGATTGGATTAAGGATCGAATTAATGGTAATAAAATAGTCAGAAAACTGCTCGATTAGAATAAGGATTGATCGATTGGATTAGGGTTTGAACTACGAAGGTATCTGGGAATGTGTTGGTGATGAAAATGTTTGAGAAATAAAAGTTTTTATTTTTTATTTAAGATTTTATTCAAAACTACGTAGTTTTGATAGATTTGACGTTTAATGTTAGGTGCATAACAGCACCGTATTCACTTTCCCCGTATATAAATAGTATCTTTGTTGTAATATAGGTATAAACTCACCAATATTACACACCTTTTTAACGACATATATTAAACAATTCATTCTTCTTTGCCATAAAGAGCTTATTAGTTTTGTGTCCATTCTTTGTTGCAGGTTCTTACCAACTCATTGTGTTGGTAGCTTCACTTCAGTCTGGTAAAATTTTTATTTTTAGTATACTATTCTTTTTACACTCTTACTTTTTATATGCCTTTGTGTACGCACATTTTGTTTGCTTAAAAATATGTTGCCGTCGGACACGTCTGGTAAAAGGCAGAGAATATCTACCTCTTGTGAAACAGGTGAAACTTCTAGCACACCTCGCCACAGGATTTCACAACGGTTGCGTTCAATCATTTCTCAAACTTCAGGGTCAATAGAGAGGCCACTACCAACGTATTCAGATTGTGGAGATTGCACTTATATTTATGAACACTGCAGTGCTCTATTTTGGTTTGCTGAGAGGGTTTTACATGCTCCACATGTTCATCATCCTCGCTATAATCAGTGTTGTAAATCGGGCTCTGTGAGGTTGCATTTTCCTCTTGAACCACCACCTGGTATTAGGCAACTTTTCCAAGATCCTCGGTTCCTGGACAATATTAGAGCATATAACAATATGTTTTCTATGACCTCATTTGGGGCAGAGGTTGACGACACTATTAATGATGGTTGTGGTCCTTACGTTTTTAAAATCTCAGGCCAAGTTTCACATTGGATCGGATCTTTGGGCCCTCCACCTAATGAGAAACCACGTTTTTTACAAATGTACATATACGACACAGAGAATGAGATTTCAAACAGACTCCGATTCTTCAATAACTCAGATCACCACAACCTTTCAGATAGTATTGTTGGCACGCTCAGCCAGATGTTAAATACCTACAATGGGTATGCTCGCCTCTTTAAAAACGCCGGCGACATCTGCAGAACGACAGAAGAAAACTGTTATTCCATTCGTCTTTATAGTAACGTACCCGATAGAAGATATGGTGCTCCATTTGCAGACGCATTAGGTGGAATAGTATGCGGTGACGATTTCAATGCTAGCAACTATGACATCATCATTCCCTCAAAAGACGGAATGCCTCAGAGAGTTAGGAAGCTTCATCAATCTTATATGCCATTACGATATCCACTTCTATTTCCTTTTGGTGAGGAAGGTTGGTCTCCGAAGCTTCAATTACGTAAGGTCGATGGTTCTAAAGACAAGAGATTGACCGTTAACATGTACTACAGTTACCGGATTCATGAGCGTGCAGGTGTTTATTCCCTCCTCTTGAATGGTGGGCGACTTTTTCAACAGTATTTAGTAGACGTTTATTCGTTTATAGAATAGACTCGATTACTTTAAAGCAAATCAAGATCTATTTCGTTCAGAATATATCGCTGGCATGTATGATGCCCTTTCACGAGGTGATACGGAATGTCGTGATATAGGAAAGCGGATCTTTTTACCATCTTCGTTTACCGGTGGGCCACGTTACATGTATAAGCATTACCAAGACGCCTTAGCAATTTGCAGGGTCCATGGCAATCCGCAATACTTCATCACTTTCACATGCAATGTCAGGTGGCCTGAAATTATGAGATATATGCAACGTGTTGGGTGCGTTAATTCACAAAATCGTCCTGACATCATAGCTCGGGTTTTCCAAATGAAAGTCGAAGAATTTATAAAATTTATAAAATAAGATAAAACATTTGGAGAAGTGGTAGCATGTAAGTTCTTATTTCTCACATTCCAATTTAGTTTCTTTTCTCATCATCACCAAATGTCCCTATATATGTTTCCTTTGCAGATTTATACACTATTTGTCACACCCCGATATTTCCACGTATTACCGGTGGGCCCGGTGGGGGAGTATCGTGACGTAGTTGATATCATCATAGTCAAACAATACAATATTTAAATGCACAGTGGAAGCAAAATATAGTTTCATTTCAACTTTAATAAATTGTAATATTAAGTATCACAAATAGTTGAAAGTAATCCACAGGTGGATCAAAATAAATAGGAAACATTGTTCAACAGTTTTATGTCATCCAAGCTTGCGAGACTTATTGTGGATGCTAGGAGAAAGCCAGCCTATTACGGGTAGTACCTGCACCTAACCTTTTTGGGAAAATACGTCAGTTTACACTGGTAAATACAATTAACTGACTCATTTTAGAAGGTTTAATAAAATTGATTTGAATGCACGTGGCACAAACTTTTTATAACAAGCTTTGACCCGACAAATGATCTAGTTAGAGTGGGAATCAGAGGGTGCCCTTTTAAGGGTTTGTTGCCCACATAAATACCAGCTTATAACTACTTTTAGTTTGACTAAACACTGAACCATTAGTGATTAATCGATAAGTCAAACCTTAATTACGACGGTTTGACTTTTAATCTAATAACTAAGTAAAACACGATTAAGGAAGGTTAAGGATACTTACCGAAGTTGTAACAACCCTCATCAAACTATTATTTATTGTATTATTTAATCCAATAGGAAACCCTAATTGAGACACCCAAGTGATTCTGCACAAACCCTAAAAATTTCAGAATAATCAGAATCAGGATCAGGGCCCCTAAAACTCAGGGGGGGGGGGGTATTCCCTACTTAACGATTATCCTTATAAAACGTTGTCAAAATTGAAATTTACGAAAATGTCGACTCAGGAAGCCTACACCCACACGTGGCCACCCTATAGTGAAAATGCAACCCTTACGGACCGTAAGGGAGGAGTCTTACGGTCCGTAAGCATGTCAAAATTCGTATATAAATAGCAGACTTTGGGACTGGAATTTGGGCGATTGAACGACGTAAAAACTCGTAATACACACTGAGTTACGTTCTGTTTACTATCAAAATCACTAATTAGTATAGCGGGGTGCTGCTACGATACAGGGTATTAACTCGATCGCTGCTACGATTCAATGTCCGATCGATGGAAACTATCCAATGGATGTTTTAGTGCTATCCTTTGTCATTCGTCGTGATTCCGACAGGATGTTTGAGTATCACCCGAACTCGGTGAATACTCTGTCATTCGTTGTGAATCCGATGGATGTTTAAGTGATTGCACTTTGTCATTCGTTGTGAGGGTTTTAATCTCGTGAGTTATCGTAATTGTTGTATTAAGTTACCTACCTAGTTCGTATGCACTAGGTTACAAGGTTAAATCAATAGGCTAAGCTCTGCCTGTATAAATCTGCAATATATCAACGATTATCTGTATACTAAACTTTGGCCATAGGAATCTGCATGCTTATAAAGTGAGTCATTCTCTTTTTATCAAATTACTTTCAAAAAGCATGTTTATTTTCAAGGTTATAATTACAGGGATTAAGTTTATGTAATCACCATATTACAGCCGGTATGTGGGGTTTTGTATACATTACTTGATAATCTTCACCATTGGACAACGAGTTAGCCAATGGGTGATATGACCATAGTCACAAAAACGAGTCGAGTGACAAGTACCGAGGGTAGTTGGTTGATATAAAAACATTGTAATCGCTCTTAATACTGTAAATTATAACAAACAGGTCATTTTATTAAATAGAATGATTCACTCAGTATTTTCCGCTGACAAAACCTTTTTAAAACGCGTTTCAGGTAATTACAGTAGATTGGAGTAAGAGATGGATACGGCACTGAAAGGCATCAAGAAGTGGCTTATTTATTAATTAAATCAAATTAAGAAATATTGTTTTATGTAATAAAATTTATCTTTATTAAAGCTACTGTAACACCTCAAAAATTTACGTCCTATAATGTGTTGACACGTGTCATAGGTTTGAACGTGTGAAAGAATGTTCTTGAAGGACTAAAGTTGACAAACAATGAAACTATGTAAGTATAAGGGTTCAAAGTGTCAACAATGAATAAATATACTTTACAATAACCCTACATGATGTTTATAACCTTAAACGAATGGATCATGGATCATACGAAGCGAATGGTGAAAGAAAGTGAGAGATTACAAACTACAGGGGTTAAATGTGTCAACATGTTAAGATATACCTCTGAGTGACCTTTTAGCAAACCCGACGCCTTGTAACGATTAATTAGGCTCACTAGAATGCACCATAAAAATTTCACCAAGTTTCGTTACCGTATGAGAAAGTTATGATAAAATTCGTGTGCGAGGGGTTAGAAGCGTCAACATGGAAATTTATGACTTTTCGGGTAAACTCAAAGTGGCCAAGGGCTTCACAAAGTGGGTATAAGTCTTAAAGCCCCTAAATGTCAATTTTAAAGGTTTAAAATGCAAGAAATGAAGTGAAAGCGATGTTCAGGAGGACCGAGGGCTAAAAGTGCAATTAATAACAAGTTTGAAACCTGAACAGGAGGTCCAGGCGGGCCGCGTAAGACTTAACCATATCTTACGCGGGCCGCGTGACAGGTACCAGCGACAGAAACTAACAGACAGCTGTCTGTTGATGTTTTAACCGACTTACATGCATTTCTTTGATACCATGGGCTGCCTAAGATGGTATTTAGACTATAGAGGACACATGTAAAGATCCATGATCAATTGTAGACTCATTTGGCAACAATCTAGGAAGATCAAAGTCACTATATAAGGCTTATGTTGCAACATGCAACCACACTTCAACTTCTGATCATTTGAGGAGCACAACAGCAGACACAAGACCTTCCTAATCATCCATTAGACACGTGTAAGTACCCTTGACCCTTCTTAATTAAGTTTTGATTAGTATATAGCTTAAAAGTCAAACCGTCGTAATTACGGTTTGACTTAATGATAAAACACAAATGGTACAGTGTTTTGTCGAAAGGAAAGTTGTTATAAGTTGGTAATTATGTGGGCAATTAACCCTTAAAAGGGTACTCACTGATTCCCATCCTAGCTAGGTCGTTTGTCGAGTCAAACGTTGTCCGAAAAAGTCAACAGAACCATTAAACGCGTAATTAGCGATATAGAAGGCGTGTAACCAGTTTTATCATTCATATAACCTGATAATAAGTATAATAACTTATCTAAGCTTGTTTGATTCGACAACTTTCTGTTTTGAACCGTTCGGAACCGAAAGACGCAAACGTTTGACTTTTGCTTTGACTTCAGTTCTGACCCGGTTTTGATAGGTTTAAACATGCCGTAAAGTTCCATTAGGACCTAGTTACATGTTTGTATAACCCTCTGCCTTTATACCACTTAAATCCTTAAGTGTCCGACGTTTCCGTTAAATGCTTAAATATGGACCATAACGCCCTTATGACCATACAACAAGAATTTTGGAAATGTGAAAGTACAACAATCGTAGTTACTGATTATTAATCATGTCTGTAAATTTTTACATCAGTTGGACATATAGATTAGGAGTTATGCTCAATGACGTAATTAGAACGCTTCTTAATGATTAAACGGCGTCATTAGCATAAAGCCTATCTAAACCCAATCTTTGACACCAAAACTTTTACCCACTGATGTAATATAATATTTTGGGATTTTTGAAGATTTTTAATTATTTTTAAACTGATCATAAGCTAGGATTAGTGCCTTGATTCGGTAAATACCGAATATGCCCTTTTCGGCCATAAAATGAGTTTTACAAATCCTTTTGACACCAATCCAATTGCTACTGATTTCAAATAATAAATGGAGTGTTTTGAACCTGTTGAACTGATCTGAAAACTCAGAATCCTATATTAACCTGTAAATCGCTTAAAACGACATTATACGCGTATTAAACGCATAGTTAGGGTTTAAAACTATTTTTGGCATATAAGACTTATAACCAAATGTTATAACCTGTTAAAATAAACTATTTTACTGATTTATTCAGACCCAGATCACAGAAGTTAAATTAATCCCTTTTATAATCTTTAAAATGACCAAAATACCCCTACGGGGCTTAATATGAGATTAAACTCGTTTTGGGCATAATGGAAGATATCATACTGATATCACAACATATTTAAGGCATGTTAACTTAGGAAACCTGTTTAGGACTCTTACGGTACCCGTTACGCTTCATGCGTGTTCGGTTCGGTTTATGTAACTAGTTTACATAAATTAGCCGAAACGGGTCAAACCTTATCGGTTTTATCTCAAAATCCATAATGTGTATAATATTCCCACATTAAGCAAGTCTTCAAACTTATCGGGTCTAAATCACATTCTATCCGGTCTTCGCTTAATCGTGCGTACGAACCGTATCTTTAAAACTAACCGGTCTAAGCTTAAGCTTAACTAAAGACCCGTTAGGATTCTAATAGGTTATTATAAACCTTCGTTCCAGATAAGGAGAACCAGTAAAAGATACTTGCACTCGCTGATTTTGATTTATACTTGCTCAGGTAAATACTCTTAACTTATTTTCCCTATACGGGTTTGGGGTATGGTATATAAAATACCGCTTGGTCGGGCATTGAATCTTTAATTGTATGATGGTTAAAGTATTGATATGTCTCGTTTAAATTGTTTTGTTTGCTTAAAGCCTTTGGGGGGTTAATGACCATGTCCCGGATATCCCTGGCATCATTTTACGAAATGGCCACGACCTTAGCACACAGGTGTAGGCGTACACCTGTCAGTGTCTCATATACATAATGTGGTGTGTCTATTGATCTTTAACCCGGCTCGATCCGGGCTACTGAACGCATAAGTAACATGTAAATCCTTTACAAGTATTATATTCAAATAATTATCCCAAGTTATAAAATATTATTTGTGCCTTGTGCCTTAAATGCATTTTCTTAAACTCTTTTCAAAATGAGTCGGTTGATTGTATTTACCAGTGTAAACTGACGTATTTTCTTAAAAAGGTTAAGTGCAGGTACTACGCGTAATAGGCTGGCTTTTCTCCTAGCATCCACAATAAGTCTCGCAAGCTTGGATGTCATAGACTGTTGAACATTGTTTCCTTTTATTTTGATCTACCTGTCGATTTATATTCAACTACTTGTGATACTTAATATTACAATATTGTTTGGTTGAAATGAATCTATACTTTGCTTCCGCTGTGCATTTAAATATTGTGTTGTTTGACTATTATGTTACCAACCACGTCACGATACCCCCTACCGGGCCCACCGGTAATACGTGGAAATTCGGGGTGTGACAGGTTGGTATCAGAGCCAACATTGAGTGAATTAAACACTAGCCTTTTGTGTTTAATCTCAATGACACAATTGCACATTCCTAAATCTTCAAGTCTAGACAAAGAACATAGGAATAATCCAAAATGTTTTTATTTTATTTTAAATTTTGTCCTTTATTTTTCCTTGTTATTAACTTGTTTATATTAACAGGTTTAGCAATGCCGCCAAGATTCAGGCGAGGAGATTGAGGAAAAGGGCCAATCAGCGCCCATAAAGACCACGAGGCCGGGCCTTCGAGCCGGAGAACTCCTTCTTCTACAAGGAGTGCAGATCCACGAGAACCTTGGAGGATTTATGAGGAGCCTTCCAGACGATCTACGTCGTATAGCTCAACGCCTCCATATCATCACTCCTATAGGCCTCAGTCCGAGAATGAGCCCAACAACCCGCAACCTTCATACATACCCCTACAGCGATCCTCATCGCACCGTTCCTTCGACGACCCTACTCCTGTCTTTCGGGGCCAGTTTAACCCGGCAGACTATCTACCAGAACAAGGGGGCTTTAACCCACTAGGACCGGAGGATCATTTTTCAGGTGATCAAGCGATGGACATGGACGAGGACACAGATCCCGTCGAGCCTGCAACCGGAACCCCGAACCATCCTGTTGGGATCTCTGATGGTTCGTCTTTTCACGGAACACCATACCAAGGTCCGGATAGTCATCAGGCACGATTCGACCGGTGTGAGTGGTACTTTACACCATCTTACCATTCATCACCGCACCAGCAGCCGCAACAGCAGCAGCAAGATCCCTCTGGGGATCCACGTTTCGTGGCAGTCACGTCACCGCCACCACCGCCGCCAGTTCATCTAGAGCCTCCAGAACCACCAAGACGTAGGAGGACTGGCGCACGGATGTCAGCACGAGGAGGGGAGTTTCATTTCAGTACCCCTCAACACTCTAGTGGCAGCCACTACCCGCCAATATATGAAGACCCACAGATGGGTGGACCTTCAGTTCCAGTTTCAGAGGTGAATTCGGCACCTATTGCACCGCCATCACCAGGTTTTGGTAACCCTATCCCTGCATATACTGCTCCGGCAGCTTACAACCCATACGGACCGCCAGCATACCATAACTATAACTATGCCGAGGCCGACCCATACCAAGTGGCAGCAAACTACCTTGCCCAAAATCCTGAGGGACCATATGGAACCCCTTGGGGAATGGGACACCCAGCTCGTGGGTATCAAGTACCTGCTCAGCCACCGCTACAGTACCAGCCACCACGGTTTTCCCCACCAGAGCAGGAGGATCTCCGTCAAAGACTGGGCAGGGTTGAGCGAGACCTCGAGAGAGAGCGTAGGAAGAATCAGGGATTCATGAGTGGTTTGGCAAGTTTACTAAAGGGAAAGAAGAAACGGGATCGTTAAATCCCAATATGTACTATTGTATTTCCTTGTTTAATTCAAGTCCCTACGTGGATATTTATTTATTTATGTGTGTATGTAGTCCCTGCTTGGACATCTATCCTTGTACTTAGTCCCTACGTGGACTTTTCTATATTAGTCCCTGCGTTGACATTTACTTTTGTAAACAGTCCCTGTGAGGACATGTATTATCTGTATAGCTCCTGCGTGGGCAAGTGTTTCTGTGAAAAGTCCCGTTTAGGGCAAAGTGTACTACTTCTAAGTTTTAATGGAATGTAAGTTTATAAATTTCACCTTTGCTATGTTATGCATAATTAAATTATATATGAAATAAATAAATCGAAATCATTCCTTTTAAAAATCTATCTGCCTATTTTAATTTTAATTAAGGATCTTAAAGGTATAACCTAGCCTGCATGTCATTTTAAGACCTGGCCCAGATGGTAAAACCCATTAAAAATATTTAAATCCCTGTTAACATCTGAAAACATGTTAACACTCCTGGCAGACATGATTCATTAAAAATCACGTGTTATTATTATATAGGGATCTTTTCAAAGATTCCTAACCCAACTAAATGATCTCTGAATCATGGGTTAAATCATCAATAAATATGATCAGTTTTTTTTTTACCATCCATTGGTAATAGAATGCCTACGGGCCCTTCTCATTTTCATATGAGACAAAAGACAGTAATAGTCTGTGACCCTGTCTGATAAAAGTAATGAACTATGTTCAAACTTTAAAAGCCTTGATTCTCTGAAATCATAGCTTATGATTTAAATTGTCCCTGTGACTAGGCCTTATGTGCTAATAAAACTATTATTGTTTTATAATTAGGATAAATTATATTAGAAATCCTAAATAAATGTGAGTAATAAATTAACCATATATGGCCTATGATTACCGCGGTTAATAAAATTGCCATAAAAGACAATTCTATAATAAACTCACCAATAAATTATTGTCAATATGTAACAGTTCAAGCTACGTGGCCGACTCAAACGAGATCAATAGTCACCCAGGGAGAGAGCATGATAATGCCCGAGTAAATGTAGCGGGTGCAGAATTATAGGCAATGATAGATAATGCCGTAAATCGAGCTATGGATAGACAGCTCCATGAATCTAGTGGTACCCGTGCAAGGACCCAATCTGCACCACACTCTAGAACACCCTCCAGGACCCACACTGCCCACAACAGTAATTCTCACCACTCGTCAAACCAGAGGAGTGCTCCATCCCAAAGAGTCGTACAGAATCAAGAACCCCGTAATAAGGGTTGCTCCTATAAGTACTTCGTTTCGTGCAAACCCAGGGATTTCACTGGGGAAAAAGGAGCAGTAGATTGCATGACTTGGTTGGACGAGATGGATACGGTTGTGGATATCAGTGGTTGCAATAATAGGGATATTGTGAAATTCGTGTCTCAGTCTTTTAAGGGAGAAGCATTAGCTTGGTGGAGATCTTTGATCCAAGCTACGGGGAAAATCCCGTTGTACAATATGACCTGGGAACAGTTCATGTCGCTGATCAAGGAAAACTACTACCCTCAACATGAGGTTGAGAAGATTGAAGCTGACTTCTTGTCGCTGGTCATGAGAAACCTAGACTGTCAGACCTACCTTACCAGTTTCAACACCTTGTCAAGGTTGGTTCCATATTTGGTAACTCCGGAACCCAACCGTATAGCTCGATTCATTGGGGGTTTGGCCCCGGAGATCAAGGCAAGTGTGAAGGCCTCCAGACCAGCTACTTTTCGGTCTGCAGCGGACATATCATTGTCTCTTACCTTGGATGCGATCAGGCAGAAATCGCAGAGGGACGCTGATACCGAAAAGAGGAAGCGTGAGGATAACAACTCACGACGTTCAGACAAGAAGCATAAGGGAAACAATGACCACAAGAAGGGGTCAGATTTTAGGAAGGATGGTCACCAGACGGGTGAAAAACCCAGATGTAAAATCTGCAAGAGACAGCACTTTGGGAAGTGTAGGTATGAATCGAATTCGAATTCACAATCGAAAACTTTTGCATGTGGGTTGTGCAAGTCCAAGGAACACAAGACCTTGGATTGCAAAAAGATGAAGGATGCGACCTGCTACGGTTGCAATGAAAAGGGGCACATCAAGACCAATTGCCCAAAATACGCCAAGAAGCCTGAAGAGGCTAAGAAGACCAATGCTAGGGTCTTCAGGATGGATGCTAAGGAAGCCGTCAAGGACGACAATGTGATAACAGGTACCTTTCTCGTAAATGATGTTTATGCGAGAGTGTTATTTGATTCAGGCGCTGATAAGTCGTTCGTAGATAATAAGTTTTGTGAATTGCTAAAATTACCTGTTAAGACTTTAAGTGTGAAGTATGAGATGGAACTAGCAGATGGCACTTTAGAAACCACCTCAACCTTATTAGATGGATGTTTCATATCCATTAAGAACCACTCTTTTCCTTTGTCCCTACTTTCTTTGAAACTAGCCGGTTTCGACATAGTTTTAGGCATGGACTGGTTATCTCATAACCAGGCCCAGATTGTCTGCAATAAGAAGCAAGTGATGATCAAGACTCCGTCTGGTGAATCACTTACTATCCGGGGAGATACCCAGTATGGGCTGCCTAAGCAAATGTCTCTGCTCAAGGACTCTAAGTGTTTGAAGAAGGGTTGTGTCATCTACATGGCACAAGTGATTATTGAAGAGCCGAAGCCCAAGATTGGGGATATCCCCGTCATTTCTGAATACCCCGAAGTTTTTCCTGAAGAACTACCTGGTTTGCCACCAGATAGGCAAGTAGAATTCAGAATTGACATTATTCTAGGATCAGCACCAGTTGCAAGGGCGCCTTATAGATTGGCACCAACAGAGATGAAGGAATTGAGAACGCAGTTAGATGATTTACTAGCCAAAGGTTTCATCAAACCTAGTTCGTCTCCTTGGGGAGCACCAGTTTTATTTGTCAAGAAGAAGGACGGATCGATGCGTCTGTGCATCGACTACCGTGAGCTTAATAAGGTCACTATCAAGAATAGGTATCCTTTGCCCAGAATCGATGATCTGTTCGATCAACTGCAAGGGGCAAGTTTCTTCTCTAAGATTGACTTAAGATCAGGCTATCACCAACTGAAGGTTAGAGATGAAGACGTACACAAGACTGCATTTAGGACTCGTTATGGTCATTACGAGTTCCTAGTGATGCCTTTTGGGCTCACTAATGCATCGGCCGCGTTCATGGATCTCATGAATCGCGTTTGCAAGCCGCACTTAGATAAATTCGTCATCGTTTTCATCGATGATATCCTCATCTACTCGAAGAACCAAGCTGACCATGAGAAGCATCTTCACTGCATTCTGGAACTACTTCATAAAGAAAAGCTCTATGCCAAATTCTCGAAGTGTGAATTCTGGCTTCGAGAAGTCCAATTTCTTGGACATGTTGTTAGTAAGCGTGGTATCCAAGTAGATCCCGCTAAAGTTGAAGCTGTCATGAATTGGCATGAGCCAAAGACGCCTACAGAAATACGTAGCTTCCTAGGTTTGGCAGGATACTATAGGCGAGTCATTGAAAACTTCTCAAGGATTGCTGCACCCTGACTTCGCTGACACGTAAGAAGATTAAGTTTGACTGGGGTCCTAAGCAGCAGGAATCCTTCGATATTCTGAAACAAAAGTTGAGCAATGCTCCAGTACTGACATTGCCTGATGGAATAGAGGAGTTTGTAGTTTATTGTGATGCATCACACACCGGGATGGGATGTGTGCTTATGCAGAAAGGCAAAGTCATTGCCTATGCTTCACGCCAGTTAAAGGTGCACGAAAAGAATTACACCACCCATGACTTGGAATTGGGTGCCGTTGTATTCGCACTAAAACTGTGGAGGCACTACTTATATGGAATCAAATGCGTGATCTATTCTGATCACAAGAGCCTTCAACATCTGTTCAATCAGAAGGACTTGAACATGAGGCAACGCCGTTGGATGGAAACTCTGAATGATTACGATTGTGAAATAAGATACCATCCCGGCAAGGCGAATGTAGTCGCCGATGCCTTGAGTCGAAAGGAGAAGGTGAAACCCATCCGAATCAATGCCAAGCGCATGGAAATAAAGAACAATTTGATTGAAAGGTTGTTAGCTGCACAGAAGGAAGCTGTGTTGGAAGCTAACTATCCTAACGAAAAGCTAGGGGTAACTGAGGAGCAGTTAACACTTAGCAAGGACGGAATACTAAGATTGAATGGACGAATATGGGTTCCAATTTATGGGGGACTTCGAGATGTTATCCTCCAGGAAGCCCATAGTTCCAAATACTCCGTTCATCCTGGAGCAGATAAGATGTACCAGGACCTAAGGGCAAACAATTGGCGGATAGGCTTGAAGAAGTCTGTAGCTACCTATGTAGCTAAATGTTTGACGTGTGCGCAAGTAAAAGCAGAACATCAAAAGCCGTCAGGTTTGCTACAACAGCCTGAACTTCCCACATGGAAGTGGGAGATGGTGACGATGGATTTCATCACCAAGCTGCCAAAGACAAGGAAAGGCAATGATACTATATGGGTGATTGTTGATAGACTGACTAAGTCAGCTCATTTCTTACCCATCAAGGAGACTTATAGCTCCGACATGTTAGCCCAGTTATACGTAGATAAGATTGTAGCCTTACATGGCATACCTGTGTCTATCATCTCTGACCGAGATACTAGATACACGTCACATTTTTGGAAAAGCTTCCAACAATCTTTGGGCACGCGTTTGAATTTTAGTACGGCTTACCATCCTCAGACAGACGGTCAGAGTGAGCATACTATTCAAACGTTGGAAGACATGCTTCGTGCATGTGTGATTGATTTGGGTGGTAGTTGGGATAACCACCTACCACTAATTGAGTTCTCCTACAACAATAGCTACCACACCAGCATTAAGGTTGCGCCTTTCGAGGCCTTATATGGTAGAAAGTGTAGAACGCCCGTTTGTTGGGCGGAAGTTGGAGATGTCCAATTATCGGGACCAGAGATAGTGTTCGAAACGACGGACAAGATTGTCCAAATTCGTGACCGTCTCAAAGCTGCCCGAGATAGGCAAAAGAGCTACGCTGGTCCCAAGCGTAAATCTTATCACTTTGAAGTAGGTGATAAAGTCTTACTTAAAGTATCACCCTGGAAGGGAGTGATGCGGTTTGGTAAGAAAGGCAAGCTAAGCCCAAGATACATAGGACCTTTTGAGGTTATCGAACGTGTCGGGTCAGTTGCCTATAAGTTAAACTTACCTGAAGAGCTCAGTAGTATACACAATGTGTTCCACATCTGCAATCCGAAGAAGTGTTTCGCTGACGAATCACTGGTCATACCACATACAGATGTGCATATAGATGAAAGCTTGAAATTTGTGGAAAAACCATTGTCGATCGAGGATCGACAGGTTAAGAAGCTTCGAAGGAAGCATGTACCGATTGTAAAGGTCAAATGGGATGCCCGAAGAGGTCCCGAGTATACGTGGGAGGTTGAGTCCACAATGAAAGAAAAGTACCCTTATCTTTTTCAGTAAATCTCGAGGTCGAGATTTCTTTTAAGGGGGTGAGGATGTAACACCTCGAAAATTTACGTCCTATAATGTGTTGACACGTGTCATAGGTTTGAACGTGTGAAAGAATGTTCTTGAAGGACTAAAGTTGACAAACAATGAAACTATGTAAGTATAAGGGTTCAAAGTGTCAACAATGAATAAATATACTTTACAATAACCCTACATGATGTTTATAACCTTAAACGAATGGATCATGGATCATACGAAGCGAATGGTGAAAGAAAGTGAGAGATTACAAACTACAGGGGTTAAATGTGTCAACATGTTAAGATATACCTCTGAGTGACCTTTTAGCAAACCTGAAGCCTTGTAACGATTAATTATGCTCACTAGAATGCACCATAAAAATTTCACCAAGTTTCGTTACCGTATGAGAAAGTTATGATAAAATTCGTGTGCGAGGGGTTAGAAGCGTCAACATGGAAATTTATGACTTTTCGGGTAAACTCAAAGTGGCCAAGGGCTTCACAAAGTGGGTATAAGTCTTAAAGCCCCTAAATGTCAATTTTAAAGGTTTAAAATGCAAGAAATGAAGTGAAAGCGATGTTTAGGAGGACCGAGGGCTAAAAGTGCAATTAATAACAAGTTTGAAACCTGAACAGGAGGTCCAGGCGGGCCGCGTAAGACTTAACCATATCTTACGCGGGCCGCGTGACAGGTACCAGCGACAGAAACTAACAGACAGCTGTCTGTTGATGTTTTAACCGACTTACATGCATTTCTTTGATACCATGGGCTGCCTAAGATGGTATTTAGACTATAGAGGACACATGTAAAGATCCATGATCAATTGTAGACTCATTTGGCAACAATCTAGGAAGATCAAAGTCACTATATAAGGCTTATGTTGCAACATGCAACCACACTTCAACTTCTGATCATTTGAGGAGCACAACAGCAGACACAAGACCTTCCTAATCATCCATTAGACATGTGTAAGTACCCTTGACCCTTCTTAATTAAGTTTTGATTAGTATATAGCTTAAAAGTCAAACCGTCGTAATTACGGTTTGACTTAATGATAAAACACAAACGGTACAGTGTTTTGTCGAAAGGAAAGTTGTTATAAGTTGGTAATTATGTGGGCAATTAACCCTTAAAAGGGTACTCACTGATTCCCATCCTAGCTAGGTCGTCTGTCGAGTCAAACATTGTCCGAAAAAGTCAACAGAATCATTAAACGCGTAATTAGCGATATAGAAGGCGTGTAACCTGTTTTATCATTCATATAACCTGATAATAAGTATAATAACTTATCTAAGCTTGTTTGATTCGACAACTTTCTGTTTTGAACCGATTCGGAACCGAAAGACGCAAACGTTTGACTTTTGCTTTGACTTCAGTTCTGACCCGGTTTTGATAGGTTTAAACATGCCGTAAAGTTCCATTAGGACCTAGTTACATATTTGTATAACCCTCTGCGTTTATACCACTTAAATCCTTAAGTGTCCGACGTTTCCGTTAAATGCTTAAATATGGACCATAATGCCCTTATGACCATACAACAATAATTTTGGAAATGTGAAAGTACAACAATCGTAGTTACTGATTATTAATCATGTCTGTAAATTTTTACATCAGTTGGACATATAGATTAGGAGTTATGCTCATTGACGTAATTAGAACGCTTCTTAATGATTAAACGGCGTCATTAGCATAAAGCCTATCTAAACCCAATCTTTGACACCAAAAATTTTACCCACTGATGTAATATAATATTTTGGGATTTTTGAAGATTTTTAATTATTTTTAAACTGATCATAAGCTAGGATTAGTGCCTTGATTCGGTAAATACCGAATATGCCCTTTTCGGCCATAAAATGAGTTTTACAAATCCTTTTGACACCAATCCAATTGCTACTGATTTCAAACAATAAATGGAGTGTTTTGAACCTGTTGAACTGATCAGGAAAATCAGAATCCTATATTAACCCGTAAATCGCTTAAAACGACATTATACGCGTATTAAACGCATAGTTAGGGTTTAAAACTATTTTTGGCATATAAGACTTATAACCAAATGTTATAACCTGTTAAAATAAACTATTTTACTGATTTATTCAGACCCGGATCACAGAAGATAAATTAATCCATTTTATAATCTTTAAAATGACCAAAATACCCCTACGGGGCTTAATATGAGATTAAACTCGTTTTGGGAATAATGGAAGATATCATACTGATATCACAACATATTTAAGGCATGTTAACTTAGGAAACCTGTTTAGGACTCTTACGGTATCCGTTACGCTTCATGCGCGTTCGGTTCGGTTTATGTAACTAGTTTACATAAATTAGCCGAAACGGGTCAAACCTTATCGGTTTTATCTCAAAATCCAGAATGTGTATAATATTCCCACATTAAGAAAGTCTTCAAACTTGTCGGGTCTAAATCACATTCTATCCGGTCTTCGCTTAATCGTGAGTACGAACCGTATCTTTAAAACTAACCGGTCTAAGCTTAAGCTTAACTAAAGACCCGTTAGGATTCTAATAGGTTATTATAAACCTTCGTTGCAGATAAGGAGAACCAGTAAAAGATACTTGCACTCGCTGATTTTGATTTATACTTGCTCAGGTAAATACTCTTAACTTATTTTCCCTATACGGGCTTGGGGTACGGTATATAAAATACCGCTTGGTCGGGCATTGAATCTTTAATTGTATGATGGTTAAAGTATTGATATGTCTCGTTTAAATTGTTTTGTTTGCTTAAAGCCTTTGGGGGGTTAATGACCATGTCCCGGATATCCCTGGCATCATTTTACGAAATGGCCACGACCTTAGCACACAGGTGTAGGCGTACGCCTGTCAGTGTCTCATATACATAATGTGGTGTGTCTATTGATCTTTAACCCGGCTCGATCCGGGCTACTGAACGCATAAGTAACATGTAAATCCTTTACAAGTATTATATTCAAATAATTATCCCAAGTTATAAAATATTATTTGTGCCTTGTGCCTTAAATGCATTTTCTTAAACTCTTTTCAAAATGAGTCGATTGATTGTATTTAGAAGTGTAAACTGACGTATTTTCTTAAAAAGGTTAAGTGCAGGTACTACGCGTAATAGGCTGGCTTTTCTCCTAGCATCCACAATAAGTCTCGCAAGCTTGGATGTCATAGACTGTTGAACATTGTTTCCTTTTATTTTGATCTACCTGTGGATTTATATTCAACTACTTGTGATACTTAATATTACATTATTGTTTGGTTGAAATGAATCTATACTTTGCTTCCGCTGTGCATTTAAATATTGTGTTGTTTGACTATTATGTTACCAACCACGTCACGATACCCCCTACCGGGCCCACCGGTAATACGTGGAAATTCAGGGTGTGACAGCTACCATTGTAAAACATGGGTTTATCCCATCTATTTAATAAATAAAATCCGGTGTTTTCTAAACTCTGATATGTTTCCTAACTCCCGGTCCTATAGTGAAAATGCAACCCTTACGGACCGTAAGGGAGGAGTCTTACGATCCGTAAGCATGTCAAAATTCGTATATAAATAGCAGACTTTGGGACTGGAATTTGGGCGATTGAACGACGTAAAAACTCGTAATACACACTGAGTTACGTTCTGTTTACTATCAAAATCACTAATTAGTATAGCGGGGTGCTGCTACGATACAGGGTATTAACTCGATCGCTGCTACGATTCAATGTCCGATCGATGGAAACTATCTGATGGATGTTTTAGTTCTATCCTTTGTCATTCGTCGTGATTCCGACAGGATGTTTGAGTATCACCCGAACTCGGTGAATACTCTGTCATTCGTTGTGAATCCGATGGATGTTTAAGTGATTGCACTTTGTCATTCGTTGTGAGGGTTTTAATCTCGTGAGTTATCGTAATTGCTATATTAAGTTACCTACCTAGTTCGTATGCACTAGGTTACAAGGTTAAATCAATAGGCTAAGCTCTGCCTGTATAAATCTGCAATATATCAAGGATTATCTGTAGACTAAACTTTGGCCATAGGAATCTGCATGCTTATAAAGTGAGTCATTCTCTTTTTATCAAATTACTTTCAAAAAGCATGTTTATTTTCAAGGTTATAATTACAGGGATTAAGTTTATGTAATCACCATATTACAGCCGGTATGTGGGGTTTTGCATACATTACTTGATAATCTTCACCATTGGACAACGAGTTAGCCAATGGGTGATATGACCATAGTCACAGAAACGAGTCGAGTGACAAGTACCGAGGGTAGTTGGTTGATATAAAAACATTGTAATCGCTCTTAATACTGTAAATTATAACAAACAGGTCGTTTTATTAAATAGAATGATTCACTCAGTATTTTCCGCTGACAAAACCTTTTTAAAACGCTTTTCAGGTAATTACAGTAGATTGGAGTAAGAGATGGATACGGCACTGAAAGGCATCAAGAAGTGGCTTATTTATTAATTAAATCAAATTAAGAAATATTGTTTTATGTAATAAAATTTATCTTTATTAAAGCTACCATTGTAAAACATGGGTTTATCCCATCTATTTAATAAATAAAATCCGGTGTTTTCTAAACTCTGATATTTTTCCTAACTCCCGGTCTTGATCAATTTTCCGCTGCAACGTTTTCAAAATAATCACGGTACCACTGGGCTGTTTGCGACTCCCGATTCCGTCCATGGTGGGTCGGGGGTCGTGACAGAAGTCCTAATTACGACTAGGGATGCTTAGGAAAGGCTCTTGTGCTCCAGGAAGTTCCACAATTGAAGTAATGAGTGAATGATCAAAAGTTGCAAACATGAGGCCTTTATATAGTGGGTTTAATCCCACTAGATCATGCCATACAAGTCTACCAATGATCATTGATGCATTCCAAGTGTCCCTATACTCTAAAAACAAGTTTAGGCAGCACATGGTATTGCAAAATGGTAACATAAGTCGGTTAAAGGGCTGAACAGACACCTGTCTGTGTTTTCTGGTTCTGGCAGTCACAGGCGGCCCGGGTAAGGATTGGCAGTAGCCTTACGCGGCCCGCGTGAGGGTGGGGCTCAGGTAAACAAGTTTTAATTAATTGCAGTTTCGGCCCCCGGTCCTCCTAAAAGTTGTTTCGACTTTATTTCTTGCATTATGAGCCTTCTAAATTGACTTATAAGGACTTCAAGACTTATACCAACTTTGTTAAGTCCTTGGTTAACTTTTGATTACCCGAAAAGTCATAAATTTCTTCGTTGACGCTCTTAACCCTTCGTATACGAATTTTATCATAACTTTCTCATACGATAACGAAACTTGGTGAAATTTTTATCATGCATTCTAGTGAGCATAATTAATCGTTACAAGGCTTCGGGTTCGCTAAAAGGTCACTCAGAGGTATAACTTAAACATGTTGACACATTTAACCCCTGTAGTTTGTATTCTCTCATTTTCTTTCACAGTTAGCTTCGTATGATCCATGATTCATTCGTTTAAGGGTATAAACATCATGTAGGGTTATTGTGAAGTATAATTATCCATTGTTGACATTTTGAACCCTTATATTCCCATACTTTCTTTGTTTGTCATCTTTAGTCCTTCTAATTAAACCTTTAGACGTTTTAAGCCCATGACACGTGTCGATATAATATTGGACATGAAATTTCGAGGTGTCACGTCCTCACCCCCTTAAAAGAAATCTCGACCTCGAGATTTACTGAAATAAATGAGGGTATTTCTCTTTCATTGTGGACTCTACCTCCCACGTGTACTCGGGACGTCTACGGGCATCCCATTTCACCTTTACGATCGGTACATGTTTCCTTCGAAGCTTCTTAACCTGTCGATCCTCGATCGACATAGGTTTTTCAACAAACTTCAAGCTCTCTTCTATGTGCACATCTGTGTGTGGTATGACTAGTGATTCATCAGCTAGACATTTCTTCAGATTGCAGATGTGGAATACATTATGAATACCACTAAGCTCTTCGGGCAAATTTAGCTTATAAGCAACTAATCCGACACATTCGATGATCTCGAATGGTCCTATGTATCTCGGGCTTAACTTGCCTTTCTTACCAAATCGCATCACTCCCTTCCAGGGTGATACTTTAAGTAGTACTTTATCACCAACCTCAAACTTTAGAGGTTTACGCTTTAAATCCGTGTAGCTTTTCTGCCTATCTCTGGCAGCTTTCAAGCGATCACGAATCTGGACAATCTTGTCTGTCGTTTCAAAGACTATTTCAGGTCCTGTCAGCTGGACATCTCCAACTTCCGCCCAACAAACGGGAGTTCTGCACTTTCTACCGTACAAGGCCTCGAAGGGCGCAGCCTTGATGCTAGTATGGTAGCTATTGTTATAGGAGAACTCGATCAATGGCAGGTGGTTATCCCAACTACCACCTAAGTCAATTACACACGCACGAAGCATGTCTTCCAAAGTTTGGATTGTATGATCACTCTGTCCGTCCATCTGAGGATGGTAAGCCGTACTAAAATTTAAGCGCGTGCCCAAAGATTGTTGGAAACTTTTCCAAAAATGTGATGTGTATCTAGTATCTCTGTCAGAGATAACAGACACTGGTATGCCATGTAGCGATACAATCTTATCTACGTATAATTGGGCTAACATGTCAGAGCTATAGGTCTCCTTAATGGGTAGGAAATGTGCTGACTTAGTCAGTCTATCTACTATCACCCATATAGTATCATTTCCTTTCTTTGTCTTTGGTAACTTGGTGATGAAATCCATTGTCACCATTTCCCACTTACACGTGGGAAGTTCAGGCTGTTGTAGCATACCTGACGGCTTTTGATGTTCAGCTTTAACTTGTGCGCACGTCAAACATTTGGCTACATAAGTGGCTACAGATTTCTTCAAACCTATCCACCAATAGTTTGCCTTTAGATCCCGGTACATCTTATCAGCTCCAGGATGAACGGAATATTTAGAACTATGGGCTTCCTGGAGAATAACATCCCGAAGTCCTCCATAAACTGGAACCCATATTCGTCCATTTAGCCGTAGGATTCCGTCTTTACCATAGGATAACTGTTCTTCAGTTACTCCTAGCTTTTCAGCAAGATAGTTAACTTCCAATACAGCTTCCTTCTGCGCAGCTAACAACCTTTCATTCAAACTATTCTTTATTTCCATGCTCTTGGCATTTATTCTAATGGGTTTAATTCTTTCCTTTCTGCTCAAGGCATCAGCGACTACATTTGCCTTGCCTGGATGGTATCGGATTTCACAATCGTAATCATTCAACGTCTCCATCCATCGGCGCTGCCTCATGTTTAAATCCTTTTGGTTAAAGAGGTGTTGGAGGCTCTTGTGATCAGAATAGATCACACACTTGTTTCCATACAAATAATGCCTCCACAGTTTTAGTGCAAATACAACGGCACCCAACTCCAAGTCATGGGTGGTGTAGTTCTTCTCGTACACCTTTAACTGTCGAGAAGCATAGGCAATAACCTTGCCTTTCTGCATAAGCACACATCCCATTCCAGTGTGCGATGCGTCGCAGTAAACCACGAATTCCTCGATACCTTCAGACAATGTCAAAATAGGAGCATTGCTCAACTTTTGCTTGAGATTATCGAAGGATTCTTGCTGCTTAGGACCCCAATCGAACTTTATATTCTTACGAGTCAATGAAGTTAGGGGTGCAGCAATCCTTGAAAAATTTTCAATGAAACGCCTGTAATATCCTGCCAATCCCAAGAAGCTGCGAATCTCTGTAGGCGTCTTCAGCTCTTGCCAATTCATGACAACTTCAACTTTAGCGGGATCTACCTGGATTCCACGTTCACTAACCACATGTCCAAGAAATTGGACTTCCCGAAGCCAAAATTCACACTTAGAGAATTTGGCGTAGAGCTTTTCTCGATGAAGCAGTTTTAGAATGCAACGGAGGTGCTTCTCATGGTCAGATTGATTCTTCGAGTAAATAAGAATATCATCGATGAAGACGATGACAAATTTATCCATGAAGGGATTGCAGACGTGGTTCATGAGATCCATGAATGCGGCTGGTGCATTAGTGAGTCCGAAAGGCATCACTAAGAACTCATAATGACCGTAACGAGTCCTAAATGCAGTCTTATGTACATCTTCATCTTTGACCTTCAATTGATGATATCCTGACCTTAAGTCGATTTTGGAAAAATAACTTGCTCCCTGAAGCTGATCGAACAAGTCGTCGATCCTGGGTAATGGATACCGATTCTTGATGGTAACTTTGTTAAGCTCTCGATAATCGATGCACAGACGCATCGAGCCATCCTTTTTCTTCACAAACATGATTGGTGCTCCCCAAGGAGATGAGCTAGGTCTAATAAATCCTTTGGCTAACAAATCATCCAGTTGAGTTCTCAACTCTTTCATCTCTGTTGGTGCCAATCTGTAAGGTGCTCTTGCAACAGGTGCTGCTCCAGGAATAATGTCAATCCTGAATTCCACCTGCCTATATAGGGGTAAACCAGGTAGTTCTTCAGGGAACACTTCTGGATACTCAGAGATAATGGGTATGTCTTAGATCTTAGGTTTCGGCTCATCAATAGTCACTTGTGCCATGTAGATGACACAACCCTTCTTCAAACACTTAGAAGCCTTGAGCATAGACACTTGCTCAGGCAGTCCATATTGGGTATCTCCCTGAATGGTAAGTGATTCACCAGACGGAGTCTTGATCACCACTTGCTTCTTATTGCAGACAATCTGGGCTTGATTATGAGATAACCAGTCCATGCCTAAAACTATGTCGAAACCGGCTAACTTCAAAGGAAGTAGAAACAAAGGAAAAGAGTGGTTCCTAATGGATATGAAACATCCATCTAATACGGTTGAGGCGGTTTCTAAGGTGCCATCTGCTAACTCCACCTCATATTTCACACCTAGGGTTTTAACAGGTAAATTCAGTAATTTGCAAAACTTATTATCTACAAATGATTTATCAGCTCCTGAATCAAATAGCACTCTCGCATAAACATCATTTATGAGGAAGGTACCTGTGATCACATTATCGTCCTGAATAGTTTCCTTTGCATCCATCCTGAAGACCCTAGCATTGGTCTTTTTCCCATCCTCAGCTTTCTTAGCGATCTTTGGGCAATTGGATTTGATGTGCCCTTTTTCGTTGCAGCTGTAGCACGTAGCATCCTTGATTTTCTTACAGTCTAAGGTCTTGTGCTCAGAAGACTTGCAGATCCCACATGCCCTTGGCTGTGACTGGGATTTCAACTCAAGTCTGCACTTCCCGAAATGGTGCTTCTTACATATTTTACATTTGGGCTTATCACCCGACTGATGACCATCTTTCTTGGATCCAGAACTCTTTTTGTGGTCATTGTTTCCCCTATGTCTCTTATCCAATCGTCGTGTGTTATCATCCTCACGCTTCCTTTTCTCAGCATCAGTGTTTCTTAGCGATCTCTGCCTGACCGCGTCCAGAGTAAGGGACAATGATATATCAGCTGCAGACCGAAAAGTAGCCGGTCTGGAGGCCTTCACACTGGCCTTGATTTCTGGGGCTAAACCCCTAATGAAACGAGCTATTCTCTTGGGTTCCGGCGTTACGAGATAAGGAACCAACCTTGACATTATATTGAAGCTGGTAAGGTAGGCTTGGCAATCCAGGTTCTTCATAACCAAGGATAAGAAATCAGATTCAATCTTTTCTACCTCATGCTGAGGGCAGTAGTTTTCTCTAATCAATGTCATAAACTGATCCCATGTCAGATTGTACAATGGGATTTTCCCCGTAGCCTGGATCAAAGATCTCCACCAAGCTAATGCCTCCCCCTTGAATGACTGAGACACGAACTTTACCACATCCTTATCAGCGCACCCGCTGATATCAACCATGGTGTCCATCTCATCCAACCATGTCATGCAGTCTATAGCTCCTTTTTCCCCAGTGAAATCCCTGGGTTTGCATGAAACAAAATACTTGTAGGAGCAACCCTTATCACGGGGTCCTTGATTCAGTACGATCCTTTGAGATGGAACACTTTGCTGATTCGAAGAGTGACGATCGTCATCGTCTTTCTTTGGTTCTTCCTTCTTGGAGGGTGGCTTACTGTGAGCCTCAGAATGAGTCTTAGGCTTGGAATGGGGTACTGATTGGGCTCTGCTTCGAGTACCGCTTGACTCACTGTACTGCCTATCTAAGGCTTTTGTAACAGCATTGTCAATTAATGCTTGGAGCTCTGCGCCAGTCACATTGAACCTGGTGGCGTCATGATTCTCTCTTGGCCGACTATTGATCTCATCCGAGTCAGCCATTGTTTGAACTGTTACATAAGATATTGACAATAATTTATTTGGGAGTTTATTATGGAGAGTAGGGTTCGCACGGAAAGTGTGTTTTTCCTAGAAAGTCTAGGAAGCAATCTGGTCCATCCGATTGGTGTGTTTAAGGGTTGAGATTAAATCAATGGCAATCTTGTAATATTTGAGTTTAATTAATTGATTGTTTTAAATGAGTAGGGGCAATTTTGTCAAATAGCCGTTTTTTTAATCAATCACAACTCCTATTTTAAGCGAATTTCCTTCTCTCTCTCAACCCACATTCGGAAACCCCTAAAATCATACCAAATATACCTAAAATCATGGATGAAGATTTCCCCTCTTTCTCTTTCTCTCTCTCTCTCCCTCTCTAAACCCACCTCCAAAAACCGCCGTCGGCCACCCCTTCATCAAATCATCATCATCTTTAACAACAAATCCTTACCTAAAATCATGGATGAAGATTTCCCCTCTTTCTCTTTCTCTCTCTCTCTCTCTCCCTCTCTAAACTGTCACACCTCGACCACGTAGAACAACAATACGTGGCGGAAAACGTCGGGGAGTGTTGTAACAGAATCATTGTTTCATAACACATGGAAATTGAAATATTGTTTTATTGATTAAAGTAGTTACAATGTCATGACAATCAAAGAAACATAACATAAATAACTAGTCTTGCATCTTTTATTGTCGCTAAGGCCCAAGTCCGCCTAAGTGTATCTTGATAAATCCTATGCATCATATCCTGAAACACATGTGAAAATAGGTACGTCAGCATAAAAATGCCTGTGAGATACATAGGTTTATGAAAATAGGATTCATGACTTATTGTTTAAGAAAATGTTTAGTCATGAACCTTGTAATTTGATTTGTCTTGTAAATCATTTGAAAAATGATAAGATCAGATGATATGTATAAATAAGAGAATAATGTATGGTTAAATGAATAACCATATAAAAATGAGTTTGTATAATTTAAGTTGTTTGTAAAACAATGTATTGTGAAAAATAGGTTATTTGTATAAAATGTTATATGTCTCAATTTGAAATGGTTCATATAACGCTACGATATGTAATACCATACAATCACTTATATATAGGAATTACCAGCGGCGTATCCACCATGCTTGTATCATATTACACACGCCTCGTTACTCGAATCACTTACCCAAACAAACCACCAATGTAAGATGTCTATGTTTAAACCAATTGCCAAACGTATTGAATAATATGTCAAAATGTCTATGTCAATATGTAAATCATGTAATGTGTAACCAATGTCAACAATGTTTATGTGTCAAATGTAAATCATGTAATGTGTAACCAAAATGATATGTATGGCTAGTGAAATATATCAACTAAACCATATGCACAAAAACAAAGTATTGAAGTAAAACACGGTTTAAATCAAAGCTATGTTTTGTGGAAATGCATGCTATACTGATACAAATATCTATGCGGTATTGTGAGAATGCATACATCCAAGCCTTGAGACTGTGGCGATAAACCCTTAAATAAATTAAAGGTTTATCTTGTTGTAACTGTATATCGAATTCGGTCATTCCTTTCATCCCCACCTACTCGGGATGTCCGGAACGGGAGTTGTCAATTCCTATGGTACCACTACCTACTAACGAACGGCGTGATCAGTGTTAATGAATGTATTGTTCCATTTATACAAACCAAATATCATATCAAAATGTAAGCATGTGATGAAAACAAATGTACTAAGTATGCAATAGATGAACATACATAGCATGTGATGTGATGTGAAACGATGTACTAAGTATGAACTAAATGGACATACATAGCATGAAATGTAATGAAATCATGTACTATAAATGTACTAATGAACATAGCATGTATATGATGTGAAAGCATGAAAGTAACAAGTAGGCACATGTGTTTCACCCCAAAACAGTTTGAAAACTGTAAAAGAGGGGTCTATGTACTCACTTGAGATTGCTCAGAAGTCCTAAGATAACCACCAAGCAATGCTAGAGATCACGGATATCAAACGGCACCTAATATAGGTAACTAAATTAATAAACCGGACCTAAATCGGAAGATCGGATAGAATGAGGGTTCGTAAACCAAATGAGTATGGGAACTCGTGTAATATGGTTTAACAACGCCTACATACTAAATGAATCCTAACATAAGTGCTTATGACCCATTACGACCCGTTTAGGTAGCTTATGCTACTTTAACGCGTCGCTCGCGTGAAACGCGTTCGGACCGCCTAACTAGTCCTATGACAAGTAACATATGCCTTAACATGTCTAATATTGTTGTCAAATCAGTTTAGATGTCAAAAGTTATGTTACATATGTTTAAAATGAATTTTGGCATCAAAGGGGTATTTTGGTAATTTACCTAAGGCATATAAACTACCTATCATACAACTACTTAAACGAAGCGGCCATAAGGTATAACCTCGTAAGGTTATTCCCTATAAACTATGGTCACCTAAAGTGCTTGGTCGGATCCTAATGATCGACCAAACGGGTCGGGTTCGAAAGTATAAGCTATTGTTTAGATCGCTTACCTTACGACCCTAAATAAGCACTAAACTAAAAGTGACGAGCTAAGCATGTTAAAACATGCTTAACTAAGTTTAGAAAACAGGTTTGGTATCAAAACAAATGGTCTTGATACCCACAAGTAGTTTGGTTACAAAATACGCAAGAATACGTATTCTGACCGAAACTACGGCTCGTCACTGAGCCTAGATAACGTGGTAATCAGTAGGTATAGTCACTAGGGACTATAACCATCATGATCACGCTCACGTTATGAAGTTCAAACGAACTTCGCATCAACCATAAACTGGTCAATGCAGAAAGTCAAACAAAGTTCGACTTTCGGACTCGAAAAGCAATAAAAGAACGAAGGAACACTTACGAAGGGTCCCCGAATGCTAATCTAGATCAAAATAGCTCAGGTATGAAACAAAGGTTTCAACTTAGAGCACAAATGATCAGATTCTAGTGAGAAATGAAGTTGGGGTATGTGGGTATTTATAGTAAATGGACAACCGTTAGGATCATTTCTTGGAAAAGGGGGCACGATCTAAGCCGTACACTTGTTGGAAAGTTGTGGTAACTCATTTGCCATCCACCTTAAGAGTTTGACACTTAGCACTTGGCCTTTGGAGAGTGTTAAGGGCTGTTAAAAGCTGAAAAAAAAAACGTTTTGCTGCATCTGGCCCCTGTTTACGGACCTAGTTTGGCATATTTACAGTTTCAGTCCCTGCAACCTTAAAACTTGGTTTTCGATGCGTTTTTTTGACACGTTTAAGCCCCGATAACCCCATTTCAAAGCTCTAAAATGAAGTTAAAGTATAGGGAACTTAAAATGTGTTCAAAAATATCTCGGGTGTCGGTTCGTTTAGCCGTACGGTTACGTTGTTCGGTTAATTAGACGGAATGCGCATAAGCGCGAAAAATGATCCAAATGGCGTGACGAATGGATTTTTCTTATGTCAAACACTAAAATAAAATATTTTAGTGCTTACATAAATTTTTGGATGTCCGGATGTATTCAGAACGTAAGTTATGCGCGAAAATGCAAACTTGTGCACTTTTTGACGCTTTTTGTCCCTGAATGACCCCAAAAGTTTATTTTAGCATACCGAACCCCTCAAAGCCTATTTCTAAACTATGTAAAGGATATTTATGGTATGTTTAACTTATGGTCATGTTCCGGAATGTCTGTTACAGTTCAAATTGGCATACTTTCGCAGTTTGTCAAGTTTAGTCCCTGTAAGCGAATTAACTTGTTTTTGCCATACCAAAGCCTTCAAAACTTATTTCTAAGATATGTAAAGGTTATTTAAGGTATGTTAAGGCTATGTCACTATTCCGGAGTGTTTGTTGCATTAAACTGGTTATATTTATGCATTGGTGCGCGTATAACCTTCCAGAAAGCGATTTAGAGTTTGGAATTGAACAAAAATTGATATGTACAAATGATACACATATTTTTACAAATCCCAAGTATGAAATATAATATTTCATTGGTTCGGTATTTGTTTGATGGCCGTGGAGGCACAGATGTTACAGTCTCCCCTACTTTAGGAAATTTCGTCCCGAAATTTATTTAGAGGAAACTTGTGAGAGTTTAAAACATGAAGTTGAAAAGATCGAACAATATTGGTTAGGGTTCTGAACTTCTAGTAACCTTAATAACATTATGCTTGCAATGTAAGAGGGACACTTATATACAAGTATATGAAGCGTCATTGGTGCGTCCACCGTACCTCCATTACACCGTTCTCATTTTGTTATTGTTGTCGCTATCGGTTCTTACACAAAATAAATCTTACTGGGTTTCTGTGCACTAAATTTCATAATTATGTACGCGTCCATTATTAGACAATTCCTTGCACAGTTCACACAGTCTATTTTATAATGTGTAGGGTAAAACCAAATGAACAATCCTGTGATGAGTGTGACTAGACCGCCATAGAGTCCTTTTAATTAAATCAATAAATGATCTAAATAGACTATCAAGGAGTCTGTTCAGCTACATCACTAGATGTCGTCCTTTAACCAAATTGTGAATCAATCTTTTTGACTAGACCACTAAAGGGTCTCTTATGAATCAAGGAGTGGTACTATATAATCCAAGGGTCTTAACTATTACATAGAAGCCCATTAAGGATTTAAGGTAGTACCTTTTTGAATATCCTACTACGAATCCCTCATATGAAGATATGAAAGATTCTACGAGGATTTGGATAACGAATATCCAGAGTATCCAAACACAAAAATGCATAAAAGAAAACATAAGATGAATAAACACATAGTCGTATAACCACAAAGATTGTTTATTTGTTAATTTGTTTTGTTGACAGAGCACATGTATTTAAAGTACAATAGGAATCCATCTCGTGGATTTCATTTGGCACTTTAAACATTTACAAGAATCTATCTATAAAGATAGAAAGATTTTTAAAAGAGAAATTCGATTTCGATTATAAGGAACCGAAATGTCCGAATTCAGGTACATAAGGAATCCAATTAAGGACCCTGATTTGAATGATGATCATCCACAAGGGTCTAAATGTGAAGATAAAAAGATCCCATATGGATTTTAGATGTTGAAGATGTTTTGAAACCTTGCACTGGACGTGCTTATGTCAAAACATGAAGTAAAAATGCTTACGAAGTTGAGATGCTAGATATGCCAAGGCAACATATGAAGCAGAATTTGAAGGTTAAGTAAATGTATGAGGAAAATATATTTGGAAAACTATGCATTGGGTTCTAAAAAATGTTTTTGAAACCTTATATATAATACTTTTGAAATCATAAAGTAGGTTTTTAGATAAATATATTTATAAAAATGTTTTAAAATCATGCGAAATGAATTTTTGAAATTATGTATAAGGTTTTTGGAAAACATGAATGATGCTTTTGAAATCATGCACTTGATAAGAAAATATACCGTGTTAATATTGTTTTCAGACTATATAAAATATTCTGAAATTATGAAAATTGTTTTTTTTTTTAAAACCTAACCAATGTTTTTGAAATAACATATACAATGCATTTGAAAAAAATTGTTTTCAAACTATATGAAATGTTTTGAGATCATGAAGATTGTTTTTGAAATACTTGTACTGTGTATGTTGAGAAAATCAAAACGTAATGGGTATGAGATTTGAAACTACCCTTGGTTATCTAACCAAGGATTTAATGGCACAGATGTGTAAAAAGCACGATTACTCATAATTTCACTTTATTTCATGTACTTCGTTTCTTAGAATGAAACGAATACTTAAAATTTTTGGGGGAATCATGAGTGATCATTTGAGAGGGAGAATCACAAGAGTAGTTTGTAAGGAACATAGTTCCTTGATGTAGGTATCATAGGAAAAGTCATACACACATGTAACTACACTCGTATATCAGAACTGTGAACAACAATTTATTTATAATCAAACAGATTGTTTCACATTACAAGAAATAGAAGAAACAAAAGCATAAGACAACAACATCTTCTAATCAGCCAACTGCTCATCCGTGGGTTGGATTTGCATTAGCAAGCTTTGGGCATTTGTTCCTGAAATGGCTCGTATCGCCACAGTTGTAGCACGATCCAGGCGGAAAGCGAGCTTGAGTAGGGTTGACTTGGGGTTGATTTGGACCACTTTGGTTTGGGGTAAATCGACAAGCATTTGCCAGGTGACCGAGTCGCCCACATGATGTACACAGACGACACTGTAGGTGAGCTAAGTGGTGTGCATTACATTTGTCGCATATTGGGGCTGTTCCCTTGTATTGCTTCTTAACAGGTTGTGTTGACACCCGGATGGGTCCTGCTTGATTTGGTACTGCTGCAGTTGGACAAACCCTTGCCGTATGACCTATAAGTCCACAAGTTTGGCAATTGCGGCACTTCACACTAGCCTGATGATGAAGGCTACATTGGTTGCACAAGGGTGCAGTTCCGTTGTATGGCTTCCTAGCAGGGGGTTGAGCTGGTTGGTTGGGGATGGCTCGACCATTGTGAGCGACCACGGCGAAGTCCTGAGAAGCCTTTCGCTTCTTTGACTTCTTAGGGGATCCAGCCTGTTCATCCATGGTCTTTGATTCCTTGATTGGTTTCTTGGCTGGTGGTGCTGTCATTTGGCTAGGTCTTGCCTGTTTTGGTGCCACTGCTGCGGGTTTCCTTGAAACCTTACATTTCTTTGGTTTAGGTGAAGGCTTGGCTTCTGCTTCCTTTGGTGGCTCCTGAGTGGCTCCATTTTTTAGACGAGACATGGCAATGCCTAGATCCACAGACTTCAGTATCACTTCGCCTATTTATTGGGCAAATTTGGCTGTTTGCTCGGACATTTGACCGGTGCTGAGAGGAAGAGACATTCTAGAAGAAAATGAAAGACATAGGAAGAAACAAGTGAAACGTCATCGGGTAAATAATGCAGAATGGTAATGCATAAGAATTTGCGATCATTTGTTTGTTATCTAACGCAAACAAATGAGACAGTGACAAATCAAAGTACATGGGTCAAAAATAATGTATCGCGAAGACATGCTCGCCTATAAGTGAACACTCATCCCAAGAATTCCCAGGTAAGCACAACTGGTCTCGCGTCTGATGAGATGTATACGAAGTGCTTGCCTAGACAGAAAACCCAGAATACAGGCATTCACCCTTCCAGTTTGCACGTGTTCACATTATTTAAAACCCAAAACCTTGACGAGGTTTTGAAAACTCAAAGGGGTTCAAAACCTTACAATAGAGGGTTCAAAACCTAGTAATCAATCATCCTAGAACAGATGATTAGTTTTCAAAGCGGTTTTGAAATTTATGTTCTTGTTGTGGTTGTCGCCTAAGGATAGGTGACAGTATTGTTTTATGACTAAACGCAAGTAAACTCGCGTTAGGGTCCTAGGAAGGTTATAGACTAGGTCAAAGTATTACTAATAACCTAATACCCTATAACCATGAGCTCTGATACCAACTTTTCTGTCACACCCCGACCACGTAGAACAACAATACGTGGCGGAAAACGTCGGGGAGTGTTGTAACAGAATCATTGTTTCATAACACATGGAAATTGAAATATTGTTTTATTTATTAAAGTAGTTACAATGTCATGACAATCAAAGAAACATAACATAAATAACTAGTCTTGCATCTTTTATTGTCGCTAAGGCCCAAGTCCGCCTAAGTGTATCTTGATAAATCCTATGCATCATATCCTGAAACACATGTGAAAATAGGTACGTCAGCATAAAAATGCCTGTGAGATACAAAGGTTTATGAAAATAGGATTCATGACTTATTGTTTAAGAAAATGTTTAGTCATGAACCTTGTAATTTGATTTGTCTTGTAAATCATTTGAAAAATGATAAGATCAGATGATATGTATAAATAAGAGAATAATGTATGGTTAAATGAATAACCATATAAAAATGAGTTTGTATAATTTAAGTTGTTTGTAAAACAATGTATTGTGAAAAATAGGTTATTTGTATAAAATGTTATATGTCTCAATTTGAAATGGTTCATATAACGCTACGATATGTAATACCATACAATCACTTATATATAGGAAGTACCAGCGGCGTATCCACCATGCTTGTATCATATTACACACGCCTCGTTACTCGAATCACTTACCCAAACAAACCACCAATGTAAGATGTCTATGTTTAAACCAATTGCCAAACGTATTGAATAATATGTCAAAATGTCTATGTCAATATGTAAATCATGTAATGTGTAACCAATGTCAACAATGTTTATGTGTCAAATGTAAATCATGTAATGTGTAACCAAAATGATATGTATGGCTAGTGAAATATATCAACTAAACCATATGCACAAAAACAAAGTATTGAAGTAAAACACGGTTTAAATCAAAGCTATGTTTTGTGGAAATGCATGCTATACTGATACAAATATCTATGCGGTATTGTGAGAATGCATACATCCAAGCCTTGAGACTGTGGCGATAAACCCTTAAATAAATTAAAGGTTTATCTTGTTGTAACTGTATATCGAATTCGGTCATTCCTTTCATCCCCACCTACCCGGGATGTCCGGAACGAGAGTTGTCAATTCCTATGGTACCACTACCTACTAACGAACGGCGTGATCGGTGTTAATGAATGTATTGTTCCATTTATACAAACCAAATATCATATCAAAATGTAAGCATGTGATGAAAACAAATGTACTAAGTATGCAATAGATGAACATACATAGCATGTGATGTGATGTGAAACGATGTACTAAGTATGAACTAAATGGACATACATAGCATGAAATGTAATGAAATCATGTACTATAAATGTACTAATGAACATAGCATGTATATGATGTGAAAGCATGAAAGTAACAAGTAGGCACATGTGTTTCACCCCAAAACAGTTTGAAAACGGTAAAAGAGGGGTCTATGTACTCACTTGAGATTGCTCAGAAGTCCTAAGATAACCACCAAGCAATGCTAGAGATCACGGATATCAAACGGCACCTAATATAGGTAACTGCATTAATAAACCGGACCTAAATCGGAAGATCGGATAGAATGAGGGTTCGTAAACCAAATGAGTATGGGAACTCGTGTAATATGGTTTAACAACGCCTACATACTAAATGAATCCTAACATAAGTGCTTATGACCCATTACGACCCGTTTAGGTAGCTTATGCTACTTTAACGCGTCGCTCGCGTGAAACACGTTCGGACCGCCTAACTAGTCCTATGACAAGTAACATATGCCTTAACATGTCTAATATTGTTGTCAAATCAGTTTAGATGTCAAAAGTTATGTTACATATGTTTAAAATGAATTTTGGCATCAAAGGGGTATTTTGGTAATTTACCTAAGGCATATAAACTACCTATCATACAACTACTTAAACGAAGCGACCATAAGGTATAACCTCGTAAGGTTATTCCCTATAAACTATGGTCACCTAAAGTGCTTGGTCGGATCCTAATGATTGACCAAACGGGTCGGGTTCGAAAGTATAAGCGATTGTTTAGATCGCTTACCTTACGACCCTAAATAAGCACTAAACTAAAAGTGACGAGCTAAGCATGTTAAAACATGCTTAACTAAGTTTAGAAAACAGGTTTGGTATCAAAACAAATGGTCTTGATACCCACAAGTAGTTTGGTTACAAAATACGCAAGAATATGTATTCTGACCGAAACTACGGCTCGTCACTGAGCCTAGATAACGTGGTAATCAGTAGGTATAGTCATTAGGGACTATAACCATCGTGATCACGCTCATGTTATGAAGTTCAAACGAACTTCGCATCGACCATAAACTGGTCAATGCAGAAAGTCAAACAAAGTTCGACTTTCGGACTCGAAAAGCAATAAAAGAACGAAGGAACACTTACGAAGGGTCCCCGAATGCTAATCTAGATCAAAATAGCTCAGGTATGAAACAAATGTTTCAACTTAGAGTACAAATGATCAGATTCTAGTGAGAAATGAAGTTGGGGTATGTGGGTATTTATAGTAAATGGACAACCGTTAGGATCATTTCTTGGAAAAGGGGGCACGATCTAAGCCGTACACTTGTTGGAAAGTTGTGGTAACTCATTTGCCATCCACCATAAGAGTTTGACACTTGGCACTTGGCCTTTGGAGAGTGTTAAGGGCTTTTAAAAGCTGAAAAAAAAACGTTTTGCTGCATCTGGCCCCTGTTTACGGACCTAGTTTGGCAGATTTACAGTTTCAGTCCCTGCAACCTCAAAACTTGGTTTTCGATGCGTTTTTTTGACACGTTTAAGCCCCGTTAACCCCATTTCAAAGCTCTAAAATGAAGTTAAAGTATAGGGAACTTAAAATGTGTTCAAAAATATCTCGGGTGTCGGTTCGTTTAGCCGTACGGTTACGTTGTTCGGTTAATTACGACGGAATGCGCATAAGCGCGAAAAATGATCCAAATGGCGTGACGAATGGATTTTTCTTATGCCACACACTAAAATAAAATATTTTAGTGCTTACATAAATTTTTGGATGTCCGGATGTATTCAGAACGTAAGTTATGCGCGAAAATGCAAACTTGTGCACTTTTTGACGCTTTTTGTCCCTGAATGACCCCAAAAGTTTATTTTAGCATACCGAACCCCTAAAAGCCTATTTCTAAGCTATGTAAAGGATATTTATGGTATGTTTAACTTATGTTCATGTTCCGGAATGTCTGTTACAGTTCAAATTGGCATACTTTCACAGTTTGTCAAGTTTAGTCCCTGTAAGCGAATTAACTTGTTTTTGCCATACCAAAGCCTTCAAAACTTATTTCTAAGTTATGTAAAGGTTATTTAAGGTATGTTAAGCCTATGTCACTATTCCGGAGTGTTTGTTGCATTAAACTGATTATATTTATGCATTGGTGCGCATATAACCTTCCAGAAAGCGATTTAGAGTTTGGAATTGAACAAACATTGATATGTGCAAATGATACACATATTTTTACAAATCCCAAGTATGAAATATAATATTTCATTGGTTCGGTATTTGTTTGATGGCCGTGGAGGCACAGGTGTTACATCTAGGAAGCAATCTGGTCCATCCGATTGGTGTGTTTAAGGGTTGAGATTAAATCAATGGCAATCTTGTAATATTTGAGTTTAATTAATTGATTGTTTTAAATGAGTAGGGGCAATTTTGTCTAATAGCCATTTTTTTAATCAATCACAACTCCTATTTTTAAGCGAATTTCCTTCTCTCTCTCAACCCACATTCGGAAACCCCTAAAATCATACCAAATATACCTAAAATCATGGATGAAGATTTCCCCTCTTTCTCTTTCTCTCTCTCTCTCTCTCCCTCTCTAAACCCACCTCCAAAAACCGCCGTCGGCCACCCCTTCATCAAATCATCATCATCTTTAACAACAAATCCTTATCATTACCTAAAACACCCCCACCCTCTACCGTTGACGGAGCCACCACCGCCATTCTACGGCCGACGCCACCACTCCGCCTCCCCTGAAACAATACACGACTAGCCGGAGACGTGGTTCTAACAAGATCTGAAAGACTGAGAAGAAAATATAACGGGGCCAGGGCTTACCGGAGAAGAAAACGCGACCCAAGCGACCAGAAATCTGCTTGCTGTTAAAACACAGCGTCAAGAAATCTGCTTGCTGTTAAAACACAATGTCCCGCAATCTGCTTGTTGTTAAAACACAGCGTCAAGGAAAACTGCTTGCTGTTAAAACACAATGTCAAGAAATCTGCTTGCTGTTAAAACACAATGTCAAAAATCCTCCAGGAATCTGCTTGCTGTTAAAACACAGCGTCAAGAAATCTGCTTGCTGTTAAAACACAATGGCCAGCAATCTGCTTGCTGTTAAAACAGCGTCAAGAGTGTTAAAATGCAAAAGAACTGTTAAAACACATTCAGGGTGTTAAACACAACCTGATTATATATTGACTTCAGAGTGTTAAAACACACTGACTTCAACCTCTCTGACTTCAGAGTGTTAAAACACATTCAGAGTGTTAAAATGCAAAAGAACTGTTAAAACACAACCTGACTATATATTGACTTCAGTGTGTTAAAACACACTGACTTCAACCTCTCTGACTGGTAAAACATATCACCAAGACCTGCTGATAGTTTTCCAGATAAACACATTTCGTGATATTTGGAAGAGATTTAGATTCAAAAACAACAATAATTCCGAAAATCAGGGACAAAAATCGGTTACAATTAGATATCATGCAAATTTTAGTTAACGAAGATACATTCCAAAAATAAAATTAAAATGTGAAATTACATGATAGCCCTTCTACTTAAAATCCCTCAATGACACATGTCCAATTCTTATTCCTTCCTAGACTTTCTAGGAAAAATAGACTTTCCACCCAACTCCTACTCTATTATGGAATTGCCTTTTATGTCAATTCATCAACCATGGTAAACATAGACCATATTTGGTTAATTTGCTAATCATAGTTATTTAGGATTTCTATTATAATTTATCCTAATTATAAAACAATAACAGTATTATTAGTAGCACAAAAGGCCTAGTCACAAGGACATTTTTAAATCATAAGCCATGATTTCAGAGAATCAAGGCATTAATGTTTGAGCATAGTTTATTAACTTTCTCTGACAGGGAGTCGTAGACTACTACTGTCTTTTGTCTTATATGACAATGAGCAGGGCCCGTAGGCACCATATTACCAATGGATGGTCAACATATGATCATCTTAATTGATGATTTAAACCCATGATTTATAGATCATTAAGTTGGGTTAGGAAATCCTTTGAAGAATCCTATTATAAGAATGACGTGTGTGATTTTAACGAATCACGTCTGCCAGGAGCGTTAACATGTTTTCAGATGTCAACAGGGATTTGAATCTTTTTAACAGGTCTTACCATCTTGGCCAAGTCTTATAACGACATTCAGGCTAGGCTATACCTTTAAGATTCTTCGTTAATATTTAAATAGGCAGATTATTTTTTAAAAGAATGATTTTTGATTTATTTATTTCATGTATAATATATTTATGCATATAATGACAAAATAAAATTTATAAACTTAACATTCCATTAATCATTAAAGGAGTACACATTGCCCTAAACGGGACTTTTAACAAAACAACTTACCCACGCAGGGGCTAAACTGAAATACAAGTCCACGCAGGGACCAATTACTTAAATGGATGTCCACGCAGGGACTAAAAAGACAAGTCCACGCAGGGACTAAATACATAGATAAATGTCCATGCAGGGACTTGATTTAAATAAGGAAATACAACAATACATATAGAGATTCAATGATCCCTCTTCTTCTTTCCTTTTAACAAGCCTGCCAGGCCCTTGAGAAATCCCCGATTGTTCCTACATTCTTCTTGAAATTCCCGTTCCACCCTGTTTAGTCTGTGGAGGATTTCCTCCTGTTCTGGTGGGGAAAACCGTGGTGGCTGTGGCTGAATCGGAGGTCGAGCAGGTATTTGATACCCATGAGTTGGGTATCCCACTCCCCAGGGAGCTCCATATGGTCCTTCAGGATGAAGGGCGTTGTAGTTAGCTGCTACGAGGTATGGGTCGGCTTCAGCATAATTATAGTTTGTGTGAGCCGGCTGCTCAAATGGATTATACGCTGTTGACCCAGCGTATGTAGGAATCGGGTTACCAAAACCCAATGGTAGTGGTGGTGCAACTGGTGCAGAATTCACCTCTGGAACTGGGTTTGAGGGCCCACCCGTTTGTGGGTCTTCATGCAGTGGCGGATAGTGACTGCCACTTGAGTGATGGGGGGTGCTAAAGTGAAAATCCCCTCCTCGCGCAGATATTCGTGCGCCTGTTCTCCTACGCCTTGGTGGTTCTGGAGGTGCTTGATGAACGGGCGGCGGTGGTGGCGGTGGCGTGACTGCCACGAAAGGCGAATCCTCGGAGGGATCCTGCTGCTGCTGCTGCGGGTTATGAGAGGGGGTAAAATACCACTCATATTGGTTAAACCTCGCTTGATAACTGTCTGGACCACGGTAGGGTGATCCGTGGAAGGATGAACCATCAGAGACCTCAATAGGGTGTGTGGGGGTTCCAGTCGGTGGTTCCATAGGGTCGGTGTCCTCATCCATATCCATGCGCGATCGCCGGAAAAGTGATCCTCCGGTCCCAATGGGTTAAAACCCACTGGTTCTTGAATATAGTTTGCCAGGTTAAACCGGCCCTGAAAGACAGTAGTGGGGTCGCCGAAGGAATGGTGCGAAAGGGATCGCTGGAGAGGTATATATGAAGGTTGTGGGTTATCGGGCTCGTTTTCTGATTGCGGCCCAAAGGAGTGTCGATAAGGAGGCGTTGAGCTATGCGAGATAGATCGTCTAGCGGGCTCCAAGTGGGTCCTCCAGTTTCCTTGCGGATCGGCACTCATAGTAGTAGAAGGAGTCCGCCAGTGTGAAGGCCCGACTTCGTGATCGTTGGGGGCACTGATTGGCCACTTACCTCTTCCTCCTCTTTGGAATCTTGGCGGCATTGTTAAACCTGTCAACATAACCAAAGATAACAACAAGAACATATATAAAATAAAAGACAAAAAAAAAAAAACAAAACAGAATTTGTCCTATGTTATTTGTCTAGACTCGAAAATTTAGGAATGTGCAATTGTGTAACTGAGATTAAACACAAAAGGCTAGTGTTTAATTCACTCAGTGTTGGCTCTGATACCAACCTGTCACACCCCGATATTTCCACGTATTACCGGTGGGCCTGGTGGGGGAGTATCGTGACGTAGTTGATATCATCATAGTCAAACAACACAATATTTAAATGCACAGCGGAAGCAAAAGATAGTTTCATTTCAACTTTAATAAATTGTAATATTAAGTATCACAAACAGTTGAAAGTAATCCACAGGTGGATCAAAATAAAAAGGAAACATTGTTCAACAGTTTTATGTCATCCAAGCTTGCGAGACTTATTGTGGATGCTAGGAGAAAGCCAGCCTATTACGGGTAGTACCTGCACTTAACCTTTTTGGGAAAATACGTCAGTTTACACTGGTAAATACAATTAACTGACTCATTTTAGAAGGTTTAATAAAATTGATTTGAATGCACGTGGCACAAACTTTTTATAACAAGCTTTGACCCGACAAATGATCTAGTTAGAATGGGAATTAGAGGGTGCCCTTTTAAGGGTTTATTGCCCACATAAATACCAACTTATAACTACTTTTAGTTTGACTAAACACTGAACCATTAGTGATTAATCGATAAGTCAAACCTTAATTACGACGGTTTGACTTTTAAGCTAATAACTAAGTAAATCACGATTAAGGAAGGTTAAGGATACTTACCGAAGTCCTAATTACGACTAGGGATGCTTAGGAAAGGCTCTTGTGCTCCAGGAAGTTCCACAATTGAAGTAATGAGTGAATGATCAAAAGTTACAAACATGAGGCCTTTATATAGTGGGTTTAATCCCACTAGGTCATGCCATACAAGTCTACCAATGATCATTGATGCATTCCAAGTGTCCCTATACTCTAAAAACAAGTTTAGGCAGCACATGGTATTGCAAAATGGCAACATAAGTCGGTTAAAGGGCTGAACAGACACCTGTCTGTGTTTTCTGGTTCTGGCAGTCGCAGGCGGCCCGCGTAAGGATTGGCAGTAGCCTTACGCGGCCCGCGTGAGGGTGGGGTCAGGTAAACAAGTTTTAATTAATTGCAGTTTTGGCCCCCGGTCCTCCTAAAAGTTGTTTCGACTTTATTTCTTGCATTATGAGCCCTTTAAATTGACTTATAAGGACTTCAAGACTTATACCAACTTTGTTAAGTCCTTGGTTAACTTTTGATTACCCGAAAAGTCATAAATTTCTTCGTTGACGCTCTTAACCCTTCGTATACGAATTTTATCACAACTTTCTCATACGATAACGAAACTTAGTGAAATTTTTATCATGCATTCTAGTGAGCATAATTAATCGTTACAAGGCTTCGGGTTCGCTAAAAGGTCACTCAGAGGTATAACTTAAACATGTTGACACATTTAACCCCTGTAGTTTGTATTCTCTCACTTTCTTTCACAGTTAGCTTCGTATGATCCATGATTCATTCGTTTAAGGGTATAAACATCATGTTGGGTTATTGTGAAGTATAATTATCCATTGTTGACATTTTGAACCCTTATATTCCCATACTTTCTTTGTTTGTCATCTTTAGTCCTTCTAATTAAACCTTTACACGTTTTAAGCCCATGACACGTGTCGATATAATATTGGACATGAAATTTCGAGGTGTCACACTATTGAGTTTCAAAAAAGGGGATTACCGCACTGTCATACTTTAATCTGGGTCACGGCAGCCGATAGAATACGAGACGCTTCAAATGTAGATAGTTACATTACTGCTGAGTTCCTGGATCAAAATTCTGAGCCTCTTTTGTATCAGACAATTACTGAATGCATGATTCATGGCCCGTGCGGGTTGCCCAATCCTAACGCTCCTTGTATGCGTGAAGGTAAATGTTCAAAGCATTTTCCAAAGTCGTTTGAAGCCGCTACGCTGTTTGACAAGGATGGCTATGTTCATTACAAAAGACATGCTACCAACTATCATGTGTCGAGGAATGGCCTCCAAATTGATTGCGGTTATGTTGATCCATACAATAAACGTCTATGCAGCCGTTTCAATGCGCGCATTAATGTTGAATATTGTGGTTGGAACATGATGATTAAGTACCTCTTTAAATAAATCTCTAAGGGAGCTGATCGTATTAAGTTTGCAATTCGTAAGTCTGAAACTCATTCACCATCTACATCGTCTACATCGTCTGATGCGCCTCCTGTGGTTGATGAAATTCAAAACTTTCTAGACGGCCGGTTTATTTGCCCACATGAAGCTTCGTGGAGAATTTTGAATTTCTCAATTCATGAACGCAGTCCTTCGGTCCAAGTCTTAGCTGTTCACTTGGAGAATATGCAAAATGTTACTTTTAAGGAGAGAAGCAAATTGCAATCTGTCATCAACAACCCGTCTTTTGGAAACACGACTTTAACTGAATGGTTCTCTAATAACAACAAGGACTCTAATGGATTGGACCTTACCTATAGCGATTATCCATCAAGATACCGTTGGGAGTTATCCGCTAAAGTATGGATTCGTAGAGTCCAAGCAAGACCTGCAGCAATTGGACGCCTTGTGTACGTACATCCCACAGCTGGTGAACTTTTCTATTTGCTCCTACTCCTTTGTCATCAAAAAGGTTGCAATTCCTACTCCGATGTACGTACCGTGTCTTCTGTTACATACACAACTTTTCGAGGGGCATGTGAGGCGTTGGGTCTATTAGGTGATGACAGAGAGTGGGCTGAAGCGTTCACTAAAGCATCAGCGTGGGCCACATCTTCAGAGTTAAGGTCTCTTTTCTGTCATTTGCTTTTATTTTGTGAGGTCAGTAACCCTTTAGTTTTATGGCAATCAGAGTGGAAAAAGATGGCTGATGATCTACTCTTGACTCTTAACTCTACTTTGTCAAATCCGACCTCACTTGTGAACGATTTTGATTTGCAACATCAAGTCCTATTAGCGCTTGAAAAAATATTGAATTCCACTACTCCCTCTAAATCGCTTTAGGATTTCGGCCTTCCTTTACCCTCTGAGAGTATCCTTGCAACTTTGAGAAATCGCCTTTTGTTAGAGGAAGTCAGTTATGATAGATCAGCACTGAGTCTACAACATTTGCAAATGCATTCACAACTAAATATGGCCCAACTTCATGTTTACAATGCAGTTAGAGATTCATATTTTAATAAAACTCAGTTGTTACTGTTTGTTTACGGGCACGGTGGCACCGGGAAAACTTTTTTGTGGAATACGATCATTTCTTTCTTTAGATCCATTGGGAAGATTGTGTTAGCAGTGGCTGCATCAAGAATTGCCTCCCTTCTTTTACCATCGGGAAGAACGGCTCATTCTCGATTCAAAATACCTATGGATCTTACAGAACAATCAACGTGTTATATCAAGAAAAAAACGCAGTTGGGCGACCTTTTAAAACAGACATCATTAGTAATTTGGGATGAAGCCCCCATGAGTGATCGCCGTTGTTTTGAGTGTCTTGATAGATCATTGAAAGATGTTTTGGGAAACGATACGGACCTCTTTGGTGGTATGTCTATACTTCTAGGAGGTGATTTTAGGCAAACTCTCCCGGTCAAACCGAAAAGTACCCGGTCTGAGATTCTCAATTCAACGTTACCAAGGTCTTATCTGTGGCCATCTTTCAAAGTATACACACTAACCCAGAACATGCGTCTCAATGGGGATACTCAAAGCTCATCTACTACTCAAACATCTGCTATGTTTGCGTCATGGTTGTTAGATATTGGAAATGGTTTGATTGGCGAACCCGATGCAGATGATCCCCATAATACAAAAACCGTTGAAATCTCACCAGACTTTCTTATTCAACAAGAAGCAAACAGTCTTCAATCTTTAATCAACTTTGTTTATGATGATTCAATACTCAAAGATCCATGCGCTAACAATTTGTCAACTAGAGCAATCGTGTGTCCAAAAAATGATACAGCTGACAAGATCAACAACATGATTTTAAATATGACTCCTGGAGAAATCAAATCTTATACAAGTCACGACTCTATGATACCTCGTATGCAAAACTCGGTAGATTCTGAAACTTTGTATCCAAAGGAATATTTAAATCAGCTAAGTTTTTATGGCATCCCTCCTCATAAATTAGACTTAAAAGTTAATACTCTTGTAATATTGCTCAGAAACATAAACCAAACACTCGATCTATGCAATGGCACACGTTTGTTAGTATCCCAATTGTTACCAAAAGTTATAGAGGCATATATAATAACAGGCATATCAACAGGAAAACGTGTGTATATACCTAGAATTAAATTTGTGCATAATAATAAAGACTTACCATTTGTTTTCACAAGATGCCAATTCCCAATAAAAGTGTGCTATGCTATGACTATAAATAAAAGCCAAGGCCAATCTCTTAAAAAAATAGGTGTTTATCTTCCACAACCTGTCTTTACTCACGGACAATTATACGTTGCCTTCTCGCGAGCAACATCTCCAAATTCACTTAAAATTTTTATTACGTGTAATGAAGATAATACTTTGAACACTACAAAAAATGTGGTGTTTTCTGAGTTCTTGCAAAAACTAAACCACAATGAGGTCATTCTTACAAAATATTCGTTCTACATATTTTTCCTACATTTTCAAATTCTATGACAACACAATATTATATGTAACAATGCTTTCAAACAGGTGCACACAAATGCAGCATGAGAACATTTCCTCTTCAAATTTCTGATCCAGGAAGACCTGAACAGAAGTCAGAGTTTTAAGAATCTGCATTCCACACTTTAGACCGTACGAACCTTAAACTTATTTTTGCAGGGAGTTTCCATTCAGCGTTTGGGTCATAAAGCTCACTAACATTTTTCAAGTCAAAAACCGCTACAAAACAGGAGACTTTTACAACAGCATAGGGTATACCAACAACAATGCAACAGATTTACATCTCATACAACCAAACACTTTATAACTAGGTATGGCACATAACAACATATTAGTACATTACTATTGTGCTAGGCTGGCATGTGGTTATTGGTCCATCACAATGTTCATACTACAACCACACGCGTAATCCATTGCTACATGTTGATGTCTTCTTAATGCTATGTGATGCTTCCTTCCTCAGTTTTCTGTACAGTCTCACTCATTTGAATATCAGGGAAAGACGTGATCACTATGATGATGATAAGCATTGTAAGATCCATAATATCCTTCTACGTCTACATTGCACTCTAAAATATTCTAACATCTTTTTTTTTTTTTTTTTTTTTTGCAGATCTCTTAAAATTTACTAAACTGGACCAATCAAATTGGTACGTCAAATTAAAAAGCAGACTTCACATTCAAACATAAGTGATTCAAATTAGTTGCAATACATTTCATGTGGATACAATTGTCATTTACTGTCCTGTTTTAAGACACGCTTAAGACAACTCTTCGTACGTAGGGTACACGTGCCACGATTTGTCAGTTTCAGTTAGTCGGAAAAAAAAACCTTTGGTCGAATCAACAGATGCAAGCAAAAGGCTTATTGTCAAAGTGGGAAGCCAACTTTTCCATAGATTATGGTAATTTTTCCTTCGCTTCTTTACTTTGGAAGGTTGAGTTTTCGTACTTCGGCTGAATTGGTGTTTACTATTACTAATGCAGCAATCCTTATGCATGGTACTCCTTTTTGGCCACATTCGTACTTACTTTACACGTGAATAATGTGGTAATTTTCACTTAGATGGGTACTGCCATTTGTTTTAGATAACATCAACATTGAGTATGTCATTTGTTTTGAATAAATCAACTCAGTATGTCCGTCCAAAGAAACACAAAGTGGAATTCATGAGCGGCAATCAGGTTGCGTTTCGCTTCAATTCGATAGGATCACACCAGAATTCGTACCACACTACCATCGTACTTCAGTCTCTTATATTGTTCAAGCAACATAAAAAGCACATGAGCTACTTACCTCTGCTTCTATTGAAACCCATAAAGGTGCGTAGATTAGGCCCCACATTCTTAGTTCGCTTTGTGCCCCCCAATAAAGTTGATGTAACTTTAAATGTGGCATGTATTCTATTTTTTATTTCTTTATTTTTTGAGTTTGAAATTATCTGATGCTTGTAGAAACTTCACCGTGAAACAAGATTGTGATAACCTTTTGTGAAGAGAAGGCGATGTTAGTTTGGAGATAACATTCAGTCCAAAGACATACTTGCAGTCGCTTCAACATCCGTCTCCGAATACAAAGGTATGACTAAATGAACGCAATTTGTGAAACCATTTACCCTACTACCGAATCTGCTTTCTCACATAACTAGATTGAAGCTAACCAACATATAACCTTATTTTTTATTGTCAGGAATGCTACACCTACAAATGACACCGGCAACTACAGTGCCAATCAATCAAAGCATGGAAAACACACTGTAATTTTGGTTGTCATTGTATAATAAAAAAAATCGCAATCAGTTGCTTACGTCTGTACGCCGTGTTTTTACGCCGCCGCAACGCGCGGCGGGTAAAAATTCTAGTTATACATATAAATATATAGTTCTCATGAATAGTAATTGTAGTATTTGCTTTTTGTAATATTTTATTTGTTAGTGTTTAATCTTTTAGTAATAATTAATTTATTATTCTTTGATTTTTCAGCTATAAAGAGTAAATAATAATTCTTAAGTATTTGATTTTTTTTTTAAATTTTTAGTTGGTAATTTTTTGTTTAGCAATCAATTCGATATCGATTTGGTTCATTACAGTATTGGTACGGTAAAAATAAACAGTGGTACCGAAACTAGTGTTGTTCGAATGGTATCGATAAGTTCAAATTGTCACGGTACTGATACCGATATTTATTTATCGTCACAGACAGAGTTGTATAAATAAATAAAAAAAATGAAACCAAAAACCATAAAATGAATACAGGTTTGATGTCAGTTTATCGAAAGAAAAGTCAGTAAAAACAAATATCGGTACCGAACCGATGTTCTTCGTTCGCTTTGGGTTCGGTTCACTATGATAGCAGCACGATATATGTTATAAAACAAAAAAAAAACCATAAAAGACAATACATACATATATCGATGTTGTTCGGTTCGATACTGTACGGTAGCGATACGAGCTTAGTTATCAAAAGCAAAACAAAAAATAAAAATAAATAATGGTACAGGCAACTCAGTTGGTGTCGATTTTGTTTGGTACGATAGTGTCATGATAGCCGTTTTCAATAAAGTTTATATGATACTGTTGAACAAATAAGCATAGAACGCAAACCAACTAAACCGATTTCAACTGAAAATCGTTGGTACTGATGTTCGTTTTTATTGTTTTTTGTCGATGTAAGGTTTTTTCTTTCGATTACTATAGCGAGTGCCGATACCATAACTAATCGAACAGATGTCCATCAAAATCCCGCGACGAAGCGCGGAGAAATATCACTAGTTATAATTATGAGAAAATCTAGTTCAAAGTTTAGTTAAAAACAAACATATCATAGTTTATTTTGTTAGATTTTTATATATTTACAAAACAACTCACAACAAAACTTATAATAATTTTTAAAACTATTAATCCATATGAAACATAATGCTTCAAATTTTATATTATTATTGATATTGTCACCTGGTTTTTAAATTCGGTCCGACCAGCGAACTAGTAAGTCGTCTGGTTCGACGTTTGGTCCGATTATAAAAACATTGGTTAAGATGAAAGTGTAGGGAAAAAATAAGTTTAAGAGTATTGTTGTAATAGCCTATTTGTTGACTTTTTCTCTCCACATGCAATAGCCTATTTGTTGATTTTCTCTCTCCATATCCAAGTGACATGTACAATCTCCTCTAATTTTTTAAACATTGATAACTTTTTCATACGACGTTAATAACAATTCCTACATCTATAAATAATAATAATAATAATAAAGCAAAATAAGCTTAGGCCACATGGCAGTAACTTAAGCCAATCATTGCCACGTGGCAATGAGATATTCCTCCACCATTGATTTTGAGCCGCAATTTGTTTTCTCAATAAGCTGCTTCTCAAACATGCTTCTCATCCGTATCATTCAAAAACCCTAATTGTCTCAAACACAAAAACTCTCATTTAGGTATCTTTATCATCTTCAACTTGCTTTCAGATCTGGATTAATTGTACGTATAACAAGTGTCGGTTTGCAAGTAAACACGAATTCAATTGATTAATTGCGCGAATAACAAGTATGTATAAAATGCGAGTTTCATTATGATTAAAGTCTCGAAGTATATAATTGGCAATGAAATATGAACGTGATACAAATACAAGTTTCCATAAATAGAAATACGATTAAACTTTTTTAAATAAGGAAAGTACAAAATGTGAAGCGTTACAGTCTCCACTACTTTAAGAAATTTCGTCCCGAAATTTATTCAAGAGGAAGACTTTGGAAAAAGGAATTTTGGTAAATAACTTGGGTAATGGGGTAAAGTCATAAAAAGGATATAGTTGCGCAAAAGATGTGAATTTCATAAACTCAAATGCTTAAACGTGAAAACGGGTCAAATAATTGAACATACAAATTGTGAACAGATAGCTTAAAACATAAAGTTATATATCCAGGTTATGAGTTTACAAGTTAAGAATGTGGGAAAATGTTTTACGGTCAATTAGAAACAAGTTTCGTGTAAAAAGGATGAGAATCCAAGAAGATATGGGGTTTTTACCATAAAGGGCAAAGTTGGAATAAAATGCAGCAACATTGAGCCGTAACCTACGGCTGCCAGTTGTAGGCTATGACAGAAGCTTTCTATTTTTTGTGGGATGTTGGCCGTAAGCTACGGCAGCCAAGCCGTAGTTTACAACGGGTTATATAGGTAAATTGTTATTTGTTGTTTTTGGGTGTACAGGATTGTTAGTTTCGTTATAAACACCATATATCTAACATATTCGATGATTTTATGAAATCTAGGTGGTATTCACGAAGTCACGGATGAAGATCAAGCACATCGAAGAACCGAACACAATCAAACATTAGTTTCCGCGTTTTCTTTAATCGTTTACGAAACCAAATAACATTAACATGTTGAAATGTTTTAAATTTTTATGAAGTTTTGTCAAACCTGAAATTTTGTATGGACGTATATTTGCATTATATATATATATATTTTATATATATTTTTTTTTGCTAATTAAGACCGAGTCTTACAAATGGTAAATAAGTGTCTAAGTGGATATCTTAGTTACTATAGATAATTCAACAAATTGTGTGCATATTAAACATAGAGTTAATTACACAAAATGGGTCATGTGGTTTATACCTAGTTTCGCCTTTGGGTACTAACTTTTTTTAACAAGTTTAGGTTTTATGTTTTAATTTTGTAATACCTTTGGGTACTAACACCAAAAGTAGTTAATTAATAACTAAAATACCCTTTCATTTTTTTAAGTTTATCATTGTAACACATTTGGGTACTAACAACTAATTTTATTTAAGTTTATATCAATTTTACAAATCTATTTATTTTTTTATTTTCATCTTTTTATTATATCTCTTAATTAACATAAAATCTATTTATTTTTTTTATTTTTATATTTTTCTTAAATTTCTTATTTAACATAAAATCTACTTGTTACACCAGTAATTTTTTAAATAAAATCTACTAGCTATATAGTTTTATGTAAATTAAATTTCTTACTTGTTTTAAATAATGTAAACCTTACTCGTTTTCAATTTTGGATATATATGATTGATAATAATAATAAATATCTTTCATGAAAAAAAAAAATTAAGCCATTTTTAACTCCTTTTTTTTTTCATTTACATTGTACTATTTTAGAAAGATATTTAATTTACATAAAATCTACTAGTTGCACAAGTAAAATCTACTAGCTATATAGTTTTATGTAAGTTAAATATCTTTTTTACAAAAAATGAGTTAAAAAAAAGGCTTAATTTTTTTTTAGTTTTATCTAAAATACCTAGCTATATAGTTTTATGTAAATTAAATATCTTTCTAAAATAGTAAAATGTAAATGAACAAAAAAACGAGTTAAAAAAAGGCTTAAATTTTTTTTACATGAAAGATATTTATTATTATCAATCATTTCTATCCAAAATTGAAAACGAGTAAGAAATTTAATTTACATAAAACTATATAGCTAGTAGATTTTATTTAAAAAAATCTATTTAAAAAATATTGGTGTAACAAGTAGATTTTATGTTAAATAAGAAATTTAATAAAAATATGAAAATAAAAAAAAATAAATAGATTTTATGTTAATTAAGAGATAAAATAAAATGATGAAAATAAAAAAAAATAGATTTTGTAAAATTGATTTAAACTTAAATAAAATTAGGCGTTAGTACCCAAATGTGTTACATTGATAAACTTAAAAAAATGCAAGGGTATTTTAGTCATTAATTAACTAATTTTGGTGTTAGTACCCAAAGGTGTTACAAAATTGAAATCATAAAACCTAAACCTGTTAAAAAAAGTTAGTACTCAAAGGCAAAATTAGGTATAAACCACAGGACCCATTTATGTAATTAACTCTTAAAAATATTGATTTCACACTGTTAAAAACATTGTTGTTGTAGATCATAAGAAATGAAGATCTTGAAGAGTTAAAGGAGCTTGGCTGTAACACCCTCAAATTCCACATGCGGAGTAATACTGCGAGGCGTGCTACTGCCCAGGATCCAGCCAATAATTATTTTGAACCGTTTGCGAAAAATGTAAATTATTACAATTAATAATACAATTAGTGACTAAATTTAAAATTTTCAAAAATATGATTTAAGTTTGCAGCGGAAATGTAATTCAAAACTTATCACGTTTAGAAACCACGGTTTAAATCTATAATATATTAAAAAGAAAAGGTGATGTACAATATGGTAATTTTACCATACGTATCAATTTTAAAGCATCATGTACAAGGTGCTTAAAGCCATTTGAGAGGGTAGTTCTTCCAACTTTTAAGACACTACAGGGTTAAGATTGAAGATTGGGATTTCACATAGAATTCTATAGGAATCCTAATATAATAGCACGTAAATGAAGAGCTTCAGTTATATCGTTCCAATTCCTTTAAGATTGGGATTTCACGCCCTTCCTCACGAATAATCTGACCCTTCGTTCCAGTCTCCACCCTTAAATTGAATCCACACACACATGATAGAGAGAAGGGATCCAGAGGAGACGATGACAATGATTCAACGGCGGTTGAGGATCAAACCAGATCTAGGGTTACCATCACAGGTATACGTTCTTCATAACTGATTATGGTTTTGTTTTGTTTCACGGGTTGTATAATTCTTTCAATTTCGTTAAAAATTTCATATTATTTGGTCTTAATCTATGCAGCAAATAAAAAAAGATGTAAGATTTTCAATAATTCTTGATCGATTACTCGTCTTTCCATTGTATTTTTTACTATAATCGTAAATTTATCAAAATTAATATGTAGGGTTTGGTAAAAATTTGATCTCGAAAGAAAACCCTAATGGTGGTAGCTGTGAAGCAACCAGTAGAATCTCAATTTTCAGTTATTTGTTTTGATTTTTGTTGAAATTATTAATGGGATTTTGGAATTTAGGGTTTAATTTAGGATATTGTTTGGTAATTTATGTTAATTGAATATGTAGGCTATGTTGCGTTAGTATAATATCAGGATTGAATATGTAGGCTATGTTGCGTTGTTTCGCTGGCCACCGACGCTGCTGCTCCGCAGCCGGTCTCACAAGGTATGAACAAATCAGGATTTAATTGTTTCAGTTTCATGTTTTTTTTTTGTTTTGAATTGTATTTTTTAGTTGTTTAGGTTATTATTTTATCAGTTTTGAGTATGACTATTGAGAGAAATGTAGATTTACCGTTGTTTCGCCGGCCACTGGCGCTGCTGCTCCGCAACCGGTCTCACAAGGTATGAACAAATCAGGATTTAATTGTTTCAGTTTCATGTTTTTTTGGTTTTGAATTGTATTTTTTAGTTGTTAAGGTTATTATTTTATAAATATACTTCTAATAATCTTATTTAGGTTTCAATGTAAGTCAAAGAGATATGGGTGCACAAAAAAAGTGTTGACGATCCACCCTTCTTGGAAAATTATCCATTGATTTGGGGAGTTAAGATGAAATCGACTTTCAGTTTTTGTTTGTTCTTCTCTAATATTATATTCGTTTTTGATGTGTAATTTAGTTTTTTTTTGTCTATGGCAAGTCAAATTAAAAAAAAAAACATTCTCTTTTAATTTGCAGACAAAACCAGCATTACCTCCCCATGAGTGTCTTGTTCATTCAAATGATGAAGAGGTGTTTTTTGGCTATGCGCAATCGATCGTCACGATCGATATTCCAACCGCAATGTCGTGTTTTTTGAGGTATGTACATATAACAGAAAGATCTGATTTTAAATGTCCATCTTTTGTGAAATTTTTGTAACGTATTGTTTTCTTTTGTGTTTGTTCAGATAAACATGAAAGTCCAAGGACCTGTTTGTGTCGGAACATGGTGTGTCTTCAGGAGACAAGCGCCGTATGGATATGATGCACCTAAACCGCCTGGCAAAACCTACAACTACTTGCCAAAGTCGTGTTGCTGTTGTTTTGGATAGAAGAGTAAAGGAAAAACAGAGGAGAACCAAAAAAAGTAAGAAGATAAAGGAAGCTTCAACTTACAACTTTTAGCAACTTTATTTTATTATTATTATTGTTGTTGTTCAAACGCGAGTTTTATTATATCTGGGACAGGAATTAATAGTGGAAAACATCCTTAATGCCTCAGATACAAGTTTGTGGTGTTTCCTCGGGAGAAACCTTTGCATCACTGCTAAAGGAAGCTATTCATGTCATAAGTTGTGTTATGAAGATAAAACCAGATGGGGAAAGGAGGTAAAACAAACAGAACAAAAATAATTGAATGTTCTTTTCTGCATATTACATTAGCTGAAAGTTTATATTTAAATACATAGGTTGGATGGATTTATGGTTTAGTTAATGAGGATGTCTTAACATGGCTCAAAATACACTGTCATAGTTGGTGGTCAGTGTATTGTATGCCAAATAGACCTGCATTCAAGGGTTCAGCTCCAGTTAATCTTTTAGACCATCTTCACCAAGTTCTTAGGTGGGCCCTGGGGTTAGTTGAGATCTTATTCAGCAAACATTGCCCAATATGGTACGGGTATGGGTGCGACTTGAAGCCTTTGGGGTGCTTTCATTCTGATGTTGTTATCGAGTGTGAGACTATAAGCCTCTAGAGTGGTTCATTCTGTTCATGTTGATGTTGTTATCGATTGCAGTTACAAGCATCCTTGAGATTCAATGGGGAGGTGTTAAGATAGACGATTTCTGTAGAAACGAGCTGTTCTGGGTGATCGGTGGTGTGTCTATTCCTCTTTTCGCACTCTTTCGAGTTGGCTAGAGTGAACACCAACTTCACTGTGACATCAAAGGGAGGGGATGATGGTGAATTTGCAGAGTTGTACCTGTTCAAATGGACACTAACCCTGCTGGTCTTCAACATAATCGGGGTGGTGGTAGGCATCTGGAATGGAGTAAAGGTTCGTTAATGTGATAGTGCATCATTTTTTTATAAAGGAACGGTAATGTGGAAGCTTTAAACTTTTCTTTGCAAGTGTAGTTGGTCACCCTGTTTCTGTTTTTAAATATATCAAAGTTTTCTCAAACATACAATATTAATTCTAAAATTTTGGCTTATTTACATGTGGGTTTTTTTTGCAGCTCAATTGGGCGTAAGGTTGAGGACTCAGGAGGCAATTCGTCCAACAATTATTAGCAGGTATTGGTGTTTTTGTGCAGCTAAGTTGCATAAGTTTCAAAGAACGAAAGTAATATAGTTTGTTACTTGTCAAATGAAATGAAGTCTGGTCTCTCTTTGCAGCTTTAGATAGCATCAATTTATATCAGTCGGGACACCCGCCGTAACGCACGGGCATTCCCACTATACACATATATGTATATGTATGCCGCTATAAATTTTCATTCTTCAACCATCTGTTTGTGTTTTTTTGTAGCCTTGAGGAGGATTGGGGTGAAGAGGGTGGAGATTTGTGTTTTTTATTGAAATGGATGATAAATGCTATGGTTAAACACGGTAGAATTGTCGTGTGCTCTCTTCCACATAAACCATTTTTAGCTAAAATGTTAGAACTTCAATTTGGAAAGTAGTGATTTTGCATACTGTGTTGATTGACTGCCGATATGGGTATGGAACATACATGAAGGATCGTTTTGATGTATTAGTATGTTTCCTAGACACTAGCTTTATAAGAACAACATTAGACATCCTGTCTTACTATCTTAGCATATGTTTCGAGGCATTTTTTGTGTTATGTTATCACACAGACTCACAATCTTGAAAATATGATAGATATTAATTTGACAAAGACCAATCTGTTGATCTGTAGCTCTTATAATCTTACTTATTCTGTTTCTCAAGATTAAAAGAAACATATGGTGATAAATTTATTTGTCTTTAAGGTTCTTGTCAGTTGTCTATACATTTTTAGTTTTACTTTGATGCAAATCTTGTGATGATTTAAAGAAGCCGTTGATGCTCAAGAAGAAAGGAGGATAAAGTGACTATAAAACGAAAACAAAAACGCTCAATTTGTAATAACATTTGTCGATGGGCTTTTTAAGTTAATGGGAAAAAAAACTTGATTTTTACTAAAAATAATGACTTGGCTGGCTCTGTTTTCTATAAGCCGAGCTCAAGTTTAAAGCATTCGCTTGTTAAGAAAAATGAGCTGAGCTAAAGATTCATGTAATTCATTTGGAAAGTATGTAACATAGATACTTAGCTCAAGTTGATTTTTTTTATCCAAGTTAAATTTTTCGTTACTAATAAAAAAACTAAAGCAACTCGTAGGTTCATAATTGATTAATTAAAACCAAAATATTACCGTAACATAAATTTTTGTGTTATGGTTATCGCTCAAAACCGAACTAAAATCACTCCATGCATATCCCTAAAATCACCAAACTAAAGTGTTATGTTACCCGCCGCATCGCGCGGGCAACCCACTAGTAATATACAAAATATTAAACTTTCCAAACAACGCACACTCCATCCGTTTGCAACGTCCGCCCGCAGCTGTACCTATAAATCTGCAAGCATGCAGTAGTATGTCAACATAAAGTTGGCGAGTTCACGGTTTTCAAAAAGGTTTTCTTGTTTTATCCAAAACATTAATTATTAAGTTTACCGTTTATAAAACATGCCACGGGGAGCTACCCCATGTAAGCTACTAAACTGTGTGATACCGAAACTGAGACGACAGTGCATTTTGCCCATGATCAAGGTCTACCATCCTCGATCGGTTATAAGGCCATACTTGTTCACGCCCGTCCTCCAAGGCACGGTGTGAAGTTGTCAAACCTAATAGCGCTATAAACAAAAATCCCGTTCGGCAATCCGGCGACTAATCAGTGTACGTGTTTGGGACTTCATGGCAAAGATTCGTTTAGTACACTAGAAACATGAATTATGAGTATTGTTTGATCACTATTCCGTTCCCTCGGAATATTAGGTTCCCAAACCACCGGGAATACATGCTTAAGTGTTAGTTGTGAACTCACATTTGCTTTGCTCGGTAGAAAAAGCATTTGTTTGGTCAACCATGTCCTATTATGGTTACCACTTATTAGGACGGTAAACAAGTAATCACGTATAAGCTACACGTATCTAACACGTATTCATTGAGTTGTGGTACAAGTAACAGTAATAGTATGTTATACTAACATGTTCACATGTTCACAATTTTCATAACAAATAATTCAAATGTGTAGTTAAACAAATAAGACTTGGGCCATTACTAGTGTGCGGCCCACTTGTCAGTGTGCGGTCCCACACGAGAGTGTGTGACCATCTTGACAAGTGTGCGGTTCTACAACTGTGCGACTCAAGAGTGTGTGGTCAATTTTAGGTGTGCGGTTGTATATAAGGGTTTGGGCTCAATCAGTGTGCGGCCCACTAATCAAGGCCAACCACAATAGTTGTGCGGCCTATTAATACTGTGCGGCATATCAACAAGTGTGCGGCACATCCGAGAGTGTGCGGTCACTTGCTGATGTGCGGTCATGCTGTTTGTGGTGATACTTTGTGCAGCAAGTGATTGTACCATAAAAGTGTATTGTCTTTTATAAGTGTGCGATAAGACTAAGGTAGTGTTTGGTATGAAGGAATGGAAGGTGGAATGGAATGGATGATTACGAGGGAATGAAGAAAAGGGTGTTTGGTTGCTCAATGGAATGGAATCACCCATTCCAAAAGGCATTCCATTCCCTCAAAATCATTCCTTCCACCCCCCATGTTTTTTTTCCATTCCATCCCCTCTTGTACCATTCATCAACAACACCAAAACCCACCACCTTCGCCACAACCCACCACCACCACCACCCACCACCGACGCCATCGCCGCCACCCGCTACCAACTCACCCCGACAGCCACCGTCACCGCCGCCACCCACTGGCCACCGCTATCAGCACAGCCGCGACCAACCGCCAACGCCACTCGCTGCCGCCGCCCACCACCACAACTACCACCACCGCCACCACCGCCACCACCAACCGCCGCCGCCGCCGCCCACCGCCACCTCTGCTGCCACCCACCACCAACGGCCACCTTGCTGCCACCACCACTCGTCACCGCCGCACCGCCACTCGCCGCCGCCACCACCACCCATCGCCGCCGTCGACACCCACCACCGCCACCTATAACCACCCACAATCACTACCACCGACCACCACCACCACCACTCACTGCTGATTTTATTACTCCGTTTTTCTTGCCTACCGAACAATATACAATAATAATTCATTACATCCACACATGGTAACCAAACAAGACATGGAATGGTAATGATACATTGCATTCCCTCGTCCATTCCATTACCTCGTTCATTCCATTCCTTCGTCCATTCCATTACCCTATACCAAACAGACCCTAAAACTAAATAGCAGATTATTCATATTTATGGCAGCTTAATTCAGATAATCCAAATACCAACAATAATCATCAAAATCCTATTAATCTAAAACTTCAAATTCATACAATCAAACCACCAATGAAATCAAACTTATCAACACCTAGCATTACACACATCACCTAACTACCCTAAACATACCATCACAACCAAATCACCAAAAAATCAAGCTAATAGACTACTCACAAGACTGTAAAATGGAAGGGAGGCACAAGACTTAACAGCACCAAACGTACATTATGCAAGAATCCATTAACTTCATCTCGGTCATCATAATTATTCATCAAAGCTCCTATTAATCATTCACTATTCCAAATCTCCAATTACACAATGAGAACACACACTTTCAAGCATATACAGTTAACAACAACATTCATGTATCAGTTTTATTTCATGACAAGTTTCCTTGAACACCCAAAACACTTTGCACATGTCTAGTGAAATGTCCTAATTATCACTATTATCATTCATAAATCTACAAACATGTTCTTATAACAAACCCATGTAACTTCGGCTATTACCAATTCTACACACTAGACAGCCTACTTTCAATTCTCATATACACAAAACGGATAACAGCTACAAGAGTTAACATCAGTATACTTATATATTCAATTTGCCAAGAACAGACTAAGCACAAGGCTACAAAATAAATGCACACGGCTGGTCAATATAACTCACACAATACACAAAACAACTTACCTCTTTCACCTCGAGCCATTGCCTTCGTTCCAGCCATCATCGCAGCTGTTGCTGTCTTCTCCGTTGTCGGCGCCGTGAGCCGGAACCACCACCATCAGTCCTGAACCCCCAAATCCAAGTAGTAACGGGGCTTGACGTCAGGGGCGCAGCATGTAAGGGGCGGGGAGGGGGCGCCCGCCCCCCCGAACTTTTCGGTTAGTAGTGTTACGTATAGAAATTTTTAGGGATATACGTTTTCACCCCCCCAAATTTAAAAAAAAAATTATGTATATACGTGTTCGACCCCCTCGGTTTTATAATTTTTTTTTTGTATATACGTATTCGACCCCCGGTTTTCTATTATGTAGCCCAAATAAAATACTTAATTAGCCCAAATCAATTTATTATACACCAAAATCATACAAGCCCAAAATAAAAGCCCACCATCCAAAAAAAAAAAATAAACCCAAATTCGGTCCTGGTGGAATACGAGCATAACCAGTCGCACACACAGAACAGAAGGGGGAAAGAAACCCCAAATCGCTGCTGACCTGCTGTTGTTGTTCGAGTCCGAGGGCAGGGGTCTTGAACTTGCTCGATTTCTTCACGAATCACGGCTCATCCTCAGGTATGTGTGGTCTTGTACTTGTTCGACTTCTTCAATTATCTTTAGGTTTAATCTAGGACTTCAATTTATATGATTTAGGTTGAAATTGGGGGTGAATTTTAGCCCTAAACTTGTTGAAATTGTCAATCTTTGACGGATTCTTCTTGAATCTTCATAAGGTATGTGTTTTTAATCTTTAGGTTTAATTTAGGGTTGCAATATATGTGATTTTGGTTGACATTTGGGGTGAAATTAGGGCCGAATTTTTGCCCTAAACTTGTTAAATCTTTATGTTAACTTGAAATTTGGGGTGATTTGTTATTAGATTATGCTATGGGATTGACCGACTGCTGCTGTGCCTGCTCTTGTTCGACTGCAAGCTGCTGCGCTACTTGTTGTGGTCTTGTTTGACTTCTTCAATCTTCATAAGGTTAAAGGTATGTGTTTTTCTATCTTTAGGTTTAATTTAGGGCTACAATTTATGTGATTTAGGTTAAAATTAGGGGAGAATTTTAACCCTAAACTTGTTGAAATTAGGGGTAGAACTATAATTCTTCAGGCAGAAATTAGGGCAGAACTGAATTTTAGCCCTAAACTTGTTGAAATTAGAGGTGAATTTTAGCCCTAAACTTGTGATTTAGGTAGAAATTAGGGGCAGAACTGAAATTAGGGCTGCAATTTATGTGATTTAGGTTGAAATTAGGGACAGAACTATAATTCTTCATCCAAGTGAACCGGGTACCCCACCTTCCTCTTCTTTTTAATGTTTTGGTGTCTTTGTTCAATTGTTTGTTAAACAATGTTTAAGTTTTAATGTTTGAGAACATTTTTTATTTGATATTAGCATTTGACCCGACCCGAATCGAATCACCGACGTCCGACCCGAACATAGAAAAATTTTTTTAGGTCCGGTGCCTTCCGCCCCCCCCCCCCCCCCGAACTTTTTTTCCAAGCTTCGCCACTGCTTGAAGTGACCCGAAACAGAACCCAAACCGAAACGACGAGTCCCGAGCTACTTACCGAAGCCGTGAGTAATCACCACCTCCACCGCTACTGCTGCCGCCAGTCCCACCGTCGCCGACGACGGCAGTGTTCGGCCGTCAGTTCTCTTTCATCAGCATCAACCATCATCTTTAATCAATAATAAGTCATCATCATCTTCAGCAATAATCATCATCATTATCTTCGACAGATAACAGCCGGAGCCGAGAGAGATCGAGAGGGTGGATAAGAGTGTTGTGCGGCTAGTGTGTTTGTAGATAGGGTTTTAAGTGAAGGGTGGGGGGTTTGCTGGTGTGTGCGATCGGAGCCACTGTGCGGCCGCCGGTATGACCGCCGGAGTCTTTGATCGGACCAGAGAGAGAGAGGGGAGGAGGCTAATGTACGGCTGAAACTTTATTAGGGTTTTTTTTTGTTTTAAAACGATGGGGTGAGGGATTAGTTTGTTTATATAGTGTAGGGTTTAGGGGGTTTTGGTAGGTTAGGTTGGGCTTGGCCCAAGTGCGTGAATCCTTTACATTTTTACGTGTCTTGCTTAAAAGGACAGACCCCGAGTATTTAAAATCTAACAATAAGTAAATACGTAGATTAATAAATCTTCCGTCGCGTGTTATTATTATTTTAGTAAACAATAATAATAATATAATATAATAATGAATTCGAATATTAATAAAATACCCTTCTCTTGATGATCGGTATCGAGAGTACGGGTTGTTACATCGGCTACATTACATATGAGACAGTTTATCATGGAAATTTGAGGGGAACTGATGTGGCAACTAAGCAAATAAAAAGAGTTGTTTTGCAGCTCGATTATATGAACAAGAGAGATTTGTTAGTCATTTATATTTTCTTTCACTAATTTTGTGCAACTTAGGGTTTGGATTCTTCATTTAGCTCATTAGTTTCATGCTTATGATTTGATTCCAGACACATGGGTTTTGGCGAGAAACATATATTCTTTTAAAGCTTCACTATCTATGGCATCACATAATTAAAATGTTTTCATTTGAGACTGACAATTTGGATGTAATCTTTATTCAGTGCTAAAAAAATAAAAAATTGTTGAAAGTTCAATGATGTATTAATAATTTTTATGTTATTTGTTATACATTTCTGGAAGGTTAAATGGTGGAGGTAGAGAATCTTGCTGAAATTAAACAAAAACAAGAAGATAAATCAGTTGTAAGATTTTATTCTTTTAGCTATGTGTTCTCACACTTCATGATAATCTTTGATCATCAGGTTCTTTCTCATTTCTCCATGTCTAGTTTTTTTTTAGTATGTTGTTGATGTGAGATACTTTAAATGGATCTACTGTTTGAGTAATTTAACAGTTACATATTATATTCCAAATTTCAGGTTGTTGTGGTTGCTGTTATGACATGGTTGGGATGCTATTTGTTCTATATTCCTCTAGAAATATCATATTCATCTTTCATTTGGCCGTGATGTGACGATATCAAAGTTGGTTGCAGAGATAAAGCCTCAGTAATACAAGTGCTCTTTTTGTTCATTATGATTGCTTATGATCTAACTTTTACTTTTATTTTTGAAAGTTGAGTCATTTGATTGTGAGGTAGGCAATGGTTTATATATATATATATAATTATTATTATTTTTTTGGCTAAATTAAGGTGCGTTTTATGCTTCAAGATAGATAGTAGCTCGCGTTCAATGCATTTCTATGATCTCTACTTTTTACATGGTCTATTGTGTATAGATTAAAATAGTTAACCTCGCGTTCAATACCTTAAGCTTTTTATTTGTAATTATTGGTAACGGGTCAAAACAGGGAGGAGTTGAAAGTAGTAAATTTTTCGTATTGGTTACAAGCCAAAAAAAGTCAAGGTTCGCACGTACCTGAGGCCTGAAAACGCCAAAAATGTGCTTTTTGGCGCTTCTTGGGTTTACTCGAGGAACTAAATGAAAAAAGCGACGGCCCTTGCTCACAATCACACTTTTTAATACCAAGATTGTAATGTTTTTTGGCGATTATTGTTTGTTTTTTGTGGATGTGAAGTAATGTGTTTGTGCTTTTTGGTAGTTTTTAGGTATTTTGTGTGATTTGCGATACTTAACAACAGGTTTAGTGTTGAATTATGTGAAGTTTATGGGAATTATTGAGTTTGCGTACCGTTTCTATGGAATCTGCAAGTTCTACGATGATGATGTTAAACTACGTGCACTTAATTTGTTTGCATAGCAATAAAAGTTGGTTGATATAAATATCTTTGAACAATATGTTAAGTTATGTTGTGTTTTTTGTAATTTTGCACTTTGTGACTTAAATTTTGAAGGAAAGGTTTTACCTCAATGATTGTGGAATTTATAGGTTAGTAAGGAAAAAAGTGATATTGTTTATGAATTTGTATATATGATTGTTCATTAATATAGGCTGATGACAGAATGTAAATGACTACAGAGCTGAGCTGGTAGTACGAGTTTCTTCCATTGCGAAAAGTGTGGTACGTACTCATTCTTTCATGGGGTATTCTGGCCTTTTTAATCACTTTTATCTTTCGTATTACCACTTTTTATACATGTGTTGTCACTTTTCATTACCACTAAAATGAACTTATGATCCAATTTGATATGTTCGTATCTTACATGTGTTTTGAAGTCTATGTTTCTTATATGCATGTTCTTTTGAAGTTTGTTTGTTATACTAGTGGTGATTTGTACACCACCAGATGCAATTTTAACAATCTATGGTACAACAACACTATTATTGTTGTGGTTTTCGAAATACTTGGAACACCTAACACATGAATCTTGAAGTCATTGACTATTTTATGTGCAGAATCACAGGATCATGCTTTGATGTAAAGTTGTGTGGTAATCACACTTGTATTGGAAACTCTAAGAAAACCCACTGCCCTATATGTTATGAGGTATGACATTAATGGTGGAAAGATTGGCAAGCAAGAAATGGGTCAATATTACCTTCGTTTATCATTATAATGGTGTATTATTCCAGTTATAATTTATATCGTCTACTTTTGATAAAAACAAGCTTGCTTTTTGGTAGTTTCTTTTTTTATGAGAGCAAGGCCACAACGATCATGGTTTGTGGACAATGCCATTCATCTGGATTGCTACAGGGAGTTGATCGACCTGGATTAAAGGGATGCTATTTTTGAGCAATTTAATATATTTTTTTCAAGGAACAATGTATTCATTTTTTAAAGTGTCTTCTTTTAAGTAATCTGATGTACTTACATTCTCTTTTATTTCCAAATGCACATTCATATAAGATGACTTTTTTTTTATCTTTCAAATCTATGAACACATCGTTTAAACAAAGTATAGGTTGCAATCATTCAAAACCTTATGGCACATAGAACAACACTAGAAAGTTTTAATTTAGTAATCATTTTGTAATGTTTGGTTGGAAATTAACATTCCAACTTGTTAGTATATAGTCGCAGTGAAAATTTTATCTTTCTTCAGATTTTTGTTCATATCTAAGCCTATGCATCATTGGTGTTTTCATTGATAGTTTGTCTCATCGCCTTACTGTTTGCTTTGAAAAGCTTACTCTTACGAGCGTGCACCTTGCATTGGAATGTATTAAAAGGAACATGTGACTTTCTCTTAACTGTAACTTTGATATGTCACTTAGTTGCTTGCACGTTTTTCTAATTTATTTTATTATACACTTATAATTAAGAATGTATTGATGCCTTACAGTTTTGTGTTCATGACTCATGCGCCTCATAGCAATATGTTCTAAAGTTATATATACTACATCGAGTGGGTTTGAAGTTATAATGGTTCTAAGGTTGTATATCGTATATCAACTGGATATTAAGTGATTAAAGGTTGTATATAGTACATCAAAATGCTCTTTGTAAGTTTGTGATAATCATATTTTATTATTTGTCGGAAATTAAATATTAATTAACATGTCATATGAAGTTGTGCCAGTTTCAGTGGTTTAAAAATGTACTTTTTTAACGTTACAATTTGTTATAATGTTCTATTAATTTGTTTTTGTTGAAATTTAATATGGCTCATGTCGGGTTATTAGGTGTTTATTTGTTTTATTTATATCAATAGTACTTTGGTTGTTTTATTTACTTTATGAACCTAAGACTTCCACAATAATTTCTTTTGGAGAATTTCGTTATGATCATTATAAACATATATCTATATACTATATAATAAAAAAAACTAAACAACACTTGTCAATTTTGTCAATTTGTGGTTTATTTTCCCACTCATTACCCATTTACCTATTTTCTCAAACATCCAGATCCTCTTAGCCCATTTGTTATTACCCAAAACATACCCTAATTTTCACTTACCCTCACCTCAGACTCATCAAATCTCTTGATTCTCATCCAAATTTCTTCATCACTGTCTACAAATTGAAGCATCAATGTGATCGCAACATCAAAGTTGTTCAATTTGAAGCACCAATCTCCTCCAAATCTCTCCCTTCTCTGATAATCAAAACACTGATGTAATCCCTCTCTATGAACCAAACCATAATAACCCATGACCGGATTACATTGTAGTTTGAAGAGATTTTTTTTCCAGTTTATTGTTGTGATTATGATGAAATCGTTATTTTAAACCCTTTAAAAACCCCTAATGTTGGTACACTTTATGTGGACACGACTCGGCTCGGTTCGACTCGGCTCAATTCGACTTGGTTTCGACTCGGTTAGGTCCGGCTCCTGCCCGACGTCACGACATTCCTCTGTCGTGCGCCCCAGAGTTCGACACGCGAGGCACGGAACGCCGGAAGCCATTCCCGTACAACACATCACCATGACATCACCTTAGTGATGTCATGATGATGTCAAGCATTTGTCTCATATGTTGAATTAATGCAAAGATTGGAAACAGAAACTATCCGGGCCGTTTCTTCACACATGGGCCAAAGACTTGAAGTTGGGCTTTGTCTTCTCTTGGGCTTATACAACAAACGACGAAACAGAATGATTAATTGTGTATATCGACGAAACAAGTTGTGTTTCGTCGACTTTATGTGTTTCGTCGAGTGACTATGTGTTTCGTCATGTTCTGGTCTGTGTCTTAGTATAAATACACTTCTCTGTTTCTGTTTGAAACAGAGATGAGAAAATACATGTAAAGAAACTCTGTCAAAATTCCGTCTAAACTGTGTTTGTATCAGTTTGTATTCGGTTCTCATCCCGTTAATCAATAGAGTGTGTTTCATTGGTTAATCCGTCTTATTTACTATCTTTGTTTGGTTTGCACCGTCTCGGGGATTCCACACCCGTTACCGTGTTTGTTATAAACAGGGAATAGGTTTCTCGTTATCGATCCTCACCGGAAAAACGGGACCTACAAGTGGTATCAGAGCCTTGGCTCTTTTCCTTGTTTAAAACCAAACATTGTCGTGTTTGAAACAAGTTGTTATTGATTTTTCAGATTTCATTGTTGAAAAGTTTATTTTTTTTTTCTGAAAAAGTCATTAAAATCAGTGTTTATGTTGTTGGTTTGCTAAAAGTTTTATCGAAAACCTTGTTTGTTTAAGTGTTTACATATTAACATTTGGTTTTTGTTGAAAGTTTTAAGCAAAATTGTGTTTCGGAAATTTGTCGGTTCACCGGAAAACTCATAAGTTTACCGGAATATTCAAGTGTTCTTCATATCTTCAACTGATCTTCAAACTGTTCTTGAAAATTTCTAGTGTTTGATCTTTGTTTGGAAATTGATTAAAGTGTTAATTGATTATTATATAATTTGTTTGACATTTGTGTATTGTTGATGATGGTGTGTTGAAAACAGGGAAGTCTCGAAAACATCAAAGTTGAAAATTGTGGCTCTTGTAAGAAGATAAGGTTCAAAGATAATATCTAGTCTGTTTCGTCGCAAATAATCAGCATTCTGTTTCGTCGCAAATAGTCCAGCATTCTGTTTCGTCGCAAATAGTTCAGCATTCTGTTTCGTCGCAAATAGTTCAGTATTCTGTTTCGTCGCAAATAGTTCAGCATTCTGTTTCGTCGCAAATAGTTCAGCTTTCTGTTTCGTCGCAAATAGTTCAGCTTTCTGTTTCGTCGCAAAAAGCTCAGCTTTCTGTTTCGTCGCAATACATATAGCAGATCTGTTTCGTCGCCTTATATCATCACAAGTGTTTCGTGGAAAGTGTTTCGTCAAGTAACTTATCAATTTTAAACAGAAGACTTCCAAAAGTGTGATAACAGTTTGTTTTCAAGAGTGTGATCGGTTTTTCATCAACATACATCAAATATGAGTTGTACGAATCCGTGGGATTGGAGTACGGATCCACTACCAGATCTAAAACAGATGTCGATGGCCGAATATATGAACCGTACCATACCTCAACAACAACAGTCAATAAGTGCAAGTCAATGGGCAAAGGTGTCGAATCAAAATCAAAACATACAGAATCTTTTGGTAGCGAGAGGAGAAGAATATGCAGCTACTAGAAAGATACGTCATGATCTGTTGAAGAAGAAATTCGAATCATTTCATTTCTTAGAGAATGAAACCCTAAATGATATAATTACTCGTTATTATCATTTGATGCATGAAATGTATTATGTTGGTGTTCTTGCATCTCAACAGGAAATTGTAGCACGGTTTGCTGATGCTCTACCTCCAAAGTGGAGCCCATTCATTGAGCTTTTAAAGCATACGGGCGTTCTGGATGCTGTCAATGTTAATATCTATGAATTCATTCAGAAGTTGGAGCACAAGAACGAAGAAGAAATTCGGAAAGCTAAACGAACTCCTGCTCCTCAAAATACCGAAATGTATCTTGGAGGAGGTTTTAACCCGTTAGCTAGTTCCAGTTCAGCTCAGCAACCAAAGTTACAAACGGCGTTTGTATCAAATACAAACTCTTTTCCGTTTCCACAATCAGCTCCTCCTCCGGTCTTCGATCCAAGTGCCTATTTTCCTAAACCAACTGTCGATTGTGGTTTGGCCAAACAGTTGGGAAACAGTGATCAAACAAGAACTGCGTTTTATGCCGAAATCATCAAGAATGTCAGCGATGGTGAATCTTCGGGAAAAGATGACAGTTCAGGATATAGTGGCACTGATGAAGATAGCTCAGGTGTGAGTGATTACAGTTCAGAATCGGACGTGAAGGAGGGAATGGATTCTGAAGCTGATAGTTTGTCGAATGGTGCCAAGGAGATGACATGTCAAAACTCTGACTTGATCAAGAAAGCTGATGCTACATCAGAAGAAATGGAGAAGATTCTCACTGAAGATGGATCTTTCTCTTCTCAGACTGTCTTTATGGCTAATGTCTCAGCTTCTACAAGTCAGGTACAATCGGAAACTCCTAGCATATGTAGTGATTGTGCTGATTTGAAACATGAATGTGCTAAGGCTAAACATGCTTTTGAAGAATTAAAACATGAATATGCTGAATTGAAACGTGAATCTGAAACGGTTCATAGTCACAATCAGAGTTTAGTTGTTGAACTGTCAAAGTGCAAGGAGGCAAACATGGCCTTAGCTCGCAATGAAAAAGAGTTTAAAACAGTTATTGAAACCCAAAAGAAAAGTGTTTCCGAATTAACAAAAACTGTTTGTAACAAACAAATTGGTATTAATAACTACATTAATATCATCGAGGAAACAAAGAAAGAGCTAGCCGTGGCGAAATGTGAGCATGAAGCGATCAAGCTCAAATTGGAGAGTTACTCAAACTCCCGATATGTGCTCGATCACATCATTGATGTTCAACAGCTGAAAGGGAATGTGAAAGGCGTTGGTTATAGGAAGTGTCCACCCCCTTTGAGACACGACTATACCAAGTCGCCCGATGAAGAGGATATGCCTCGGTATGAACCCAGTGTACCTCTTGATTATGAGGAAGTTACTACTGGCCTAGGGTTCAAACCGGACAATTCATCGGAGGGCTCATCTGATAACAAAGAAAAGTCATCATGTGCCTCAAATCAAAGTCCTCCAACCATTGAGGACTATGATTCTTCAGATGATTCTTCAGATGTGAATGACCAGGATGAATCACTTGATGAGACGAAAGGAGTAGAAATTCCAATTGAGAATCATATTCTTTGTGATCCTCCTACTCCTGCCGTGCAACCTGTTGCCAAGCAAGTGATAGATCCTGTCAAGGATGTCAAAAATGACAATGAATGTGTGTCTGCTGTTAAGAGCAATAACGTGTTGTATACTTTAGTCGGTGATAGTAAAATTTATTCAGACATAGATTTTCCAATCAAAAACGTCAATCAATCTTTGATTGACAAAGTGTTTGAAGATAATACAAGAAATTTTTTGGGAAAGACAATCCCTGGAAAACAGAAATCACCGACAAAGCAACAACTTGTTGCTTCTAAGGGTAAACAACAGCAGCAACGAGCTCCAAAGCCAAAGGCTAAGGTTGAATCAAAAGGAGCTCGTTACAAGAAGAAAGCAAAAGATGTCAAGTTTGTAGCATCAAAGGGTACTGATAAAATTGAGACTTTTGAAAACAAATCAAACACCGATTTTATCCAACAAGTCAAGATTTTAAAACATAATAGCCAAAACAATTACAACCAGCACACAAACGGGTGTGAAGCTAGTACCTCTGGGTCTAAAACTTCTACGTCAGGTCGTCGATCAGGTTCTCCTAAGTTTGTTGAAAGGAGAACTTGTTTCAAGTGTGGGAAGTTTGGGCATATCATTAAAGACTGCACAAACTCGCCCAAACCAAATTTTGTTGATAGAGCCCCCTCTGAACAAGGTCACTCACAACGTCGTCCTGTTTCTCCAAAACATGATAAACGCACTGTTAAAGAACAGGAAACAAAACAACGACGTAAAAATGTGAAGGTGATTGAAAAGGCGTTAAAACCGAAGGTTGTCCAAACCAAGTCTGTTAAGTTAGAAATTAAAAATGAAAAACAGAAACAGATTTGGAAACCAAAATCGGTAACTGTTTCAGGGAAAGCTCAATCCATTCCGAATCATCATGAAATCGAAGTCACAATCTTCGATGATGAAGGACGACCTAAGTCTGTTAAGGCTTGGGTCCCCCTCTCCAACTAATCTCCGAGTGAGAGTGCAGGATGTTCCAGGAGGAACTATCGATAGTCATTGGATTGTTGATAGTGGAGTGTCCATGCACAAGATAGGCGACTCAAAGCTCCAAGATATTGTTATTTCTAGGAGTGGTTGCCTTTGATGGAGAGAAGAAAGAAAAAGAAAAAAAAGACAGAATTGTCTGTCGAAAGAGATTGAAACCTTCGACAAATTGAAAATCATTCAAAAGTGTGATTGTTCAAGGCTTTGATCAGGTCCCCAGGGTAGATTCAATCAAAATGTACGCACCTGTAGCACGTCTGAAGATTCATAATCCACAAGATGAACGTGCAGTGTACATTTCTTCGCGGTGTGATTGAAGAAAATGTGTTTGTTGAACAAACCAACCGGGTGTGCGGATGCCTTGGCATGGATTGAACAACCGCACACTACTTCTGAAAGAGAAAGACAAAAACCTTCGCTGGTGCAATGTGGAAGACCAGCCGGACCCAAAGGTTTCTGATCTTGTTGTTGTGAAGAGATTTCTCAGTAGCTACAAAATCGACTTTGAAATCCACACCGGGTGGATATCCAGTTTGGGAGAGCACTCAGATTCCTGGCAATGCACGAAGCAGTTGCAGGATACGGTTTTAAATTTCTAATCTCTCCTTTACTTGTCGATATTTAAGCTGCTTTATAAATTGTTATCCTCTCGTAGCACTCTTTGGCCAGACAATGTTGTCATGGTCCGCACCGCTTACCGACATGCCAACTGATTTTTCCAAAATTCAAGAAATCATTTCTGATTAAAATTAATTTTGGTAAACAGCATTGAGGTAAAACATGAGTTAACCGACATCAGGAAATCGTTTCTGTAAATACATTTGTGTTTTTAAAATTTATCTTAGTTTGTTGATTTTAGGGGGAGTAAATCCAAAATTTGAAAATTCAAAAACATCGAAAAATTTCAAAACCCCAAAACATTGGAAAAACAAAAATGAGTTTCCTGGCGAGCAAAAGAGAAAATGATAGTAGATCAGTGGTCTGTCTAAACCTCTTCGAACTGAAATGCAAAATGCAAAATGAAAAACGATAAGCAGCTCTATATAAGATGTATCGGTAGGCTCACAATCATTTTAAAGTGTGCAGGGCGATATAAACCTAAATCGACTGAAGATCAGGTGGGAACCACACATTGGCATATGGTCTTAGTACCGAAATTTCGTCTGAGAGATTGCCGAGGTTCTGAGATATTCGGTCTTTATGCTGTCTTATCATCTGGGTATCATGGTTGTATCTCAAACCGTAAAAATATCGGAGACATAGTCTAGATCTTCCATGATACCATACATACGTGTACATATTGCATTCGACCTCAATAAGTGATCAACAATCACATGTCCACACAAAATAAGTGATAATATATCACAGATTCTTTGCGGGAGTCAAGTTCGTCTCTCTGCTGTACGAAAGTACTGACCTGTTCACGGACTTGCTCCTGTGCCCTCATGCATTTGAAAATCAAGTTCCTCATCAATAAGTGATTCTATCACATAGGGCTTGTTTTCAATCAAAATAAGTGAGTTTCTCACATTTTCATATACGGTCAAACAGATGATAATCGGTATACTCACCGGTAAGATGAACTCTCGTGCATACCTTGATACGGGAATGTGTCGTGTGTGGATGAACACCGGTCGGTAAGTATAAATCATACCTTAATGTATCCCCTCGCCATGATTACATCTGATAAGTTGAGCTTATGTGGACAACAATACCGATAATTGTTATAGGATGCTTATCTAAATGTTAACTAATTTGAACAAAAAGAGCGTTTTGGCGTGACCGTACACTGATATGATTCTCTTACCCTCGAAACTCGCAAAAAGAATGTCTGTAAATATTTGTTTACTACTTTCGTTTCTGCATCTTTGTATAAATTTATTTATTGCTTTCCGTCTTTACTTTTGAAAAATGAAAAACTCCAAAAAGATTTTAGGTGTGTTTTAATCTAAACTTTATAAAATCCAAAAAGATTTTGCTTCTAGTTTATTTTTGATTGACTGATGTTGGAACTCGAGTCTATCCTACCCAAAATCCTGATCGCAAGCCGGAAAACAATTGCACCTTCATAAACTGTCGAAGTTAACAAGTTTTGAAAGTTAAAGGACTAAAACTGATCATTTGTTTAAACTTTCAAACTGTTGTCGGTCGGTAGTTGATTGAGATTTGATCTCATAATGTGTCATTTGTTTAAATGTTAACTATATTCCAAGCGGTTGTTCTCATTATGCGTTTAGCTTTCTTGCATGTGCAGATGCTAAAGGCGAGGAGAACATGTTCGATGACAAGCTTTGGAATGAAGACACGAAGTGGAGGCACTCAAAGGATAAAATGATCGAGTTGCCGCTGACCCTTCATCAACACCACAAGGATCTGAAGATTTGACAAGTCAAAAGATTCACGAGCATGACTCAATGGAGAGTTCATTCTAAGGGGGAGTTTGTTAACACACTACCTAAATGAAAAGGGAGTTTGTTGATACACTTTCTACTTACGATGCGTGAATACTTTGAAGATCCTCCGTCATGAAAGACACAGAAGACGAACCATCACAGAAGACGAACCTCACGAGTAGCGTCCAAGGGGGAGTTTGTTGGTACACTTTATGTGGACACGACTCGGCTCGGTTCGACTCGGCTCAGTTCGACTTGGTTTCGACTCGGTTAGGTCCGGCTCCTGCCCGACGTCACGACATTCCTCTGTCGTGCGCCCCAGAGTTCGACACGCGAGGCACGGAACGCCGGAAGCCATTCCCGTACAACACATCACCATGACATCACCTTAGTGATGTCATGATGATGTCAAGCATTTGTCTCATATGTTGAATTAATGCAAAGATTGGAAACAGAAACTATCCGGGCCGTTTCTTCACACATGGGCCAAAGACTTGAAGTTGGGCTTTGTCTTCTCTTGGGCTTATACAACAAACGACGAAACAGAATGATTAATTGTGTATATCGACGAAACAAGTTGTGTTTCGTCGACTTTATGTGTTTCGTCGAGTGACTATGTGTTTCGTCATGTTCTGGTCTGTGTCTTAGTATAAATACACTTCTCTGTTTCTGTTTGAAACAGAGATGAGAAAATACATGTAAAGAAACTCTGTCAAAATTCCGTCTAAACTGTGTTTGTATCAGTTTGTATTCGGTTCTCATCCCGTTAATCAATAGAGTGTGTTTCATTGGTTAATCCGTGTTATTTATTAACTGTGTTTGGTTTGCACCGTCTCGGGGATTCCGCACCCGTTACCGTGTTTGTTATAAACAGGGAATAGGTTTCTCGTTATCGATCCTCACCGGGAAAAACGGGACCTACACCTAATAATGGTTGCCTTCAATTATCAGTAATATTCATTTGTGGGAAGCGTACGTGCAAGGTTTATTTTTCTTGTAACTGAATGCTTTATATCTGATCATGTGGTTTTGATTTGTGAAGTTTTATAGGAGATATTGGCTCATGATTTTTAAAGTAGGGGAATCACTACTTTTGTATTATTTTTTATGAAAATGTTATCATTAGCTTGCTAAGAATATGTATGTACAATTAAGATAATTAAGAATGAATCTACATGGATCTGGTTTGCAGTGGGATAATTTTTTTACTTCAGGAATTACAAAATTATTTGTGACGGGAACTTAATGTATTCTATTTGGATTTTATGGATAAAAGGCAAGAATGTTTTCTAATCAAAATGTAGGAAAATTGTTCATGTGCGAGGTAGGTTGGTTGGATTCTAACGATGAGGTAGCTAAATCTTGAGAAAAGTTTAATTTTATTAAGAAGAGGTTTCTTAGGAATCAACATTTTGGAAGCTTTGGAGAGAATGCCTAAAATGAATCCCATAGGTATACACATTCATTTGTATATTTAGTTTGAGTTGGTATAAACTTTTTCAAGCTTTTAAATGTGATTTGCATATTTTGTGAAGTTCGGGTATATATTTTAATAAGAACCTTAGATTAGACAACATACAAGTTTATGGTTTAACTATGACTATCTATACTTTACTTTGGTGCATTACTTTCCTAGATTACAAAATTTGATCTATGAGGGAACTAGGCTTGTATTTGGCAGTTTCCCCTTTTACTTGGTATTTGAGCGACAATCATGCATGACTAAGAAAGAGTTGAATTAGTAAAGGATACGAAGAGGTGTTATGGACGGGTTTCTCAATCGGGGTTATCTTACAAAAAGAACTACCATTCTACCAGATAGCGTCATTTCGTTCAATTGGTGTTACCGTTCTACCAATCTGTCTCACAAACTCAAGTCATAGCTTCCAATTGAAATCGATTCACGATTCGAGTAGGTTCCTTTTTTATTAATTGGCTTCAATCACTTCATTTCTACAAGTTTTTTTTTTATATTGTTTGTATTTTTTACAGGTTTCTTTTCAAGATAGGAGGACTGGGGGCTAATTCCTAGCTTGATACCTACAACATTTGTTTTTAGATTGGAGGGTCAATTCAATGTAAGGGCATAGTTTAGTAGGTTTACGTTTATCTTGTATAGTTTGATAGTGGGTTGGTTGATTAGGTGGTTTGGGCTTAAATAAATACTTATAGTTGTACGGTTTGGGCTTGGCCCGGTTTATAACTAGGTCACACCCTATGTCACTATAAATAGGGTGAACCTAGGTCTTAGAATGGTTTATTGTTTTTGTCTTTTGATCGACTTGTACCAGACAAACCAAGAGTTTGTGTGCAATTTATATTACAATCGACAATCTTGTTCTTGTTCTTGTTCATCATTTTCATAAGTTTTCCGCACTTGTGATTGTGTTCGTGATATCAGGTTGAAGATCTCTGGACTTACAATTGGTATCAGAGCCGAAGAAGTCTTTCGAAGGCTCGGTTTTTCTGGATATTGCATGAAGAACAAGACTGAAAAGTGCTTGTAGATTCAACAACACTGAAAAGGTTGAAGTTCTGATTTAGTTTTGTTTGAATTCTTCTTATTCGACTGATAATAATTGTTTTAGTATTGAACAAGTTCTGTTTTTTGTGTTGTGGTCGAAGTTTTTAACAAAAATCGGAATATTTGTTTATAGAACAGTTTAGAAGATTTGATAAAAAGTTTAACAAATTCTGTGTTTTGATCTTTTTGGGACGAAGAAATTGTGTTTGCAGGTTATTTGGGGTTTTTGGTAGAAAGGGTCTCTCAGATTTGGTTAACAATTTGTTTCCTTAATTGTCGGGATTCATTGTTGATTGATATCTTTTAAACATCTGTGTACGGTATCAAGGGTGTACGATAAGCAAGTGTGCGTTCTAGAAATTAGCCTGTGTGCGGTCCTGTTTGACTTGTGAACTGGACACAAATGTGCGGCCCAAATAACTAGTGTGCAGCCCAAGAAGAGTGTGTGCGGTCCATTAAGGGTGTGTACGGTCCAAAGATTAGTGTGCGGTTCATCATTAACTCAGTATCACTTAGTGTGAAGCCCAACTGAGTGCGGCTCAATCATTGAGTTGTGTACGGTCCAATTTACTAGTGTGCGGCCCAATTCAAGGTGTACGAGATAGTGTGCGACCTCATTGGACTGAACTGTTGACTGCTGACTGTTGAACTGTTGACTATTGAATGTTGAATTGTTGACTGTGCACCTATTATTGGACTTGGACTTGGACTTATTTGGACGTGGACACATTTATAATAAATTCGAAAAATATAAACTGTTGAACTAAATTATTATTCAATTATTACTAATAGTTTGATTTTTCAGAAATGGAACTCACTAACTAAACATCGTTGAGTGAAAAGGCTTCCATGAACCAGGATTAGAATAATGTTATTGGAACAAACAACAGGATTCCTAACCTGTTGTTGGGGGGATCGTTCTCAGAATGGAAGTTTCGGTTTGTTCAGTACATGAAGATCAAGGACCTAAAACTTGGAGGTCCATCTGCAAAGGACCAGCTGTGATCACGTATGTAGTGGATGAGAAAAAGGGAATCACTGCTATCAAAAGGGAATCACTGCTGTCAAGCCTACATCAGCTTATGACGATGAAGATTAGGAAAAGACAGAGATTGATGATAAGGTTTTGGCTATGCTACACTCTATGTTGGATCCTGATATTGATGTTGGGGTTCATGAAGCTAAATCTGCCAAGGAGCTATGGGATGCTCTTTTGGCCATGTACGAAGGAAAGTAAGAGGGAGATGTTGACTCAGAAGTTCAACATGTTCAATCATTTCCCTGGAGAAACCCTTGAGAATCAGAATTAAAGGTTTATCTCCCTGATCAGTGAAATGAGGACGCATGACATGATGCTTCAAAACTCTGCTGTCAATAAGAAGCTGTTGAATGCCCTTCCAAGGAACTAGGATACAAATGTCACGCTCATCAAAAGAACCAAAGATTTGACCTGCATGAGTTATGCCGAACTGATCTCTCTGCTCAAGTCTTATGAAATGGATGAAAAACAAAGACTCTACAATCATACCTTGAGTTATAACAATGTTGTTGTTTCATCCAACACAACTTTGGTTTCACAGCACGGGGCTGGGTCGTTTTAGATGTTTCCTCCTAGTGTTCCCTCCTACCCTGGATTTGTACATGCTACCCCAATTCAATCTGTGAATCCTGCTCAGTCTGCGCCAACTACTGCTGCATCCGGTCCTACCTCAATGTCACACCCCGATATTTCCACGTTTGACCGGTGGGGAGTATCGTGACGTAGTTGATATCATCATAGTCAAACAACACAATATATAAATGCACAGCGGAAGCAAAAGATAAATATATTACAATCCGAATAAAAAGTAATATCCAAGTATTACAACGGAAAGTAAAGGATCCACAGGCGGATCTTAAAACATAAACATTTTTTTCAACAGACTTTAGACGCCTAGAACTTGCAAGATTCCTTATTAACGTCCTGAGCAGCTTCCAGCCTATTACGTACTTGTACCTGTCACTTAGACTTTTGAAAATACGTCAGTTTTCACTGGTAAATACACTCAACCGACTCATTTGAAAATGAGTTTAAGAAAATTGGTTTAGGTGCTCAAGGCACGAAGATGTTTTGACACTTTAATTAAAATGCACAAGGCAAAATTAATCTTTTATACTTGGGACAAACTATATCTCATGTTATTAGTTTTACATATCTTGCTCTACATACGGGGCCCAGTTCTATGCCGGTTCATGATTAACCGACACACCACTATTCCCTTATTGGGAATCCCTTATTGGGTATAATTAATTAATAAACATATGGCATCTGTCAGGTGTATGCCTACACCCCGTGCTTAGGTCGTGGCCATTGCATTTAATGAGTCAAGGATATCCAGGACACGGTCGCATTAATCCCCAATGTTTCAGTCAAGCAATACGAATTAAAACAGGTTATTTGGATTTCCCAACTTATTGGTCTTTGAATCCTATACCTGACCATGCGGTATTTATATTACCGTATCCCAAGCCCGTAATAGGGAAAATAAGTTAAGAGTATTTACCTGAGCTAGCTCCTGTCTTAAATAGCAAGAATTTAATAACTCAGCCGTATTCACTTAAGTAAGCGTAGGTACAATTTACCGGAAGGCTCTAGTATGGAATGATGGTATAAATAACCAATTAGAATGCTAACGGGTCTTTATTTAAGCCTAAGCTTAGACCGGTTAATTATACGGTTCAAACGCACGATTAGGCGAAGACCGGAATAGAACGTGATTTAGACCCGACAAGATTGAAGACTTTCCTTATATGGGTAATCTAGGCACATTCTGAAATTTGGGGTAAAACCGATAAGGTTTGACCCGTCTCGGCTAATTTATGTAAACTAGTTACATAAGACGAACCGAACGCGAAAGAGGCGTAACGGGTAATCACAAGGGTCCTAACCAGGTTTCCTAAGTTAATATGCCTCAAATATGTTGTGATATCAGTAGGATACCTTCCATTATGCCCAAAACGAGTTAAATCTCAAAATAAGCCCCGTAGGGGTAATTTGGTCATTTTAAAGGTTATAAAAGAGATCATCTAAGTTTCTGAGATTTGGGTCTGAATACATCAGTAAAATAACTTGTTTTAATAGGTCATAATAGTTGGTAATAAGTCTTATGTGACAAAATGGTTTTAAACCTAAACTATGCGTTTAATACGCTTTAAAAGGCATTTTAAGCGAATTCCGGGTTATACAGGAAATCTGAGTTTTCTGATCAGGTTATAAAGTTCAAAATACTTTATTTATTATATAAAATCAGTAGCAATTGGATTGGTGTCAAAATATTATGTAAAACTCATTTTATGACCAAAAAGGGTATAATCGGTATTTACCGAATTAATGCCATAACCTTAGGTTATGAGCAGGTTAAAAATAATTAAAATCTTTAAAAAAAACCCAAAATATTATATTACATCAGTGGGTAAAAGGTTTGGTGTCAAAAATTGGGTTTAGATAGGCTTTATGCTAATTGCGCCGTTTAATTACTAAAAGGCGTTATAATTACGCTAATGAGCATAACTCCTAATCTAGACCTCCAACTGATGTGAAACTTTAGGGACATGTTTATAAATCAGTAGCAATGATTATTGTTCTTTCACATTTCCAAAATTCTCGTTTTATGGTCAAAAGGGCATATTGGTCAACATTAGGCATTTAACGGAAACTTGTAAACGAATCGGACAATCAACGATCCAACCACAGAGGGTCATGCTAACATGTAGCCTGGTCCTAAGGAAGCTCTAAGGCATTTCCAAATCATACTAAATCGGGTCAGAACTGAAGTCAAAGCAAAAGTTAAAGTTTTACGACTTTCGGTTCCGAACCGGGTCTAAACATAAAATTGTCGGGCTGAAAATGTTTAGACATGTTCTTACACTAATTACCAAGTTATATTAATGATCAAACAGGTTGTATGTGTTCTACATTGCTAATTATGTATAAATTAAGATTTAAGCATTCTGTTGACTTTTTGATAACAAGTTTGACCCGACATTTGACCTAGTTAGAGTAGGAATCAGAGGGTGCCCTTTTAAGGGTTTATTGCCCACATAATTACCAACTTATAACTACTTTCAATTCGACTAATCACTGGACCATTAGTGATTAATCGCTAAGTCAACCGTTAATTACGACGGTTTGACTTTTAAGCTTAAACTAAGCAAAAACTTAACTAAGAAAGGATAAGCAAACTTACTGAAGTCCTATGCACGATTTGTGAAGCTTAGAGAGAAGTATTTAGCTCCAGAAATGCTCCAAAGTGCAGATGGAAGGTGTGAAGAACTTGTTGCAACTAAGTGGCCTTTTATAGTGATCAAAACTCAATGGATTGTTGACAAATAAGTCTATCCATGTTCCCTGATCACTAACACATGTCCCTAGTGTCTAGGAGCCAATTAGGGGTCGTCCAAATATGAGGAAAATCGTTTAAAGGTCAAGTATTGCGTTTAAACAGCAAACAGGAGGATTTTCTGTCGCTGGCACACCCTTGCGCACCGTAAGGGTATGCTTGCGGTGCGCAAGCCTTCTGCTGAAGCCAAAAACTCTTGATCTTTCAAGCATTCGAAAGGGCAACCAGGTATTCCGAAATTGGGACATTATTTTACAGTAAGGGGCCTCTAAAATGTGCCTTGAACAGTGATATACCCTACCACTTTGATATGTTTTTCTTGAATCCTTTGTAAGTGCCGAAAATGAAGGTTTACCGTAGAAATTCCATAGGATCCTATCTCGCACTTCGAATTCAATTATTATCAGCGATTACCGGATCGAAGGTGTATTAGATGTTTAAAATATATATTAGGGTCTTGGGATTTGTAAATGAGGTCGTTCAGAGGTGAAAGTTAACATGACGACACTTTCAAATCCTGCCAAACATCTTTTTATTAAATCCGGGTTTATAACGCTTTTTGTCTAACATGACACGTGTCGTTATTTCATTGAACAAGAATTTTCGAGGTGTTACATCCTCACCCCCTTAAAAGAAATCTCGACCTCGAGATTTGTTAAAGTAAAGGAAGTATTTTCTACCTTATATTGGGCTTAATCTTCCCCAGTACCTTTGAGCCTCTAAGGCGCTCCAATTGACCTTTATAATAGGTACATGTATCTTTTTGGAGTTTCTAATCCTGTCGATCCTTAATCGACACAAGTTGCTCATACTATCATAGTTCTGCATATCATTATGTGATAGTGCTTTTCGACTTATTGGTGACACGTCGCTAAATCATTAGTGTGGGTCATATTGCGCGTTCCAACAAGCCCCTTAATTAGGTCTTAGCTCGTAAGCTATTTAGTCTTGATACATTCGAATCCTTCGAATGACTTTGTATATTCCGAGCTTCACTAACCTGAAATGACAACTCGGCACACCCTACTAGGGTGTTATCTTTTGTTGAACCTTATCTTTTAACCAGAACTTAGGAGGGTTGCTATTTTCATAAATCCTTGATTTCCTGCCATATACTAGCAACTTACAATCGATTATGGATTTGTATGATCTTATTTGTTATTTCCTAGGCAACTTTCAGATCCTGATAATTGGACTTACCAATTTTCTATCTAATAATAGATGTTTAACATTCCATCTATACAAGGTCTCAAAAGGAGTAGCCTTGATACTTATATAATAATTGCTATAGAAAAACCTATTTTATGGTGAGATGGTTATTCCAACCACTGCTTAGCTAATCTCAGAAAAATAGCTAAACCTTACAGCTAGTCGAACCAATCAACGGTCCTGGGCAGGTAATAGCGATTCTTAATTGTTGCCTATATAGGGTTGCGGTAATCAATGCATAAGCAAGATGATCCGTCTTTCTTATTTATATAAATCGGAGTTCTTAGGACTTCGAATTTTGGCTTTATGAAATCTTCTCTAAAAGCTTATCGATTTGGCTCTTAGTTCTTCCTATTCCGTTGATACTAACAGATATAAGGCTTTTACAATAATTGTAGCCCTAGGCGGGATGTTTGTCCTAACATCCACTTGCCTCTCAGAAGGTAAACATGGTAATTCTGATAAAGAAGATAATTATGACACACAGAGATGTTATAGATGTCTGTATTCTCAGGCTTTGGTTCATCTATCGATGTCGGTGTCAGATAAATGACACATTCTCTCTACAAATGCAAGGATGCCCTAAGTAGAGATACTTATAAGGACATTTTATATTGGATATCTTCTTTGAATACTACTAGTCGACTTTAGTACTATATGACCATTGGTATATCTCAGGGGTTTCATGCATTAAACCTCCATACTGATCAGGCATGGAAGCAATCTATGGGACACACTAGGATACGCCAATCCTCATATGGTACTCTTATCAAACATAGTTTGGCATTCGCAGGCGATATAAAATAATGAGAAAATAATAAAATAAAGTAATATATATTGTCGTACTCTTTTTGGGGAAGAGTACTCCAGATTTTTGTGAAAGGATTATCTCCGAGGATGGGAGAGATGGTCATTAAAGATTCCATTGGTAAATTATACCTTATTTTTAATATCTGAAGTTCTTATGAATGTAATCAAAAGCTTGCTAAGATTATGGTTTACTAAAGGTTTATTATCCCTTGCATTAACGTAAAATACTGAGCAGATACAATCGATGCTAAAAGGTAAAGACGTACCAAATGCTATTATTGAGATGCACTGTCTCTGGCATTCAACCGTTAGTTTAGGCGTTTTCTTTCTTATCCATCCCAGACTTAGCTGCTCCTTCCTTGGCAGCCTCAGGGCAATTAGTACTGATGTGGCCCTTTTCTCCACAGCTGAAAAAGTTTGCATTCTTTATGTCCCTACATTTGTGGGACTGGTGGCCAGTTCTCTTACAGATACCACATTGCTTTATCTTTTGGTTTGATCGACACTGTCCCCAGTGTCTTCTTTTGCAGGTTTTGCATGTAGGCTTCTTGTTGGAATCCTGTTGGTTATTGTTGAACTCGGATTTGCTCTTCTTAGGATTCTGGGAGTTATCCTCCTCCTTTTTACGCTTCCCATCTTCAGAGGCCTTGGCAGCCTTATTTCTAACCACATCGAGTGTGAGAGATAGCGACAGATCTGTCGCTGACCTGAATGTAGTAGGTCTCGATGCTTTCACACTTGCCTTTATTTCTAAGGCTAGACCCCCAATAAAGCGAGCTATTCTCTTTGGTTCCGGTGTGATCAAATAAGGAACCAATCGAGACTTGGTATTGAAACTTGTAAGGTATGCTTGACAATCTAAGTTCTCCATGACTAATGTCAAGAATTCAGTCTCAATCTTCTCAACTTCATGTTGAGGACAGTAATTTTCTTTGATAAGAGGAACGAACTGATCCCAAGTCATGTTGTACAAAGGGATCTTCCCGTTGGCTTGAATCAACGATCTCCACCAGGCTAAGGCCTCACCCTTAAATGATTGCGACACAAACTTGACCACATCCCTCTCAACGCACCCGCTGATATCCACAACTGTATCCATCTCATCTAACCACGTCATACAATCTACAGCTCCTTCCTCCCCAGTGAAATCCCGGGGTTTACATGAAACAAAGTACTTGTAGGAGCAACCCTTATCACGGGGTCCTTGATTCAGTATGATCTGTTGAGACGGATCACTGTGATGATTAGAAGAGTGACGCTCGTCATCTTCCTTCTTGGGTTCATCCTTCTTGGGGGGTGGCTTTGTATGTGGTGTTGACAGGGTCCTACTTCGAGTCCCACTATACTCTTCATACTGTCGTTCTAAGGCCCTTGTAACAGCGTCGTCTACTAACGCCTTCAGTTCAGCACCCGTTAAATTAATCCGGGCGTTATCATTATTCTCCCTTAGGTGACTATTTATTTCATCCGAGTTAGCCATTTTAATTTGAACTGTTGCATAAAACAATGACAATAGTTTATTTGGGAGTTTATTATGGAATTGTCTTTTATGGCAATTCATTAACCATGGTAAACATAGACCATATTTGGTTAATTTATCATTCACATTTATTTAGGTTTTATATTATAACCTATCCTAATTATAAAAATAATAACAGTTTTACTAGTGGCACGAAAGGCCTAGTCACATGGACATTTATAAATTATAAGCTATGATTTCAGAGAATCAAAGCATTGAGGTTTGAATCATAGTTCATTACCTTTTCTTGACATGGAGTTGTAGGCTACCACTGTCTTTAGTCTCAGAGGACATTAACTATAGCCCGCAGGCACTTCCCTTCTAAGGGATGTTTATAATATGATCATCTTACAGGATGATATAAGCCATGATTTCAGAGAATCGAGGCATTAAGGTTTGAATCAAAGTTCATTACCCTTTTTCTGGACAGAGAGGCAAAGGCTACTACTGTCTTTAGTCCCTTAGGACAATAAGTATGGCCCGTAGGCATTTCATCACTCATGGATGTTTATAATATGATCATCTTCATTTGATGATATTAGTCAGGATCGCATTGATCATACAAACTATTATGCTTGGACGTAGTCCAACATCTTTAGACGGGGGTCAGAGACCACCACGGTCGTTGTCTTATCGGACAACAAGTTTGGCCCGTGGGCATTTCATCACTAATGGATGATTATTTCAAATAAGGGAATTTAGATTAACCCCCTTTTTAAAAGATGGCCTGTGTGACTTTAACGATTCACAGTTTACCAAAAATGTTAACGTACTTACAGATGTTAACAGGGATTGGAATCCTTTGGATAGGTTTTACTGTCTTGGGCATGTCTGCAATGACATTTAGGCTAGGTTTTACCATTTTGGCCATGTCTGCATTGACATTTAGGCTAGGTTTTACCATCTTGGCCATGTCTGCATTGACATTTAGGCTAGGTTTTACCTTTAAGATTCCTTTAATATTTAACGCAGGACAATCCTAAATTGAAATGTTAACAAGGATCTGAATCTAATTGTGGAACTACCGTCTTGGCCCTGTCTTAAAATGACACATGAGCTAGGTCTTGTCCTTTTTAGATATTGCCATTTTATTATAATGGTAGATTTTATAATATAGGAATGATATTTTTAATATAATCGTTCCTTTAAAATTTAAACAAGTATATGGTTGCCCTAAACGGGACTTCTACAAAAATGACTTGCCCATGCAGGAGCTAATCAGAAAATAACAAAGGAACCAAATAAGGACAAATAAAACGAATTAGAATTTGTCCTATGTTCTTGTCTAGACTCAATAAGGTGCAACTGTGTAACTGAGATTAAACACAAAAGGCTAGCATTTAATTCACTCAGTGTTGGCTCTGATACCAACCTGTCACACCCCGATATTTCCACATTTGACCGGTGGGCCCGGTGGGGAGTATCGTGACGTAGTTGATATCATCATAGTCAAACAACACAATATATAAATGCATAGCGGAAGCAAAAGATAAATATATTACAATCCGAATAAAAAGTAATATCCAAGTATTACAACGGAAAGTAAAGGATCCACAGGCGGATCTTAAAACATAAACATTTTTTTCAACAGACTTTAGACGCCTAGAACTTGCAAGATTCCTTATTAACGTCCTGAGCAGCTTCCAGCCTATTACGTACTTGTACCTGTCACTTAGACTTTTGAAAATACGTCAGTTTTCACTGGTAAATACACTCAACCGACTCATTTGAAAATGAGTTTAAGAAAATTGGTTTAGGTGCTCAAGGCACGAAGATGTTTTGACACTTTAATTAAAATGCACAAGGCAAAATTAATCTTTTATACTTGGGACAAACTATATCTCATGTTATTAGTTTTACATATCTTGCTCTACATACGGGGCCCGGTTCTATGCCAGTTCATGATTAACCGACACACCACTATTCCCTTATTGGGAATCCCTTATTGGGTATAATTAATTAATAAACATATGGCATCTGTCAGGTGTATGCCTACACCCCGTGCTTAGGTCGTGGCCATTGCATTTAATGAGTCAAGGATATCCAGGACACGGTCGCATTAATCCCCAATGTTTCAGTCAAGCAATACGAATTAAAACAGGTTATTTAGATTTCCCGACTTATTGGTCTTTGAATCCCATACCTGACCATGCGGTATTTATATTACCGTATCCCAAGCCCGTAATAGGGAAAATAAGTTAAGAGTATTTACCTAAGCTAGCTCCTGTCTTAAATAGCAAGAATTTAATAACTCAGCCGTATTCACTTAAGTAAGCGTAGGTACAATTTACCGGAAGGCTCTAGTCTGGAATGATGGTATAAATAACCAATTAAATTGCTAACGGGTCTTTAATTAAGCCTAAGCTTAGACCGGTTAATTATACGGTTCAAACGCACGATTAGGCGAAGACCGGAAAAGAACGTGATTTAGACACGACAAGATTGAAGACTTGCCTTATATGGGTAATCTAGGCACATTCTGAATTTTGGGGTCAAACCGATAAGGTTTGACCCGTCTCGGCTAATTTATGTAAACTAGTTACATAAGCCGAACCGAACGCGAAAGAGGCGTAACGGGTAATCACAAGGGTCCTAACCAGGTTTCCTAAGTTAATATGCCTCAAATATATTGTGATATCAGTAGGATACCTTCCATTATGCCCAAAACGAGTTAAATCTCAAAATAAGCCCCGTAGGGGTAATTTGGTCATTTTAAAGGTTATAAAAGAGATCATCTAAGTTTCTGAGATTCGGGTCTGAATACATCAGTAAAATAACTTGTTTTAATAGGTCATAATAGTTGGTAATAAGTCTTATGTGACAAAATGGTTTTAAACCTAAACTATCAGTTTAATACGCTTTAAAAGCCATTTTAAGCAATTTCCGGGTTATACATCTGATCATGTTATAAAGTTCAAAATACTATATTTATTATATAAAATCAGTAGAAATTGGATTGGTGTCAAAATATTATGTAAAACTCATTTTATGACCAAAAAGGGTATAATCGGTATTTACCGAATTAATGCCATAACCTTAGGTTATGAGCAGGTTAAAAATAATTAAAATCTTTAAAAATCCCAAAATATTATATTACATCAGTGGGTAAAAGGTTTGGTGTCAAAAATTGGGTTTAGATAGGCTTTATGCTAATTGCACCGTTTAATTACTAAAAGGCGTTATAATTACGCTAATGAGCATAACTCCTAATCTAGACCTCCAACTGATGTGAAACTTTAGGGAGATGTTTATAAATCAGTAGCAATGATTATTGTCCTTTCACATTTCCAAAATTCTCGTTTTATGGTCAAAAGGGCATATTGGTCAACATTAGGCATTTAACGGAAACTTGTAAACGAATCGGACAATCAACGATCCAACCACAGAGGGTCATGCTAACATGTAGCCTGGTCCTAAGGAAACTCTAAGGCATTTCCAAATCATACTAAATCGGGTCAGAACTGAAGTCAAAGCAAAAGTCAAAGTTTTGCGACTTTCGGTTCCGAACCGGGTCTAAACGTAAAATTGTCGGGCTGAACATGTTTAGACATGTTCTTACACTAATTACCAAGTTATATTAATGATCAAACAGGTTGTTTGTGTTCTACATTGCTAATTATGCATAAATTAAGATTTAAGCATTCTGTTGACTTTTTTATAACAAGTTTGACTCGACATTTGACCTAGTTAGAGTGGGAATCAGAGGGTGCCCTTTTAAGGGTTTATTGCCCACATAATTACCAACTTATAACTACTTTCAATTCGACTAATCACTGGACCATTAGTGATTAATCGCTAAGTCAACCGTTAATTACAACGGTTTGACTTTTAAGCTTAAACTAAGCAAAAACTTAACTAAGAAAGGATAAGCAAACTTACTGAAGTCCTATGCACGATTTGTGAAGCTTAGAGAGAAGTCTTTAGCTCCAGAAATGCTCCAAAGTGCAGATGGAAGGTGTGAAGAACTTGTTGCAACTAAGTGGCCTTTTATAGTGATCAAAACTCAATGGATTGTTGACAAATAAGTCTATCCATGTTCCCTGATCACTAACACATGTCCCTAGTGTCTAGGAGCCAATTAGGGGTCGTCCAAATATGAGGAAAATCGTTTAAAGGTCAAGTATTGCGTTTAAACAGCAAACAGGAGGATTTTCTGTCGCTGGCACACCCTTGCGCACCGTAAGGGTATGCTTGCGGTGCGCAAGCCTTCTGCTGAAGCCAAAAACTCTTGATCTTTCAAGCATTCGAAAGGGCAACTAGATATTCCAAAATTGGGACATTATTTTACAGTAAGGGGCCTCTAAAATGTGCCTTGAACAGTGATATACCCTACCACTTTGATATGTTTTTCTTGAATCCTTTGTAAGTGCCGAAATGAAGGTTTACCGTAGAAATTCCATAGGATCCTATCTTGCACTTCGAATTCAATTATTATCAGCGATTACCGGATCGAAGGTGTATTAGATGTTTAAAATATATATTAGGGTCTTGGGATTTGTAAATGAGGTCGTTCAGAGGTGAAAGTTAACATGACGACACTTTCAAATCCTGCCAAACATCTTTTTATTAAATCCGGGTTTATAACGCTTTTTGTCTAACATGACACGTGTCGTTATTTCATTGAACACGAATTTTGAGGTGTTACACTCAAGCACCTCAACTCCTTTTGTGGTCTCTAAAGAGTTTGAGTAGAATATGGCTTCTATGGCAGGAGTTATGAACTGCTACCATGTCTTTGTTGCTGGATATCACCTTGTAGATGGCTATGGTAGTGTTTCGTGCCAAAAACTTTATCAAGAGAACTGGCAGAAACAGCTAGGAAGCATCAAGCAAGGATCTAAGATGGAATAAATCAAAGATGAGGTGTTTCAACTGCCATGAGCCATGACATTTTGCTCGTGACTGCAGACAGTTGAATATAGAGAGATCTGATTCAAATGTCACTATCACTGTTAGTTCAGCCTCAAGATGTCACACCCCCAAAATCCACCATGCGGAGTTCCACCGCTTGGAGGCGTGACGTGACCAGGATCGAGCCACCAATCATACTGAACAATGTACTTAAGTAAATAAAGACAACCACAATACGATTGGTGACCAAAAGCTAGTTAACCAAGTTTTTAATTTAGACAGCGGAAGCATAAACGTAAAGTTCAAAACATAAGTTCGCAGTTCATAAATTTAAAGTCCAACACATAGGTTTAATAAGTTCATAATGTTTTAAACATTAAACACTGGACATAACCGTCCGCACACCACAACGACTCCTTCCTCGTGCAAGCTCCAAATGTTTAGCGACCTGTAAGGCATGTAACAACGAGTCAACAACAAAGTTGAGTGAATTCACAGTTGGTTGTTTAGTTATAGCATTCGTTTCGTAAATCATCTGTTCGTTTTGAAAACCATGTATCGTATGAATTTGCATCGCGGTCTTTCTGACATGTTTGCGAAGATTAGTGGGGGTTTCCCATGTGTTACTAGACCACGCGTATCGACTGCTACGAAAATATAAGAGGTGCCCCTAAGTCAATGTCTATCAGCATTGACCCTTTGCCCATAGTCCATTAGTACACGCCCGTCCGACTGGCACGGTGTGAGGTTTGTTAAACCTAATAGCGCTATTAACTAATGACCCGCTCGCCATAGGCCTCGGCGATTAAGTCGATAATTGAGGGACTTAAAGTGATAGAGTTGATGGTCTTATGATCGTGTACGTAGGTTTTACGTACGTGCCCTTCAATCCGAGGACAGTAGTAAGTATGAGTGTACGTAGGTTTTACGTACGTGCCCTTCAATCCGAGGACAGAAAAAAAAATAGTTTAATAGTAATGATAGTACAAGTAGTTATTCAATCCCATTCCCAACCCCTGGGAATCCCATGCCTTAGAAAGAGTATGAACTCACCTCGGTTTGCTCGGTTAGGTTCTCAAATATAGTTAACAGTCAAGGTCGGTCAATCACGTCCTAATAAGGTACGGATAACAATCAGTTTCTCATGCATAACACGTATCCTACGTATGGTTTATTTGCACATTACTTCGTCCACATAACAGGTACACACTTTAACGATTTATGCCCATATAAACTTCCCATCTATTCCCCACTCATAAACAAACATACGATATTGCACATAATACATGTTAAATCATTCACTGATAGCATACTCGACATTTAGACACGCAAGTCACAACTTATGTCAATTCAGCATTAATATTCAAAACCGGCTGTTTTTTCGGACCTTTAAATAAAAATAGTTAAATTATTCCAAAAATTCCCAAATTTTTACAGGATGTCTTAAACGTTCCATATTTTATGGTGTAAAAAATATCGGGGGTCCGGTTCATTACCAATATTTTTATAAAAATTCATATTCCGAACTGAACTCAGATTTATGTATTTTCTGACCACAGTCCACGGAACAATTTATTAAAAATTCATCGAGTGTCCGATTTACGAAATTCCAGTGGGGTAATTACAAATGCATCGGTTGTCATCTACTGTACAAATTTCATGGTCCGATTCATCACAAAACTCAGGTTATGACCGAAAGTATAACACCCATTTATTGCTGTCAAAATTCAGCTTAAGTTGCTGTTACAAATTAACACTTTAAAAATAGTAAACGGAGTCCAAAAATTATGATTCTGGTGCCATTAGAACCGTATTTCATAATAACATATTTTAGATTCAAAATATCGGTTTTTCGTTGAATTTATGGCCTGTTTACAGCCTGATGAAGTCGGCTGGAAATCATTACTCAGCTTGCTGTTTTGTGGTTTAAATGTTACTAAACGTATTAACAAGTGTCCGAACAACGGGTTTATCAAAAGTTTGACGATCAAACATCATATATGCCTTAACTAACCTTAAACCAACAAGTTTTCATCCTTAAGTATCAATCATAAGTAAACTTTTAATATTTATCTATTTGTTCTTGACACTTTAGTGATTTTAAACATACTACACCCTTTGATCATAGAAACGAGATGAAACAAAATTAACAAGAGTGTAACAAAGGACTTACTACTAGCTTATAGCTAGGGATGAAATCTTGTGAAGAAGTGATGAGAAAGTGATGGTGAAAAAGACTAGAACAAAGCCCTTCTTGAAGCTCCACAAGTAGTAACCTTCTTGATTCACCTTCTAACTTAAATGGAACTTGTATAAGGGAAGAGATGAAGATGTTTAAAGATGATGGTGGTGGATTCGGTTGTGGTAAACCGAATAGAGGGAGAGAGAAGAGTGATGAGGGTTGAGTGTGAATCTTAAAAATGATGATGACAAATCCCAAGCTCCATACTTATAATTGTTCTTTCAATATTTTGGTTAGATCAACAAGTAACCATCCATTATAAAAATGGAATGAAATCAATGAGAAGATTATGGAGTATGGTGTGGTGTCTTGTGGGTCCACAAGGGGACCAAAATCGTTGGGGGGGGGGGGGGGGCTTAGTGTAAAATTGTGACTAAATTGTAAACATGAGTTATATATTGTTAGTTGATGATTTATAACGGGTGTTATGATAGACGGGGATCATGACTAGCCAAAAATAATAACACAATGTATTTGGTAAATATTTGGTGTCCCGGGTAATGTCCGGTTGTTCGGTCGGATACTGTTCCGCTAAACTGCTTAATTAATCCGTAAAGCGTCCTACATATATATATTTTGCAACGTTTTTAATTTTTAACACTCAGGAAGGCATACCGGACTATTTAGTAACTTTTCTGTATCCTGCTAGTATGTTAACAAATACATGTAAGTATAACACAGATATCAGAAAGCAGTTAAGTAATTCCACACAGTCGTCAAGCACTTTAATTATCATTAATGGATTGTACGGAATACATGGGATTTTGAGGGTTGTCACACAAGACCTGCTACAGTCCCTACCACTAGACCTGTTACTGTTTCTACCTCAGGTACATCTGGCACAAACCAAAGCAATGTTTCTGGATCATCCTAAGTTGCAAATCCCAACAATGCTATGGTAGTTCAAGAGGGAGAGGGCTTTGATTGGTCTGCTCAGATGGCTGACCTGTAAATCACTAAAGACACTGTGTATCAAGCTTTTGATGGCTCAGATGCATGACTTCACTCCTTCTCCTACTGAGGTATGTGTTGATGATGTTTGTTGTACTAGTGCCTGTAGAGATAAAGTAAGTGGTTATAAAAAACAGGCCAACTCATTAATTATGCAACTACAATTATCCAAATCTGATTTATACCATATCAAAAAGAAAATCAATGGATATAAGGATATGGTGGAGGCACAAAAACGTGATATCCGACAGTTGCATAAAGATTTGAGTCAAGAAAAATGTAAGCATCTCCACTTTAAAGAACTTTCTGAAAAATTAACTGCTGAACTTGATTCTCTAAAATCAACTATTGAAAATATAGAGTTTAATTTAAAAAAAAAATTAACGTTTCAAGTGAAAAAAGTTTAGAAAATGATAAATAAACAGTTAAAATAGAGTAAAAAAGAAACTAGGAATAAGGGTTTGGGATTTGTATGCATTCCTCCACCATACAATCATTCTTATACCACTATTCCTATGACTGAAGAGGAGATTGCCAACATGCCTGACATGGTCTATGGACGGGCTAGTGATGTCAAGGTTGAACCTACAAAACCCAAGAAAATCAAAATTACAAGGCCTGATAAATCTGAAATCAAGTTAGACAAACAGGCCTTTAATAAAGCTTTTATAAAACATGCTGATGTTTCAAAGTAGAATGAGACTCTAAATTTTGAGAAAGATGCAGATGTGGATAAACATTTTCAAGTGTTAAACAATAATGAATCAACTATTTCTCAAAAATAACCTGAATGGCAAAATCAAAAGAATGAGTCTCAAACTAAATCGACCAGTCTTGAGTTTGCTATGATGAACGATCTGGCTAAGTTTATCAAAGAGTTTGAATCTAGCAAACCTTCGGAATCAACTACTTCATCTGACTCTACATGCGACTCTTCAGAAACAACTAATTGTGAAAACTCAGAATTAGTTGAATCCCTGAATCTAGTGATAAGTAATCTGAAATAGTTGAATCAGAACCTACAGTAACATAATTAGAACCAACAACAGAAGCTTCTGGTGAATCTATATACGTCACCTGTTGACTAAGAACCAACAACCGAAGCCGCTGTTCAGCTAGAAAATGTTATTAATTCTGAATCTGCTGAACAAAAGGTGTCAATTGAAACTAACTGCTTTGGTGCTACAGATTCAACTGACACTGTTTGTGAGAAAGTGAAAGTTACTAACCCGTTTACTTCATCTAAAGAAAAAGTGATTATCGAAGATTGGGTAGAGGATGAGGAGGATGATGATTTTGAATTGCATGCTTTGAAAAATAAAATTCAAAAAAAACAATCTTTTATTTTCTAAAAATTCAAACAATATTTCAATTTATGCTAGTACTTTAAATTGTGTGGGCTCTGTTTTTTAAGAGGGGTGAATGTTTGGATGCTTGCCTTGATTCTGTTTCTGGTTGTTTAAATTCTGTTGTTTTACCAAATAAATCTAATGCATCTAAAAATTTGTTGGTAAAACAAGTTGGATGGGGTGGTCAAACAAAGTATGTTCCACCTAAGTCAAAATCGAAAAATGTGTGTGCAGATAATCTAGATAATGAAATTTCGAAAACACAAGAAACCAATAAGCAGGGTAAGGATCAAAGTAAGTCAGCTTCGTCAAGGCCTCAGGATCCACACAAGTCTTCAAGTTCTGAAAAGGCTGATAGATCTCCAGCGAAGCCCCGTGTGAAACGTCAAATATGTTACACATGCGGCATCGCGGGTCACATAGCAAGAAATTGTCAGCATCGTCCAGAAAAACTCAAGGAAGTGGAGCATCAAAAGGCTCCAAAAGGGAATAACAAACAACCTAAATAGGTGAAGGTTGAAAAACCTAAACCTGTGAAAAGTTTGGATTCCAATGTGAAGCCTTCTGATGGAGATTGGAACAAGGCAAAACTCATAAACAAGAAGAATCAATTAAAATCTCCAAAACAAATTTTGCAAAGTAATTAAAGTTTAACAAATAATAAGCAAATACGGAGACCTAAAAGCCATGTTCAATCTACTCCTTCAAAATCCTCATGTTCTAGTAATAGAACCTACCTGCTTAGAAAATAACATGGTTTGGATGAGGGTAGCATATATGAATGAGAAGGGTTTATGTAACAACCCGCATTTTCGTGCTCGTTACTCTCGTTACGCCTAGCACCCGAGATTCGGATTATAACGTAATCTATATCGCTTACTACGCTACATCGCTTATTTCAACACGGTATATCGCACTTCACAACGCTTACGCTTATAACGCTTTCGCTCACACTATTACATCACGTGAGTATCTAAAATACTCGCTCTCGCACCAACGCAACACAAACTTAAAACGTGGTTTTATATATATATATATATATATGTGGAGAGGATCATGAGAAAACTACATCTAAATGAGAAAACTAGAAAAACTAACTAAAAAAACATACCAAAATTTTCTTTTTTTTACAATTTTTTATAAAAAAAAATCGCTACATTTTTTGCTTGGAAAAAAATTTTCAAAAAAAAAAAAATCTTTTTCGTTGTATTACACATGTGCATTATATGTGTACTACACATATTCACTATATCCGTAATAGTGCACATGTGTAATACAACGATTTTTTTTTTTTTTTGAAAATTTTTTTCCATGTGCAAATGTGTAATATAACGATTTTTTTTTTTTTTGAATTTTTTTTCATGCATAAAAAGTAGCGATTTTTTTTATTAAAATGAAAAAAAATTGGTATGTTTTTTAGGTTTTTTTAGTTAGTTTTTTGGTTTTCTCATTTTAAACTAGTTTTCTCATGATACATCCCCTTATATATATATATATATATATATAACTAGATATTTATTATTACCTATGCTTATATGTGTTGATACTCGCTTAAAACGCAACGCAACCTGATATTTAGTACCTCGTTAAAGTACTTTAAGTACTCGAAACTAACTAACGCAACAAAACGCACCAAACGAGCATCCTACACGCGAAACGAAAGCCACATGTGCGAAACAGGCGGCTTCGTACGAAGGCCCTGCCTTCGTACAAAGGCAACCTGCACGATAGGGATGAGCTCGGTACCGTCCGGTACCGAACCGATACCGAAAATCCTCAAAAGTGGGGTACCGGTACCAGTACCGAATATACCCGGTTCGGTACCGGTACGGTACCGGTATTTGAGGGTAAAAACCGGTAAATACCGGTACCGTACCGGACCGGTACCGTACCGGACCGATACCGAAAATGCTAAAAGTCGGTATCGAACCGGTACCAAAAAAGTTTCTGGTTCGGTAAATTCGGTAACGGTACCGGGAACAATTAGCTCATCCCTACTACACGCATACTCTCCTCTATAAATACCTAGCTCACTCATTCATTCTTCACCATTGCTGCTTTTTTCACTCAAGAATCGCTCCCAACCTGCTGTCCCTCTATTTTCCAAGTAAGATCCATTATTTTTACATGTTTCACAACGATTTCCACTATGATTTTCCACGAGTTTATCTCCTATTTCATCAAAACTTCTCTATTTTTCATCTAAAACTTCATCTTTTCATCTAAACTCCTCTATTTTTATGAAAACCTTCATCTTTTTCATCAAAACTTCTGATTTTGTTAGGGATTAACACTTAAACGAGTGTATTGGGCTTAGCTTTGGCTTCCCAAGATAGAGATCTGAATATCTCGCACTCACCAAGTGTTTAATCCAAAGAAAAATGTTTTTTCCTCGCACTCAAGCATTTTAAACTCGATTGAAGTTTTCGCCGGTTCGGGTCCGGGTTTTGACGAGGTACCGGTCCAGTCCGGTTTAGTTCTTTTTCCAATCCCAGGTCTGGAACTGGCATGTACCCACGGGTCGGGTAGGAACCGGTTCCGGTTCCACCGGGTCCAGTAGGACCTCTACCTTTGAAGTGTCATTGGCTCGTCCATATCTTTTTCCATACATCGTTCAGCAGACCACAAGCCGGTGTAACCGGTGAGCCTAGGACCAGACCTAGCAGGACCAAGCATCTTAGAACTGGTTATAGCCTGGGCTGAGGACTGAGGAGCGGTCCATGGCCTAAGCCTGTTTGTGCATCCCTGTTAATAACCTTATGAAACATGTACACATCATCCAAGATTCACAACAAAACCATCAGAACGATTCAAACTTACTACACCTGAGTATCAAAGTTTTAACTACACATCAAGATGCTAAATTTGTCCAAGGGAACCCAAAAAACAAGCACGAAAGAAAACTAGAGTTCTACCCCAGATCAACATCATTGAGCTGACTTGACACCCCCGCATGGTCAAACTTTTGACCAAACAGGAAAGACTAGACCTATGTATAGATCGATGGTGGGGACGAATTTAATTAAAAGTTACAATATAATCACGAAAACGCTACTGCAATAGAACCTTATTTTCACAAAGTACAGGTTGTTGGTTGTTCAAGCAGCCGACTTTATAGAGAGGGCTAACCATGTCAGTTTTGTCGAACTCATAGGGTCAGAACAAAGGGTGGTGCATCCCTTCGTGGACCAGCCACGGTTCGATAGATGTACACTTTATGAGCCTGACTGTCCTCACTATCTTCATCTTTCATGACTTCTACGTTCAACCTGGGCATCTCTTTAGCCAACACCCGACATCCGTTCATAGTCAAATTACAAGCGGACATCCAAAGAGACCTCATTGATTCATATTTGGTCAAACCTGAAAGCAAAGCAGCATTCCCAAACGGGCAGTCTCGTATCTCGAGCTTTCTCAACCTTGGGCAGCCTCCCAGTACATACTTCAACCCCAAATCACTACTCCCTGCAAAAGCAACAGATAAAATCTCCAAGTTTTTTGCGTATTTCCCGATATACTCGAAAGTTAGATCCGTCAAAAGGCCAGAAACCGCAAGCCTTTGAAGGTTCGGGCAGGTCCTGACCACAGCACCGAAAGCTTCATCCATGGGTTCGTTGGTTACATAATCTGGTTGACCGAGGTTCATTATGCAGAGGCGAAAGTGGGTGAAACCCGGGCAGTTCTGCACGACGGTCGCGACCGCAGCGTTTGTCATTTGATGGCAGAAGTAGAGGACGTAGTGCAGTTTCGGGCAGCCGCGAGAGACTGCGACGAAACCAGACTCGGTCACACCTGCAACATTCTCCTGCTCAAAAGGGTCAGCTGGGAAGACCCGAAGTTCTTCAAGCAACGGGCACCATGATCCAACGGCTTCTAAACCCATATCCCCTACAGTATCAAGAACCTGTAAAACATTACAAGTTTAATTAGCAAGTAAAATGCTATTTTCGCCACTGAAGTTTGGCCACTTTTGCAACTTTCGTCCAAAGGTTTGTTTTTCCGCATCTGGATCCAAAAGGTTTGAAATCTTGTCATTTTCATCCGACTCGTTAACTCCATTCATTTTTCTCCGTTAAGTCAAGGGTATTTTCGTATTTTTAGATATATATTTTATTAAACTAAAGAGCACTATAAGAAATAAAGATCCACCTCTGTTGACTTTTACTTAAAAAAATTGTCTAAAAAGACGGAAATACCCTTGACTTAACAGAGAAAAATGGATGAAATTAATGAGTCTGATGAAACCGTAGTTGTTAATGGCGAATAGCGACAAATAGTGATAAGGTACCTATATGCTACATAGCGAATAGTGATAAATAGCGGGCGGCTATTTTATAAATAGCGATACACTAGAAAAAATATTAAAAAAAATTATATGTATATTACATAAAAATACCCTGGTTTATATGATATTTTATATGTATATTTAACAAATACCTAGAAAATAGCTATATTTAACTGCTATTTATATGTATATTACATAAAAATACCCTGGTTTATATGCTATTTTATATGTATATTAAACAAATACCTAGAAAATAGCTATATTTAACTGCTATATATATTTAAAAAAAAATGTTGCTATTATCGCTACAACCCTAATAGTGAGTCTAGACCTATACGCTACGTAGCGCGCTATAGCGATCACTACGCTCGCTATTGACAACTATGGATGAAACTGGCAAGATTTCAAACCTTTTGGATCCAGATGCGGAAAAACAAACCTTTGGACGAAAGTTGCAAAACTGGACAAACCTAAGGGACGAAAATGGCATTTTACTCTTAATTAGTTTATCTAGTACACAAATTGATGATTTTCAACAAGTTTTTTCTAAAACTAGTTACCCAGAGGCGGCGTAGACTTTTGCAGTGTATGAGAAGCATTGCTAGCTCAAAGCTGCGCAATGCTGCACAACTCAGGTTTAAGAAAGTAAGACTTGCACATGCGGGGTAGATAATTGGTAGATACAGCGAATTAGTATCCCATAAACCGGAGATAGTCAGTAGGTTTTTACAGCTTCCGAAAGTAGCTTCTAGGTCAGCAACCGGACGGGTAACCAGATCTTGGGTGAAGGTTCCAGTACCAAGTTCTGTCAACTGTGGGGCCCGCAAAAGAAGCTTTTGCAATTGATCTAGATTAATGGTTCGGTTGACTTTCAAAACCCTTAATGACTTGCACCTTGTAACTAGCTTTTCAAGATCGTTGAAGCTGACTTCACTGTTTAAGCTTGCGAAATTTAGCACTTGTAATGTTGTTAAGGTTTCCGGGAAGCAACTTAACCAATCCCCACCAAGATCATCAATCCCGTTCTCTTGTATGTCTAGTTCTGCTAAGTTCCTATTTAGAAAAAAAAAAAAAAAAAAAAAAACAATATTTAGCACAAAAGGCAATATCCTCAAAAAGCATATCACAAACCATACAAATGTACACGGAAAGTCCCTGATGTTTACCAAAAAATTGGACTTAGTCCCTAGATTTCCAAAAGTACATAAATTGTTCCCGTGGTTTGCACTTTGTAACGCATTTAGTCCCTAGCCAACAAATCTAAAGGTTTCAGCAGGTCCAAGTTAAGGACTAAATGTGTTGTAAAGTGCAATCCACAGGGACCATCCATGTACTTTTGGAAAACAATTGGGGACTAAATGCGTTACAAAGGGCAAACTACATGGACCATCAGTGTACTTTTTAAAAGCTAGGGACCAAAACGAAAATTTTGGTAAACCAGATTGATATGTAAAACAAGTGAGAGAGATGCAACTTTTGGTTGTAACTTGTAAATAAAGCTTATATGGTTGTATATAGAGCAATGTCTCACGTAGGTAATGTGTGTGCCTCGCACTTTTTAAAACCAAACTTAGTTAGCTCCAAATAACACTAGAAATTGGATCTCAAAAAGATCGAAGTAGTTGTAATTTGTAAATAAATATTTTTCACAGTTATTCAACAAATCAATACAGATTTTTTAAGTCATATTGAATGAAAGCTTGATGGTCCAATAATGAAATACAAACATAATCCTGTAGATGATGACATCAAGAACATGGCATCCATTAATGTTCAACGACAGGTCATATGTCACATCAAGAAAGCAACCATCAAAGCAAAGAAATAAACCATAACTTTATCAACTAAATCAAAGGCAAACAAGTGACTTTGTCCAACCCATACCATGATAAATCTTGCTTTTTTATCTTTGAGTAAATTACAAAACTCATCCTTTATGTATGTATGTTATTGCAAATCATATCCTTTGTCTTCAATAATTACATTAATCATACCTAATGTTTACAAATCCTAACATGTTATATCCTTTACCCCAAACCCAGTTAATTTTCTTAGTTAATTGTAGTCACGTGGGGCCCACTTGAGGGCATTAATGTCTTTAACCTACCCATCTCTTACCTCCCAACCCCCCCCCCCCCCCCCACCCCCCACCCCGAAAAATCTGATAGTACAAGGGGTGAAAGGCACAAATTTTGAAAACCCGTCTTCTCTACCTTCTTGTTTTTTCGACAGCCAACTCCGGCTACCCCTTATTTTCCGGCCAGCTCCAACCACCAACTATTTACCCAGTTTACAGTCCAATTTCATTACCCACCCCATCTTCTTCAACTCTGTAACACCTCTTTTATGAAACCCTAAAACCACCACCGGCTACCTCCTAAATTGCCACCGGCCACTTCCTAAACCACCTCTGAAAATCGCCATTGGTAACCATCATCAAATGTTTTCTTTAGTTTAAAAGATGTATACACTTTAAACTATGATACAAAATTATAATTATAAGAATTCCATTAATTGGAAATGTAGGTCTGCAAAGCAAAGTTCACAACAGTTGTATTAAAAATTCAAAAGTTGTTGACTTAGACTTCGATTTTGTGGAAGTAAACCACTGAAACTTCTAGACGAATTCCAAAATTATGAATATAGCTCATATCAAAAGTTGTTAACTAAAAATCCTTTGATGCTTAAGGTACTTGTGCACTCTGGATTGATTAACTTTACATTTTCTTCATCAGCTTGGTCACGATTTTTGTACGAATCAGAGATGGATAGAAGGTGTGTGATAAAAAATAATGGTGGATTGGGGGAAGGAGCTGGCGGAAGAGGTCTGGATGAGAGGAGAGGGTGATTGGGTTGATGATAAAGAGGGAGAGGGTGATGGCTGAGGATTGGTGGAGGTGGTGGTGTTAGAGATATTAAAAGAAATTAGGGTTATTTGGGGTTTTAAAAGGGGTGAAAGATATGGGTAGGTTAAAAAAGACATTAATGCCCTCATGTGGTCCCCATGTGACTACAATTAACTGAGAAAATTAATTGGGTTTGGGGTAAAGGATATAACATGTTAGGATTTGTAAACATTAGGTATGATTAATGTAATTATTGAAAACAAAGGACATGATTTGCAATAACATACATACATAAAGGACGAGTTTTGTAATTTACTCTTTATCTTTTGATCCATGTTCATCAAACACCCTATTCTACTGTTCATACTGCTCGATGACCAAGAAATACCGTTCTAGAATGAAACGTTTCCAATAATGGCTTATTACAAAGATTAACTTCAAATAAACCTTTAATAGTCGCTAAAATCACTGCGATTTTCAGAATTGATTTATCTTAATAACAGTTATCCTGACAATAAAGTAAGTAACATGCCTAAGAATTTAAATTATAACTTATACCTTTTTTTACTATCTAAAACAGATTAAAGTTCACATCCAAATCACACACAAATTCCAGTGAAATTTGATTTTTATAGTTCAAATGAGAAATACATTGAAGATACGTTACTATCTATTGCAATTTGCCACGACTAAAACTCAATACACATGTCAAACAATTACCACAGACTTACGAGCTTCAAATTTACATCAAAATCACACACAAATACATGTAATCTAATATCACATTTCTTGCATAATAAAAACTGATTGGCAACTTCATATAAACTGAGAACAAATAAGAAAATCTCACCTGCAATGAGTGGCAATGGCTTTCAATCCATCCGTACTAAATCCATCACAACTCAAAAGCGACAAAGCTTTAAACTCCGGAAAATTCATTGCCAGAAACTCCAAACTCTCGTCACTAACCGCCATCCTCTTCAACCGAAGCTCCTCGAGAAACGGATACGCCTTCGCGAGAACACTCAGCCATGGATAAACATCAGCTCCCCAATCCTCCGGTACCAAATTGAAATCTGAAAACCGAGGTTTCCCCTTCAACGTCACGCTACGAATCTTCGGAAACCTTCCTACAACAATCTCAGGCGATACCGAGTAACAATTTCCGATAAACACATGACGCCTGCTCCACCGCTCAGCGTTGTACCAGTCCTTACAGACTAGAGACACCGAACTCCGGTCCTTGTGCGAATTGATCAGTGAGAGCACTGGTTCTAGAACCTCATCCGGAAATGGACACATAGGAGTTGACTCAAGCGATACCAGATCAGGATCAACCGAATCAACTCGGTCAACCATCCTGGTTCGCTTCTGATTCAGATCCATACTTCACTGAAACAAAAAATCAATTAATATCACAGAACTCAATTTAGTACCAATTCGGTACATGATTCACAGATGAATTTAACCTAAAAACGCTAAATTTGATGTATTTTACCAGTGAAGTTTCTGCAAAAACTTCAATCAATCATTGTACTCAATTCAATCAAGATATACAGATGAGAAATTAACCTAAAAACTGCTGAACTCGATGAAATTTCACCGAGAAATTCCACGTAAACTTCAATTAAGCATTGTACTCAAATCATCACACGATTCACGGATAAAATTAACCTAAAAACCGCTAAGTTCAATGAAATGTCACCATTGAAATTCCTTCAAAAACTTCAATCAATCATTCTACTCAATTCATCACAAGATTCACAGATAAAATCAACCTAAAAACAGCTATAATCAATGAAATTTCACCGTTCAAATTTAAGCAAAAACTTCAATCAATCATAGTACTCAATTCGTCACAAAATTCACAGATCAAATTAACCTAAGACACGCTAAATTCAATGAAATTTCACCGTTGAAATTCCTGCAAAAACTTCAATCAATCATTGTACTCAATTCAGCACACGATTCACAGGAAAAAATTACCTAAAAACCGCTAAATTCAATGAAACTTCACCATTGAAATTCCTGCAAAAGCTTCAATCAATCATTGTACTCAACTCATCACAAGATTCACATAACAAATCAACCTAACTCTATGCAATTTCACTGCAAAAGCTTCAATCAATCATTTTACTCGATTCATCACAAGATTCACAGATAAAATTAACCTAAAACCACTAAATTCAACGAAATTTAACCGGATAAATTCCTGCAAAAGCCTCAATCAATGATTCTAATCATTTCAGTTCATGATCTAAACATAGAATCTAATGAATTTCAATACGCCTAATTGGAGAAAAATCAAACTAAAAAAAAAGTAAATCTGCACAGATTTATGAAGATTTGGAACTGAGGATCTGTAGATTGAGTGAAATTATTGAAGGAATATGAGAATCAAAGTGAGAAAACGTACATATGATGGATTGAGGAAATTGATTTACATGATGAAAGAAGCCAATAATGGAAGTATGTGTTTCTCTCTCTAAAACCAGAGAAAAGAAGCCAGCTTACCGAAGAGAGAGAGAGATGCAAAACAAGTTACATTATAAGTCTCTATACTTTAAAGGGCCGAACTATCCACACACCAATTTTGCCTATCTACACACCTAAAAGGTGATTTTTGTTTTTACATGCACACCATGAAGTGTCGAACTTTGGTCAAAACGGGGCGTTTTGGTCCGATTAACCAGACAAAGACTGACGGGTGTCTGACGGGTCTGTTGTCCGGACCAAAACGCCGAGCTTTGGTCGCGTTTTGGTCCTGTCAACCAGACCGGGTATCAGTCTTTTGTCTGGTTGACAGGACCAAATCGCGGCCAAAGCTCAGCGTTTTGGTCCGGTCAACAGACCCGTCAGACACCCGTCAGTCTTTGTCTGGTTAATCGGACCAAAACGCCTCATTTTGGCCACAGTTCGACACTGCAGGGTGTGCATGTAAAGACAAAAATTACCTTTTTGAGTGTGTAGATAGTGAAATGAGTGTGTGGATAGGTACACTCTACTTTAATGATACTTCACATTTTACAACCTTAGGCTTTTCATTTCGATATAAAGTTTCATTGATATTGATTAATGAATTTTCTCAATTATTTGATTAAAAGAATAACATAACAATAATTAATAAATGTCAACATGTAAACTATTTCCGTATAAGCTCGGTTTTTACAATACATGTATGATGCTGATGCCGGCACTTGATATAGTAATCGAAACAGATACATCGATCAAACACCATAAAAACGAATATCGGTCGCAATGTTATTTGGTCGGAGTTGGTTCAGTTTGTAATGGCACTGGTAGGAACGTTAAGCAAACGACAAAAAGAAGACTGGTAATGATGTTCAGGTGGCATCGGTATTGTACATGTACGATACCGACACTTTTAGTCGAAAGAGATACATCGATCAAAAACTACAAAATCAAATACCGGTACTAATGTTATTCAGTTGGAAATGGTTCGGTTCATTATGGCACCTGTAGAAACATTAAGAAAACCATAAAAATAAAGACCGATACTAATACTTTGGTCGGACGACATAGGTTCGTTCAACATGGTAAAGGACAAAAAAACATGTATATTTAACTTGTATCCTTTTAAATTAAATTTCACCGAAACATAGGTAAATGTCCCATTACATCATTAAAAAATTTTTTTAATGAAAATAGTAAACAGTACCACTTTATATGAATAAAAAAAAACTACATAGTGAAGCTGCTTTGATGACATGTACGTTATTTGCTTCAATCACTTGTACATTACTATTTATAGTTCGCCTTTTAGTAAATTTGTTATCGAGATGTAGGTAAATTAAGCACGTCACAAGGACATATTAGAAACTTTGGAGTAAAGCGAATTTGCGTCCATGCGGTTATTTGAAAAACGCGCGTTGAGTCCCTAATCGCTAAAAAACACCTCTAAGCCCATGTGATTTCATTTTGTGGCAATGTGCGTCCTTAGCATTACCTACCATCAATGAACCGTTTGTTTGTGGTGAAATATAAAATTTACCCTCAAGTGTGCATTATGTAATGTGTTTCCCTTATATCATTATTATCCCCAAATTGATTCAAACCTAATTACATCTCAGTTTACTAAGAATGTCTCAATGACCATCATCATCTTCGAAAATTATTAAAATTGTACAAAAAATCGAAGATGGTATGTTCTTGTAATGCTGGTAGTTGCATTCACATATCTTGGACTAATGTAAACGCAGGTTGAAGATTCGTTTGTTGTGTTAAGTGTTCTTCGTTATCCAACTCCTGTTTCTTTAACGAGTAATCCATCAAGTTATATTTTGAAATTTTGGATTTCAGCAATAGCAGACCGAATGTGGTTGGATAATGTAGGTTGATAGTCAGACGTGTGTTAGTGCATTTATGTCTATCGCCTCCGTCAATCTAGTTCGTAGCAGAATCTGAAGAAATCTAGAGATTGTATTGTCATATTTAGATAGAAAAGGCAAGGTGGCATTATTGTAAATAAGGAAACTCTCCTTATATCCTTGGCCTATAAATAGAACACTTAGGTGTTAGATTTAGAACTTTTTGCCATTTGGAGAGTTGGAGAGCATAGGAGCTAGAGAGAGAACGTGGAGAGAGAAAGGCAAAAGGTGATTAGAGGTGCTTGTATCTTTCATACGTTTTATGGAATCACAGATTGAGTACGATCTCGTGTTCGGTCCTCGCACGTGTACGGATTCCGCACGTCACACGTGTTGATACGCAATCGTTCGGGAGTCGAAAACCGATCCTACAAGTGGTATCAGAGAAGAAGCTTGATTGCACGGATCAAACACACAAAATCGCACGAGAAATCATTAGATTCAGAGTTAAAATCACATCAGATTTGTCAAATTTCTCATTCTACTCTTTTTATTCACGTTCTTGACTGAAAAACGCAAAATTAAATGAGATTTTACGGTTAAAAAAACGCTGATTTTTGGACATTGTGTGCGAAAACTGTTGATTTGCAAGCCTACAAATTTTCAGAACTTAATTCCAAACAGTTTGTGAGAACTCATGAATTTTCTGTGCGAAAATGATGAAGGTTGCTGTTGCTGTTAATATAAATGTTCACCAATCGGATGGCTATCCGATCGGATGACCATCCGATCCACGGCACATTGTTCATTCAATTGTTTTAAAGTCCAAGTATCGAACGGCAATCCGAACGGATTGCCATCCGATCCTAATCACTTTGTTTTGTTTGTTACAATGTAAACTCTCGGATCACCATCCGACACTTAGCCTGTTGTCAACTCTCGGATCACCATCCGACACTTAGCTTGTTGTCAACTCTCGGATCACCATCCGACACTTAGCCTGTAGTAAACTCTCTGATTGCCATCCGACACCTAGCTGTCATTAAACAATTGCTTTGTGATCCAATCGTCAGATTGCAAATCGATTGGATTGACATCCGATCCATTGCCATCCGATCATTGTTATTCTGTTGACTTCATTTGACCTGGTTCGATCGGATTGACATCCGATCCAAAGACATCTGCTCAACTTAAACACTATTGACTTTCATTGACTTGATTCGATCGGATTGACATCTGATCCTCATGCCATCCGATTCAAGTGTCATTCGATCCATCTGACATCCGATCCAATTAATTATGTTTGTTTAAAACTGATTGTTTGTTTGGTTGTGTATTCGCATGTGATAAACGAGAAACATCATGGGTAAAGAATTTTATAACACTTTTTACAAAGCTTTTACATCAGAATCGTCGGAAACATCAACTGTTACACCAAAAACAATAACAAAAGCAATCAATGATAATATAAAACATGATAATTTCTATGGGACTTATTCGAAACCACCTAAACTGACAATATAGAAGATTACACATGGTGGAAAGAGAGGTTTCTGAACTGGACAAAGGCATATGCTCACGAGAGTTGGTTCTGTTTGGAGTTTGGATATAGCCGACCGATAAATGATAAGTATGAAGAGATTCATCTCAATGATCTTTCTGATGAAGACAAACGAAAATTTTCATACGAACAGAAAATGATTGCATTGATTCAGCAATCTATTAGAGATGATATTTTCTCTTTGTTAATACATGATGGTTCTTCAAAATCGGTTTGGGAAGCTTTAAGGGTAAAAGCTGAAGGGGGAAACAGATTAAAAAGAATAAAATTGCTTTACTAAAAAAGGAATTTGATCTGTTTGACAGCTTAAAAGGAGAGTCGGTGAGACAAATGATTGAGCGATTTTGTCATTTAATTTGAGCTTGATAGGTTTGGGATAGTAAAAACTCGAGAGGAAGTGATTGACAAGATAATTAAAGCGTTACCACGAGCTGATCAGTGGCAAACGTTTGTTTTTATTTTGAAAAATGATGTGTTATATGAAACAATTACTCTCGATGTGTTGATTGAAAAAATTGAAACTTATGAGCTTGAATTGCAGAAACAGAACAAGATGAGTAGTTCTTCATATCAACAGAATGTTGGTCTTTACTATAAAGGTAGCATATCCTCGGTGACTGTTAGTGAATCGCCAAAAACTGCATTAAGGGTTGAAAAATCAAAAGAACCACAGAAAGACTCATCAAGCTATAATCCGGGTTATCATTCATCTTCCACAAATTCAAATTCTGAACAATCTGAGGAAATTATCTGCAACATCGCATTGAAACTGAAAAATTCTCCTGCAATGAGCATCAATGGTGCTAAGCAACAAATGAGTTTTCTGGCATCTGTTCTAGAGTCATACGAAGGTCTAGTATCTGGGAAAATTGGAAATTCAGAACTAACAAAGGAAGACTACGACCAGATAGATCCAGCAAAAATGGAACTCATTGATATACAATGGTGTTTGGCAAGCTGCATTCGACGAGCTCAACGATATATGGAGATAACTGGAAAACAGTCAATCGGTGGTCCGTCAACGAAACTAGGATTCGATAAATCCAAAGTGACCTATTTCAAATGCAAGTAAAAAGGTCATTTCAAAAGAGAATGCAATAATTCTGTAGCTGTTGGAACCGAAAATCTTTTCAATGATGATTATTATCGAAAAGCAATTTACCACCGAAGCAAAGAAAAGACACCAAATTTGAAACAAATTGAGAATAATTCCAAAGAAAAATCAAGAGCTTGTGTGGTAATACAAGATGATGAAGGTTTTGACTGGAGCGAATTCCTTCCAGAAGATGATCTTATTGATGATCGGTTCATAGTAAGAACCAAAAAGGAAGCATTCAACAAACATCGTGGATTGGTTGCTGAGATAAAAGAGAAAACACGAGAAGACATTCTGAAAGAGAAGACTGAAAGAGAAAGATTCTTTGCAGGTTGTCGAATTGAGAAAATGCATGAAGAGTATGAGGAAGCAAAGTACTATGGGAGATACGGCAAGAAAAGAGATTGTTATATCAACAAAAATGGCGATCCGGTTGTTCATCGAAAAGAAGTGGTGTTTGATGATGTTCTTGCAGTAATCCCTCTGTCTGGCGAATATTACTCAAGTGTAAAAGATAAAACTTATCTGAAAAGGCTGGACAAGATAATTCGTGATGTGATGACAGCAAGTTTGAAAAAGAGGGATGAAGAAAGAATGAAGAAGAATGTTGATGAATTGGTTGATGAGTTGAAGAAGGTAGCTGAAGAAGAGAAAAAAAAAGAAAAAGACGATGATCTGAAGAAGAAAGGAGAAAATGATATGAAGATTGAAAATTTGGTTGAAGTGAATGATGATGCTAGTGTTGGTGAGGAACAGAAGAAGAATGAAGCTGACCAGACGCAGACGGAAAAGAAAACCGAGGTGCCAATCACTGAGGTAAATACTTCAACTGATTCTGAAGTCATAAATAAAACTGTTGAACAGTGCAAGAAATGCATGGAAACGTACAGTGCTTGTACTGAAAAAGATGAAAATTTCAGAACAAGAGATCTAGAATTCACTAAAATCGAAAAAGTTTTCAAAGAAAAATGCAAAGAAATGTTAGAAAACGAAAATATTTTGAAAGATAATGATGAAAAGCTAACGCAAAAATGCAAGAATTTAGAAAAAGAAAATGTGATATTAAAAGAAAAAGTTTCAAAAATGACTGAAGAATGTTTGCAAAATGAAAATGTTTTTCAAGAAATGAAAAAGGAATACGATTCAATAAAACTTGCTTACCATATCACAAAAGAATCATATGAATACGTGAAGAGTCAAATGAAACTTGTTCAATCAAGATTGAAATATTGTTCTGAAATATCCGATACGCTTAAGCGACAATATGAAATAAAGCAACAAGTTGTAAACTCGTACATTGAAGATATTGCTAAGCTAAAGCGTAAAATAGCTGATTTAAAACAAGATAACAATAAGTTACACAGTTATCACGCTTCATCATATGTTCTTGAATGCATTTTCAATTTAAAACCGGATGGTAAAGATTCTGAGCAAAACAAGAAAGGTATTGGCTCGGAATATCATCAAGTTCCACCACCGTTTGATAAAAAAATTCACATTCTATGATGACGAGAAGGTGGAAAAAGCTTTCAACATGGTTGATCAATTGCCAGAAAACATTGACATAACCTATTCCAAATCTGATGATTCTAGTGATTCAGAGGTGGTAGGTAAGGTCGTTGAAAGTGTCTTAAAAGACGAGTCCGTTGACACAGGTAAACCTGAATCACAGGATGAAAATGAAGGCAGTTTTCATGAAGGTTATCTGAAAAACTGAAAATCTGAGAAAAAGGCGAATGAGTTCAAAAGGATTGGTGTACACCATGATTGGATCGGACAAATTATTCTTAGATCTTGAAATCCCGATTCAGAATGTGATTTCAAAAAAGATTGACAAAGTTTTCAAGATGGTTGAGATTGAAAAGTCTGAGATTCCAAAGTTTGCTGGAAAGAGTCATAAAACTTTTTATAACAAACCTGGTTACAAAAAGAAAAACGTGAAGGCTGGGTTGGGTTATAAAAAAAACAGAATTGGAAAAGAACTTAAATGCCAAATTATCAGAAAAAGATGAATTTTGTTCACGGGACAAGCTCCGAACAAGAGAAAGAACTCCAATTTAGACGACAGTCTAATGAAGAGTTCTATGCTCAGAAAGAGCAACAACAACAGGTCAAAGATGTCTCAAAGAGAACATGTTTTAAATGTGACCAAACTGGACATCTTGCCCGCAAGTGTCCAAATCCGAAACCTGTTGATGTTGAGAAGAAAAAGAAGTCTGATGTTGTGAATCAGAAGTCAACCAAGTTTGATTCAAAGCAAACTTGGAAACCGAAAATTTCAAAGGCTGACTCACAACAAACATGGAAACCAGTGACACCCAGATTTAGAACAACACAAAGTTGGAAAACAACTGTTGATACAACAAAACCAAATCAATTTTGGAAAACAAAAGTTGTTGTTCAAAATCAAAACACTCAAAATGAATCTCATTTTTACAAAAGAAGTGCTTCGAAAGGACAAACTTGGGTTGAAAATAAACAAAAGGTTTCTGTGAGTGATAATCGGAATGAAAATACATTTGTAAAAATTGATAAAGATTTTCCGAAGTTGAATGAAACATATTGTGTTGAAATGCCTAAGGTCAAACAGACCTGGGGTAACTTGTTCAAGTAATTGAGTAAGTATGAATGTGCAGGTGCTCAAGAACTCTAAAAAATATCAAGATGGAACAGAGAGCAGCCTGGCACAAGAAGAGAAGGCTGCTGATCCCTACGATGGTAAAACAAGGAGTTTGTTTGATTTTTGTACATAAATAAACCATATTTCTAAAACTCTAAAAATTTAAAAATTTAAAAACCAAAACTATGTTTTTATTTTGTCAAAAATTAAAAAATCAAAAATATGTTTGTTTTTTTTTAAATTTTGTCAAAAATCAAAAATTTCAAAAATATGTTACGAGAATACGCCGAAACCCTCACGGCTGAACAAACATGATTAATTTCACAAGATTGAAAAACGGTTTTCAAACTGTAAAATATCAATGTGTTGTAAATCATGGGGGTATATTTTCTGCAAAACAGAGCATGAAAGTAGAAAATGGATGGCGAGACAAAGCGATCAGTATCAGGTTGTCAAATTTTCTTTAAATGTTTTGAATTTTAGGGGGAGTAAAAATTTCAGAAAATACAAAAACATTAGAAAATTTGAAAAAGCCAAAAACATGATAAAATTCAAAAAAGAGTTTTGTGTAAAAAGAGGAAATGATAGTACATCAGTAGACAATCACAGTACTCTAAAGATATGGAAAGTTAAATGTGATAAACGGTCTCACTGATGATATGCCAGTAGGTTTTTACACGCTTAGTAGATTGTGCTCGAGATATAAACCTAAATATCAAATACTTACTTATCTCGTGGGGAACATCTCACGGATATATGGGTAACCCCCGAAATCTTGTTTGAGAGATTGCCTGATTCTGAGATACTAGGCTTTATGCTGTTTGATATCTGGGGTATTATACCTGGTCTTCTGATATTGCGGAAGCAATGGCCTAGACCTCATATAATACTTTACGCGCTTTTAAAGCTTACCCTCTGAATAAAAATTGAAAAATATCGAAAGATATGAATCAATTGCAGTTGAAGAAAATATTCCCTAAAGGGAACACATCTAAAGACGAGCCTTCATCTCTTTGACTGAACGAAAGTTCATACCTGAGCTCTCAAGGTCTCGCACTAACCCATAATACAGATATCAAATTGGTGTACTCACCTGTAAGACTGAATCTAGGGAATTTTGATACGGGAGTATATTCTGAGGTGGGACACGCGAATAAGTTTAAGTCCTTAAAACACTAATCTCGTATCTCGAATCAATTGAACTTTGTGTGAAAATTTAAGTGGAACAGTATACTGACAATTTAAGTGAATCGTTTAGAACTTAAAGTGTTTAAAGCTCAACGGTACTAGTGATTTGTCATAAAATGATATGATCCTCTGACACGAACTAAAACAAAAATATTGTCTGTAAATATGTTTATAAATATTTCTTTGCTGCTTTATGTTTCAGATAAATACAAAAAGATTTTTTATTCTGTTTTATTTTCGACAACCGATGTCTGAGAGCTGAGTTTCAAAATCTAAGTATGCTGATCGTGTTTCTGAAAATAAACAAGTTCATTAATTTGAAACTTGAAGTTTTTAAAATCAAAAACAGTTTGTGATATCTCCAAGGTCATTACGTTGGACTTGGATGATTAACTATGAGGGACTTGGATTCTTAAACTGTGAAAATCTGTTGCAAAGAGCTAGGTTTCGATTTTGGATACTTAATACTGCCAAATCTATGTAGATTGTTGATAGGGGGAGAGAATCAAGTTAATCCTGGATATATTCATATTATTATATTTAGAGCCGCGTTCTTGATTAAAAGTGTTTGAGAGCCAGGTCATCATTCCTGGACAACCGAAAACGCTTTCACTGTCGATTGTTTTAGCTTATATTGAGAGAGCCAGGTTTTCAATCCTGGATATTCAAAACGTTTTTACTTATAAATGTTTAAGATTTGCACATGCTATGCCAGATTACGATCCCGATAGCCGAGTCTAAGGGGGAGCCTGAAGACGAGCTCAACGCAATAAGGAGCTTGTATCCAGAAAGCTAGGTGTCGATCCCAAAGGCACGAAAGCTTGACGAAAGGGGGACCCTGAAGAGAGAGTTTAATAAAAGGGGGAGCTGAAGCTGAAGACAGATCCACGGGTATTCTGTTCGAGCAAGAGGGTGTCTATGTTGCTGAAGATGTAATAAAGCTTCAAGAAGACTCAGAGAGAGAGAGAGAGAGAAAGACAAGATGCTACGAGATTGACTGCGGCAATATCCAAGGGGGAGTCTGTTAGTGCATTTATGTCTATCGCCTCCGTCAATCCAGTTCGTAGCAGAATCTGAAGAAATCTAGAGATTATATTGTAATATTTAGATAGAAAAGGCAAGGTGGCATTATTGTAAATAAGGAAACTCTCCTTATATCCTTGGCCTATAAATAGAACACTTAGGTGTTAGATTTAGAACTTTTTGCCATTTGGAGAGTTAGAGAGCATAGGAGCTAGAGAGAGAAAGTAGAGAGAAAGGCAAAAGGTGATTCGAGGTGCTTGTATCTTTCATACGTTTTATTGAATCACAGATTGAGTACGATCTCGTGTTCGGTCCTCGCACGTGCACGGATTCCGCACGTCACACGTGTCGATACGCAATCGTTCGGGAGTCGAAAACCGATCCTGCAACGTGTCCTAGGTGTGAAAGGGTAATCCGTAGTTTTTTAAGTCGATTAATCAAAAAGAGGAATTCACAAGGATAAGAAGCTTTGGAAGTCACAAAATTTAGGATTGTTATATAAATTAGTCTGTTGCTGTTTACGGTTTATGTACTTAGCTATTGTCACACCCTCACTGTGTAGCTGTCTCACTTGAAAAACCGGCAAGTGTCTCTTGAGACACAAGAGGTGTTGCCTCCTCTACTTGTGGGCTAGCAATGATTGATGAACTTGCCCTAGTCATTTCTTAAGGTATACTCTTTATGATTTGTTGTTGAGAGAAACTAGGTATGTGCAAGTCAGTGTTATTGATTACATCAAGCAATTTTTAGAATAATGATGGGATGGTTTTTATGGGTGGTGGAATGAAAAGAGAAGCAACCCTGGGAGAGGGGCTTGAGAAGAGATATTTAAGTGAATGTTCTCCTTCTTAATTTGGTTCCGTTATGCTTATAACACTCTCCTTTTGTGAGGATAAGTGAGGAGTTTGGATAGGTAGAGATGATGACACCTGTTCTAAGGAAGTAACAACAGATGTTTGCTGCATTTGTGCTACTGCAGGTACCTCTGGCATCTCAACCCCCAGAGATACCTTCTTTTTGGTTTTTCTTTTGGATTTGGGGATACGAATGGAAGTGGTTTTGTGGAAATTTCTGGCGTGTGTTCCACAATGTTGGGTTATGCACTGTGGTTAACAGGAGCAGTGAGCTCAACAAAAGATGTTGTAACATATGTTGCTTGGTTTTGTAAAACTTTTTCTTCACTCACATTTTCTTGACCCTTGTTCATCATGTGGGCAATTGTTTGATTTGAAAGACTGTTAAATTCAAGAGCTTCACCATGTGCAAAACTTTCTTGTTTTGAAACACTTTTTAGGTAAAAGCATAACAATCTTGGATATAATAGAAAAGGATGGCATGTACCCCTCTTGATTGTTTTTATGTTTGCCACCAAATCCATAAACAGTGTTTTGGATAGCTTATAATTTGTATTTGTTAGAATAACATATCGCAGATACTGATTTTTGAAGGGAATTTCATTAACAGTTGGAATGGAATGGGAGTGATTTTGGTTTTAAATTACTTTTTTTTGGTAAAAGATGAATAATTGCAACACTCATAATTATTTTAAACAAAACTAAACCACAAGTATTCTTCAAGTTATGAAAAACAATCCAAAGAACTAAATAAACAAGGTTTGAGTTTCACATACATGAACCATCCACCCGGGGTGGTCACAAAAGAATCTAGCCACTCATAGTCATGTTTTGATCTTCTTGGTTGTCTTGGATGTTTGATTGCCTGAAAGATTGATGAAAATTAAGGTTGGGAACTCCAAAATTCGTCCTTGGGAAGTGGAAAACGGCTAGGGTTAGTGAATATCTCGTTTGGGGTTGAAGATATCTCAAAATAATGTGAAATCCTGAATTTTCAGGTGATTATCTGATGTCAGCGCAAGGTTGCGCCCCCCTGGCACAAGGTTGCGCCCCTGACTTACTAGCATCTGTATTGGGTCAAAGCTGACACCAGGTTGTGCCAAACTGGTTTCTTCTTGCGCCAAGTACTGGTTTCTCACCATTTTTCGCATTTTTCAACTCCCAACTTGTGTGTAAGCTTCTAACCTTCATAAATCTTCCCGAAAACCTCCCGTTTAGCTTCAAAATCCATCCGTTAAGCTCTGGGTACCTACAAATAGACACACACTCAAAGTAACCATGTTTTATGATAATAAACACTTAAAACCTTATATTTATACATGTTAAAACACGGTCATTCACCCTTCTATCAAGTGTATAGAAAAATAATTTCATTTCTGGTGGGAATATTGGTTTGAAAAGTGTTGCTCCCACCTTTTGAGCTTAATATCCCCTTTCTTTGAACTCATGTTGTAAGTCATTTTTAGGGATAGTTTCCATACCTGCCATATCATGTAGATTGAACATTGTGGAAATGGGATGTGGAGTTATCTCAAAGCGTTGTTCAGAAAGTGGGTCCCTTTGAAAGAAGGAAGATAAGGTTTGTTTAGAAAATGTCTGTTTGAAACCTCTGTTGGGTCGCAACAGACGTTTGGATGACCAAATCAGTGGATGGTACATCTGTTTAACTTTTGGTCAATAGATGGATGGAAACCTCTGTTGGGTTAAAACAAAGTTTTGAATGAAAACAATGGTTAGTTTTTGAGAAACAGTGGGTCTGTTTGACTTTTGTTACTCAAATAGTGGATAAGGAATCCGTGGTTCTTTGTCACAAGTAGTGGTTAACAAAGGTTAAATAAAGTTTGGAACCACTTAAACAGATGTTTCACTCCTTTGAACAGAGTTTTGTTTTTGGTTATTTTCAGAAACCTTTCTTGATTTAAATACTACAGATTTTTCATTTTCTTGATTTAAAAAACATGGTAATGTTGCAATTTCTTTTTGATGAATTTATAAAAAATATTTTTCTTTCTTTTATTCAGATAATGATATGTGTTAGGAAAACCTCTATTTGCACTTTCAAATTACCAACAAATTTCCCTCCAGACAGTAGGTATGGGTCAATTTTGCAGATGATCCAAAGCTTTTTCTGCTTTGGATTTGATGTTTTCTTCCACTGCATCAGCTCTTTGGGAATGGTCATTTGTAACCAGTAGCTTTTGAACCATTTCAAACAATTGCTTTTGACCCTCTACAAGTGCTTTTACACTTGGGTCAACAGTTGTTTGACCATTTCCAATGAGTTGATCATATCCATGAGGATGTCTGTTGATTCTTGGCTTTTGGGGTATGTGTACCAATTCATCATACCTATTAGGTACTCTGGTACATGGTGGTTTCCCATAGCCCATTGGAAATGTGTTGTGTGGTGCAGTAGATACTTGACCATCCTGTGTGTAGGGAATTGGTTCCAGCTTTGTGTGAAAGGTGTGTGACCGGACTAAACTCTTTGGCGAAATGATTGTGAATCCCTATTGATAGGGATATCATCCCTTTTAAACCCCATTTTTCCTTCTGACCTATTTTTGTTGATATCATAGGGTTTTAGAAATGAGCACTGTTGGGTACTTAAACTTGTCACACCCCAACCGATGGCGGAAACATCAGAGGGAGACGAAAACCAGATTGCTCGAGACTTCATAACTTGCTAATGTGACAATAATTAAGTAAACCATAGTTCATTTCATACTAAAAAGAATACATTATCTTGACAATTGAAAATACAACATGTTTTCAACTTGAACATAACGAAATAAACGGGAAATACAAAACATAAATAAATAGGCGTGTTTCTAGTTCACCCTAAGTAGCTTTCTTGCATATCATCATCAATTTCCTACAACATGTATTAAAATAAAATCAACACAAAAGTTGGCGAGTATACAAGTTTGATTACATAGCATACGTATAAAATATTGTCTCAAATCCAACATTATGACAACCAAGAATTTCAACTGTTGTTAGTTACGATTGGGTTGACGATACAAAATATTTTTTATTATTTGAAATTAATAATAACTTTATTTTAGCAAAGACGTTGTCAGTCAAATGAATTCTATTACGATACTTCAAATTTATGTGTTCAATGAAAATGTTAAAAACCGAGACGCGAGACATTTAGCGGGTTTTTTTATACGCAATGCACACCTAACCTAACCTAACTCACCTACACCCACCCTAGCACACACACACACACACATATATATATATATAGGGAGAGGATCATGAGAAAACTAGATATAAATGAGAAAACTAGAAAACTAACTAAAAAGGAGGGGGGAGACTTTTAATGAAGGAGGGGGGGACTTTTAATGAAGGAGGGGTAAAATTGGAAAAAAAATATATATAACTTTTCAAACATTTCCCATTTCTCCATACGTTATCATTTTAAAACAAAAATGACACCATAAGATCACAAATTTTTGTATCTTTCATTCAAGTATATTCGAGCATATTTTTTATGACATAAAAAAAGATTTATGGTGTCGTCTTGTTTTCAATACTATTATTATAGTAGTGCACATGTGCAATATAACATGTACTACAATTGCATTACATGCTTAAAATTAGCTTTTTGAGTCTAGTTTAGCTTTTAGGGTTAGTTTTTTTTGGAGATTTAGGATTAGGATTAGGTTTTTGGGTGTGGGGGGGATGGGGGGTTTAGGTTTTTGGGGGGTGGGGGTGGGGGGGGGGGTTAGGTTTTTTTCGGGTTTATGTTTAGGGTTTAGTTTTAGGTTTTCGGGAGGGTGGGGGTGGGGGGTGGGGGGGGGTTAGGCTTTTGGTGGGAGGGTGAATTTAGGTTTTTGGGGGGTGGGGGGTTTAGGTTTTTGGGGGGTGTCGGTGGGGGGTGGGTTAAGTGGTTTAAGCTTTATGTATTAGTGCACATGTGCAGTACAACCAAAAATATATATATATTTTTTTTTGAAATTTTTTTTCTAGGCATAAAAACTAGCGATTTTTTTAATAAAAATTGTAAAAAAAAAAAAATAGTATGTTTTTAGGTTTTTTTTAGGCTTTTTTTGGTTAGTTTTTTGGTTTTCTCATTTAAACTAGTTTTCTCATATTGTGAGAACCGCGAGAACCAATATAAACACAACAAAAAATACCTAAAAATAGCTAAAAAAAACACACAAATTTTTTTTTAAATATTTTTTATCAAAAAATCGCTACTTTCTGTAGCAAAAAAAAAAAAAAAAAAAAAAATTTGCTACTAAAGGTAGCGATTTTAATGTAAAAAATATTAAAAAAAAAGATTAGTGTGTCATTTTTATTTGTTTTGATTTGTTTTTTATTTTTTTAGGTTTTTTGGGGGTTTAGTTTTTAGCATTTTAGCTTGGGGGAGGGGGAGGGGGGTTTAGATTGGGGGGGTGGGGTGGGGGGGGGGTTTGGTTTTTTTTAGGTTTTTTGGGAGGGTTTATGTCACACCCCTACCGATGGCGGAAACATTGGGGCGAGGCACTGAGCGAAACAGATCGTCCAAGAGAAATCCATAACAACTAAAATTTACCGGATATTAATCATTATGTCCCATACCATAATATAGCAAATAAAAGCAGTTATTACAGACATTGTTTTCTCAAAGACAGATAAATGTTTCGACCACTCAGATTTTATTTAAGTTTGTTTCTAGACTCCCTCCTAGCTTGATTCCACCCAGCAGCAAAAAACAAGCATCCTGAACACCTGTCACATACGTTAAAATAGAGGTCAATACACATAGTGTAAAGGTGAGCATACAAGTTTAATCGTATAATAGATAACGAAATCATTTTACGCATAACCAGCATGTAACATGTAGCAAGTGAAGCTAGTAGGTTATCGACAATGAAATATGCACAGACGTGACTGCGAGTTGTAGAGAGCGCAACACATATCACCACTGTGACACGTGAAGAAATACCCTTAGCAACCCCCCTCCACGACAGGTGCTGAGTCCAAACTATAGTACTATTGTTGCTAAGGTGTCAAGCAACAATCACTGTGTAAACATAACATACAAGCATTCATCGAATAACACGTAGCATGCAATAACGGTCAGCGTATAAAAGTGTTTGCATTGTGTGTCGATTGTGATTTGAATAAGTGACGTATGTAACACCCAAAAGTGCGTAAAGCAAAAAGGGTTCGAGTATACTCACAAATTGTGTTTAGTAAATTAACACTCTCTTGGATTGAAGAGAGCGCTGGAAATTTAGCCTGATTACAGAACGATAGCATAAGTGAATGAACGGCGTGATAAACGAGGATGAGTGAAACAAGTGACGAATGGTCATCCGATCGGATGACAATCCAAACGGATGGTCATTCGATCGGATGTCAATCGGGTCGGATGGTCATCCAGTCGGATGGCCATTCGGTCGGATTGACATTCGTTTGGGATGGATGTGTTTGTGTATGTTGGCTTTGAAGTTTTCATTTTAGCATTTTAAAATAAGAGAAGTATCTCTACCCTTCAGGTCGTTTGATCGGATGGCGATCCGTCCAGAGAGACATTTCGCAAAGAATAAGTTCACAGCAGGATTGTCATTCGATCGGATGGTATTCCGATCGGATGGCAATCCGTTAGAAATTGATATGTTTTGAAAATGTTGAAAATGTTTAAGTGTCAAGACCAAGTGCAATCCGATCGGATTGTCATTCGATCAGATGGCAATCCGATCGGACGACAATCCGTCCAACAATCTGATCGTTTTGAAAACTTGAATATTTTGTTAAGTTTGAAAAGTTTGCGGTTTGATCGAGACGGTATGGCAACGTGTTTAAACAACAGAAACTTCGCCAAGTCAAAGTTATCCGATCGAAGTGGAAATCACCCCAGCTTGATCAGTTATCGGTTCGTGACGGTTGTTCATGTTCAACCCGCTAAGTCGGTTATCTCGCTGATAGGAATCATGTTAGGATCGGAGGCTCTCATGATTGTGTTTGTTTGTATGATTTGAGCAATGAATGAATATGAAACAGTGTAAAGTGCAGCGGAAATGAATAACAAACTTTGTAAGCACAATCAAGGAAGAAAATAGTTTTAATAAACACATGATTTGCATTAGTTGAAAGATTACAAAGTCAATCAAAAGATTACAAAGCATGCTTACAATCTAAGCTCCCCCTCAGCCTGATACCCCAAGGTTGGATTGCACAAGATGAAAGGATTGAATTGAGGAGAAGAACTCACTCAAGACGAATCAAATGTAACAGTACAGAGTACTGTTCCATTTATAGACAATCCAAACCTCTGAGGCATCTCAGCTGACGTCACCATGAAAGCGACGTCTAACAGCCTAACAACCTGTATCTACTGTCTTATACAAACACTGCTTATCTTAACAACTGACTATACATGAAACAGATGATATACTAAACTACTGCTCTCTCTAATCATCAGTGCTTTCCTCAAGGTTGATCAGTCCTTGATTAGGCAGTGCTTTGTCATCAGCAGTTTGTGCCAGCAGTGCTTAGTTTCCAGCAGTCTTCTAGGCTTCATCAGTAGTTAGGCAAAACAACAGTTGTATCCGGGCAGTGGATATAAGGCCTTCAGCAGTTGTAATCACTTTCAAGGGAGAAGACTTAGTGTAAACAACTGCTTATTTCGAATCCGCTGTTGTGACCTGGTTTTGGCTTTCATTATCTGTTCCTCTGGTAGGGTTCAATCCCAACAATCTCCCCCTGGAACAGATAATGCCAAAACCTTTCATTATTCTGGATCTTTATTCCTCATCAGAAGTTCCCTTGCTTTTCTTTTAAATTCTTCTTCAAATTCTTTGGAACTTGTGTCATCATCATCCCTGCACAGTGAAAGTTCAAGGAGATCCTGCAAATCTTCAACACTAAGGCCTAGTGCTTCTTTCCTTGATATGTACTTCACTTCGCCATTGGATCTGACTAGAGTCAATACGTGGGTCTTTTGATCAGACATCCACTTTAGTACTTTTAAACCCAATGGGTTTCTTGGGAGAGATTTATTCATAGATGAGTTGGGAGATGTTGGCCTTGTGAAAACTTGCAGACTTTCAGACATTCTTTTGAAGGCCATTTCAATAACATTGTTTGCTGCAGCTATGTCTTCTGCAGTCTCTTTTTCTATCTGCTCCTGTCTCTGTTGTTGATCTGGCCCAATGTCTGAAACTTCTGAAGTATTTGGTGATGCAGGCTTAGTTAACACTTTCTTAAAAAGGTTTTGAAGTTTTTCCGAGCTCTCTTCTTTTAGACCCATTTTCATGATGGTTTCTGTGAAGTACTCAACTTCCTTTTCCTTTACCTCTTCACTAGTCAGCTGTTCTCTTTCTTATCGGTTCATTGACTTGAATAGTGTTTTGAGGTTTTCAATCTGCTGTTCAAGCTTCATCATTTGTTCATGCTTCTTTGAAGTGCCTGAGACAACTATCTTTCTTTTCTTTAGCCTTTCATAGGCTTCATCAGTTTGCTGCTTTGTCCATTTTGATATGGCATTGGCAGTGTCCACTTTTGCATCCACCAACTCCTGTTTCTTTCTTTTATACTCAGCTGTTAGGTCAGAGATGAGCTTTTTGTATTTACTCCAATTTGGAGCATTTTTCTTCTTTCTAGGATCATTCTTGATTTTATCAATCATATCAGCTTCGTGCTTTAAAGCCACTATTGGCCATTCTTCAAATTGGTTTTCTTCAGCAGGATAAAATTTTTCTTGCATTATGTATGCAAGAAGTTTTCCTCTCATCTCTTTTCGTTGTTCTGCCTTTTCTTTGCTCAGCTCTTGTGCAAAATCTTTTATTTGTTTGACTTTTGTGAGCAGAAAATCCAATCTTTCAGCAATGGCTTCATCACCTTGACCTTCACATTCAACCTTGGCTCTTACCTTAGCCTGTCTTACTTTGAGCTCAAGATATTCATCCATGTCTTCTGGAACCATGAAGCCAACGAGTGAAGAAAATCTTCTGTTTGAAGGATCATCATCAGTGTAGAATTACCTCATCTCATTTTTTATAGCTTCCAGTTCTAACGGATATCTTGCAGCAGTGGGATCATATTTGTCCTCATCTGGCTGAGTAAGTTTTCTTTTTCTGGTGTAGAGCTTTGCTGGTTGTGATGTGAGACTGGTGGAAACAGTGGTGGATGTCTGACTAACAGTGGTTGAAACAACTGGTGTTTCAACCGCTGCTGTCATTACAACTGCTGATATGTCAGCAGATGTCTTCTGCTTTTGAGCAGGGGATGGAGGTGGTGAGGTAGTTTTTGATGGTGGTGGTGAATCATCAGATATGACAATCCTTCTCCTTTTTATTGTAGGAGAGGCTGATGATGTCTTGGGTGGCTCAGTGGTTTGAATGGCAGTGGTTTGTGATTGACTAACAATTGTTGAAACAACTGGTGTTTCAACCACTGTTGTCATTACAACAGATGTTATAACATCTGCTGTCTTCTGCTTTATGGCAGGAGGCAATGGTGGTGTTATGATTGTAGATGAAGATGGTGGTGGAGCAGTGGCTGTGGTGGTGTGTGTTGAAGTTGTGTGTGTTGATGAGATGGCAGCTGTTTGGCTACTGACAGCAGTTTTTGTAACCACTGCTGTATCAGCTGTTTGGATAGAGGTTTCAGATTTTGAATCTTTTGAGATTTTAGATGGCTGTTTTCCTTGTTCTGGTTCAACGTACAGACCATCTTCAATTCCCTTTTTCTTCATCTTCTTGACATTCTCCCCCTTTTTGGCATTATCTGCAAGGGGGTTATCCATAAAAAAGATAGTGGAGGGAACTTTTTCACCATGGGCAGTCTTTTGTATGCTGGCCTTTATAGCCTTGATGTCTGCTTGAGTATCTTTGAATCTTGACTCCACCATGTTTGTCAGCATTTTTACATGTATTTCATGCTGCTGATCAGCCATCTGTTTTTGTTGTTCAAGTAAGGGCTGAAAAATATTCCAGAGCTCATTTGCAGCAAATGCTTGTGGTAGAGCAGGTGCTTGAGGTGGAACAGCAGTGGATTGTGCTTTTTGAGCTTTCAGAATCTCTTGCACCATATCCTTTATTTCAGCAACTGAGGTTTCCGGTTTTTCAACTCTTCCAGTCAATTCCTGATATTTTGAAACATCACCCACTTTAATGGGATCATCTGAACCCCCACCAGCAGTGGTTGTATCAATGTGTGACTTAGGAACTGAGTCCCAAAAATCACTCATTGATGCCCCTTGTTCTCGGTACTGGGGACTTCTTTCTTCAGCACTTGATAAACCTTTGATGGTACCAGTGGTTAGAATCAACTCACTGGTGGTTACCGATGGTGCTATGGAAGAAATTGCCTTCAAGGGAGTCTGCCTGATGAAACAACTGTCCAACTGAAGATCTGTTGATCCAACAGTTGTAGTTGCTTCTCCACTTGAACTACCACCAAGAGTTACTTGTAACTCAGGGGGTGTAACCTCCTCAGTTGTTGCTTGGTGTCACACCCCGATATTTCCACGTATTACCGGTGGGCCCGGTGGGGAGTATAGTGACGTAGTTGATATCATCATAGTCAAACAACACAATATTTAAATGCACAGCGGAAGCAAAAGATAAATATAATACAAACCGATTCAAAAGTAATATTTAATATTACAACGGGATGTAAGTCGGATCCACAGACGGATCAAATAAAAAGAAAACACAATTCATCAGACTTATTACATCCAAGCTTGCGAGACTCTTAACGATGCTAAGGAGAGGCCAGCCTATTACGCTTAGTACCTGCACTTAACCTTTTTGGGAAAATACGTCAGTTTACACTGGTAAATACAATTTAACTGACTCATTTTGAAAAGGTTTAAAAATTGATTTGAATGCACGTGGCACAAAACATTTTATAACTTGGGATAATTATGTAATATAATCTTGTAAGGGAATTACATGTTACTTATGCGTTCAGTAGCCCGATCCGTAGACCGGGTTAAAGATTAATAGACACACCACAATATTGAGTTATGCACTGAAAGGTGTACGCCTACACCCCGTGCTCAGGTCTTGGCCATCTCGTAAGATGATGCCAAGGATATCCGGGACATGGTCATTAACCCCCCAAAGGCTTTAAGCAAACAAAACACATTCAAAATATAGCATATCAATAAATTTAACCTCTATTTGATTAAAGAATTCAATGCCGGACCAAGCGGTATTTTATATACCGTACCCCAAGCCCGTATAGGGAAAATAAGTTAAAAGTATTTACCTGAGCTAAATATAAATTCAATCCCAGCCGTATATCACCAAGCAAGTACAGATAGCTTTTACTGGGCTCCTAAATCTGGAACGAAGGTTTTTAATAACCTATTAGATTCCTAACGGGTCTTTAATTAAGACTAAGCTTAGACCGGTTAGTTTTCAAAAGGAAGACACGGTTCAAACGCATGATAAAGCGAAGACCGGTTTAGAATGTGGTTTTGACCCGAAAAGCTTGTATGCTTGTTTAGTATGGGTAACTTAAACACATTCTGAATTTTGAGGCAAAAACGATATGGTTTGACCCGTTTTGGCTAATATATGCAAACTAGTTACATATGCCGATCCGAACGCGAAAAGTGCGCAACGAGTAACCAAATGAGTCACATACAAGTTTCCTAAGTTAATATGCCCTAAATATGTTGTGATATCAATAGGATATCTTCCATTAAGCCCAAAACGAGTTTAATCTCAAAATAAGCCCCGTAGGGGTATTTTGGTCATTTTAAAGAGTATAAAAGAGTATATTTATAAATCTGAGTTACAGGTCTGATTTTTCTAGTAAATATACTCAATTTACTAAGTTATATCAGTAGGGTATGACCTATATGTGAAATTTATCATTTAAAACCAAACTATGCACCTTAGGGGTATTTTGGTAATTTCACAAGGGCTAAAAAGGTCAAAACTAGAAATCTGAGTTCAAAAACTTTTACTTACTGTTATTATATAAAAATATACTAAAAATATCAGTAGGTATCAACCTTATATGTTTAATATAGTGTTAGTACATACTATGCGTTAAAAACGCTTAAAAAGGCGATTTGGAGCCATTTCCGGGTTTTTAAAGGAAAGCTGATATTTTTATAATTCCAGAAGGCTCAAAATATTTTATTTAACAAATAAAATCAGTAGAAAAAGGTTTGGGGTCAAAAGGATTTGTAAAACTCATTTTATGGCTTAAAAGGGCAAAATCGGTATTAACCGAATTAACTTAGAGACCTATGTTATGCTCAGCCAAAAATTAAATAAAAATCTTCAAAAATCCCAAAATATTATATTACATCAGTGGGTAAAAAGTTTGATATCAAAAAGTGGGTTTAAATAGGTTATACGCTAATTACGCCGTTTAAGTAGCATAAAGCTTTCAAATTACGCTAATGAGCATAACTTCTAATCTAGACCTCAAACTGATGTCAAATTTTTGGTGTAAGTTTATAAATCAGTAATTAAGGTTTCTACTCTTTCACTTTTTAAAAAATCACGTTTTATAGTCAAAAGGGCATAATAGTCAACATTTAAGCATTAATCGGAAACATGCATGTGAATCGGATAAGTATTGAACCAAGTTGTATAATCTCAGAGAGTTATAATTATATGAAACCTGGTCCAAAATAAGCTCTAAGGCAGATCTTAAACATGCATAAACGGATCAGAACTGATAGTCAAAGCAAAAGTCAAATTATGCGACTTTCGGGTCCGATCCGGGTTTAAACTGAAAATTGTCGAGTTGATCATGTTGGAACATGTTCTTACATTAGTTACCAAGTTATTTTAATGATCAAACAGGTTGCATGTATCCTACATTGCTAATTATGCTTAATTTTGCAAATACACATTCTGTTGACTTTTTAAAGTAAGCTTTGACTCGACAATTAACATAGTTAGAGTGGGAATCTGAAAGTACCCTTTTAAGGGTTTGTTACCCACATAAATACCTACTTATAGGTACTTTCAATTCGAGAAATGACTGAGCGGATTTCATTTAATCGCAAAGTCAAACTTAAATTACGACGGTTTGACTATAAGCTAATTAACTAAGCTAAAACGAATTAGAAAGGGTTATGAATACTTACAAGAGTCCTAATCACGACTAGGAAGCCTAATGAATCCTTGTTGCTGACCAGAGAGCTCCAGAATTTAGAATGCAAGTGAAGTATCAAGTGAACTTACCTCCTTTATATAGTTTTCGGGACCTCACGAGATCGCGACAAGTGTCGGGAGGTCATAACCAGATCATGGCAGGTGTAAAAACCATTTTTGAAACCTGTGGCCTGCCCCTAGAGTCGAGTTGAGAGTATAGGAAACCAGATTGCACATGAAAACAGCAAGAAACAGGCTGTTACCAGCTGTTTCTGCATCTGACCATGTCTCACGGCCCGCGTAAGGGTCTGTGTGACCTTACGCGGCCCGCCTACCAGCCCAGCACAGCAACAGCAACTTTAAATAATGGCAGAAATTGTCCCTGTGAGCTTTAAAAGTCATTTTAGGCACGTAAAAGGCCCGTTAACCTCATTTCAAGGATCTATAATGATGCTCACACATAGGGGACATGAAACATGCTCAAAAACATGTCGGATGTCGGTTCGTTTGGCCGTACGGTCACGTTGTGCGTCTAATTACGTCGAAACACGAACGGACGCGAAAAACGGTCCAAACTACGCGACGAATGGAATTTTATCAAGGCGATCACTAAAATAAAATATTTTAGTGCTTACATAAATTTTTGGGTGTCCGGGGATATTCAGAATGTGAGATATGCGCGAAAGTGCAAACTTGTGCACTTTTTGACACTTTTAGTCCCTGCATGACCTTAAAGTTTATTTTTGCGCACCAAACACCTCTAAGCCTATATATAAGCAATAGAAATGATAATTAGGGCATGTTTAACTCATGGACAATTTCCGAAAGGTCCGTTACCATACGAATCGACATACTTTTACAGTTTGACGCAAATAGTCCTTCAATTGTGCAAAGTAGCGCGAAATGCCGTTTAATGTTATCCAAGCCTTCCATGGCCCATATTTATCCTTCCCAAGTATTATTAAACATCACGATACTTTGGGTTCGCTAAAAGGTCATTTAGATGTATAATTAAACATATTGACACTTTTAGCCCCTCTAACTTGCATAGTTGCGCGTAATTTTACTTATAGGCATAAAAAATTTAGTCGGCCAATATTTGGCATTCCCGAGAGTATAATTAAATATTATGAAGCTCCCGGTTTGTTAAGAGGTCACTCAGAGGTTAGAATTGACATGTTGACGCTTTTAACCCTTTATTACGCAAACTTTCATTTAAGTACGCAAACGGCTACACTTAACCATCAAGTGGCACATTTGTGAATATAAATATCGTGAGAGTTTATTTAGAAACTTATTTTAGGTATGCTAACACTTCCAGTCCTTTAATAATCAAAGTTTTCGATTTTTCAAAAAAAAAATAGTCCCTTAAATTCAATGTTTGACTTCATTGGGGTTTATTACACGTGTCAATACATCATTGGACGTGATTTTCCGAGGTGTTACATCCTCACCCCCTTAAAAGAAATCTCGACCTCGAGATTTGCTAAAATGCTGGAAGTACTTTTTGTCACATAATGGACTTAACTTCTATAGCATATCTGGAGCTTCTCCAAGCTCCCAAGTTGACCTCTATAATGGGTACATATATCCTTTTTGGAGCTTCTTAACCAGTCGATCCTCAATCGATGCAGGTTTCTCATCATATCATAAATTTGCATATCATTATGTGATAGTGCTTCTCGACTTATTGGTGAAAACACAGCCTTAAGTCATTAGTGTGCAATGTATTGCGAGCTCCGCCAAGCTCCTTAAATAGGTTGTAGCTTATAAGCTATTTGATCTTGGTACATTCGATTTCCTCGAATGATTCTATATATTCAGAGTTCAACTAGTCTGATAATTACAATTTGGCACACCCTTCCAGGGTGATATCTTTTGTTGAACCTTCTTCCTCAACAAGAATTCAAGAGGGTTGATATTCTCATTAATCCTTGATTTTCTGCCGAATACTGGCATCTTACCGATGATTATGGGTTTGTTTGATCTTACTCGTCAAGGCAACTTTCAGATGCTGATAATTGGACTTACCAATCTTCTGTCTACTAGTAGATGCTTAACATTCCATCTATACAAGGTCTCCAAAAGAGCAGCCTTGATACTTATATATCAACTATTATAGAAAAGCTTAATTTAAGGTGAGATGGTTATTCCAACCATTGCTTAAAACTAATCTTAAGGAATTAGCTAATCCTTGCCGTTAGTCGAACAAATCGACGATCCTGGGCAGCTGATGGCAATTCTTAATTGTTGCCCTATCAGGGTTGCGGTAATCAATGCATAAGCAGAATGAACCGTCTTTCTTAAATAACTATACCGAATTCTCAGAATATTGAGTTAGGCTATACGAACCCTTTATTTAAAACTTACTTAATCAGGGTTTCGATTCTTCCAATGATGGTACTAGCCGTCTTGGAGATTTCATAATAGTACAGCCCTAAATAGGATATAAATCTTAACTCTACTTGCCTCACAGGAGGTAAACAGGGTAATCTTAGGAGAAGATAATCAAAATACAAGGAGGTTGCAGAGATTTTTCCAAATCTCTGGCTCCAGTTTATCCATCATTGCTCGTGTCAAATAAGTGACACATTTATGTTATAAGTCCACGAATTCCTTAATCGGGAACATTTACTTAGAAACTTCCATTCTGGATATCTTCTTTGAATACCATTAGCTTACTTTAGTACCATATGACCATCGTAATATCTTTGTGGTCCCATGCATTAAACCTCCATACTGATCAGGCATGGAAGCAATCTATGGAACTTATTAAGATACATCAATCCTCATATGGCGCTTTTATCATACTGTCTGGTTTTCGCAATCGATAGAGATTGAAGAGATATCAACTATATATATATATGCTGACGCACTTCCTCTAGAGAGAGGATACTTCTAGAATTCTATGATTGGAAGTTTCTGACAGGAACAGAAGGAATGGTTCGTATGATTTTACTTGTAAGTTTTACCTTACACTTAATATCTGAGGTTCTTACGGAAAAATTTTCCTAAAAGTTTGCTAAGTTTGTAGTCTTATGAGAGACTTAGCAGCACCTAAACCCAAACATAACTCTTAACAATAAAATTACAATAAGGGATTTATCTGATATTATTTATGTGAGCTGCCTCTAATCCTTCATCAGGAGGGTTAAACACCTCCATTCTTAATCCCTTTTAAACTTAGTTGCGAAATCTTTGACAAACTTTAGGGCAGTCTCAGCTTTGACTGTTTATTTCTTAATCTATAAAATGCGAGTAGCTGAGACAGGTCCCTGATAGATTTATAATGAGCAGGCTTTGAAACCTTAATGTGCCTTCTTATTGCCGTTACTAACCACCAATAATTATTGCATTAAGCTTAGGGTTTGGGTAATTGGAATAGGGTACTATCTCAGCCAATGAATTAAAATTTTGCGACATACTGTCGATGTTTTAGAACTTTTATGGTGAGAGTCAGAAAATTTTTATTCCACCTTTTTCCATTTCGATGCGAATAATAGGTCTTTCTGATAAGGTCCTTAACACTCGGTCCATCCCATAATGTATAAAGGGATCTCTCTTATGGACTCCATTAATGTCCTCACTAATCAAGGGTATTACTATCGAATGATTGTGATGCATAGTTTACCGTGTGCTTTCCAGCGTAACTGCTGACATACCTAATGGTTTCTACTTTATCCAACAATTTCTTGTAATCGATGGTCCCTTTTTACTATTGAAGTCTCTTGACTTCCAAGAGACGAAGCACTTTTAAGTACATCCTAAAGAATGGGCTCCTTGCCACATATGATTTTATTTGTTTTATTCTTCGCATATGAAGTATGAGTAAGGCTCTTATTATGAGCAGCGACATGTGTTTTAGAGCAAACAACATTCGGCTTCTTGAATCTTCTCATGGCTTTTCTCATAACCTTTCTAACAACTGGGTTAACTTCAGTTTTGGAGATTAATTCCATTAATATTGAGGTTCACGCTTGATGCACCATTAATATTTGTCGCATTTCTAGCATCGCGACTGTTGTTTGTTTCTTCTGAGTTTTCCATACTCGAAGCCTTGCTGTTAAATACCAATTTCAACAAGTGCTTAGGTAACCCATACCTAGTGTTTCCTTGAATTGTCAAAGGCTCACCATAAGGAGTCTTTGATAACTACTTGCTCCTTATCACTCTCAATATAGGCTTGACTTTTAAGACGACCAATTCATTCCTATCACTATGTCGAGTCCCTTATTATTTAAATGGAAACAAGGACATCAGAAAAGAATGATTCCTAATGGATATAAACATCCATCTAATATTGCTGGAGTAGTCTCTGAGGTACTATTGGTCAATTCAACTTAACGCTTAGAGTTTTAACAGGCAGATTAAATGATTTACAAAATCTATTGTCTATGAAAGACTTATCTGAACCTGAATAAAATAATACTCTAGCATGAGCGTTATTAATAAAGAAGTACCTGTTGTGACATTTTCATCCTGAATAGCCTCTTGAGTATCCATTTGAGAGCTTCCAGCTTTGATCTTCTTAGCCTCCTCAGGCTTTTTAGCGTATTTAGGGCAGTTGGTCTTAATGTGCCCTTTCTCATTGCAACCATAGCAGGTTGCGTCTCCCATTCTCTTGCAATCCAAGGTCTTATGCTCCTTGGACTTGCAGATTCCACAGGGTAGAGGATGAGATTCATATCTGCATTTCCCGAGGTGGTATTTACTACAGGTTTTGCATCTGGTCTTTCCACCGGTCTGCTGTTTGTCCTTCAAATCCTTGCATTCATGGGTCTTGTGATCCGTCTCCTTACAGATGACACATCCCCCGGTCTGATCATAGGAACATTTTCCGAAGTGCTTCTTCCCGCAGGTTTTACATTCGGGTTTTGCCTCCTTTGGTTTGACTGGTTATAGCTTGAACCGGTCTTACCCTTTTTGTAACCCTTATTTGGGGTATTATCGCACTTTCGCTTATGCTCCTTTAATATACAATCCACGGCTTTGTTTACGGCTGTATCTATCATAGCCTGCAACCTGGTGCTTGTTAAGTTTAGTCTTGCATCATCATTTTGATCAGCTGGATGATTGTGAGCTTCAGAGGGGTCAGCCATGGTGAAGCTTTGAAGACAACAAACCAAGTAGTAATAATTGGTTTAATTATAGTGAATTGTCGAATTTGATGAATAAAAAGCCATGATGTAATTAACCATATAGGCCAATATATAGTATTTAATTTATTTGATTATGTTTTGCCTAAGTTTTTTAAATAAACCATCTTTGGCGTTTAAACGGAATATAATCCTTCATATTTACTAGACAGGGGACATAAGTCACGACTGTCAATGTCATACTGACATCTTATATAGCGCAACGGCTTGTTCCAAAGGACTTTTCGATGGCACAGATGCCTCGTCACTAGGGAAATTTTAAAACATAATCAATGATTCCTTTGGATCGGAAAATTTCATAATTCATTGCCTTGACAAGAAGTTATGAAATAAAACTATCTTTTTCATGTATACATCCTTGCCCGTAGGTATACATCCCAGATGGATGTTTAGATGTGTACATCATGATCGACGTTTATTAGCCATGATTCCTATTGATCATTTAGGCTAAATAAGGGGTTTGGAAGTTCCTAATATAAAGATGACAAGCGTGATTTTATCGCATGACTGTTGTCGGGAGTGTTAACACGTTTTCAAGTGTTAATAAGGATCTGAATATCTTTTAAACACGTTTTACCATCTTAGCTAGGTCTTCAATGACATTCATGCTAGGTCAAACCTTTTAAGATTTTCTTTTAATATTTATACTGGCAGGAAAGGAATGATATTTATTTTTATTCAGGATTTTTATCATAATTATCCTGGATTTAATTAAAATATAACTGTAGCACAAAAAGTCAAGTCACAAGGGCAACTTTGAATTATAAACCATGATTTTGTAGAATCAAGGTATTTAGGCTTGAACGTGTTCACGCCTTTTCTTGACAGGGAGTTGAAGGCTACGACTGTCTTTAGTTTCAGAGGACGTTAATTATAGCCCATAGGCATTATATCCCTAATGGATGTTTAAATCACAAAATAAGAAAGGATTTCGGGAGAATCCAGTATAAGGATGATTTATGTGACTTTATCGAACCACATCTGCCAGAAAAGTTACAGATGTTAATAAGGATGTGAATCTTTTGAATAGGTCCTATCATCTTGGCCTCGTCGTATAGGCTAGGTTTACCTTTAAGATTCCTTTTTAATAATTAACGCAGAATAATCCTAACTCGGGATGTTAATAAGGATCTGAACCTAAATTGAGGAACTGCCATCTTGGCCGGGTCTTAATAATGACACGAGGCTAGGTCTTGTCCTTTTTAGATTTTGCCATTTTATTATAATGGTAGATCTTATAAAAGAAATGTTATTTTAATTTATTTCATATATTATATTCATATATAATGATATAAATGAAATTTAGATAAAACATCCCAATGATTTTAAAAGAGGTATAGGATTGCCCTAAGCGGGACTTGAATGAAACGTTGTCCATGAAGGGACTGAAAGATAAGTATGCCCTTATAAGGACTTACTAAGGAAACGGACTTCAGCAAAAAGGAGTTTCTTCTTCATTTCATTTCTGAATGCTTTCTCCTTGGTGGCACGTTAATCCTTGTCGCAGTACGAAGCTCGGCCTTCCCTAGGCCTCGAATGGGGAGAATTTCCATTACGGCTTCATTACTTGGCGACTTATCAAAATATTTAGAAGTGAAAGCAATAATCCTCCGAATAGAGACAAGAGTATTCCTATGTTAAGTCTAGACTCAGAGAGTTTAAGGAATGTGCTACTGTGTCATTGAGATTAAACACAAAAGGCTAATGTTTAATTCACTCAATGTTGGCTCTGATACCAACCTGTCACACCCCGATATTCCCACGTATTACCGGTGGGCCCGGTGGGGAGTATAGTGACGTAGTTGATATCATCATAGTTAAACAACACAATATTTAAATGTACAGCGGAAGCAAAAGATAAATATAATACAAACCGATTCAAAAGTAATATTTAATATTACAACGAGATGTAAGTCGGATCCACAGACGGATCAAATAAAAAGAAAACACAGTTCATCAGACTTATTGCATCCAAGCTTGCGAGACTCTTAACGATGCTAAGGAGAGGCCAGCCTATTACGCTTAGTACCTGCACTTAACCTTTTTGGGAAAATACGTCAGTTTACACTGGTAAATACAATTTAACTGACTCATTTTGAAAAGGTTTAAAAATTGATTTGAATGCACGTGGCACAAAACATTTTATAACTTGGGATAATTATGTAATATAATCTTGTAAGGGAATTACATGTTACTTATGCGTTCAGTAGCCCGATCCGTAGACCGGGTTAAAGATTAATAGACACACCACAATATTGAGTTATGCACTGAAAGGTGTACGCCTACACCCCGTGCTCAGGTCTTGGCCATCTCGTAAGATGATGCCAAGGATATCCGGGACATGGTCATTAACCCCCCAAAGGCTTTAAGCAAACAAAACACATTCAAAACATAGCATATCAATAAATTTAACCTCTATTCGATTAAAGAATTCAATGCCGGACCAAGCGGTATTTTATATACCGTACCCCAAGCCCGTATAGGGAAAATAAGTTAAAAGTATTTACCTGAGCTAAATATAAATTCAATCCCAGCCGTATATCACCAAGCAAGTACAGATAGCTTTTACTGGGCTCCTAAATCTGGAACGAAGGTTTTTAATAACCTATTAGATTCCTAACGGGTCTTTAATTAAGACTAAGCTTAGACCGGTTAGTTTTCAAAAGGAAGACACGGTTCAAACGCATGATAAAGCGAAGACCGGTTTAGAATGTGGTTTTGACCCGAAAAGCTTGTATGCTTGTTTAGTATGGGTAACTTAAACACATTCTGAATTTTGAGGCAAAAACGATATGGTTTAACCCGTTTTGGCTAATATATGCAAACTAGTTACATATGCCGATCCGAACGCGAAAAGTGCGTAACGAGTAACCAAATGAGTCACATACAAATTTCCTAAGTTAATATGCCCTAAATATGTTGTGATATCAATAGGATATCTTCCATTATGCCCAAAACGAGTTTAATCTCAAAATAAGCCCCGTAGGGGTATTTTGGTCATTTTAAAGATTATAAAAGAGTATATTTATAAATCTGAGTTACAGGTCTGATTTTTCTAGTAAATATACTCAATTTACTAAGTTATATCAGTAGGGTATGACCTATATGTGAAATTTATCATTTAAAACCAAACTATGCACCTTAGGGGTATTTTGATAATTTCACAAGGGCTAAAAAGGTCAAAACTAGAAATCTGAGTTCAAAAACTTTTACTTACTGTTATTATATAAAAATATACTAAAAATATCAGTAGGTATCAACCTTATATGTTTAATATAGTGTTAGTACATACTATGCGTTAAAAACGCTTAAAAAGGCGATTTGGAGCCATTTCCGGGTTTTTAAAGGAAAGCTGATATTTTTATAATTCCAGAAGGCTCAAAATATTTTATTTAACAAATAAAATCAGTAGAAAAAGGTTTGGGGTCAAAAGGATTTGTAAAACTCATTTTATGGCTTAAAAGGGCAAAATCGGTAATAACCGAATTAACTTAGAGACCTATGTTATGCTCAGCCAAAAATTAAATAAAAATCTTCAAAAATCCCAAAATATTATATTACATCAGTGGGTAAAAAGTTTGATATCAAAAAGTGGGTTTAAATAGGTTATACGCTAATTACGCCGTTTAAGTAGCATAAAGCTTTCAAATTACGCTAATGAGCATAACTTCTAATCTAGACCTCAAACTGATGTCAAATTTTTGGTGCAAGTTTATAAATCAGTAATTAAGGTTTCTACTCTTTCACTTTTTTAAAAATCACGTTTTATAGTCAAAAGGGCATAATAGTCAACATTTAAGCATTAATCGGAAACATGCATGTGAATCGGATAAGTATTGAACCAAGTTGTATAATCTCAGAGAGTTATACTTATATGAAACCTGGTCCAAAATAAGCTCTAAGGCAGATCTTAAACATGCATAAACGGATCAGAACTGATAGTCAAAGCAAAAGTCAAATTATGCGACTTTCGGGTCCGATCCGGGTTTAAACTGAAAATTGTCGAGTTGATCATGTTGGAACGTGTTCTTACATTAGTTACCAAGTTATTTTAATGATCAAACAGGTTGCATGTATCCTACATTGCTAATTATGCTTAATTTTGCAAATACACATTCTGTTGACTTTTTAAAGTAAGCTTTGACTCGACAATTAACATAGTTAGAGTGGGAATCTGAAAGTACCCTTTTAAGGGTTTGTTACCCACATAAATACCTACTTATAGGTACTTTCAATTCGAGAAATGACTGAGCGGATTTCATTTAATCGCAAAGTCAAACTTAAATTACGACGGTTTGACTATAAGCTAATTAACTAAGCTAAAACGAATTAGAAAGGGTTATGAATACTTACAAGAGTCCTAATCACGACTAGGAAGCCTAATGAATCCTTGTTGCTGACCAGAGAGCTCCAGAATTTAGAATGCAAGTGAAGTATCAAGTGAACTTACCTCCTTTATATAGTTTTCGGGACCTCACGAGATAGCGACAAGTGTCGGGAGGTCATAACCAGATCATGGCAGGTGTAAAAACCATTTTTGAAACCTGTGGCCTGCCCCTAGAGTCGAGTTGAGAGTATAGGAAACCAGATTGCACATGAAAACAGCAAGAAACAGGCTGTTACCAGCTGTTTCTGCATCTGCCCTTGTCTCGCGGCCCGCGTAAGGCTCTGTGTGACCTTACGCGGCCCGCCTACCAGCCCAGCACAGCAACAACAACTTTAAATAATGGCAGAAATGGTCCCTCTGAGCTTTAAAAGTCATTTTAGGCACGTAAAAGGCCCGTTAACCTCATTTCAAGGATCTAGAATGATGCTCACACATAGGGGACATGAAACATGCTCAAAAACATGTCGGATGTCGGTTCGTTTGGCCGTACGGTCACGTTGTGCGTCTAATTACGACGAAACACGAACGGACGCGAAAAACGGTCCAAACTACGCGACGAATGGAATTTTATCAAGGCGATCACTAAAATAAAATATTTTAGTGCTTACATAAATTTTTGGGTGTCCGGGGATATTCAGAATGTGAGATATGCGCGAAAGTGCAAACTTGTGCACTTTTTGACACTTTTAGTCCCTGCATGACCTTAAAGTTTATTTTTGCGCACCAAACACCTCTAAGCCTATATATAAGCTATAGAAATGATAATTAGAGCATGTTTAACTCATGGAAAATTTCCGGAAGGTCCGTTACCATACGAATCGACATACTTTTACAGTTTGACGCAAATAGTCCTTCAATTGCGCAAAGTAGCGCGAAATGCCGTTTAATGTTATCCAAGCCTTCCATGGCCCATATTTATCCTTCCCAAGCATATACTTAAATATTAATACGCTCTCGTTCGCTTAGATGGTCACCGAAAGGCATAGATTCAAAAGTTGACGCTTTAGGTCCCTCTATTGCGCAAACTTGCGCATCTCATCATTTAATAGCATTGAAGCCTCATCTAATCCATATTAGACATTCTTGAAAGTATTATTAAACATCACGATACTTTGGGTTCGCTAAAAGGTCATTTAGATGTATAATTAAACATATTGACACTTTTAGCCCCTCTAACTTGCATAGTTGGGCGTAATTTTACTTATAGGCATAAAAACTTTAGTCGGCCAATATTTGGCATTCCTGAGAGTATAATTAAATATTATGAAGCTCCCGGTTTGTTAAGAGGTCACTCAGAGGTTAGAATTGACATGTTGACGCTTTTAACCCTTTATTACGCAAACTTTCATTTAAGTACGCAAACGGCTACACTTAACCATCAAGTGGCACATTTGTGAATATAAATATCGTGAGAGGTTATTTAGAAACTTATTTTAGGTATTCTAACACTTCCAGTCCTTTAATAATCAAAGTTTTCGATTTTTCGAAAAAAAATAGTCCCTTAAATTCAATGTTTGACTTCATTTGGGTTTATTACACGTGTCAATACATCATTGGACGTGATTTTCCGAGGTGTTACATCCTCACCCCCTTAAAAGAAATCTCAACCTCGAGATTTGCTAAAATGCTGGAAGTACTTTTTGTCACATAATGGACTTAACTTCTATAGCATATCTGGAGCTTCTCCAAGCTCCCAAGTTGACCTCTATAATGGGTACATATATCCTTTTTGGAGCTTCTTAACCTGTCGATCCTCAATCGATGCTGGTTTCTCATCATATCATAAATTTGCATATCATTATGTGATAGTGCTTCTCGACTTATTGGTGAAAACACAGCCTTAAGTCATTAGTGTGCAATGTATTGCGAGCTCCGCCAAGCTCCTTAAATAGGTTGTAGCTTATAAGCTATTTGATCTTGGTACATTCGATTTCCTCGAATGATTCTATATATTCAGAGTTCAACTAGTCTGATAATTACAATTTGGCACACCCTTCCAGGGTGATATCTTTTGTTGAACCTTCTTCCTCAACAAGAATTCAAGAGGGTTGATATTCTCATTAATCCTTGATTTTCTGCCGAATACTGGTATCTTACCGATGATTATGGGTTTGTTTGATCTTACTCGTCAAGGCAACTTTCAGATCCTGATAATTGGACTTACCAATCTCCTGTCTACTAGTAGATGCTTAACATTCCATCTATACAAGGTCTCCAAAAGAGCAGCCTTGATACTTCTATATCAACTATTATAGAAAAGCTTAATTTAAGGTGAGATGGTTATTCCAACCATTGCTTAAAACTAATCTTAAGGAATTAGCTAATCCTTGCCGTTAGTCGAACAAATCGACGATCCTGGGCAGCTGATGGCAATTCTTAATTGTTGCCCTATCAGGGTTGCGGTAATCAATGCATAAGCAGAATGAACCGTCTTTCTTAATTAACTATACCGAATTCTCAGAATATTGAGTTAGGCTATACGAACCCTTTATTTAAAACTTACTTAATCAGGGTTTCGATTCTTCCAATGTTGGTACTAGCCGTCTTGGAGATTTCATAATAGTACAGCCCTAAATAGGATATAAATCTTAACTCTACTTGCCTCACAGGAGGTAAACAGGGTAATCTTAGGAGAAGATAACCAAAATACAAGGAGGTTGCAGAGATTTTTCCAAATCTCTGGCTCTAGTTTATCCATCATTGCTCGTGTCAAATAAGTGACACATTTATGTTATAAGTCCACGAATTCCTTAATCGGGAACATTTACTTAGAAACTTCCATTCTGGATATCTTCTTTGAATACCATTAGCTGACTTTAGTACCATATGACCATCGTAATATCTTTGTGGTCCCATGCATTAAACCTCCATACTGATCAGGCATGGAAGCAATCTATGGAACTTATTAAGATACACCAATCCTCATATGGCGCTTTTATCATACTGTCTGGTTTTCGCAATCGATAGAGATTGAAGAGATATCAACTATATATATATATATATGCTGACGCACTTCCTCTAGAGAGAGGATACTTCTAGAATTTTATGATTGGAAGTTTCTGACAGGAACAGAAGGAATGGTTCTTATGATTTTACTTGTAAGTTTTACCTTACACTTAATATCTGAGGTTCTTACGGAAAAATTTTCCTAAAAGTTTGCTAAGTTTGTAGTCTTATGAGAGACTTAGCAGCACCTAAACCCAAACATAACTCTTAACAATATAATTACAATAAGGGATTTATCTGATATTATTTATGTGAGCTGCCTCTAATCCTTCATCAGGAGGGTTAAACACCTCCATTCTTAATCCCTTTTAAACTTAGTTGCGAAATCTTTGACAAACTTTAGGGCAGTCTCAGCTTTGACTGTTTATTTCTTAATCTATAAAATGCGAGTAGCTGAGACAGGTCCCTGATAAATTTATAATGAGCAGGCTTTGAAACCTTAATGTGCCTTCTTATTGCCGTTACTAACCACCAATAATTATTGCATTAAGCTTAGGGTTTGGGTAATTGGAATAGGGTACTATCTCAGCCAATGAATTAAAATTTTGCGACATACTGTCGACGTTTTAGAACTTTTATGGTGAGAGTCAGAAAATTTTTATTCCACCTTTTTCCATTTCGATGCGAATAATAGGTCTTTCTGATAAGGTCCTTAACACTCGGTCCATCCCATAATGTATAAGGGGATCTCTCTTATGGACTCCATTAATGTCCTCACTAATCAAGGGTATTACTATCGAATGATTGTGATGCATACTTTACCGTGTGCTTTCCAGCATAACTGCTGACATACCTAATGGTTTCTACTTTATCCAACAATTTCTTGTAATCGATGGTCCCTTTTTACTATTGAAGTCTCTTGACTTCCAAGAGACGAAGCACTTTTAAGTACATCCTAAAGAATGGGCTCCTTGCCACATATGATTTTATTTGTTTTATTCTTCGCATATGAAGTATGAGTAAGGCTCTTATTATGAGCAGCGACATGTGTTTTAGAGCAAACAACATTCGGCTTCTTGAATCTTCTCATGGCTTTTCTCATAACCTTTCTAACAACTGGGTTAACTTCAGTTTTGGAGATTAATTCCATTAATATTGAGGTTCACGCTTGATGCACCATTAATATTTGTCGCATTTCTAGCATCGCGACTGTTGTTTGTTTCTTCTGAGTTTTCCATACTCGAAGCCTTGCTGTTAAATACCAATTTCAACAAGTGCTTAGGTAACCCATACCTAGTGTTTCCTTGAATTGTCAAAGGCTCACCATAAGGAGTCTTTGATAACTACTTGCTCCTTATCACTCTCAATATAGGCTTGACTTTTAAGACGACCAATTCATTCCTATCACTATGTCGAGTCCCTTATTATTTAAATGGAAACAAGGACATCAGAAAAGAATGATTCCTAATGGATATAAACATCCATCTAATATTGCTGGAGTAGTCTCTGAGGTACTATTGGTCAATTCAACTTAACGCTTAGAGTTTTAACAGGCAGATTAAATGATTTACAAAATCTATTGTCTATGAAAGACTTATCTGAACCTGAATAAAATAATACTCTAGCATGAGCGTTATTAATAAAGAAGTACCTGTTGTGACATTTTCATCCTGAATAGCCTCTTGAGTATCCATTTGGGAGCTTCCAGCTTTGATCTTCTTAGCCTCCTCAGGCTTTTTAGCGTATTTAGGGCAGTTGGTCTTAATGTGCCCTTTCTCATTGCAACCATAGCAGGTTGCGTCTCCCATTCTCTTGCAATCCAAGGTCTTATGCTCCTTGGACTTGCAGATTCCACAGGGTAGAGGATGAGATTCATATCTGCATTTCCCGAGGTGGTATTTCCTAAAGGTTTTGCATCTGGTCTTTCCACCGGTCTACTGTTTGTCCTTCAAATCCTTGCATTCATGGGTCTTGTGATCCGTCTCCTTACAGATGACACATCCCCCGGTCTGATCATAGGAACATTTTCCGAAGTGCTTCTTCCCGCAGGTTTTACATTCGGGTTTTACCTCATTTGGTTTGGACTGGTTATAGCTTGAACCGGTCTTACCCTTTTTATAACCCTTATTTGGGGTATTATCGCACTTTCGCTTATGCTCCTTTAATATACGATCCACGGCTTTGTTTACGGCTGTATCTATCATAGCCTGCAACCTGGTGCTTGTTAAGTTTAGTCTTGCATCATCATTTTGATCAGCTGGATGATTGTGAGCTTCAGAGGGGTCAGCCATGGTGAAGCTTTGAAGACTACAAACCAAGTAGTAATAATTGGTTTAATTATAGTGAATTGTCGAATTTGATGAATAAATAGCCATGGTGTAATTAACCATATAGGCCAATAGATAGTATTTAATTTATTTGATTATGTTTTGCCTAAGTTTTTTAAATAAACCATCTTTGGCGTTTAAACGGAATATAATCATTCATATTTACTAGACAGGGGACATAAGTCACGACTGTCAATGTCATACTGACATCTTATATAGCGCAACGACTTGTTCCAAAGGACTTTTCGATGGCACAGATGCCTTGTCACTAGGGAAATTTTAAAACATAATCAATGATTCCTTTGGATCGGAAAATTTCATAATTCATTGCCTTGACAAGAAGTTATGAAATAAAACTATCTTTTTCATGTATACATCCTTGCCCGTAGGTATACATCCCAGATGGATGTTTAGATGTGTACATCATGATCGACGTTTATTAGCCATGATTCCTATTGATCATTTAGGCTAAATAAGGGGTTTGGAAGCTCCTAATATAAAGACGACAAGCGTGATTTTATCGCATCACTGTTGTCGGGAGTGTTAACACGTTTTCAAGTGCTAATAAGGATCTGAATCTCTTTTAAACAGGTTTTACCATCTTAGCTAGGTCTTCAATGACATTCATGCTAGGTCAAACCTTTTAAGATTTTCTTTTAATATTTATACTGGCAGGAAAGGAATGATATTTATTTTTATTCAGGATTTTTATCATAATTATCCTGGATTTAATTAAAATATAACTGTAGCACAAAAAGTCAAGTCACAAGGGCAACTTTGAATTATAAACCATGATTTTGTAGAATCAAGGTATTTAGGCTTGAACGTGTTCACGCCTTTTCTTGACAGGGAGTTGTAGGCTACAACTGTCTTTAGTCTCAGAGGACGTTAATTATAGCCCGTAGGCATTATATCCCTAATGGATGTTTAAATCACAAAATAAGAAAGGATTTCGGGAGAATCCAGTATAAGGATGATTTATGTGACTTTATCGAACCACGTCTGCCAGAAAAGTTACAGATGTTAATAAGGATGTGAATCTCTTGAATAGGTCCTATCATCTTGGCCTCGTCATATAGGCTAGGTTTACCTTTAAGATTCCTTTTTAATAATTAACGCAGAATAATCCTAACTCGGGATGTTAATAAGGATCTGAACCTAAATTGAGGAACTGCCATCTTGGCCGGGTCTTAATAATGACACGAGGCTAGTTCTTATCCTTTTTGGATTTTGCCATTTTATTATAATGGTATATCTTATAAAAGAAATGTTATTTTAATTTATTTCATATATTATATTCATATATAATGATATAAATGAAATTTAGATAAAACATCCCAATGATTTTAAAAGAGGTATAGGATTGCCCTAAGCGGGACTTGAATGAAACGTTGTCCATGAAGGGACTGAAAGATAAGTATGCCCTTATAAGGACTTACTAAGGAAACGAACTTTAGCAAAAAGGAGTTTCTTCTTCATTTCATTTCTGAATGCTTTCTCCTTGGTGGCACGTTAATCCTTGTCGCAGTACGAAGCTCGGCCTTCCCTAGGCCTCGAATGGGGAGAATTTCCATTACGGCTTCATTGTTTGGCGACTTATCAAAATATTTAGAAGTGAAAGCAATAATCCTCCGAATAGAGACAAGAGTATTCCTATGTTAAGTCTAGACTCAGAGAGTTTAAGGAATGTGCTACTGTGTCATTGAGATTAAACACAAAAGGCTAATGTTTAATTCACTCAATGTTGGCTCTGATACCAACCTGTCACACCCCGATATTCCCACGTATTACCGGTGGGGAGTATAGTGACGTAGTTGATATCATCATAGTTAAACAACACAATATTTAAATGCACAGCGGAAGAAAAAGATAAATATAATACAAACCGATTCAAAAGTAATATTTAATATTACAACGGGATGTAAGTCGGATCCACAGACGGATCAAATAAAAAGAAAACACAATTCATCAGACTTATTGCATCCAAGCTTGCGAGACTCTTAACGATGCTAAGGAGAGGCCAGCCTATTACGCTTAGTACATGCACTTAACCTTTTTGGGAAAATACGTCAGTTTACACTGGTAAATACAATTTAACTGACTCATTTTGAAAAGGTTTAAAAATTGATTTGAATGCACGTGGCACAAAACATTTTATAACTTGGGATAATTATGTAATATAATCTTGTAAGGGAATTACATGTTACTTATGCGTTCAGTAGCCCGATCCGTAGACCGGGTTAAAGATTAATAGACACACCACAATATTGAGTTATGCACTGAAAGGTGTACGCCTACACCCCGTGCTCAGGTCGTGGCCATCTCGTAAGATGATGCCAAGGATATCCGGGACATGGTCATTAACCCCCCAAAGGCTTTAAGCAAACAAAACACATTCAAAACATAGCATATCAATAAATTTAACCTCTATTCGATTAAAGAATTCAATGCCGGACCAAGCGGTATTTTATATACCGTACCCCAAGCCCGTATAGGGAAAATAAGTTAAAAGTATTTACCTGAGCTAAATATAAATTCAATCCCAGCCGTATATCACCAAGCAAGTACAGATAGCTTTTACTGGGCTCCTAAATCTGGAACGAAGGTTTTTAATAACCTATTAGATTCCTAACGGGTCTTTAATTAAGACTAAGCTTAGACCGGTTAGTTTTCAAAAGGAAGACACGGTTCAAACGCATGATAAAGCGAAGACCGGTTTAGAATGTGGTTTTGACCCGAAAAGCTTGTATGCTTGTTTAGTATGGGTAACTTAAACACATTCTGAATTTTGAGGCAAAAACGATATGGTTTGACCCGTTTTGGCTAATATATGCAAACTAGTTACATATGCCGATCCGAACGCGAAAAGTGCGTAACAAGTAACCAAATGAGTCACATACAAGTTTCCTAAGTTAATATGCCCTAAATATGTTGTGATATCAATATGATATCTTCCATTATGCCCAAAACGAGTTTAATCTCAAAATAAGCCCCGTAGGGGTATTTTGGTCATTTTAAAGATTATAAAAGTGTATATTTATAAATCTGAGTTACAGGTCAGATTTTTCTAGTAAATATACTCAATTTACTAAGTTATATCAGTAGGGTATGACCTATATGTGAAATTTATCATTTAAAACCAAACTATGCACCTTAGGGGTATTTTGGTAATTTCACAAGGGCTAAAAAGGTCAAAACTAGAAATCTGAGTTCAAAAACTTTTACTTACTGTTATTATATAAAAATATACTAAAAATATCAGTAGGTATCAACCTTATATGTTTAATATAGTGTTAGTACATACTATGCGTTAAAAACGCTTAAAAAGGCGATTTGGAGCCATTTCCGGGTTTTTAAAGGAAAGCTGATATTTTTATAATTCCAGAAGGCTCAAAATATTTTATTTAACAAATAAAATCAGTAGAAAAAGGTTTGGGGTCAAAAGGATTTGTAAAACTCATTTTATGGCTTAAAAGGGCAAAATCGGTATTAACCGAATTAACTTAGAGACCTATGTTATGCTCAGCCAAAAATTAAATAAAAATCTTCAAAAATCCCAAAATATTATATTACATCAGTGGGTAAAAATTTTGATATAAAAAAGTGGGTTTAAATAGGTTATACGCTAATTACGCCGTTTAAGTAGCATAAAGCTTTCAAATTACGCTAATGAGCATAACTTCTAATCTAGACCTCAAACTGATGTCAAATTTTTGGTGCAAGTTTATAAATCAGTAATTAAGGTTTCTACTCTTTCACTTTTTTAAAAATCACGTTTTATAGTCAAAAGGGCATAATAGTCAACATTTAAGCATTAATCGGAAACATGCATGTGAATCGGATAAGTATTGAACCAAGTTGTATAATCTCAGAGAGTTATACTTATATGAAACCTGGTCCAAAATAAGCTCTAAGGCAGATCTTAAACATGCATAAACGGATCAGAACTGATAGTCAAAGCAAAAGTCAAATTATGCGACTTTCGGGTCCGATCCGGGTTTAAACTGAAAATTGTCGAGTTGATCATGTTGGAACATGTTCTTACATTAGTTACCAAGTTATTTTAATGATCAAACAGGTTGCATGTATCCTACATTGCTAATTATGCTTAATTTTGCAAATACACATTCTGTTGACTTTTTAAAGTAAGCTTTGACTCGACAATTAACATAGTTAGAGTGGGAATCTGAAAGTACCCTTTTAAGGGTTTGTTACCCACATAAATACCTACTTATAGGTACTTTCAATTCGAGAAATGACTGAGCGGATTTCATTTAATCGCAAAGTCAAACTTAAATTACGACGGTTTGACTATAAGCTAATTAACTAAGCTAAAACGAATTAGAAAGGGTTATGAATACTTACAAGAGTCCTAATCACGACTAGGAAGCCTAATGAATCCTTGTTGCTGACCAGAGAGCTCCAGAATTTAGAATGCAAGTGAAGTATCAAGTGAACTTACCTCCTTTATATAGTTTTCGGGACCTCACGAGATAGCGACAAGTGTCGGGAGGTCATAACCAGATCATGGCAGGTGTAAAAACCATTTTTGAAACCTGTGGCCTGCCCCTAGAGTCGAGTTGAGAGTATAGGAAACCAGATTGCACATGAAAACAGCAAGAAACAGGCTGTTACCAGCTGTTTCTGCATCTGACCATGTCTCGCGGCCCGCGTAAGGGTCTGTGTGACCTTACGCGGCCCGCCTACCAGCCCAGCACAGCAACAGCAACTTTAAATAATGGCAGAAATGGTCCCTCTGAGCTTTAAAAGTCATTTTAGGCACGTAAAAGGCCCGTTAACCTCATTTCAAGGATCTAGAATGATGCTCACACATAGGGGACATGAAACATGCTCAAAAACATGTCGGATGTCGGTTCGTTTGGCCGTACGGTCACGTTATGCGTCTAATTACGACGAAACACGAACGGACGCGAAAAACGGTCCAAACTACGCGATGAATGGAATTTTATCAAGGCGATCACTAAAATAAAATATTTTAGTGCTTAAATAAATTTTTGGGTGTCCGGGGATATTCAGAATGTGAGATATGCGCGAAAGTGCAAACTTGTGCACTTTTTGACACTTTTAGTCCCTGCATGACCTTAAAGTTTATTTTTGCGCACCAAACACCTCTAAGCCTATATATAAGCTATAGAAATGATAATTAGGGCATTTTTAACTCATGGAAAATTTCCGGAAGGTCCGTTACCATACGAATCGACATACTTTTACAGTTTGACGCAAATAGTCCTTCAATTGCGCAAAGTAGCGCGAAATGCCGTTTAATGTTATCCAATCCTTCCATGGCCCATATTTATCCTTCCCAAGCATATACTTAAATATTAATACGCTCTCGTTCGCTTAGATGGTCACCGAAAGGCATAGATTCAAAAGTTGACGCTTTAGGTCCCTCTATTGCGCAAACTTGCGCATCTCATCATTTAATAGCATTGAAGCCTCATCTAATCCATACTAGACATTCTTGAAAGTATTATTAAACATCACGATACTTTGGGTTCGCTAAAAGGTCATTTAGATGTATAATTAAACATATTGACACTTTTAGCCCCTCTAACTTGCATAGTTGCGCGTAATTTTACTTATAAGCATAAAAACTTTAGTCGGCCAATATTTGGCATTCCCGAGAGTATAATTAAATATTATGAAGCTCCCGGTTTGTTAAGAGGTCACTCAGAGGTTAGAATTGACATGTTGACGCTTTTAACCCTTTATTACGCAAACTTTCATTTAAGTACGCAAACGGCTACACTTAACCATCAAGTGGCACATTTGTGAATATAAATATCGTGAGAGGTTATTTAGAAACTTATTTTAGGTATGCTAACACTTCCAGTCCTTTAATAATCAAAGTTTTCGATTTTTCGAAAAAAATAGTCCCTTAAATTCAATGTTTGACTTCATTGGGGTTTATTACACGTGTCAATACATCATTGGACGTGATTTTCCGAGGTGTTACATCCTCACCCCCTTAAAAGAAATCTCGACCTCGAGATTTGCTAAAATGCTGGAAGTACTTTTTGTCACATAATGGACTTAACTTCTATAGCATATCTGGAGCTTCTCCAAGCTCCCAAGTTGACCTCTATAATGGGTACATATATCCTTTTTGGAGCTTCTTAACCTGTCGATCCTCAATCAATGCAGGTTTCTCATCATATCATAAATTTGCATATCATTATGTGATAGTGCTTCTCGACTTATTGGTGAAAACACAGCCTTAAGTCATTAGTGTGCAATGTATTGCGAGCTCCGCCAAGCTCCTTAAATAGGTTATAGCTTATAAGCTATTTGATCTTGGTACATTCGATTTCCTCGAATGATTCTATATATTCAGAGTTCAACTAGTCTGATAATTACAATTTGGCACACCCTTCCAGGGTGATATCTTTTGTTGAACCTTCTTCCTCAACAAGAATTCAAGAGGGTTGATATTCTCATTAATCCTTGATTTTTTGCCGAATACTGGCATCTTACCGATGATTATGGGTTTGTTTGATCTTACTCGTCAAGGCAACTTTCAGATGCTGATAATTGGACTTACCAATCTTCTGTCTACTAGTAGATGCTTAACATTCCATCTATACAAGGTCTCCAAAAGAGCAGCCTTGATACTTATATATCAACTATTATAGAAAAGCTTAATTTAAGGTGAGATGGTTATTCCAACCATTGCTTAAAACTAATCTTAAGGAATTAGCTAATCCTTGCCGTTAGTCGAACAAATCGACGATCCTGGGCAGCTGATGGCAATTCTTAATTGTTGCCCTATCAGGGTTGCGGTAATCAATGCATAAGCAGAATGAACCGTCTTTCTTAATTAACTATACCGAATTCTCAGAATATTGAGTTAGGCTATACGAACCCTTTATTTAAAACTTACTTAATCAGGGTTTCAATTCTTCCAATGATGGTACTAGCCGTCTTAGAGATTTCATAATAGTACAGCCCTAAATAGGATATAAATCTTAACTCTACTTGCCTCACAGGAGGTAAACAGGGTAATCTTAGGAGAAGATAATCAAAATACAAGGAGGTTGCAGAGATTTTTCCAAATCTCTGGCTCCAGTTTATCCATCATTGCTCGTGTCAAATAAGTGACACATTTATGTTATAAGTCCACGAATTCCTTAATCGGGAACATTTACTTAGAAACTTCCATTCTGGATATCTTCTTTGAATACCATTAGCTGACTTTAGTACCATATGACCATCGTAATATCTTTGTGGTCCCATGCATTAAACCTCCATACTGATCAGGCATGGAAGCAATCTATGGAACTTATTAAGATACATCAATCCTCATATGGCGCTTTTATCATACTGTCTGGTTTTCGCAATCGATAGAGATTGAAGAGATATCAACTATATATATATATGCTGACGCACTTCCTCTAGAGAGAGGATACTTCTAGAATTCTATGATTGGAAGTTTCCGACAGGAACAGAAGGAATGGTTCTTATGATTTTACTTGTAAGTTTTACCTTACACTTAATATCTGAGGTTCTTACGGAAAAATTTTCCTAAAAGTTTGCTAAGTTTGTAGTCTTATGAGAGACTTAGCAGCACCTAAACCCAAACATAACTCTTAATAATAAAATTACAATAAGGGATTTATCTGATATTATTTATGTGAGCTGCCTCTAATCCTTCATCAGGAGGGTTAAACACCTCCATTCTTAATCCTTTTTAAACTTAGTTGCGAAATCTTTGACAAACTGGGCAGTCTCAGCTTTGACTGTTTATTTCTTAATCTATAAAATGCGAGTAGCTGAGACAGGTCCCTGATAGATTTATAATGAGCAGGCTTTGAAACCTTAATGTGCCTTCTTATTGCCGTTACTAACCACCAATAATTATTGCATTAAGCTTAGGGTTTGGGTAATTGGAATAGGGTACTATCTCAGCCAATGAATTAAAATTTTGCAACATACTGTCGACGTTTTAGAACTTTTATGGTGAGAGTCAGAAAATTTTTATTCCACCTTTTTCCATTTCGATGCGAATAATAGGTCTTTCTGATAAGGTCCTTAACACTCGGTCCATCCCATAATGTATAAGGGGATCTCTCTTATGGACTCCATTAATGTCCTCACTAATCAAGGGTATTACTATCGAATGATTGTGATGCATACTTTACCGTGTGCTTTCCAGCATAACTGCAGACATAGCTAATGGTTTCTACTTTATCCAACAATTTCTTGTAATCGATGGTCCCTTTTTACTATTGAAGTCTCTTGACTTCCAAGAGACGAAGCACTTTTAAGTACATCCTAAAGAATGGGCTCCTTACCACATATGATTTTATTTGTTTTATTCTTCGCATATGAAGTATGAGTAAGGCTCTTATTATGAGCAGCGACATGTGTTTTAGAGCAAACAACATTCGGCTTCTTGAATCTTCTCATGGCTTTTCTCATAACCTTTCTAACAACTGGGTTAACTTCAGTTTTGGAGATTAATTCCATTAATATTGAGGTTCACGCTTGATGCACCATTAATATTTGTCGCATTTCTAGCATCGCGACTGTTGTTTGTTTCTTCTGAGTTTTCCATACTCGAAGCCTTGCTGTTAAATACCAATTTCAACAAGTGCTTAGGTAACCCATACCTAGTGTTTCCTTGAATTGTCAAAGGCTCACCATAAGGAGTCTTTGATAACTACTTGCTCCTTATCACTCTCAATATAGGCTTGACTTTTAAGACGACCAATTCATTCCTATCACTATGTCGAGTCCCTTATTATTTAAATGGAAACAAGGACATCAGAAAAGAATGATTCCTAATGGATATAAACATCCATCTAATATTGCTGGAGTAGTCTCTGAGGTACTATTGGTCAATTCAACTTAACGCTTAGAGTTTTAACAGGCAGATTAAATGATTTACAAAATCTATTGTCTATGAAAGACTTATCTGAACCTGAATAAAATAATACTCTAGCATGAGCATTATTAATAAAGAAGTACCTGTTGTGACATTTTCATCCTGAATAGCCTCTTGAGTATCCATTTGAGAGCTTCCAGCTTTGATCTTCTTAGCCTCCTCAGGCTTTTTAGCGTATTTAGGGCAGTTGGTCTTAATGTGCCCTTTCTCATTGCAACCATAGCAGGTTGCGTCTCCCATTCTCTTGCAATCCAAGGTCTTATGCTCCTTGGACTTGCAGATTCCACAGGGTAGAGGATGAGATTCATATCTGCATTTCCCGAGGTGGTATTTCCTACAGGTTTTGCATCTGGTCTTTCCACCGGTCTGCTGTTTGTCCTTCAAATCCTTGCATTCATGGGTCTTGTGATCCGTCTCCTTACAGATGACACATCCCCCGGTCTGATCATAGGAACATTTTCCGAAGTGCTTCTTCCCGCAGGTTTTACATTCGGGTTTTGCCTCCTTTGGTTTGGACTGGTTATAGCTTGAACCGGTCTTACCCTTTTTGTAACCCTTATTTGGGGTATTATCGCACTTTCGCTTATGCTCCTTTAATATACGATCCACGGCTTTGTTTACGGCTGTATCTATCATAGCCTGCAACCTGGTGCTTGTTAAGTTTAGTCTTGCATCATCATTTTGATCAGCTGGATGATTTTGAGCTTCAGAGGGGTCAGCCATGGTGAAGCTTTGAAGACTACAAACCAAGTAGTAATAATTGGTTTAATTATAGTGAATTGTCGAATTTGATGAATAAATAGCCATGGTGTAATTAACCATATAGGCCAATAGATAGTATTTAATTTATTTGATTATGTTTTGCCTAAGTTTTTTAAATAAACCATCTTTGGCGTTTAAACGGAATATAATCCTTCATATTTACTAGACAGGGGACATAAGTCACGACTGTCAATGTCATACTGACATCTTATATAGCGCAACGGCTTGTTCCAAAGGACTTTTCGATGGCACAGATGATCGTCACTAGGGAAATTTTAAAACATAATCAATGATTCCTTTGGATCGGAAAATTTCATAATTCATTGCCTTGACAAGAAGTTATGAAATAAAACTATCTTTTTCATGTATACATCCTTGCCCGTAGGTATACATCCCAGATGGATGTTTAGATGTGTACATCATGATCGACGTTTATTAGCCATGATTCCTATTGATCATTTAGGCTAAATAAGGGGTTTGGAAGTTCCTAATATAAAGATGACAAGCGTGATTTTATCGCATCACTGTTGTCGGGAGTGTTAACACGTTTTCAAGTGTTAATAAGGATCTGAATCTCTTTTAAACAGGTTTTACCATCTTAGCTAGGTCTTCAATGACATTCATGCTAGGTCAAACCTTTTAAGATTTTCTTTTAATATTTATACTGGCAGGAAAAGAATGATATTTATTTTTATTCAGGATTTTTATCATAATTATCCTGGATTTAATTAAAATATAACTGTAGCACAAAAAGTCAAGTCACAAGGGCAACTTTGAATTATAAACCATGATTTTGTAGAATCAAGGTAATTAGGCTTGAACGTGTTCACGCCTTTTCTTGACAGGGAGTTGTAGGCTACGACTGTCTTTAGTCTCAGAGGACGTTAATTATAGCCCGTAGGCATTATATCCCTAATGGATGTTTAAATCACAAAATAAGAAAGGATTTCGGGAGAATCCAGTATAAGGATGATTTATGTGACTTTATTGAACCACGTCTGCCAGAAAAGTTACAGATGTTAACAAGGATGTGAATCTCTTGAATAGGTCCTATCATCTTGGCCTCGTCGTATAGGCTAGGTTTACCTTTAAGATTCCTTTTTAATAATTAACGCAGAATAATCCTAACTCAGGATGTTAATAAGGATCTGAACCTAAATTGAGGAACTGCCATCTTGGCCGGGTCTTAATAATGACACGAGGCTAGGTCTTGTCCTTTTTAGATTTTGCCATTTTATTATAATGGTAGATCTTATAAAAGAAATGTTATTTTAATTTATTTCATATATTATATTCATATAGAATGATATAAATGAAATTTAGATAAAACATCCCAATGATTTTAAAAGAGGTATAGGATTGCCCTAAGCGGGACTTGAATGAAACGTTGTCCATGAAGGGACTGAAAGATAAGTATGCCCTTATAAGGACTTACTAAGGAAACGAACTTTAGCAAAAAGGAGTTTCTTCTTCATTTCATTTCTGAATGCTTTCTCCTTGGTGGCACGTTAATCCTTGTCGCAGTACGAAGCTCGGCCTTCCCTAGGCCTCGAATGGGGAGAATTTCCATTACGGCTTCATTGCTTGGCGACTTATCAAAATATTTAGAAGTGAAAGCAATAATACTCCGAATAGAGACAAGAGTATTCCTATGTTAAGTCTAGACTTAGAGAGTTTAAGGAATGTGCTACTGTGTCATTGAGATTAAACACAAAAGGCTAATGTTTAATTCACTCAATGTTGGCTCTGATACCAACCTGTCACACCCCGATATTTCCACGTATTACCGGTGGGCCCGGTGGGGAGTATAGTGACGTAGTTGATATCATCATAGTTAAACAACACAATATTTAAATGCACAGCGGAAGCAAAAGATAAATATAATACAAACCGATTCAAAAGTAATATTTAATATTACAACGGGATGTAAGTCGGATCCACAGACGGATCAAATAAAAAGAAAACACAATTCATCAGACTTATTGCATCCAAGCTTGCGAGACTCTTAACGATGCTAAGGAGAGGCCAGCCTATTACGCTTAGTACCTGCACTTAACCTTTTTGGGAAAATACGTCAGTTTACACTGGTAAATACAATTTAACTGACTCATTTTGAAAAGGTTTAAAAATTGATTTGAATGCACGTGGCACAAAACATTTTATAACTTGGGATAATTATGTAATATAATCTTGTAAGGGAATTACATGTTACTTATGCGTTCAGTAGCCCGATCCGTAGACCGGGTTAAAGATTAATAGACACACCACAATATTGAGTTATACACTGAAAGGTGTACGCCTACACCCCGTGCTCAGGTCGTGGCCATCTCGTAAGATGATGCCAAGGATATCCGGGACATGGTCATTAACCCCCCAAAGGCTTTAAGCAAACAAAACACATTCAAAACATAGCATATCAATAAATTTAACCTCTATTCGATTAAAGTATTCAATGCCGGACCAAGCGGTATTTTATATACCGTACCCCAAGCCCGTATAGGGAAAATAAGTTAAAAGTATTTACCTGAGCTAAATATAAATTCAATCCCAGCCGTATATCACCAAGCAAGTACAGATAGCTTTTAATGGGCTCCTAAATCTGGAACGAAGGTTTTTAATAACCTATTAGATTCCTAACGGGTCTTTAATTAAGACTAAGCTTAGACCGGTTAGTTTTCAAAAGGAAGACACGGTTCAAACGCATGATAAAGCGAAGACCGGTTTAGAATGTGGTTTTGACCCGAAAAGCTTGTATGCTTGTTTAGTATGGGTAACTTAAACACATTCTGAATTTTGAGGCAAAAACGATATGGTTTGACCCGTTTTGGCTAATATATGCAAACTAGTAACATATGCCGATCCGAACGCGAAAAGTGCGTAACAAGTAACCAAATGAGTCACATACAAGTTTCCTAAGTTAATATGCCCTAAATATGTTGTGATATCAATAGGATATCTTCCATTATGCCCAAAACGAGTTTAATCTCAAAATAAGCCCCGTAGGGGTATTTTGGTCATTTTAAAGATTATAAAAGAGTATATTTATAAATCTGAGTTACAGGTCTGATTTTTCTAGTAAATATACTCAATTTACTAAGTTATATCAGTAGGGTATGACCTATATGTGAAATTTATCATTTAAAACCAAACTATGCACCTTAGGGGTATTTTGGTAATTTCACAAGGGCTAAAAAGGTCAAAACTAGAAATCTGAGTTCAAAAACTTTTACTTACTGTTATTATATAAAAATATACTAAAAATATCAGTAGGTATCAACCTTATATGTTTAATATAGTGTTAGTACATACTATGCGTTAAAAACGCTTAAAAAGGCGATTTGGAGCCATTTCCGGGTTTTTAAAGGAAAGCTGATATTTTTATAATTCCAGAAAGCTCAAAATATTTTATTTAACAAATAAAATCAGTAGAAAAAGGTTTGGGGTCAAAAGGATTTGTAAAACTCATTTTATGGCTTAAAAGGGCAAAATCGGTATTAACCGAATTAACTTAGAGACCTATGTTATGCTCAGCCAAAAATTAAATAAAAATCTTCAAAAATCCCAAAATATTATATTACATCAGTGGGTAAAAAGTTTGATATCAAAAAGTGGGTTTAAATAGGTTATACGCTAATTACGCCGTTTAAGTAGCATAAAGCTTTCAAATTACGCTAATGAGCATAGCTTCTAATCTAGACCTCAAACTGATGTCAAATTTTTGGTGCAAGTTTATAAATCAGTAATTAAGGTTTCTACTCTTTCACTTTTTTAAAAATCATGTTTTATAGTCAAAAGGGCATAATAGTCAACATTTAAGCATTAATCGGAAACATGCATGTGAATCGGATAAGTATTGAACCAAGTTGTATAATCTCAGAGAGTTATACTTATATGAAACCTGGTCCAAAATAAGCTCTAAGGCAGATCTTAAACATGCATAAACGGATCAGAACTGATAGTCAAAGCAAAAGTCAAATTATGCGACTTTCGGGTCCGATCCGGGTTTAAACTGAAAATTGTCGAGTTGATCATGTTGGAACATGTTCTTACATTAGTTACCAAGTTATTTTAATGATCAAACAGGTTGCATGTATCCTACATTGCTAATTATGCTTAATTTTGCAAATACACATTCTGTTGACTTTTTAAAGTAAGCTTTGACTCGACAATTAACATAGTTAGAGTGGGAATCTGAAAGTACCCTTTTAAGGGTTTGTTACCCACATAAATACCTACTTATAGGTACTTTCAATTCGAGAAATGACTGAGCGGATTTCATTTAATCGCAAAGTCAAACTTAAATTACGACGGTTTGACTATAAGCTAATTAACTAAGCTAAAACGAATTAGAAAGGGTTATGAATACTTACAAGAGTCCTAATCACGACTAGGAACCCTAATGAATCCTTGTTGCTGACCAGAGAGCTCCAGAATTTAGAATGCAAGTGAAGTATCAAGTGAACTTACCTCCTTTATATAGTTTTCGGGACCTCACGAGATCGCGACAAGTGTCGGGAGGTCATAACCAGATCATGGCAGGTGTAAAAACCATTTTTGAAACCTGTGGGCTGCCCCTAGAGTCGAGTTGAGAGTATAGGAAACCAGATTGCACATGAAAACAGCAAGAAACAGGCTGTTACCAGCTGTTTCTGCATCTGACCATGTCTCGCGGCCCGCGTAAGGGTCTGTGTGACCTTACGCGGCCCGCCTACTAGCCCAGCACAGCAACAACAACTTTAAATAATGGCAGAAATGGTCCCTGTGAGCTTTAAAAGTCATTTTAGGCACGTAAAAGGCCCGTTAACCTCATTTCAAGGATCTATAATGATGCTCACACATAGGGGACATGAAACATGCTCAAAAACATGTCGGATGTCGGTTCGTTTGGCCGTACGGTCACGTTGTGCGTTTAATTACGACGAAACACGAACGGACGCGAAAAACGGTCCAAACTACGCGACGAATGGAATTTTATCAAGGCGATCACTAAAATAAAATATTTTAGTGCTTACATAAATTTTTGGGTGTCTGGGGATATTCAGAATGTGAGATATGCGCGAAAGTGCAAACTTGTGCACTTTTTGACACTTTTAGTCCCTGCATGACCTTAAAGTTTATTTTTGCGCACCAAACACCTCTAAGCCTATATATAAGCTATAGAAATGATAATTAGGGCATGTTTAACTCATGGACAATTTCCGGAAGGTCCGTTACTATACGAATCGACATACTTTTACAGTTTGACGCAAATAGTCCTTCAATTGCGCAAAGTAGCGCGAAATGCCGTTTAATGTTATCCAAGCCTTCCATGGCCCATATTTATCCTTCCCAAGCATATACTTAAATATTAATACGCTCTCGTTCGCTTAGATGGTCCATATTTAGACATTCTTGAAAGTATTATTAAACATCACGATACTTCGGGTTCGCTAAATGGTCATTTAGATGTATAATTAAACATATTGACACTTTTAGCCCCTCTAACTTGCATAGTTGCGCGTAATTTTACTTATAGGCATAAAAACTTTAGTCGGCCAATATTTGGCATTCCCGAGAGTATAATTAAATATTATGAAGCTCCCAGTTTGTTAAGAGGTCACTCAGAGGTTAGAATTGACATGTTGACGCTTTTAACCCTTTATTACGCAAACTTTCATTTAAGTACACAAACGGCTACACTTAACCATCAAGTGGAACATTTGTGAATATAAATATCGTGAGAGGTTATTTAGAAACTTATTTTAGGTATGCTAACACTTCCACTCCTTTAATAATCAAAGTTTTTGATTTTTCGAAAAAAAAATAGTCCCTTAAATTCAATGTTTGACTTCATTGGGGTTTATTACACGTGTCAATACATCATTGGACGTGATTTTCCGAGGTGTTACACTTGGATAGCAGAGGTATAAGCATCAGACCCAGTCACTTGTTGGAGTGTACTCTCTTTGATGGGTGATTGAGAGGAACTAGTTTTTGTCTGAGCTATATCAACTGCATGCAATAAAGGTAGCATGGATTGTGGTAATATTATTGGTGAGGGTATGGGAGTTGCAAGAGACATGTCCTTGGGATCAGGACTGAGGAAGATGGATCCGATTGAATCCAGAGCTTCATATTGTGGGGTCCCTGTGCTTACAACCTGATCCTTTTGTGAGGATGCAGGAGGAGTTTTAGGCAATGGTTGAGATCTTTCTACCAACTGCTGTGAGGAAGTAGCAGCAGTGGTTTCTGGTGACATTTGTGTTGTCACAGGCAGTTGCTCTGGGATCTCATCTTCCAGAGTTGCCTTTTTCTTGGGTTTGGTGGGCTTTTTGTAAGATTTTCTTTTGGTCTTTTTGGTAATGTCAGGTGTGGGTTTCAAAGCAGTGGTAGTGCTGCTATGATCATCTGGAGCAGTGGGCTCAGCAGCAGATGTCTGAGGAGTAGTATTAACTGTCAAATTTTGCTCAGACACCTCTGCTTTTGTTTTTATTGGTGCCAACATTCTAGTGAATGTTTTAGGTGTTAAACTTTTTATTTGAAAATAAACACCTTGTTTTGGCACATTTTCATTTTCTTTTTCAAATTTTTGTTTGAAATAGTAGCTTAGAAACCTTGGAAAGAGTAAAAATGCTTTGCTATCAACATTCTTTACCAAGTCATTGAAGATTTCCTGGGAATAGTTGTAATCTTTATTATTTAAAATGGCATAGCCCAGGCATTGAATCTTCAATGGTATCTCGTTAAAAGCTGTTGTTTTATTTGAAATACACGACAAAAGTGTGTGGAATAAAAATCTGGGTGCAGACGGGAAATAACCTTTTTGTAAGGTATCTACCTTTGATTGTTCTGCATATCCCCTTTTCAGAAAATCAGCTTTTAACTCGTTTTTATCAAAAGAAGTTTTACCTTTCTGATCATCGAGTTTGAAGACTTCTGAGATTGATGGAGTGATTCGAATCGCTTTACCCTGTATCAAGGAGTTAATGGCTACTACTTTTCCGTCTTGTTTTTCAAGCGTAGTATTTTTCCAAAACTCTCTCTGGGTTTGCAAGTAAATGGGAGCGTCTGCTGTCAACAAAGTTTTGTACTTTGATGCAGATATGGTGTCGATGATGGAATCGAAGGTATGGTTGTTTGAGGGTTTTATGAGAAGACTCAAATAGTTGTGAGGGGATTTGTATGGTATCTCAACGGATTCAGCGCCTGTTTGAGCGACCTCTTTTGAGGATGATGGTGATTTTGATTTTGATTTCGATTTTGATTTCGTCATTTTTGATGAGGAAGATCGAAGAATGCTTTGAGAAGGAAGGTTTGGAAACTGCTTTGAGAAGAGAATTTTAGAATTCAATTCGACAGAGTAAAACCCTGTTTGGGGGTTTTGCTCAGGGTTTTATTTAGGGAAAAAGTGATCGCTGATGTGGCAGCGGTTATTATGATCTGAAGGCTAAAACCTGACCACGTGTCAACCTCTGATGATATGGTTGAAGAATGGAGGACAGTTGTTTTAAGAACCACTGATGTACCAAGCATAAGTAGTTACAATGGTAATAAAGTGATAACAGTGGAAGATTTTTACTATCAGTGGATAAGACACTGATTTTGAGCATCAGTGCTTGCCAAGCAAAATGAAGATCAGTGGTTGACATCCAGCAGTGGATAGTAATTAGGAAACAGACGATTGGACACAACAGTGGTTAGGGTTAAAATAATGGCAATGAGTTGAAAGTTCATTTTCAGCAACATTTTAAAGAAATTTTCATTCAAGGTTTTGCCACATGTCAATTTCCTTTTGAGATTCTTACGAATTACTGACAGTGGTTTGGTACCCCGGATGATAAGAACCTTTTGCTAAGGCAACTCATTTTCGTTTAATATCCAAATTAAAACTTGAGTGCCCCAGTAGTTTAAGCACTGTTTAGCAATCAACCTTTGATTAGTGTTTAAAACAACCCTGAGTATGACATGACCTTGACATATGCACCATTTCCTTTTGACCCATTTATGAGGACAATAATACCAATAAAAAATAAGGTACCATATCCTGACAGGAAATTGAAACTATTGCCAACAAAAACAAGCAAAAGTTCAAAATATATTATTCTTAAAAAAACGAATAATATATCCTGGTTAATAGAGGAAATCCTTTGTATAAAAATGGATAAAGGATTTTCTGAGAATAGCATCAAAAAGGATCTGGTATATTTACAATAAAATACGTAATCACATCATCTTCAAGTATATGAAAATGGTCAGTGGTTTGACAACAGTCGTATGAAATTTTAGATACATTTTGACCACTGTTTAGTATCATTTTCTTGTTGATTGATTGACAACAGAATTGAGGATACATGTATACATGAGTTTTTGAGAACCATGTGATGATTTTAAAGATTTGTCTATTCCTCTTTGAAGTTCATTCACCGGAATTTCCATTTTTACCTAAACCTTTTCGTGAACAGATGAATGCACACAGTTGCTTAATGTCCATTATTACCCTAAACTCTGACTCTTCAGTGTTTTAAGTTTATACTCTTTTCTTCTGACTTCAGAAGCTTTGAGATGAACACACTTCTGAGTTTTTGTGAATTTCCTTCTTCCCTTTTTACCCTTCCCATTTATAAGTAATGAATTACTTACTGGAAGGTTTTTATTGAAAGAGTACTTAATCCAGAATCATTTTGCAGTAATGTTTTTTAGAGGATTAGTCATATTTGTACAAATTTTTGACCAATCTCACATTACACATGATACGGACTATCTTGACCCCTGTTTTCTTAATGTATTTCAACAGAGTTGATTTGTTCCTTATAAGGATCTCAACCTGTTTTCAACACATAAGATCTAATGACTTAAAGTTTTAATTTCCCTCTTTATACGTTAGCAAAAGCTCTAATGTTTTATGCACATAGGCTTTTGTTAATCTGAGGTTCATACTTTAGCATCTAATATAGTGACATCACACGTTTCATAACAACAGTTGAAATCAATTTTGAAAATAAGAGCTAATCCCATAGTTTATCAGATATGTTTTCAGGTCTGAAAACCATGAAGGACTTATGTATGATATCACTTGTTGTGAGAGATTTGTGTGTCTTATGACATCTTGGTTGTTTTACAGAGTATTTGAATAGCAACTTTAAGCGTTATCACTCGTTACTCTGTTTTTCAACTAAATACAACCAACCTTAGTATCAATGAATTTTGAGCCGAACTGTTATGTCAAATTGATTGTTAGATCGAATTTGACTGTCCTAGCTCTGATACCAATTGTTAGGATCGGAGGCTCTCATGATTGTGTTTGTTTGTATGATTTGAGCAATGAATGAATATGAAACATTGTAAAGTGCAGCGGAAATGAATAACAAACTTTGTAAGCACAATCAAGGAAGAAAATAGTTTTAATAAACACATGATTTGCATTAGTTGAAAGATTACAAAGTCAATCAAAAGATTACAAAGCATGCTTACAATCTAAGCTCCCCCTCAGCCTGATACCCCAAGGTTGGATTGCACAAGATGAAAGAATTGAATTGAGGAGAAGAACTCACTCAAGACGAATCAAATGTAACAGTACAGAGTACTGTTCCATTTATAGACAATCCAAACCTCTGAGGCATCTCAGCTGACGTCACCATGAAAGCGATGTCTAACAGCCTAACAACCTGTATCTACTGTCTTATACAAACACTGCTTATCTTAACAACTGACTATACATGAAACAGATGATATACTAAACTACTGCTCTCTCTAATCATCAGTGCTCTCCTCAAGGTTGATCAGTCCTTGATTAGGCAGTGCTTTGTCATCAGCAGTTTGTGCCAGCAGTGCTTAGTTTCCAGCAGTCTTCTAGGCTTCATCAGTAGTTAGGCAAAACAGCAGTTGTATCCGGGCAGTGGATATAAGGCCTTCAGCAGTTGTAATCACTTTCAAGGGAGAAGACTTAGTGTAAACAACTGCTTATTTCGAATCCACTGTTGTGACCTGGTTTTGGCTTTCATTATCTGTTCCTCTGGTAGGGTTCAATCCCAACAAATCAGGCTATCAAACCGACACTTCACTAGTAACGAGTAGAAGGCCTGAACGAGCTCCGATTCAATCGGTTTTGAGTGCATTGAGTGTAAAAGAGTTGAAAGAAAGTTGTGAAACTATCTTTCAATCCTTCTAATCATGGAAATGTTTAGATCTATGCGAAAACAGTGTTTAATCATGTGGAAATCACGTAGATCTGAGTTGTTCTTGGTGGAATGAGGCCAAATCTTGAAGTTCATAAGAACCCCATGATGACATCATCCTAGAACACCTCAAATCCGCTGATTTCACGGTTAAAAGTGAAGATTCAAAGGTGAAAATGATGAAGAAGTGTGTGTAGATGATAGATGTACAAGATTTGAGTCGAAAACTTACAAGAATCGAGAGAAATCGAGAGAAAGGAGGGCTGGAACATGCTGGTCGGAGAGAGAGCTGTCACATCACTGTTCATGATGTAACAGGGGGTATTTATAGGCTGCCAAAAGAGGAAAGGGGTGCACAAGTGTCGGATCGGATGGCAAACCGATCGAATGGTCATTCGATCGAAGTGGTCCGGCAAGTTAGGTTTCGATGTTTCGTTTCGCGTGTTGGGCATTGCGATGCGTTTGAGCGAGTGTCGATAAAGCGATGCGATAAATTAATAATAGTCACACAAATAATATAACTAACATTAATAAACGTGCGTTTAGCGTTTGCGATTAGATTGCGATGCGATAGAGTTGCGATTGCGTTTTTGATTAATCACTACAAACGTAAAGTAAACATGCACAAGTAACACATAAATAGCACACCCACGTAACACAATATACAAAACCCATCAATCAAGTTGCGAATGTGATTGTGATGCAATTAGCGATAAAGCGATAAATAGATTAGCGATTAACATCGATTAAACCTCGATTGTTATAGATACTCCACTAATACAACTAAGGTCAACAAATAATAGAATTCGATTACAAGTCACTGAAGTAAAATCAATAGTTAACCAAGGAGTGACAGATCGCAATTAGCAATCTTTTCTTCCTTTGACTTTGACTTGTACTTTGACTTTCAAAACACGGGTTGTTACAGCCTCCCCTACTTTAGGGAATTTCATCCCGAAATTAGGCCGTAGGCGTAACAAACAACTGCGGGTACTTCGCCTTCATGTCACTTTCGAGTTCCCAGGTGAACTCTGCACTGCGTTTGCCTTCCCAGCGAACCTTCACAATGGGAATGCATCAGCGCCTGAGCTTCTTGGTTTCTCGGTCCATGATCTCGACAGGCTTTTCCATGAAGTGTAATGTTTCGTCCACTTGTAGATCCTCAAGTGGCACTTGTAAATCCTGCTCGGCCAGGCACTTCCTTAGGTTCGAAACATGGAAAGTCGGGTGGAAGTTGCTAAGTTCCTCAGGTAGTTCGACTCTATAGGCCACTTTGCCGATCCTTTCCAGAATCTTAAAGGGTCCAACATATCGAGGCGCGAGCTTTCCTTTCTTGCCGAATCTGATCACACCCTTCCAAGGTGAAACCTTTAGGAGTACGTGATCGCTAACATCAAATTCAAGGGGCTTGCGGCGTCTATCGGCGTAACTTTTCTGACGACTCTGAGCTTTCAGCAGGTTGTCTCGAATTTGGAGGATTTTGTCAGTCGTTTCTTGCAACAGCTCAGGACGGGTAATTTGCGCGTCTCCGATCTCGTGCCATACAATAGGTGATCGACATTTTCTTCCGTATAATGCCTAAAATAGTGCCATTTGAATGCTAGAATGATAACTATTATTGTACGAGAATTCGACCAAAGGTAAGTGCACGTCCCAATTACCACTGAAATCTATGACACACGAGCGAAGCGTGTCTTCAATGGGTATGAATCGTTCTTTCAGTCTGACCGTCGGTTTGGGGATGGAAAGCGGTACTTAGATTGAGAGTAGTACCGGGAACAGATTGAAACATTTCCCAAAGACGCGAGGTAAACCGACCATCGCGGTCAGAGATGATGTCACGAGGCGTCCCGTGTTGACAGATGATTTTGTCGGTGTAGATCCGTGCTAATCGTTCTACCTTGTAGTCCTCTCGTATCGACAGGAAATGAGCAGATTTAGTCAAATGGTTGATGACAACCCAGATACTGTCGTGACCTGATGGCGTACGCGGAAGTTTCGTTATGAAGTCCATAGCTATACCCTCCCATTTCCACATCGGGATCTCGGGTTGGATGAGTAAGCCAGAGGGTCTTTGCTATTCGGCCTTGACTTTCGAGTAAGTCAGGCACTTCGAAACATAGGTAGCGATATCTTTCTTCATGCTCGGCCACCAGTACTTGTAGCGAAGGTCCTGGTTCATCTTATCGGCACCGGGATGAATAGAATATCGCGACTTATGGGCTTCGTCCAGCAGAATTTGTCGTAAGTTGGTGCGCTTGGGGATCCAAATTCGGTCTAGATAATGGAATATACCATTTGATTTATTCACCAATTGTTCGCCATTATTGAGAATCCTTTCCTTCTTCAAAGTGCGTTCGGCAAAACAAGCATGTTGAGCGTCACGGATAAGAGCTTCGAGATTGTGATGGGCGTGAGTATTACGAACGCTATGCAAATAGCTTCGTCTGCTGAGAGTGTCGGCGACGACATTTGCTTTGCCAGGGTGATAACGAGTCTCACAGTCGTAATCATTAAGAAGTTCAACCCATTGGTGTTGGCGCATATTCAGTTCCTTTTGGCTGAGGATGTGTTGTAGGCTCTTATGGTCTGTGAAGACCGTACACTTGGTACCATAAAGGTAGTGTCGCCAAATCTTCAACGCAAAAACAACTGCACCAAGCTCGAGATCGTGGGTTGTATAGTTCTTCTCGTGGATCTTGATCTGACGAGAAACGTAGGCGATAACCTTGTCTCGTTGATGAGTACAAAACCAAGACCAAGGTTCGAGGCATCGCAGTAGACAATGAAGTCATCGTTTCCGTCGGGTAGAGCGAGTACAGGAGCATTGCAGAGCATATGCTTGAGAGTTTGAAAGTCAGTCTCTTGTTCGGTTCCCCAAACAAAAGGATTGTCTTTATGCGTCAAAGAAGTAAGCGGGACGGCAATTTTCGAAAAGTCAGCGATGAATCGACGGTAATAGCCCGCCAATCTGAGGAATGAACGAACATCGGATGGTGATTTTGGAGTAACCCAACTTTTAACAGCTTCGATCTTCGCGGGGTCAATGTGTATTCCTTGACTATTAACGATGTGACCGAGGAATTGAACCTCCTCTAGCCAGAATTCGCACTTGGAGAACTTGGCATAGAGTCGATTCCCCTGGAGTAGTTCGAGAACCAAACGTAGATGCTGCGCGTGTTCGGTTTTTGACTTCGAATAGATAAGGATATCATCGATGAACACGATGACGAAGCGGTCAAGAAATGGTTTGCACACACGATTCATCAAATCCATGAAAACCGCAGGAGCATTGTATAAACCAAAGGGCGTTACGACGAATTCATAATGTCCATATCGGGTTCGGAAAGCGGTTTTCGGTATATCTTCCTCCTGGATTCGTAACTGGTGATAGCCTGAGCGTAAATTAATCTTCGAGAAACACGTAGCACCTTGCAATTAATCAAACAAATCATCGATTCGGGGCAGGGTATAACGATTCTTGATAGTCAGCTTATTCAACACCCTATAGTCGATGCACATCCAGAACGACCCGTCCTTCTTTTTGACGAAAAGGACTGGTGCGCCCCAAGGAGAGGTGTTAGGGCGAATGAAGCCTTTGTCAAGTAATTCCTGGAGTTGACTCGAGAGTTCACGCATTTCGGATGGAGCAAGATGATAAGGAGATTTAGCAATAGGATTTGCTCCAGGAATGAGGTCAATACGAAAGTCGATATCACGACTCGGAGGTAAACCAGGTAAATCATCAGGAAAGACGTTAGGAAAATCATGAACCACAAGCACCTTATCCATTGCCTTAACTTCCTTTTTCTCCGCTACTACAATGTGTGCCAAGAAAGCTTGGTATTCCTTATGGAGATACTTGCTAGCCTAGACACACAACATGAGTTGGAGTTTCTTCGATACGACTTCACCGTAAACACACAATTGATCTCCATTAGCGAGCGAGAAACGAATCATCTTATCGAAGCAAACGACTTCAGCATGATTTTCGCGAAGAAAATCCATGCCTACTATGATATCGAAACTACAAGCTGCATCGGAATAAGATCGATAGGGAAGACGTGATTGTTGAGTTCAACGTACAATCACGTAGAACAGAATTGACAGTGACGGTTCTTCCAGTGGCAACTTCAACATCGAGCGTCGAGGGGAAATGGGCGCGCTTACGATTAAGGAGCTTTTCGAATTCAAACGATACAAAACAGTTATCGGCTCCAGTATCAAATAAACACGAAGCATATATACCATTCACAAGGAACGTACCATTAACCACGTTGTTGTCTGCTTGAGCCTGGCGGGCGTTGATGTTGAAGGCACGTCCGCGGGCTGCTGGCTGCTGCTGCTGCTGTTGAGGCTGCTGCTGTTGGTGTTGTTGCGGCTGCTGTTGTGGCTCTTGCTTCACCACTCTGTTGGTGCACATGTTTGTAAAGTGGTTGGGATCACCACATGCAAAGCAAGCTCTAGCGTGGATCGCGGGTGCAGGAGCTTGTTGGCCTTGAGGAGTAGGAAGGAGAGCTTGTGGTGCAGGAGCTTGACCTTGAGCTAGAGCTGGAGCTTGACGTGGACCAGTACGGCGATTGGCAGTAAAGTGGCCGTATAGGTTACAGTGAACATATAATCTGCAAGCAATCCCATTAGGATGGTGATAGGTACAAGTACACCAGAGCGGGTGAGGACCAGTATATGCACGCTTGACTGGCGGTGCATGGGTCACCGGGGTCGCTACTTGGCGGTTCTGGGGTTGCGGTTGAGCAGGTACTGCTTGGAGCGGGCGGCAGCTGTGACAGCGCAATTCTTGCTACTGTTGTTGTTTTTCTTTCTCTTATGGCGGGAGGATTTGGAAGCTTGCGGAGCGGCGGCGGGTTCAGCGGTGGGAGCAGCGGTAACTTGGTGAAGATTCTTGGAGGCTTTATCAAAGTAACTAGCCTGAACTCGCTTGTCATTGATCTCGGCAGCGAGCAGGAAGGTTTCCTCAGTAATTGTCGTCTTCTCAGCTTGCACGAAATCAGCCACACAATCCGGTAAAGCACGGATGTATTTCTTGATGGTGATTTCGGGGGTAGTAACTTGGCCCGGACAGATTATACTCAGCTGCTTGAAGCGGGCAGTTAAACCAGCGTTGTCGCCACCCTCTTGTTTAATGTGCCAGAACTCGTCCTCCAACTTTTGAAGCTCGTGAGGAGGGCAGAACTCCTTCATCATGATGTCCTTTAACTCATCCCACGTAAGCCCATAGGCTACATCATTTCCACGCTTGTTTCTTTCAGCAGTCTACCAGTCCAGAGCCCTGGACTGGGAAACGCCAGTGGCGTTAACAGTGCAGAGATTATCAGGACAGCAGCTTTGGCGTAGGGTGACTTCAATAGAATCGAACCATTGGAACATGGCGGTAGGTCCATCTTCTCCAGTGAATTCTTTGGGTCCGCAGGCTTTAAACTGTTTAAAGCTACAAGTAGCTCGAGGTGAATCACTCCTGGACTCGTCAGAGCACTTGCTAGCGTTTTCATTAAGCTCACTAACGATTTGCGGGATAACTTTCGCCATTTGCTTAGCGACGAGAGCAGCGATGCGTTTGTCCTAATGGTTTCGACGGGCGGAGCGAGCAGTGTGCGATCCAAATGACGACATTGTCTGCAATAGACATCGCCACAGGATTCAGACACTATATGTTGAATCTCTCCTCACAACATAATTACTACTAAAGCTCAAGAATATGACTAATTACATAAGCGCATAGTCACGTAGGCACATAAACCACAGAATCACATAGGCACGTAGAGCACAGAAGCACGTAGTCCACAGAACCACACTATATTTTGCGTGTATTCACCTACATATATTGCAGGTATTCACCTATCATTCAAAGTTTGCGCGTTCGAGAATAGAGATTGCGAGGAGCGAGTACTCATCGAGTAGTATAACATAAGCAAGTAGCATAGCATGCGTTTATCCACAAAGTAGCAGCGATTTGTTAGCGTATTGAGATAGATGTGCAGCGCAAGTTGTGTGTGTCGAGCAAAGCGAACATCGAAAAACGTATAAATCTCCAAAAATCGAACACATAAAACAGGTAAAATTCACATAAAACACGTAAAAGTTCACATAAAAGCGACAAATATCATAGTCAGCGGTTGCAGGCTCAAAATTAAAACATATAAAAAAATCAGCGATTGCGAGCTTGAAGTCGAAAATGGTTTGTCTCGGCTTGATAGACGTTGACTAACCAAATTGATTCGACTATTCTCAAAGACTTTGAGTACGCGTTTTGGCCTAATACACTGTGCTCTTTCACCGGCACACGATGAACGGCACGCATCCTTTCGATTATTTACGCAACTCGAGTCGTTGAAACCCATCGAGACTTTGGTGAGAGCTTTGCAAAACCAAAATAGGGGACAGAACAATAAACGAGGATGAGTGAAACAAGTGACGAATGGTCATCCGATCGGATGACAATTCGAACGGATGGTCATTCGATCGGATGTCAATCCGTTCGGATGGTCATCTGGTCGGATGGCCATTAGGTCAGATTGACATTCGTTTGGGGTGGATGTGTTTGTGTATGATGTCTTTGAAGTTTTCGTTGTAGCATTTTTTAAATTAGAGAAGTATCTCTACCCTTCAGGTCGTTCGATCGAACGGTCGTTCGATCGAATGGTCGTTCGATCGGATGGCGATCCGTCCGGAGAGACATTTCTCAGAGAACAAGTTCACAGCAGGATTGTCATTTGATCGGATGGTCTTCCGATCGGATGGCAATACGTTAGAAATTGATATGTTTTGAAAATGTTGAAAATGTTTAAGTGTCAAGACCAAGTGCAATCCGATCGGATGGCAATCCGATCAGACGGCAATCCATCCAACAATCTGATCATTTTGAAAACTTGAATATTTTGTTAAGTTTGAAAAGTTTTCGGTTTGATCGAGACGGTATGACAACATGTTTAAACAACTGAAACCCCACCAAGTCCAAGTTATCCGATTGAAGTGGGAATCACCCAAGCTTGATCAGTTTACGGTTCGTGACAGTTGTTCATGTTCAACCCGCTAAGTCGGTTATCTCGCTGATAGGAATCAGGTTCTCAGACCGACACTTCACTAGAATCGAGTAGAAGGCCTGAACGAGCTCCGATTCTATCGGTTTTGAGTGCATTGAGTGTAAAAGAGTTGAAAGAAAGTTGTGAAACCATCTTTCAATCCTTCTAATCATGGAAATGTTTAGATCTATGCGAAAATAGTGTTTAATCATGTGGAAATCATGTAGATCTGAGTTGTTCTTGGTGGAATGAGGCCAAATCTTGAAGTTCATTAGAACCTCATGATGACATCATCCTAGAACACCTCAAATCCACTGATTTCACGGTTAAAAGTGAAGATTTAAAGGTGAAAATGATGAAGAAGTGTGTGTAGATGATATATGTACAAGATTTGAGTCGAAAACTTACAAGAATCGCGAGAAATCGAGAGAAAGGAGGGCTGGAACGTGCTGGTCGGAGAGAGAGCTGTCACATCACTGTTCATGATGTGACAGGGGGTATTTATAGGTTGCCAAAAGAGGAAAGGGGTGCACAAGTGTCGGATCGGATGGCAAACCGATCGGACGGCCATCCGATCGGATGGTCATCCGTACGGATGACCATTCGATCAAATGATCGTTCGATCGAAGTGATAGGCGAGTTAGGTTTTGATGTTTCGTTTTGCGTGTCGATCGCTGCGATGTGTTTGAGCGAGTGTCAATTAAGCGATGCGATAGATTAATAATAGTCACACAAATAATATAACTAACATAAATAAACTTGCGTTTAGCGTTTGCAATTAGATTGCGATGCGATAGAGTTGCGCTTGCGTTTTTGATTAATCACCACAAACGTAAAGTAAACATGCACAAGTAACACATAAATAGCACACACACGTAAAACAATATTCAGAACCCATCAATCAAGTTGCGAATGTGATTGCGATGCGATTAGCGATAAACCGATAAATAGATTAGCGAGTAACATCGATTAAACCTCGATTGTTATAGATACTCCACATAATACAACTAAGGTCAACAAATAATAGAATTCGATTACAAGTCACTGAAGTAAAATCGATAGGTAAGCAAGGAGTAACAGATCGTAATTAGCAATCTTTTCTTCCTTTGACTTTGACTTGTACTTTGACTTTCAAAACGCGGGTTGTTACAGTTTAGTTTTTAGCATTTAGCTTGGGGGGGGGGGTGGGGGTTAGGTTTTTTTAGCTATTTTTGGTTGTGTTCACATTGGTTCTCGCGGTTCTCTCAGTAAAGGTGGTTCTCGCATGAACCTTACCACACACATATATATATAGGAGAAGGATCCGTTAGGAACCACCCTTTATTGCGAGAACCGCGAGAACTAGTGTGAACACAAACAGTAATACCTAAAAAAATCTAAAAAACACTCAAAAATATTTTTTTACTATTTTTTTTGGAAAAATCGCTATATTTCCTTTACAATAAAAAAATTCAAAAATAAAAATAAAAAATTTCGAGTAACAGTTATCCATGCACATATGCATTTGTATCATTTCTTTGACAAATTCCGTAATTCATTACAAATATTATACAATTGCACTTTCATCTACACTACAACGTGTAATACACTATTTTTTACGTTAACAATATTAGAAATGCACATGTGCATCTATATGTATCAACATAAGGTGTGTTGGTACACTACTTTCTCTTTCATCTATCATTCCATCCATAATACATAAATATGCACATGTGCATTTTTGTCATTTCTTTGACAAATTCCGTAATTCATTACAAATATTAGACAATTGCACTTTGAATACACTTTCCCTTTCATCTATCATACCATCTATAATACACTACCATTACCTTCTACCATCCATAATACAATACCATTACCTCCTACCATCCATAATATAATACCATTACCAATATTTTCACTTTATTACATGTATATCAACACCATTTATACCATCCAATCAACATATTACATCATAAATTGACAACTTTAACCAAACCATCAACCACTAGATATAACTAATAACAAAACATGTATATGGGCCTACTTCTCTATTCAAAATCACAAACTTTTTGTACCAAAACATGTTATATCATGGTTATACCTAATGATGCACATGTGCATTTTGAATATTGGTAATGTAAAAAGTAGTGTATTACGGATGGTATTGTAAATTAAAGTGCAATTGTCTATTACTGATATCGTATTACGAAATTTGTGAAGTAATGATACATATGCACATGTGCATGGATAACTGTTACTCGAAAAAAAGTTTTTTTATTGCTAACTAAATATAGCGATTTTTAAAAAAAAAAATATTAAAAAAAAAATTTATGAGTTGTTTTTGATTTTTTTTTTAGATTTTATTTTGTGTTCACATTGGTTCTCGCAATAAGGGTGGTTCTCGCATGAACCTTACCCTATATATATAGGGTAAGGATATATAGAAAACTTATTTGTGGTAAGAAAACCTAAGAAACCCTATCTATAACCATTGATCAACATGATCCAATGATTGAGATTTTAAGATAGTATTTTGATTTAAATCTAATACCATTTAAGTGGTTGGAAGGGTATTTTGGTCAAGACAAATTACACATAAGTACATAAAAAATAATATTTAATAACATTATCTTTCCACCTTTCATTTCACTAACACTCTCTCTCGACCTTTTTCTCTCACCAACATTCCCTCTCTAACTTTTTCTCTCACCAACGCTCTCTCTCTTATTTTATCTACAAATTTATTTTTCATTCAAATCAATTTTAAATTTCAGATTAAATAAATTCATTTTTATTGTGACGAGATTTTTTTTAGTCGTAGTTATACTAGTAATTGTTATATATCTAACTAGTTAATATGTGAGATTGGTATAACAAAATAAAGGTGAGACATGGATTGTATAAAGAGAGACAAATAAGGTAGGGCCTCAAGCCACTTCTTTCATCATTTTTCCAATTTCACATCGTGGTGACTGATCTGAAGCTATGGTGACAAATTTTCAGATCTGGAAACATCTCGTACCAACAACCGACTTCTTCCAACAACCAACAACCACTAACACAACCGTCTTCTTCCTTTTCGACGTTAAGTGAAACCGGATTCGGCAACACCGCCAACAGCCACTAACATATCTGTCTTCTTCCTTGTCGGCGGTAAGTGAAACCGCTATGGTTAAACCTTGTAGCCATTAATCTGTAAGTGAAACCACCTAGTGTACTTTAAACAAATCGTCTTCTTCCAACAACCACCTTCGTTAAATGTTGCAGCGGCCAATCGGATGTTGTGATTGCTGAAACCACCTTCGATTAGTGGCTAATCAGTTATTTTTGTGGGATATGATTTTAATCAGTGGCTAATCGATTGTTTTGTGGGATATTATTTTTTGGGTCAATTTGGCAAGTGAAAAAAGGATAAGAAAACAATGATGAATGGAATTGAATGTATTAATAGTCTAGGTGAAAAAAGGCAGGTGAAATTGATATGTTGTATCCATTTTAGCATTGTATTCCATATTTTGTATTATTCAAACGTTTAGCATATGTCATTTTGCTTGCGTAACTTAATTTGATCTCTTTTTAGTTTGTTAGACGTGTTACCCGGTTTTCCAGGTAACATGTGTTACAATGCTACATCCCTATGCAACTACTTTATGCAACATGTGTAACACATGCTACATCTTGTTTTCTCTAAATAAAGGTAACATGTGTAACGTGGCTATACAAGTGCTAGCCTCTAGTGTAGAACATGCAAGTACTCTATATAACATGTGTAACACATGTAACATCCTGTGTTATCTAAAAATATGTTACAAATAACAAATAACATGAGTAACCTGGCTATACAAGTGTTGGCCTCTGGTTGTACATGTGTTATCCACTTGGGAGTAACACATGCAAAACATGGAAATTGATAAAAAAAAATAGTATCCAATCAAAACCTTCATGAACATATGAGCCCATACATGGAAATGTTTTTGACCTTGATTGGTACGTGGACGTAATGACATGTCGCCATACTCATCACTTAATTGATCTATTTAAATGGTGGGAGCGATGATTACGTAGGGTAAGGCTAACTGTGACAATTTATACACAGTAAAAAAATTGTAGGATAGGGGAACCCTTGTAGCATATACAACAAATATACTAGTTAAAAATGGTGAAATATGTTGTGACATATGTTAAACCAATATGTTGTGGGTTTTGATATGTTTAAACCTTTGTAAAATGAGGGTGGAACAAAGATCCCAATATATAACCATGTAACAGATGTTCCAAGCAGTGTTGCATGTATTAGAAGTATAAAGTGTCGTACAATCCAACAATATTACATCATTTATGGAGTAAAAAAACATGAAGGTGTAAGAAGATCAGTATATCTAACTTTGCGATAATCCCACCGTTTAATAAATGTAACTTGTGTTACGAGTGTCAAATGTAACTTGTGTTACGTTTAACTTTCTAATATAACACATAAACAGATGGAAAAGGAAAATTTATAAAGGTGCAAACACTTCAAATGTAACTTGTGTTACGTGTAGCTTCCTAATATAACACAATGAAAAAAAAATATAGTAAAACTAATGCTTCCTAATATAACACATAAACAAATGGAAAAAGGGAAATTTATAAGGGTGCAAACACTTCAAAATAACTGATTCTATTACACTATCATCTGGTATAGAATATGCAACGACTCTATGTAACATGTGTAACCTGGATATACAGTAATTATAAACCAGATTAACACAAAATGTTGGTCACATCATTCCTTTTGTCCAGGTTTGTAACATTGAAAACAAAGATGACACCTAGTTGGTCGTTACATATTTAACAATGGGTTGTTGCATATGTAGTTGTTAAAAAAAGTAAAATATGTATAGCTGGCAGAAGATGTAACATATGTAACAAAATAAAGGGACAAATAGATTGTATATATTATAAAAAAACATTACAAACAAACTTAAACTTAACATAACTGTTTTATATGAACTTAAATATATAAAAATATCCAAAACTATCATAAGTTAACAAAAATCTAACTATGCTTCGCTTCTTGATAACCATCTTCATTTTGAGCACAAAACATCCATTCACCTATGAACAAAACAAGTACATCACTATTAATCTCCTATAGTTAAACTTATTAATCTGCTATGTAACATGTGTACATGTGTAAAGTTTTGCTATAACACATATAACAACTATATGTAAGATGTGTAACATGGCTATACATGTGTTACATATGTGCAGCCCCCTTTGTGTCCAAAAAAGGGGTTGGGGGTAACTATAAGTAACATGTGTAACGTTGTTACTACATATAAGTAACTTTTTTTTATTTGTAAGATAAACGAGATATTCCGAATAAATTACGAAGCTTCTAAAGGTAATGAAAATGTGTTATCCAAGTGAAGTCCATCTAAAAAACATTTTTTCATTTAAAATCACTATTACGTTAAGTATTTATGTGTAACACCTTGTAACAACATATATTACCTCAAAGTGTAACACATGTTACAAGATATAGGACAAACAGTTTAGAATTCAACTGGCAGAAATGTAACATACGTAGCTAATTATGCCAGCAAAAAAAAGGCTTTTTATTTGGAATATAAACGAGATCATAAAAAGTATATCCCCCAAATAAAATCCAACTAAAAACAATCATCAACTCCAAATCGATGAACAAACAATTTAAAAATTCAACATTAATCTCCGTAAAAGAAATATCAATATACTTTTGAAGAGAGAAATTGGGCACACACAAATTTCTTCCTAGTCTTGATTTTAAAAAGTGAAATAAACAAACTAAGCTTTGATTTTAAATCTATCAAACATCATAAAAAGTATAAATCTAAACAAAATACATAAATAACAAAAGTGAAAATCTTTAAACTTGTTTCTCTCTCACACACTTGTGCATGTGTTTTGGTGTCAAGATGAACAAGATGAAGATTGTAGTTTCTCTCTAAAAAAATTAGCTTTCTCTCTCTAACAATAGAAACAAAGATGTGATGAGAGCAACACCTTACTACTTTTCTTTGAGAGATTCGATGGTGGCTTCGATCTTCAGATCTGGTGGCTTCAAAAGAATGGAATGAGTACATGAACACAAGGTGGCTTCGATCTTCGATCTTCAGATCTGGTGGCTTCAAAAGAATGAGATGAGTACATGAACACATGGTGGCTTCGATCTTCGATCTTCAGATCTGGTGGCTTCGATCATCGATCTTCAGATCTCGTGGCTTCGATGATGGCATGGATTCTTCAGATCTGGTGACTTCGATCTTCAATCTTCAGATCTCATGGCTTCGACAGAGAAGAGGATATGCATGTTTTAGTTGTGTCTGAGGAAGAAAGCAATGAGAGAGAGAAGATGATATGCAGGTTCGAATGGATGAAAAGATAATATATAATGAAAAGATAAAGGAGATATATGAGAGAAGAGAGAGATAGTGATGTGACATAAAGAAAATGATGGGATGGGGAAGGGTGAGATGATGGGTTGAACAAAATGTCCAAATTGCCCTTTATACATGTGTTTCTAATAGATGATGTGGATGAATCTTGTCCACACAATCTAGGTTTCCCAAGTTTTCTTAATTATAGGGGTTTACTTTAGATACTTACATTATATATATATATATATTTCCTTTCAAACCCTAGCCCCCACTTTTAATTTCTCTTAAACACACACACCTCTGCACTTCCTATATAGAGAGAGAGAGTATGGGGATCGGAGAGAGAGATGGCAAAGATTGAGAAAGGCATGGAGGCACCGTAGCCGTACATGGTGGTGTGCGACGACAGCGCTGTTTGACGAAGTAGGGCAGGGCGGGGGTGGTGCGGAGATAACGTCAGAAGATGGCGGTGGTGTTGTGGTAATGTCGGGCGGCGAAGGGTGTGTGGTAGTGATGCGGCGACGTCCGACGCGACTCACGGTGGCAGGAATAATGTTCCAAGATTCTGGTCAGATTAGCGAATTCTAACTACCCGGTCTGTAGATGATGACGTTATCTGCTCTAGATCTCGATGGATCTAAAGGAGACACAGGCACAATTTGTGACAACTCGTAATTTCAAGTCTTTTCTGTATACTGATTCCTTTTCACGTTGCGTATTACGTTGTAACTTGCGAGTACGTTATACGTGTAATTAAAAGTGTTTGATTATACTGAATGATTGAGTGTTAGTAGGATATCATATGTAATGCGTGTTTTAAATCTTGTCGCACAAACTCTCGGGTCGCACGCCACCCCATAACCGCACACTCTTGTGGTGTTAGTCTCGGCCCAAACCAAAAATAAAACCCATCGTTCCCTCATCTCTCCTCAAGGTTAGTATTCTTGGTAGTTTTCGGTTTACGATGTTTTGTGTTTATGTGGTTGTGTTTTTGAGTTGATTATAATATAGATATTCATTGGATTTCATGATTAGTCTCGAATGGCATGTTACTATTTTATATGATCGATTATGCATGAATACTCACGTGGATAGAAATTAGGGTTTAGTGTTTGACGGTTATTTGACAAATTGTGATGATTTTTCACTGAATTATTGGGTAAGGGACTTGTATGACCTGAAAATATGGTGTTATAGGGTTGTATAATCACATGATTCGCTAAAAAGAACGATTGAAATTTGTATGGGATTGTTTTAAGCTGAAACAGATTCTGTCCTAAATTCTGCAGCCAAATTTCATTGGCTGTAACTGGATCTTAACAAAACGAAAAATTTATTTTCTGAAGTCTAAGACATACTATTACGAAATACGATTCCAATGGCACTAGAATCATAACTTTTGGACGCCGTTTACTATTTTAATTGATTTATTCCGTTTCAGTGCGCAAAGCTGTAGAATTCTGCAGAAAATGCAGCTTATGTTTTCCGTCATATCTGAGCGAATATTGTGAAATGGGTTGTGATATTTATGCAGAAGATGGCCTTAGGTGTCAGTATGAATCTCCAACTGGAATTTCGTCAATCGGACTTACGATGAATTTTAAATGAATTTTTCCATAGACTGCAGTCAGAAAGTGACGAATCTGATTGCAGCCGGGTAAACGATTTTTTTAAAATAATTGGTAATGAATTGGATCCCGATATTTTTATACAATAATATTTGGACCTTTTAGAACATTTTTTAAAATTTTGGGAATTTTTGGAACAAGTTAACTATTATTAAAATACCCGAAAACAACCCAGTTTTGGATGTTAAAGCTGAAACAATATAAGGGGTGATTTGCGTGTCTAAATGTCGGTTATGTTATCTGATAATGATCCAACTTGTTATATATCAACGAAAGTGTTATGTGAAATATCGTATGCTTGCTCTTGAGTAGTTATAGGTGGAATGTATGTGTGGGCGTGAACTGTTAAAGTGAGTGCATGTTATGTGGTAGATGCGTGTAGGAACTTTGTGCTTTATTTGAAATCACTAATAAACTAAATGGTAATCATACTAGGACGTGATTGACCATCCTTGACTGTTAACTATTTTTAAGAGTCCAACCGAGCAACCAAAGGTGAGTTCACACTTTCGTCAAAGCATGGGATTCCCAGTTGTTTGGGAATGAGTTAAGTAAGGATTCCCGGTGGGATGGGAATGAGTTAATTATCAACAATCCCCCTTAGGTGGGATGCAACCTGCGTATTCTCCTTGGGTAGAATACGTACCTCGGTCCTCCTTGGGTAGGACAACCTTAAACTTAGTAGATAAAACTCTATCTGAAGTCCCTCATTTTTATATCGACTTAATCGCCGGGCCATTGGCGAACGAGTCATCAGTTAAATAGCGCTATTTGGTCTGAGAAGCCTCACTCCCTTGCCGCAGAGGACGGGAGTGGACTAATGTACTTGGGCACTAGTCAATGATGATAGACATTGACTCAGGGCTCATAAACATGACTTAAGTCTGTAGTCGATATGGTAACGGGTCTAGTGGTTTACAATATGGGGTAGCCCCCATGGTATATGGTTATGGGAACATGGAACTGGATAACTTTTAGTTTTCGAAACAACTTAACAACTTATGGTTTTTGGAACAACATTAAAACGAACAACCAACTGTGAACTCGCCAACCTTTTTGTTGAGACGTTACCACATGCTTTGCAGGTCGTTAGGTTATTTGCTGGAGCTTGCATGGGGAAGGATTCGTTGTGGTACATGAACCGCTATGTGTTCATGATAAATTTACGAAACGTTAAACCCATACTTAGGTTTTGATCTTATGCTTCTGCTAACTTTTAAATTTGGTTTTGGAAATTTTGATTTGGTGAATTTTAAACGTTTGGGTTGCTATGGTTTTATTTCACGCTACTTTACTTTACTTTACTTAAATGCTCAGTATGATTGGTGGTTTGATCCTGGTCAGTCACACGCCTCGCGATAATACTCTGCTTATGGATTTTTGAGGGTGTGACAGATTGGTATCAGAGCCATTGGTTATAGTGAACTTGGTTTTAAAAAGGGAAAAATCTTTTTGACAAAAACCAGACTGTAACCTGTTTAGTGCTCAACGATCCACAACGACACTTCGCTCCACGTGCAAGGCTCAACACTATAGATGGTACGAATTATGTTATGTAGCTTACTCGTTAGTTTGCGTTTGCATGGTGTGTTGCTTATGGTGTACTCATTTAACATCGTAGCATGTTACCCTTATTAGCCCCCGTGTGCTCACTTTGACACTCAACTGTTTGCCTGAAACCCTATGTGCTTACCCTTTTCTGTCATTCTTTTTCTTACTCTTCTACGTCAACATTTTTTTCTTTCTTTTAGTACGTTGTGAGTGTGTATTCTTTCGTTTAATGTATGTTACGTCATTAACTTGACAAGCATGTCTACACCAACCGCATCATTCGACCAGTCCCGGGCACCAGGGAAGGCACCCGCTACTACTCACTCACCCCCGCGTCAGGTGGAGACGCGTGCGGCTTATAGAAAGAGACTCGCGTAGGGCGAGCAGTCATCCTCCCGACCTATGCATGCACTGCTAGTTAACCCGCTCAGCGCCCAAGCCGAGTCTGCCATGATTAACGCTCTTCGGGATTATAACCAGATTTTGATAGAACAAAACCAAGTCTTAATGGAACAAAATCAGAATTTGCTGAAACGGATTGCTACCCTAGACGGGCGAGTGGAAGCTCAGGAGGAGCAGATACGGGAACTCTATAGGAGAACTAATGATTTAAAGACAGAAGCCTTAAAGGGGCGCGAGGTACAAGGTTTTATAATGGGAGACGCACAGGTGGATAAAGAAAGGCTTGACTCCCATGCCGAGAGGCTTGTTATGATGAATTGGAGGATCCATCAGTTGGAGGAGGCCTAAATGCCACCTGCACCTGCACCCGAGACGGCCATAGCCCCGGCACCCCCCAGCCGGAGGAGTAAGAGTCGGATGAAGAACCGGAAGAGGTTCCGGAGGAAGAGCCAGAAGAGGAGGAAGAAGAGCCGTAGGAGGCCCCGAATAGTGACGAAGACGATGACAATGGTGATGACCTCAGGGATGGAGACGTGGACGACTGACCCGTCCTCCACTTGTTTATCTAATTATTTCTTTCTTTTGTTTCGTATAAACAATCGTGGTGACTAAAACTTTTGCGAATATTCGTTGTCGTGACTTTTATGGTTTAATGTGAACGGATTTCTTTTATTTTATTGTTTTAAAGATATTTCTCGTACTGAGTTGTTAGCTTACCATTTTTCCCCTTACGCTACAAGAGTCGCATTTTTGACTCTACGATAGTTATCTTCAGTGTTGCAAAAATCGCTAGGCAGTAGTCGGGCGGTGGGGTACCGACTACCGATTAATCTAAATTAGTCGGATTGAGATTTTTATATGTAATTTTTAGTTGCATATATACACACACATTTTTATATGTAGTTTTCTAAAGTGGACATGTTTTAACCCCTCATTGACCCATTTTTTTAAGTAATTGGAAGGAATTTATAAGGTTTGGTCAAAATTTGGCCAACGTCTAGCCAAAATAGGACCGCCATTGACTGCCTAGCTATTAATCGGCCATTAATCGGTGAACCTCCGATTAGTGATTAATCAAAGACTAATCGGAGACTAGTCAGGATTTTTACAACCATGGTTATCGTAATTATGTGAAACTTTTTTGCTAGACTTTGTGCCAACCTGTGTTCGTTGGTTAATGCAATGCCAAATTTCTACTATTGACTTAGACCAAACCATCCTTCCTTTACCACAGTGACACTACGCCCTCGCTTCTCCATGCCGAGACACTAAGACGAACTCACACTAGTTTAGAGAATTTGCAAGGCTCGACCCTTGATCATTGATGATCACATCTTGGAACCTGAGGATGGTGATGCGTTATTGATACGATCATACCCCCTTGAGCATGTTTTCGCGTCCTTCCTTTGAAACCTCTTGACTACACAGGCGTATTTTAGATTCATTCACACTACCTAAAGAAACTTCTCCGAATATGATTGCTTATCGACTCGACAAATCGCAAGCCCATCTATGTTCATGGATCAAAGGTGAGCTATTTTCTCTTTCACATGCGGGCGAGGCTGACAACTTTGACGGAAGTTTCGGTGAACCTTAACACTACCAACTCGTACAACAACCATTTATCTATGGTAAATTCTTGTTATGATTGACATATCTGCACAACCTCTCTATTTTGACAAACGGCATTCTTTGTTTTAACCTAGTACAATTTGCGTACGACTAACGTATACCCTCGACATCAGGTAAACCCCTGCTACGGATCCTTACGCGCTTACGCATCGACTGTGACTACTATTTTTGCATGTTTCCACATCCATTCGTGGTATACACCTCGAATCCTATGTCCCATGACAACATACTTCGTGAACCCTCGCTTAGACGAGCTATTCCTTACGAACGTTACTCGAGGAGCATTGGGCCATAAATATCCTAGATATGGTGATATCACAAGCATTATCCTTGGGACTCGATACGACCGATATAGATTCTCAGTCACGACATTAGAATTTAGCCTACTTGACGGATATGCCACCTGTTTCCTTTGACGACATCTGAAACTACTCCAAGAACTAGTAGGAATTTAAATGATACCTACACCTTACCATGGAGTCCCTACAACAAAAACAACCTTATGTTTAGTTTCCGACGTACGACTCTTAACGTTGCGAATCCCACTTTTCTTGATCATATACACAAACCCTCGTAACTCTAACTCGAAAGGTTGCTCAGGAATCCGCATTTCAACAGTTGAAGGTGAAACTCTGTTGTACCCCCATTCTTTCGTTACCAGAAGGTACATACGATTTCGTCGTTTATTATGACGCGTCTATCCAAGGACTTAGTAGTGTGTTGATGCAACGTGAGAAAGCCATTGCTTACGCATCACGCCAACTCAAGGCTCACGAAAAGAACTACACTAGCCACCATTTGGAGTTGGGAGCTGTAGTGTTTGCACTTAAGATATGGAGACATTACTTCTACGGTACCAAGTGCACCATCTACACCGATCACAAGAGTCTACAACATATCTTGGATCAGAAGGAGTTGAACATGCGACAACATCGATGGGTTGAACTCCTCAATGACTACGAGTGCGCAATCAAGTACCATCCAGACAACGCCAGTGTTGTGGCTGATGCCCTCAGTCGTAAGGAAACCAAACCTAAGCGTGTACATGCATTACAGCTTACTATTCACTCTAGCCTTCCTACCCAAATCGGTGATGCTCAAGTTAAAGCATTGGAAGAAGAGAATCCTAAAGCTGAGTCCCTGCGGGGTATGGAAAGGCGACTTGAACTCAAGGAAGACGGTACTTACTAGTTTGTAGATCATGTACGGGTCCCATTCTATGGGAACTTAGGAGAGCTTGTGATGGACGAAGCACAAGTCTCGTTACTCGGTGCATCCTGGTTCTGACAAGATGTACCAAGATCTCAAAACTTTGTACTGGTGACCCCACACGAAGGCTAACATCGCGACCTGTGTTAGTAAATGCTTGACCTATGCTTGGGTTAAGGTGGAATACCAGGAGCCATCAGAATCACTGCAACAACCCGAGATTCATACATGGAAATGGGAGCAGATTTCTATGGATTTTGTCATTGGCTTACCTAGATCTCGGCGAGGAAACGATACCATCTGGGTGATCGTGGATCGACTGACCAAGTCTGCACGCTTCCCGGAAATCACGAAAACTGATAAGTTTTCTACACTCGCAGATATCTACTTGAAAGAAGTGGTTGCTAGGCACGGAGTGTCAACCTTTATCATTACCAATCGTGACCCGCGCTTTGCATCTGATTTGTGGCAGGCGATGCACAAATCCTTTTGGCTAACGTCTAGACATGAGCATTGCGTATCACCCTCAGACGGATGGGCAAACTGAACGCACCATCCAGTCTCTAGAAGACATGCTTCGAGCATGTGTGATCGACTTTGGTAATGGCTAGGAAGGCATCTACCTTTAGTGGAGTTTTCATACAACAATAGTACCGCACCAGCATCAAGGCTGCTCCGTTCGAGGCTTTGTACGGGCAGAAATGCCGGCCACCTCTATGCTGGGCAGAAGTTGGTGACAGCCAAATTAGTGGCCCAGAACTCGTTCTCGACACAACGGAAAAGATTGCCCAAATCTGACAACGAATGGCGACAGCTCGTGATCGTCAGAAAAGCTACGCTGATAAGAGTAGGAAACCGCTCGGGTTCCAGGTTGGGGATCGAGTGCTACATAAAGTCTCACCTTGGAAAGGTGTGGTTCGCTTTGGCAAACAGGGCAAGCTTAATCCGCGGTATGTATGACCTTTCGAAATCATGAGAAAATCGGCAAGGTGGCGTACAGTTTGAATCTGTCCGAAGAGCTCAGTGGTGTTCACACCGTCTTTCACGTGTCGAATCTGAAGAAGTGTCTATCAGATGAGACCCTCACTGTTCCTTTCAAGGAACTCACTATCGACGACCAGTTGTGTTTCGTCGAGGAACCGGTAGGAATCATGGATCGGGAATTCAAAACCCACAAACGAAGTAAGATACCTATGGTTCGAGTTTGTTGGAACTCACGCCGTGGCCCAGAGTTTACCTGGGAACGAGAAGACCAAATGAAACACAAGTATCCTCAGTTATTTAAGAAAGAAGAGTCTAATACTGGAGCTACTACTGAATTTTGGGATGAAATTCCAAACCAACGCGGGATGATGTGATACCCCAAGAAAACTAGCTTCCTCAGTGACTGTGTGCTAAATTTCGAGACGAAATTTCTTTCAACTTGGGGATCATGTGAGAACTCGTAATTTCAAGTCTTTTCTGTATACTGATTACTTTTCACATTGCGTGTTACGTTGTAACTTGCGAGTACGTTATACGTTTAATTAAAAGTGTTTGATTATACTGAATGATTGAGTGTTAGTAGGATATCATATGTAATGCGTGTTTTAAATCTTTTCGCACAAACTCTCGGGTCGCATACCACCCCACGACCGCACACTCTTGTGGTGTTAGTCTTGGCCTAAACCAAAAACAAACCCATCCCCAATTCGGCCCAAACCAACCCAACCCCAACCCCTTGCGGCCCAATAAACAAACCGCCCCACCTCCTCTTTTATTTTATAAGTTTACGTATATGTTGTTGTGCATGGGAAAGATTAGAACAAAAAAAAACCCTAAACTCCTTCTTGTGGAGTGCGACGACAGCAAGCAGACACAAACAGCCCCCCCCCTTCATCGATCCCTCATATCTTCCTCTCTCTAGTTCCCTCATCTCTCCTCAAGGTTAGTATTCTTGGTAGTTTTCGGTTTATGATGTTTTGTGTTTATGTGGTTGTGTTTTTGAGTTGATTATGATATAGATATTCATTGGATTTCATGATTAGTCTCGAATGGCATGTTACTGTTTTATATGATCGATTATGCATGAATACTCACGTGGATAGAAATTAGGGTTTAGTGTTTAACGGTTATTTGACAAACCGTGATGAGTGTTCACTGATTTATTGGGTAAGGGACTTGTATGACCTGCAAATATGGTGTTATAGGGTTGTATGATCACATGATTCGCTATAAAGAACGATTGAAATTTGTATGGGATTGTTTTAAGCTGAAGCAGATTCTGTCCTAAATTTTGCAGCCAACTTTCATTGGCTGTAACCGGATCTTAACAAAACGAAAAATTTATTTTCTGAAGTCTAAGACGTACTATTACGAAATACGGTTCCAATGGCATAGGAATCATAATTTTTGGATGCCGTTTACTATTTTAAATGATTTATTCCGTTTCAGTGCGCAAAGCTGCAGAATTCTGCAGAAAATGTAGCATATGTTTTCCATCATATCTGAACAAATATTATGAACTGGGTTGTGATATTTGTGCAGCAGATGGCCTTAGGTATCAGCATGAATCTCCAACTAGAATTTCGTCAATCGGACTTATGATGAATTTTAAATGAATTTTTCCGTAGACTGAAGTCAGAAAGTGACGAATCTGATTGCAGCCCGGTAAATGATTTTTATAAAATAATTGTTAATGAATTGGATCCCGATATTTTTACACAAAATATTTGGACCGTTTAGAACATTTTGTAAAATTTTGGGAATTTTTGGAACAAGTTAACTATTTTATTAAAATACCCGAAAACAGCCCAGTTTCGGATGTTAAAGCTGAAACAATATAAGGGGTGATTTGCGTGTCTAAATGTCAGTTATGTTATCTGATAATGATCCAACTTGCTATATGTCAACGAAAGTGTTATGTGAAATACCATATCCTTGCTCTTGAGTAGTTATAGGTGGAATGTATGTGTGGGCGTGAACTGTTAAAGTGAGTGCATGTTATGTGGTATATGCGTGTAGGAACGTTGTGCTTTATTTGAAATCACTAATAAACTGAATGGTAATCATACTAGGACGTGATTGACCAACTTTGACTGTTAACTATTTTTAAGAGTCCAACCGAGCAACCAAAGGTGAGTTCACACTTTCGTCAAAGCATGGGATTCCCGGTGGTTTGGGAATGAGTTAAGTAGGGATTCCCGGTGGGATGGGAATGGGTTAATTATCAACAATCCCCCTTAGGTGGGATGCAACCTGCGTATTCTCCTTGGGTAGAATACGTACCTCGGTCCTCCTTGGGTAGGACAACCTTAAACTTAGTAGACAAAACTCTATTTGAAGTCCCTCATTTTTATATCGACTTAATCGCCGGGCCATTGGCGAACGGGTCATTAGTTAAATAGCGCTATTATGTCTGACAAGCCTCACACTGTGCCGCAGAGGACCGGAGTGGACTAATGTAGTTGGGCATTAGTCAATGATGATAGACATTGACTCAGGGTACATGAACATGACTTAAGTCAGTAGTCGATATGGTAACGGGTCTAGTGGTTTATAACATGGGGTAGCCCCCACGGTATATGGTTATGGGAACATGGAACTGGATAACTTTTGGTTTTTGAAAGAACTTAACAACTTATGGTTTTTGGAACAACATTAAAACGGACAACCAACTGTTAACTCGCCAACCTTTTTGTTGACACGTTACCACATGCTTTGCAGGTTGTTAGGTTATTTGCTGGAGCTTGCATGGGGAAGGAGTCGTTGTGGTACATGAACCGCTGTGTGTTCATGATAAATTTACGAAACGTTAAACCCATACTTAGGTTTTGATCTTATGCTTCCGCTAACTTTTAAATTTGGTTTTGGAAATTTTGATTTGGTGAATTTTAAACGTTTGGGTTACTATGGTTTTATTTCACGCTACTTTACTTAAATGCTCATTATGATTGGTGGTTTGATCCTAGTCAGTCACACACTCCGCTTGTGGATTTTTGAGGGTGTGAGACGATTGAGCTCAACCGACGCTCCCCCATTACCGGCAACATCTCAAGAGAGTTGATCTTTGTATGTTTGCTCCCTTTTTGCTTAAATCAGTACATCCAAGGTTAGATCTGACACTTTAGGTTTATTTGGTGTTGTTTATTAGTGACTTTTGGCAATTCATGGAGGCGGAGATGGTGGTTGTAGGTAGCACAGTGGCTGTCGGTGGCGAAGCCACCCACTGACCGCAAGTCAGTGGTGAAAATAGTGATGGTCGGGTGGTAAGTGAATTTGGTAGTGTTTGGAAACTGAGTTGGTAAGCTTTGGGGATTGTTTGGAGATGGGTGAAAGCTGGGTCTACGAGGGTCAAAATTACGGGTCAAACTGCTCGTTGATGTTCGGGTCAAACGGTCAACTCAACAGATCTGTTCGACATTATTTGGGAGAGTTTTGTGTGTCGTTTTGTTTGTATCTCGGTTTGCCAACAGGGTGTTGAAAGATATTACGCGCATTCGATTTATATATTTGTATTATGAAACGAGCTTTAGCGCATCCGACCCAACTTGCAAAATTTATTGAGTTGTAAATATATTATTTATACACGGAACGTTTGGGTGGTATGTAAATATATATAATGTAGAATATATTTTTATATATGAACTTGCCCGAGATATATAATTTAACATTAAGACAATTGATATAGAAATATTTGGAGACCATGATTTTGGTATGAAAATACGTTGATATTACTTGGATCTTTGTTATTGGGATTTGTCGACAACTTGTGTTGTTGGGATTGGTTCAAAAATAGAGGAAACTCTGCCCGATTTTCACAAAAATCTAAAATATTAAAGAAGCTTATAAATTGAATAGTAAACATTGATATTTAATCTAAGTTTAGCTTGGGAAATTTAATAAACGAAATATAATTACTTATGTTTATTTCAAGCGTTAAAGACAGATATAAGTATATCTTTTAGTTTATCATTAGACAAGGTTTAGTCACACTTAAATGTTTTAAAAGATAGATATTTTTGGTATAAGTATACACATATACGTTTTCCTACACATTAGATAATACACATATATGCGTACTAATATATGTATATTTATATGCACGCCTGTAAGGGCATCTTAGCTTTCGGGTTAACGATTATATTATCGGGTCACACATATAACGATTCGGTAGAGCTCGATCACACGTGAAACAACTTTATATTAGTATTGGTTACATATGACGTGCTAAAATTACTAGGGATGTCTTGGTGGATATTGATATGCTATGCCAGTTCGTGTCGTTGATACATACTTGTTACACCCCAACCGATGGCGGAAACATCGGGATGAGACGAAGTGTGTATAGATTGCAAGAGACTTCATAACACTATGTGACAATATTTAATTAAATTCAAATTTCATTGCAAGAACTAAATTGTCATACAACATTTAAATTGAAATAACTACATTGTTCAAATTCAACATAACATCAAAAGATAAATAGATTAAAGGAGTATCTAGTCCACCCTAAACTTGTTTCATCATTCGTCCATACTTCAATAATCAACCTGCAACATGTATTAAAATAGGGTTTCAATGCAAAAACAATGGCGAGTATACAAGTTTGTTTACATAGCATAATAGAATAAAAACTCAAATCCAACATGATTCATAATATGTGATTACTAGTATGCAATTTTGGCGTACAATATGATCAAACCCTAGAATACAACGCATAAAATAGCCTAATCCCAATAGTTTAGAGGGGTGGTAATGTTTAACTTAACAATACCCAATAGAATAGCGGGCGGGGCGTTAATCCTATAGCGCTATAATTGTTAAGGTGGGCGAGCAAAGTTAATGAGCATATAACGTTCCAAATCGTTCACATAGCATACAAGAATAACAAGTAAGTCACATTAGTTTCATGCTTGATCAAGGATTGAGTATGTTTAGTTTAAAAGTTGTTTGCATAATTATACATGTTGCATCCCAAAGTGTAAAAGGGGAAAAGGGATCGAGTATACTCACGGTTTTTGCAAGCTTTCCTACTTGATATCCCGTGAGTGTTGGTTGTTTAGTTTGGAGCACCTTGTCCTCCTACACGAAGGAACACAGGTGTGTGAGTTGGGGATAACGGAAGATTATAGATTTGGAATTTAAAATGCATGAACATAGACATAGGAAAATAACCATTCATTACATATGATGTTGAAATGGTATACTTACTAACTTGATAATGTCCATTTGTTCATCATCAAGAGTTCGGTCTAAATATTATATAAGTATTACATAGATTATAATATATATCATATATGTCAAGCATGAGGTAGAAGACTAAGGTCTTCATTTAGGCACCTCTAAGAGTCATAGAAATCATGTAGGAGGTAGGAAGAACAAGCTTCCATTTAGGTACCTCTAAGTGTCATAGAAATCATGTAGGAGGTAGGAAGAACAAGCTTCCATTTAGGTACCTCTAAGTGTTCACCACTACACTTGATGTAAAGACAACCAAGGAGGGTCATGAACCATGAATAATATAGAAATGAAATATACATATTAACAAAGAGAAAGTCACCAAGTGAGGGTGGGTTGCACTTTTACCTCAATGTGGTGATGAATACACTAGGATTTCTAGGATCAAAGAGCTTCTTGTTGATGAATCCTCCTTGAAATGCTCCTAAAGTTACTTGGATTTTCAAGAGGTGTCCAAGAACTCTTATGTGTGTGAAAAGAAAGGTGTAAGTGGGAGTAATTTGGAGAAGTAAGAAAAAGGAAAAGTGAAGTGAGGAGTGTGGTGGTGGTGGTCTATTTATAAGGAGAATGAGAGAGGAGAGAGAGTGTCTTGGAAAGGGAAAGAAATGATTAGGAGGAAGAGTGTAAGAATGGGTTAAATTGTGAGTGGTGGTGTAAGAGATTTAGTGAGATTTTTGAGATATTCTTTGGGTGAGGCCCCATTGGCCGAAAATTTTTATTATTATTATTATTATTATTATTATTATTATTATTATTATTATTATTATTATTATTATTATTATTAGGAATAATACTTAAATATTTTATAAAAGTCTTGCAACTCTTATAAAAGTTTGTGGCCTAATCTCACTTGATTGAACTTAATAATTATGGGGTAATACCTTCCCACCAATTTCATCATTATTAAAATATTACCTGTTATTTCACTAATCCGTTTAGCGAGTACCGAACATTAAGGTGAAATAAAGAATCAAGAATTTTGAATAATATAGCGTTCAAAATGTGAGTCGTGATTACAATTTGCACATAAGTTTAACAAGAATAACATGAGTATGATAAAAATTATTTCGTGTTCATTATGATCAATCGTCTCGGATTACAAATAGAAAAAAAATAGAATACAACGAGAGTACAAGACTTCCAAAAATAGAAATACAAACGACGGTTTCTAATTATGGAAGGTATGAAAAAGTAGGGCGTTACAGTCTCCCCTCCTTTAGGAAATTTCGTCCCGAAATTTAGGAAGACGTAGGGAAAAGATGAGGGTACTTCTTCTTCATCTCGCTCTTGAGTTCCCAAGTAAACTCAGCACCACGTTTACCTTCCCATCGAACCTTGACGATAGGAATTTTACTGCGCCTCAATAACTTGACTCCTTGATCCATAATTTCGACGGGCTTCTCGACAAAATGCAAAGTGTCGTTTATTTGGAGATCTTCGAGAGGGACTTGGAGTCCTTCTTTAGCGTGACACTTCTTTAGATTTGAGACATGAAACGTCGGATGAACGTTGTTGAGTTCTTGAGGTAAATCAAGTCGATAAGCCACCGCACCAATCCTTTCGAGTATCTTGAAAGGACCAACATAGCGAGGGGCAAGCTTTCCCATTTTACCAAAACGAACCACTCCTTTCCAAGGAGACACCTTGAGTAAAACGTGATCCCCAACGTTGAATTGCATCGGTTTGCGTCCCTTATCAGCATAGACCTTTTGACGATTTCGGGCCTTGAGTAGATTATCACGGATTTGGTGAATCTTATCCGTTGCTTCTTGTATGATTTCAGGGCCAGTAAAGTGTTTGTCACCAATCTCGTGCCAGTTTAAGGGAGATCGGCATTTGCGACCATACAATGCCTCGAATGGGGCCATTTTAATACTGGAGTGGTAGCTATTGTTATACGAGAACTCGATTAAAGGTAAATGCACATCCTAACTACCACCAAAGTCGATGACACAAGAACGGAGCATGTCCTCTAGGGTTTTGATAGTGCGTTCAGTCTGTCCATCCGTTTGAGGATGAAAAGCCGTACTGAGATTCAAATGAGTACCCATAGCGGACTGAAAGGTTTGCCAGAGACGCGAAGTAAATCGACCATCGCGATCAGAAATGATGTCGAGAGGAATACCATGATGTCGTATGACTTCATCGGTATAGATGCGAGCAAGTCGTTCAACCTTGAAGTCTTCACGAATAGGAATGAATTGAGCGGACTTGGTCAAACGATCGATGATCACCCAAATGCTATCGTGACCAGAGGATGTACGAGGGAGTTTAGTGATGAAGTCCATCGCAATGCTATCCCATTTCCAAACGGGGATTTCAGGTTGTTCGAGTAGACCTGAAGGTCGTTGATGCTCGGCTTTGACTTTCAAACACGTAAGACACTTAGAGACGTAAACGGCAATGTCTTTCTTCATACCAGGCCACCAATAGGATGTACGTAGATTATGATACATCTTGTCGGCACCAGGATGAATTGAGTACTTGGATTTGTGTGCCTCGTTCATGATGAAGTCTCGAAGTTCTTCGCGATCAGGGATCCAGGCACGATTGTCGAGGTATAGGATACCATCGGCCTTGGAGACGAGATCGTGTTCTTTAGCGCCTCGTATCTCAACATGGAAGTTACCTTCATTAATAGAGGTGTACTGAGCTTCACGAATGCGGCGTGGAAGATCGTTCACAAGTTGGAGACAATGAATACCCTTCATATGAGTCTTACGACTAAGGGCGTCAGCTACTACATTTGCTTTACCTGGATGGTATTTGATTTCGCAGTCGTAGTCGTTTAACAGTTCCACCCAACGACGTTGACGCATGTTCAGTTCCTTTTGGTCGAAGATATGTTGAAGGCTCTTGTGGTCAGTGAAAACCACACACTTAGTACCATAAAGGTAGTGTCGCCAAATCTTCAACGCAAAAACAACCGCGCCAAGTTCAAGGTCGTGGGTAGTATAGTTTTTCTCGTGTATTTTGAGTTGGCGAGAGGCATAAGCGATGACCTTGCCTCGTTGCATGAGAACGCAACCAAGACCACGGTTTGAGGCATCGCAATACACCACGAAATCATCATTCCCATCAGGAAGAGCGAGAATAGGGGCGTTGCAAAGCATGTCCTTGAGAGTCTGAAAAGATTTCTCTTGCTCAGGACCCCAAGCGAAAGGTTTCTCTTTTTGAGTCAACGAAGTGAGAGGAACGGCGATTTTTGAAAAATTCGAGATGAATCGACGGTAATAACCCGCCAATCCTAAGAAAGAACGGATTTCAGAAGGAGATTTAGGCGCGGTCTAATTCTTTACGGCTTCGATCTTTGCAGGGTCAACGTGGATTCCTTTTTCACTAACAACGTGTCCAAGGAATTGGACTTCTTTAATCCAAAACTCGCATTTAGAGAACTTAGCGTATAAACGTTCAATACGTAAGAGCTCGAGTATAAGACGAAGATGACGTTCATGATCGGCTTGAGATTTAGAATAAATGAGGATATCATCAATGAAGACGATCACGAAACGATCCAAATAAGGCTTACAAACACGATTCATGAGATCCATGAACACAGCGGGTTCGTTGGTCAAGCCAAAAGGCATAACCACAAACTCGTAGTGTCCATAACGAGTGCGAAAAGCGGTTTTGGGAAGGTCCTCTTCGAGGACCCGAAGTTGGTGATAACCAGAACGAAGATCGATTTTGGAGAAACAAGTAGCGCCTTGAAGTTGATCAAAGAGGTCGTCGATACGCGGAAGAGGGTAACGATTCTTGACGGTGAGTTTGTTAAGCTCGCGATAATCGATACACATGCGGAAAGAACCGTCTTTCTTTTTAACGAAAAGCACAGGAGCACCCCAAGGTGAGGTACTCGGACGAATGAAACCCTTATCGAGGAGTTCTTGAAGTTGCGTAGATAATTCTTGCATCTCAGAAGGTGCAAGACGGTAAGGAGCTTTGGCGACAGGAGTCGCACCAGGTACGAGGTCAATACGAAAGTCAACAGATCGAGGTGGAGGAGGACCAGATAGATCTTCAGGAAAGACGTCAGGGAAGTCGCGCACCACTGGAACGTCTCTTAAACTCTTTCCCTTGCCCTTTTCTTCCACAACGTGGGCTAAAAAGGCAAAGTACTGTTTGCGTAAGTACTTGTTCGCTTGTGTGCAGGACATCAACTTCAGTCCCCTTGAAGGTCGGTCTCTATAGACGTGCAAAACATCACCAGATGGAAGGGGTAAACGAACGTATTTCTCGTGGCAAGCGATTTCAGCATGGTTCTTTTGGAGCCAATCCATGCCTATGATGACGTCGAAACTACCCAGTTGCATGGGTATGAGGTCGATAGGGAAAACGTGTTCATTAAGAGTAAGACGACAATCACGAAGAACGGAATCGACTAGGATGGATTTGCCATTTGCGACTTCAACGAAAAACGACTTAGGTAGCTTAGAGCGTGTGCAATTTAACAACGATTCGAATTCTAAGGACACAAAGCTTTTGTCCGCACCAGTATCAAACAGTATCGAAGCATAAAGATGGTTAACAAGAAACATACTGTTAACGACGTCATTGTCGTTGCGCGCTTGATTCGCGTTCAGGTTGAAACAGCGTCCACGAGGAGGTTGTAGTTGTTCTTGATTCCATAGTGGGCATTGAGGACGAAGATGATTGACGTCCCCACATTTGAAACAAGCTCTAGCGGGTCTTGCGTTTTGAGGAGGGGGCGAAGCTTGTTGTGCTTGCTGAGCTGGTGGAGCTTGTTGTGCTTGCTGAGCTGGTGGAGCTTGTTGTTGTTGATAGCGACAAAAGGCGGTGTCATGTCCATAACGGTTACAATTGGTACAAAGACGACACCTGGCATTGGCGGGATGGTGATGGTTGCATGTGGCACACTTGGGGTGAATCCCAGTGTACAACTTTTGGGTGTTATTAGGAGCAACAGGATTTGGGTTAACGGGTGGCACAATCGCGTTGCAAACAGGGTTCGATTGCTTTCGCTTTTTCCCCCTATTGCTACTCGACTGTTGGGTGATTTGGTTGGCTGGCTTGAAAGAAGCGGGGTTTGCGGCTTGCTTATCGCGTACACGGTTGTTGTTCAGGGAAGCGGCCAAACGATAAACAGCTTCGATATTGTCGAGTTTGGCAGCCTCGATCGTATCGCGCATAGTAGAGGGTAACCCATTGATATACTTCCGTATCTTGCGGTCGGTGGTCATAACGAGGTGAGGAACTATGAAGCTAAGTTGTTTGAAACGGGTAGTGTAGGCTAGGTTTTCATCTCCCACTTGCTTTAGTGCCCAAAATTCTTCCTCCAACTTTTGTTGCTCATGCGGAGGACAAAACTCGTCCATCATCAGGGCCTTAACTTCTTCCCACACCAACGCATATGCCAGTTCGTTCGAACGAATGTTCCTTTCGTTCGTCCACCATTCGAGAGCTCGGGCTTGGAATACCCCAGTCGCACTACGCGTTCTGAGCTCTACGGGGCAGTCACTGTTGATGAATGTGACCTCCATGCTATCAAACCACTCGAGCATGGCGGTCACCCCATCATTGCCGGTGAATGGCTTGGGATTGCACGATGAAAAGTGCTTGAAGTTGAACGAAGCGGGCTTGCGTATTTCGACCTTAGAGTCGACGGAAGAGGGAGGTGTTTCAGAAGCTCGAATCTCGGAAATGACCTTAGGAACGACGCGCGCAAATTGATCGGCCATGAAAGCCATCATCTTCTTCGTAGCACGGGACTTTGACTTCTTAGACGAGTTGGAGTGACGAGAAGACATCTAAGATTCAAAAGAACGAATAGGTGAGACTTGATCATAATGTTTGTTTAAGAAAAATCGTTTGCATAAATTGATTCACATAGCATAAAGTGTCACATAGCATAAGAGTCTCAAATTGATTCACATAACATAAAGAGTTTAGATGTCTCATATAGCATAGTCGTGAGTTCCACATAGCATAGCATGAATAAATGAAAGCATTGTAAATTTAGTTTGTTCGCGAGGGATTATTATTGTTTGTGATTGCGATGACGTGCGAAATGATTAAAACGAAATGTTGAAATAAACGAACGTTCAAGTATAAAATCACATATAAATTGAGATACATAAAAGAGAGGCTCAATAAAACATAGGATTGTTTCGGGTAGAGAAACGTCGACTATTCCAAAGTGGGTCGAAAGTTCTTTCGAATTAAAGAAAACGTGCTTTGGCCTATAGGTAAGATACTCTCGTCGAGAAGCGATTAACGGTATCTTACCCTTCCGGTTACTACACATCTCTAATTGATTGAAACAATCGGGACTTTGGCAAGATTGAAAATCGAGGAATGGGACTTAATCGACGAGATGCGGGTTTCACCCCTAACTTGACGATTTCGTACCCTAAATGTGGTTGGTACTTGTCGGGTCAAAATAAAATTTCGACACTATGACAAGGGTCCACTAGAGTTGAAATGGAAATTACCATTGAGTTGTGGATTTCACTCCTAGCTTAATGGTGTAATTTCGTGCAAAAATATAGTTTAAGGTAGAATGAGAGTCGTTTACCAAATTGTGGGTTTCACGCCTATTTTGGTAAAGTTGTATCGTTTGTGTTACAAGAGTATACAAATAAACAAAAGTGTATTCATGTTAACCTTAGGAAAGGCATATAAATTTAATCAACAAGAAGTATAGCTAGGAAGCATGCATGGTAGAGTACAAAAGTTTTAAACAACACATAAGAGGCAAAATTCCTAAAACTATAGATTAGGGCAAAAGCATGGCAATTTTCCTAATTCCCTATAGTTATGGCTCTGATACCAATCTGTCACACCCCAACCGATGGCGGAAACATCGGGATGAGACGAAGTGTGTATAGATTGCAAGAGACTTCATAACACTATGTGACAATATTTAATTAAATTCAAATTTCATTGCAAGAACTAAATTGTCATACAACATTTAAAATGGAAATAACTACATTGTTCAAATTCAACATAACATCAAAAGATAAATAGATTAAAGGTGTGTATCTAGTCCACCCTAAACTTGTTTCATCATTCGTCCATACTTCAATAATCAACCTGCAACATGTATTAAAATAGGGTTTCAATGCAAAAGCAATGGCGAGTATACAAGTTTGTTTACATAGCATAATAGAATAAAAACTCAAATCCAACATGATTCATAATATGTGATTACTAGTATGCAATTTTGGCGTACAATATGATCAAAACCTAGAATACAACGCATAAAATAGCCTAATCCCAATAGTTTAGAGGGGTGGTAATGTTTAACTTAACAATACCCAATAGAATAGCGGGCGGGGCGTTAATCCTATAGCGCTATAATTGTTAAGGTGGGCGAGCAAAGTTAATGAGCATATAACGTTCCAAATCGTTCACATAGCATACAAGAATAACAAGTAAGTCACATTAGTTTCATGCTTGATCAAGGATTGAGTATGTTTAGTTTAAAAGTTGTTTGCATAATTATACATGTTGCATCCCAAAGTGTAAAAGGGGAAAAAGGGATCGAGTATACTCACGGTTTTTGCAAGCTTTCCTACTTGATATCCCGTGAGTGTTGGTTGTTTAGTTTGGAGCACCTTGTCCTCCTACACGAAGGAACACAGGTGTGTGAGTTGGGGATAACGGAAGATTATAGATTTGGAATTTAAAATGCATGAACATAGACATAGGAAAATAACCATTCATTACATATGATGTTGAAATGGTATACTTACTAACTTGATAATGTCCATTTGTTCATCATCAAGAGTTCGGTCTAAATATTATATAAGTATTACATAGATTATAATATATATCATATATGTCAAGCATGAGGTAGAAGACTAAGGTCTTCATTTAGGCACCTCTAAGAGTCATAGAAATCATGTAGGAGGTAGGAAGAACAAGCTTCCATTTAGGTACCTCTAAGTGTCATAGAAATCATGTAGGAGGTAGGAAGAACAAGCTTCCATTTAGGTACCTCTAAGTGTTCACCGCTACACTTGATGTAAAGACAACCAAGGAGGGTCATGAACCATGAATAATATAGAAATGAAATATACATATTAACAAAGAGAAAGTCACCAAGTGAGGGTGGGTTGCACTTTTACCTCAATGTGGTGATGAATACACTAGGATTTCTAGGATCAAAGAGCTTCTTGTTGATGAATCCTCCTTGAAATGCTCCTAAAGTTACTTGGATTTTCAAGAGGTGTCCAAGAACTCTTATGTGTGTGAAAAGAAAGGTGTAAGTGGGAGTAATTTGGAGAAGTAAGAAAAAGGAAAAGTGAAGTGAGGAGTGTGGTGGTGGTGGTCTATTTATAAGGAGAATGAGAGAGGAGAGAGAGTGTCTTGGAAAGGGAAAGAAATGATTAGGAGGAAGAGTGTAAGAATGGGTTAAATTGTGAGTGGTGGTGTAAGAGATTTAGTGAGATTTTTGAGATATTCTTTGGGTGAGACCCCATTGGCCGAAAATTTTTATTATTATTATTATTATTATTATTATTATTATTATTATTATTATTATTATTATTATTATTAGGAATAACACTTAAATATTTTATAAAAGTCTTGCAACTCTTATAAAAGTTTGTGGCCTAATCTCACTTGATTGAACTTAATAATTATGGGGTAATACCTTCCCACAAATTTCATCATTATTAAAATATTACCTGTTATTTCACTAATCCGTTTAGCGAGTACCGAACATTAAGGTGAAATAAAGAATCAAGAATTTTGAATAATATAGCGTTCAAAATGTGAGTCGTGATTACAATTTGCACCTAAGTTTAACAAGAATAACATGAGTATGATAAAAATTATTTCGTGTTCATTATGATCAATCGTCTCGGATTACAAATAGAAAAAAAATAGAATACAACGAGAGTACAAGACTTCCAAAAATAGAAATACAAACGACGGTTTCTAATTATGGAAGGTATGAAAAAGTAGGGCGTTACATACTACTTTTGGATATAACACGCACCGTAAGGTGAGTTCATGGCCCTACTCTTTTAAATGTTTTAAAACATATAGGGAGAAGCATGCGCTACATTGTGGTAAAGTAATGTCACATTACGGTAATGTAGTAATGTCATAATGTTACGATAAGGTAACGTTACAACTGGTAGAGTTTTTGTTATATTGTTAGGGTCACATAGTAGCATTTATCACGTAAAGTCCTCACAAACCTCGGACCGTTAGTATTGGGTGGATAGCGGGGGAATTTTGAGTAGTACTAATGGGCCCAACAAGCCCTACTCAAGCTAGTCGCGCTAGCTAGACCGATAATGGTCAACATGTGTAGAATTGGTCTAACTTCTCGCCATGGTCAGTGATAGACCTGTCCCTCAGAGGCAACACCAGTCAACTTCGGTTTCGAAATCTTTCGTGATGTAACATAGCTTAGCTACCTACATATATAACAAGTAACTGCTGTACACTTCAACTTATTGTTTCGGGTTTGAAACAATGGAAACTTTTTGAGAAACAACTTACATTATAATTGTAACCTAAAACCTGTGAACTCACTCATCATTATGTGTTGGCACTTGTTCTTGTTTGTCTTTCTCAGGTTGCTAAGGTAGCACACATCAGGACTAGGATGCATTATAGAGTCTGTTTGTCCCCTTTTTACGACCCTGTTTGAATGATGCAACTTTCTTCGATCGTAGAGACAAATGTTTGTGAAGTATATAAACATTCAAAGAATAAAAATAGAGACAGTGAGAGTGGGATTTCTTCAATGATTAACTATTATAAAATAAATGAATCATTCTATGAACATAAGAATTAATCTTTCTTTGGTGGAATCAAACAAAGAAGAAAGGGTCGATCCGAGAATAAACTCGAATCTTAAACGTCATCCCCTGGGCCAAACCAGGGGTTAAACTCACACACAGACTCTATATGTAAAATTTACTTTCAAAGACATACATAATTCCTACGAAGGAATTATGTATTCATAGGGAATGCATGTGCTCTATCTCAATTGTGATTGGTTGAAAGGGTTGAAAAGAATATTGGTTTGTGTGCCCAACGATTATTTAATGTGCTTATCTTCCTTTTTGCACCAACTTGCTTCTTTTTCTTTTCTGGTGAATACTATTCACATGTTGAGATAATTTTCTTTTCTTATGAAAGCTTTTTCATAAGAAAAGATTCATTTTCTTTTCTGATGAATGTTTTTCTTTTTCTTATGAAAGCCTTTTCATAGAAAAGATATTTAATGTGTTCATAAGATATATTATCTTATGAACACAATTCTTTGAATTTGTATCGTGTAAACTCCATAATATCCCGCTAAAATTTTGAAGTCTTGTAACCTTGTAGTGATCTTTAATCAAAGAATTAGAAGCTTGATTTTTTCTTTCTCGCTCTTCATATTTAGTGCTTCTGGGACAGTTCATCGGTCTGTTCGTGTTGACGGAATTAATTCTAAGTAACTTAAACAATTTTCAACAACAAATACAATAAAGTTTCCTAACAATCACCCCCTATTTGTTGTTGAAAATACAAACAATGCATTTATACTTAGAAATAACAAATAAACTTGTTGAAGATGTATCTTTCTTTTCTTCTTGTCATGTTATCATGTAGGCACCTTTTTAGTGATATTCGTTGACTATATCTTCAGTAGATTGGCATGAAAGTTTATTTGGCACACGTCTGATTTGTTATGGATGATCATCTGGTAATATTTCACTAGTCTTTTAAATGTTGCGCCTTGTGACGAAACCGAGTAAATGATAACGTAAAAAAACGTGATTTGAAAATAAATCATGTTGTTTAGAAAGGTAAACCATTAGTATAAATAAATACTTTATTTTGAGTACAACTTTATTTTTAATAAAACTTATAACAGAATGTCAGGAAAAAAACTAAGCACGACTACATACTTAAGTTATTAGAAAAAAGTCATAACGTAAATTATTAAAGAAGTATCAAATTAATCGATAATTAATATATCTTTTAAAAAAAGAAAAAAAAACAATTATTAAAAATGGTAAAGGAAATATATATATATATATATATATATATATATATATATATATATATATATATATTTAAATTGAAAAAATAAAAAATATGTTATTAAAAGTAAATATAATAATAAACTATTATATATATTAAATAATAAAATAATAAAAGGTATATATTATTATAAAAATAAAGTTACTATTCATCAACCCTCGTAAACAATATATATATACACACACACACACTAGCTTTCTACCCGCGAGATGCGGCAGGAGTGGCGATTTACAATAGGATACTCGTTTACCGTTAGTTTATCAGTCGTATCGTGGTATATTGTATCGTACTTAAGTTAGCTTTCTTATTCGTGATATGTTGGCACTGGTTTTTCTGTTAGTTTTCTATTTTTTGTTGCAACCAAAGCTTCATGCCCGTGTTTGAGCAAAATCAATGTTTACAACAATGCTGAGCCATTTTTGGCATGTACATTATATCCATAGTAGGAGAAATTTGATTTCAACATCGTACCTAAATAAATGCATCAGACAGTACTACTTTTTGCTATATTTAGTTCAAGGAAATGTCGATAGTTGTACATCACACATATTAACAGAGTATTTGGAAGTGTTGTCTTTTCTTTCACCACAACTTCAAAATTTACACCGACTTCTGGATTTTTACCTTTGGTCATGCACCTACCAACTATTCAATTAAATTCCCAAATATTTATTTTTAAGAAAGAGTAAATTCCAGTTTTGGACCTCGTGATTTATAACTCATTGCAATATTTTACAAAATCCAAATATCTTGTCATTTACATACCAAGGTTTCTATTTTATTACAATTTCACTTCACCAAACAAACTCCATTCACCTTTAGTTTAATCCTAGTCACATGAGAGGCATGTGATGGGAATATACGTAATTATCCATCAAAATTGAAGGAAACAAATATTTTTTAAGTAAAAAAAAAGCATTGATCTGAGCATTTCATTAATAATGGAAATTTGAGTGAGCACATGTCCATTAGGGGGTACTTATTGATGCTAAAGGTTTATATAAAAAGAGCATTGATCTGACCATTTGGGTCTTCAACATTAGTGTAGTATTTTTTTGTTATAACTAAATTTTTAAGCCTGCTGATAGAAACAAAAGGACCAATTATGCAGATTGCTTTCAAATAATATATCCATATACTGTATCGTTTTCCGTAAGAACTACCTTTTACATTTCACATTTGCAGGAAAATTTACATGTCTGGCAAGAATCTCATAAATTAAGGCTGAACGTACATGGTTATATGACTCATGTACGAAATGTAAAATGAAGTTACTACCACAAATAGTCCAGTTCTTTTTACAAAAGTATCACTTACCAGGTTTCCGAGGAGTCTTCACTTCACTGCTAGATTTATTTATAATATTGTTTTTGCTGCAAAAAAAATGAACAAATAAAAACCATTGTAAGCAATGGGTTGTTTTAGAAAGAAAAAAAAAGGTTATTATCAAAATAGGATCATATCGAAAGGGCTCTTTTTAGAAAAACCGATGGTAACAAATAACATACAAATGTCATTGTGGTTCATATTCAGATCTAAAACTCTAAAGCCGCAACACAACGCAACACAAAAGCGTTGGGTTTTTTTTTTTGTCCCAAAGGTGATTATATAACTTTTTTATACATCTCGGTTGTCAATGTGTCATCTTAGCACTCGCAAATTAATTCCGCACATTCCAATGAGGCAATGACTTGGGTCAAGCATACCCATAACCTGAGAACAGAAAAAAATTCCATGTAAAACCACATAACTACCATAGATTGTGTCACACCCCGACCACGTAAAACAACAAAAACGTGGCGGAAACGTCGGGGAGTGTTGCAACAGAATTAATTGTTTCACAACCATGGAAATTTAAGTTTCGTTTTAATTATCAAACAAGCGAGTACATTGTCTTTAAACAAGAAACAAAGAGTACACAACATAAAATAACTAGTTCTTGCTTCGTTTTAAGTCACTAAGGCACAGGCCCGCCTAAGTATGTCTTGATAAGTCCTATGCATCAACTCCTAAAAACACATGTGAAAATAGGTACGTCAGCATAAAAATGCCTGTGAGATACATAGGTTTTGTGAAAATAGGATTCATGACTTGCGTTTAAGAAAATGTTTAATAAAATTTAGTCATGGACCTTGTAAATTGATTTCTTTTGTAAATCATTTGAAAAGCGATAAGATCAGATGATAAGTATAAATAAATGTAAGGTTAAATGAATAACCAAGTAAAATGAGTTTGCATAAGATAAGTTGTTTGTAAAACAATGTCTTGTGAAAAGTATGTTATTTGTATAAAATGCTATATGTCTTAAATTGAAATGATTCAAATAACGCTACGATATGTAATACCATACAAGCATTTATATATAGGAAGTACCAGCGGCGTATCCACCATGCTTGTATCATATTACACACGTCTCGTTACTTAAATCAGTTACTCAAACAACCACCAAGATGTAATGTTTAACAATTGTAGAAATGTTTATGTATAGTCAAATGTCTATTGTCAAATGGTTCACATGGTTCAATAGATACAAATGGTTCACATAATGTAATATAATGTGTTCATATGCTGGATGAGCATATACAACAAAATGTAATGTAAAACAATGTACTAAGTATGCACACAATGGGCATACATAGCATAAAATGTATTGTAAAACAATGTACTAAGTATGCACACAATGTACATACATAGCATAAAATGTAAAGTAGAACAATGTACTAAGTATGCACTAAATGGACATACATTACGTGAAATGTAATGTAAAAATAATGTACTAAGTATGCACTAAATGGATATATCACATACATAGCATAAAATGTAATGTAAATCATGTACTATAAGTGTACTAATGAACATAGCAAGTATATGATGTGAAAACAGGAAAGCATGAAAGTAACAAGTAGGCACATGTGTTTAACCCCAAAACAGTTTGAAAACAGTAAAAAAGGGGTCTATGTACTCACTTGAGATTGCTTAGAAGTCCTAGGATAACCACCAAGCAAGCCAGAAGATCACGGAATCAAACGGCACCTAATATAGGTATCTACATTAATAAACGGACCTATATCGGAGGATCGGATAGAATGAAGGTTCGTAAACCAAATGAGCATGGAAACTCATGTAATATGGTTTAACAAAGCCTACATACTAAAATGAAACCAAACCTAAGTGCTTACGACCCATTACGACCCGTTTAGGTAGCTTATGCTACTTTAACGCGTCGTTCGCGTGAAACGCGTTCGGACTGCCTAACTAGTCCTATGACAAGTAAAATATGCCTTAACATGTCTAATATTGTTGCTAAATAAGTTTAGATACCAAAAGTTATGTTACAAATGCTTAAAATGAATTTTGGCATAAAAAGGGCATTTTGGTAATTTACCTAAGGCATATAAACTACCTATCATACAACTACTTAAACGAAGCAACCATAAGGTATAAACTTGGAAGGTTATTCCCTATATACTATGGTCACCTAATGTGTTTGGTCGGATCCTAATGATTGACCAAATGGGTCGGGTTCGAAAGTATAAGCGATTGTTTAGATCGCTTACCTTTACGACCCTAGACAAGCACAAATCTAAAAGTGACGAGCTAAACATGTTAGAATATGTTTAACTAAGTTAGAAAACAGGTTTGGTATCAAAACAAACGGTTTTGATACCTGCAAGTAGTTTGGTTACAAAATACGCAAGAATACGTATTCTGGCCGAAACTACGACTCGTTACTAAGCCTAGATAATGTGGTAATCAGTAGGTATAGTCACAAGGGACTATAACCATCGTGATTACGCTCACGTTATGAAGTTCAACTGAACTTCGTGTTGACCATAAACTGGTCAACGCAGAAAGTCGAACATAGTTTGACTTTCGGACTCGAAAAGCGATAAAAGAACGAAGGAACACTTACAAAGGGTCCCCGCAAGCTAATCTCGATCCAAATAGCTCAGGTATGAAGCAATGGCTTCAACTTAGAGCTTTTAGATCAGATTTTGTGGGTTTTGCAAGGGAAGGGTGTTGGGTATTTATAGGATTTCTCGAACCGTTAAGATCGTTTCTAGAAAACCGTGATATAATCTTGTCCCTACACTTGTTTAACACACCATGTGCATCAAATGCCCCCCACCATCAGGAATCAACAAGTGGAATTGGGTTTTGGGAGTGTAACATCTGTTAACAGGCTGGACAGAAGCTTCTGCTGATCTGGGACATGCTTACGGACCGTAAGCTATGGTCCATACGGTCCGTAAGGGACCTGCAGACCAGCAAGTTTGAAAAATGGCAGAACAGGCCCCTGCAGTTCCAAACTTGGTTTTCGATGCATTTTTGACACGTTTAAGCCCCGTTAACCCCATTTCAAAGCTCTAAAATGAAGTTAAAGTATAGGGAACTTAAAATGTGCTCAAAAATATCTCGGATGTCGGTTCGTTTGGCCGTACGATCGCGATGTTCTCTTAATTACGACGGAATGCGCATAAGCGCGAAAAACGATCCAAATTGCGGGACGAATGGATTTTTCTTATGCCAAACACTAAAATAAAATATTTTAGTGCTTACATAAATTTTTGGATGTCCGGATGTATTCAGAACGTAAGTTATGCGCGAAAACGCAAACTTATGCACTTTTTGATGCTTTTAGTCCCTGAATGACCCAAAAGTTTATTTTAGCACACCGAGCCCCTCAAAGCCTATTTCTAAGCTATGTAAGGGTTATTTAAGGTGTGTTTAAGTTATGGTCATGTTCCGGAATGTTCGTTACAGTTCAAATTGGCATACTTTCGCAGTTTGTCAAATTTAGTCCCTGTAAGCGAATTAACTTGATTTCGGCATACCAAACCTTCCAAAACTTATTTCTAAGTTATGTAAAGGTTATTTAAGGTATGTTAAGCCTATTTCACTGTTCTAGAGTGTTTGTTGCATTGAACTGGTTATATTTACGCATCGGTGCGCGTATAACCTTCCAGAAAGCGATTTAGAGCCCGAAATCGAACAAGAATTGATATGTGCAAATGATACACATATTTATTCAAATCCCAAGTATGAAATACAATATTTCATTGGTTCGGTATTTGTTTGATGGTTGAAGTGACACATGTGTCACAGTCTCCCCTACTTTAGGAAATTTCGTCCCGAAATTTAATTTTAGGAGAAACTTGTGAGGACAACGGTGATGTTTTCGCTTTGAATGAATCCCTTGAACCCTAAGTAGAACTTTGGACCATGATAGGGTTCTTAGTGAAATTGTCAATCCCTCAAAGTGAAGTCCTTGTAGTAGCAAAACATGGAGTTTCAAACTATGGATAGGAGAACGTTTCCCATGAAGACTTATCATAGGAAACTTGAATTCATGATCGGGAAGTGTAAGATAAAATGACATCGGTCAAAGTCCAAGACTTCTCCCATATCATTACTCTTGTCACTATAGGTCTTAACACATGACAAAACTTCCTGTGGTTTCTGTGCACTGAATTCCAAAATTATGTAGGCCTCCATAATTACGTAATTCCTTGCATAGTCCGCACAGTTCATTTCATAATGCGTAGGGGGAAAAAATCAAATGAATGATCCTGTGGTGATTTAACTAGACTACAATAGAGTTTCTTTAACTAGATCACCAAAGGATCTATTAACTAGATCAACGGACAATCTCATGAACTAGGCCACCAGAGGGCCTCTTTAACTATATCAACACATGACATCATTAACTAGATTGACGATTCAATCTCTTTAACTAGATCGACGAATGATCTCTTTAACTACATCAACAGAGGATGTCTTTAACTAGATTGACGAATCAATCTCTTTAACTAAACTACCCAAGAGGAATCTTTAACTACATCAACGGAGGATGTCTTTAACTAGATTGACGAATCAATCTCTTTAACTAAACTATCCAAGAGGAATCTTTAACTAAATCAACGGAGGATGTCTTTAACTAGATTGACGAATCATTCTCTTTAACTAAACTATCCAAGAGGAATCTTTAACTACATCAACGGAGGATGTCTTTAACTAGATTGACGAATCAATCTTTTTAACTAAACTATCCAAGAGGAAATCTTTAACTATATCAACACATGATGTCTTTAAACTTTGGAATAGTAGTTTATAATCCAAAGGTTTTAACTATAACGTTGGAGCCCATTAAGGATTTAAGGTAGTACCTTTGGATATCCTACTATGAATCCCTTATACGAAGATATGGAAGATTCTACGAGGATTTGGATAACAAAAATTTGGATCACACAAAAACATAAAAAAAGGAACACATACACATAATTGTCTTCTTGGTTATTAATTGTTATTATCTTGTTATTGATTGCTATTAAATTGACTTCAATTTGAACATGGGTATTCAAGGCATACCAGGAACCCAGTCGGTGGACTTCAACGTCCTCAAACATCTATCTGAAAAGATAGGATGATCTTCCAAAAATTCGATTTTTGATTACAAGGAATCATCACATTCGAATTAAGGTATACAACAATCAAGGACTTACGGAAATACCCTTAGGTACCCTATTAAGGATTGGGTCTTCGTCCAAAGTTGTAACTTGCGCCTTGTACTTCGTTTTCCTTGGAGGAAACAGGTACTTAGGATTTTCGTGGAAAACACAAGAGATCATAAAGTGGGAGAAATTATAGGGTAGTCTGTTCTTCAAGGAATACGGTTCCTTGATTGTCGGTATTGTAGGGGATACGTTGTTTATACATGCCATCACATTTGTACATTGCAATGTAAAATAAAAAGATTTATTTATAAACAACAACAACTATTTCATGGACCTTGACAACAAAAGAAAATAATACATAAGGCTTGATTATTTCTAAACAACATTGTCTTCTAGTTGGTCCGATGCTCATCCCTGCGCTGGATTCGCATTAGCAATCTTTGGGCAATTTCTTCGGAAATGGCCCATCTCGCCACTGTTGAAGCAAGGACCTGGTGGAAAACGAGCTTGAGTAGGATTTACTTGAGGTTGGTTTGGACCACCTTGGTTTGGGGTAAATCGACAAGCATTTGCCAGGTGACCGAGTCGCCCACATGACGCACATAAACGACACTGTAGGTGAGCTAAGTGGTGTGCATTACATTTGTCGCATATCGGTGCAGTACCGGCATAAGGTTTCCTTGCAGGAGGTTGAGTTGGTTGGTTGTGGGTGTTTTGGTTGGGTTGAGTAGCAATCGCACAATTCTGCGAAGCCTTACGCTTCTTAGAAGGTTCGGTTTTGCTTTCCTTGGTTTCCTCCTGAACATTAGCTGCTTGTTTCTTGTCGCCTTTCCAAAAAAGTTTGCCCTTTCTGATCTGAGATTCGGTTAGGGTAGCCGATAATTCAATGGCCTGTCTAACTGTGGTAGGATTACTACCAGTAACAATGTCCTGAACTGGGTCATGGAGACCATCAATGTATTTTCGATCGCCTTATCCAGAGGCGTAACCATGGTAGGACACAACAGGCTCAGCTCCTCATATCGATCAGTGTAGGCTCGATGTTCACCGCTGTCTTGCTTAAGATCGTCGAATTCCCTTTCCAAAGCCCTAAGTTCATGACGAGGACATAACTCCTTCATCATCAGAGCTCGAAGCTCTTCCCATGTTTGAGCCAGTGCCACATCGGCACCCCTATCTCTCACCACACCGTTCCACCACGTCAAAGCTCATTTCTCAAAGACACTAGAAGCGAAATCTACCTTTCGCTCGTTTGGACATTGAACATGCCTGAAGGTGCTCTCTAGACTCTCGAACCATTGCAGAAGTGCAGTCGCTCCTTGAGACCCAGAAAACTTTGATGGCTTAGCCGAGTTGAACGTCTTGAAGTTGCAGAGGGCATTATTATTGTTGAGAGCTTGGTTACATTGAGCAACGATGTTCGGGATTGCAGCAGTCATTTGCTGTGTAATGACAGCTGCCAGCTCTTCAATAGATACCGGATTTTCGCATCGTGGAGGCATTCTAAAAGGGGAAACAAGAGAGAAAACAAATGAAATGGCATTGGGTAAGAATAGGACGTTACATTTACCGACCAAAATCATGGGTGATGGTCATTTGTTTGAACCACGAAGCAAACAAACGACACACAAAGGCTGAATCAAAGCAAGTAGGTCCTCATAATGTATCGCGAAGACATGCTCGCCTATAAGTGGACACTCACCCCAAGAGTTCCCAGGTAAGAGTGACTGGTCCGATTATGTAGATTTGTACGAACACTCTAGCCTTAGACAGAAAACCCAGGGTACAGGCATTCACTCTTCCAATTTGCACGTGTTCACATTATATGACCCAAACTTTGACGAGATTTTGAATTCTTAGAGGGTTCAAAACCTAGTAATCAATCATCCTAGAACAGATGATTAGTTTTCAAAGCGGTTTTGAAATTTAGGTTCTTGTTGTGGTTGTCGCCTAAGGATAGGTGACGGTATTGTTTTATGACTAAACGCAAGTAAATTCGCGTTAGGGTCCTAGGAAGGTTATAGACTAGGTCAAAGCATTACTAATAACCTAATTCCCTATAACCACGAGCTCTGATACCAACTTTTTTGTCACACCCCGACCACGTAAAACAACAAAAACGTGGCGGAAACGTCGGGGAGTGTTGCAACAGAATTAATTGTTTCACAACCATGGAAATTTAAGTTTCGCTTTAATTATCAAACAAGCGAGTACATTGTCTTTAAACAAGAAACAAAGAGTACACAACATAAAATAACTAGTTCTTGCTTCGTTTTAAGTCACTAAGGCACAGGCCCGCCTAAGTATGTCTTGATAAGTCCTATGCATCAACTCCTGAAAACATATGTGAAAATAGGTACGTCAGCATAAAAATGCCTGTGAGATACATAGGTTTTGTGAAAATAGGATTCATGACTTGCATTTAAGAAAACGTTTAATAAAATTTAGTCATGGACCTTGTAAATTGATTTGTTTTGTAAATCATTTGAAAAGCGATAAGATCAGATGATATGTATAAATAAATGTAAGGTTAAATGAATAACCAAGTAAAATGAGTTTGCATAAGATAAGTTGTTTGTAAAAGAATGTCTTGTGAAAAGTATGTTATTTGTATAAAATGTTATATGTCTTAAATTGAAATGATTCAAATAACGCTACGATATGTAATACCATACAAGCATTTATATATAGGAAGTACCAGCGGCGTATCCACCATGCTTGTATCATATTACACACGTCTCGTTACTTAAATCACTTACTCAAACAACCACCAAGATGTAATGTTTAACAATTGTAGAAATGTTTATGTATAGTCAAATGTCTATTGTCAAATGGTTCACATGGTTCAATAGATACAAATGGTTCACATAATGTAATATAATGTGTTCATATGCTGGATGAGCATATGCAACAAAATGTAATGTAAAACAATGTACTAAGTATGCACACAATGGGCATACATAGCATAAAATGTAATGTAAAACAATGTACTAAGTATGCACACAATGGACATACATAGCATAAAATGTAAAGTAGAACAATGTACTAAGTATGCACTAAATGGACATACATTGCGTGAAATGTAATGTAAAAATAATGTACTAAGTATGCACTAAATGGACATACATAGCATAAAATGTAATGTAAATCATGTACTATAAGTGTACTAATGAACATAGCAAGTATATGATGTGAAAACAGGAAAGCATGAAAGTAACAAGTAGGCACATGTGTAGGCACATGTGTTTCACCCCAAAACAGTTTGAAAACAGTAAAAGAGGGGTCTATGTACTCACTTGAGATTGCTTAGAAGTCCTAGGATAACCACCAAGCAAGCTAGAAGATCACGGAATCAAACGGCACCTAATATAGGTATCTACATTAATAAACGGACCTATATCGGAGGATCGGATAGAATGAAGGTTCGTAAACCAAATGAGCATGGAAACTCATGTAATATGGTTTAACAAAGCCTACATACTAAAATGAAACCTAACCTAAGTGCTTACGACCCATTACGACCCGTTTAGGTAGCTTATGCTACTTTAACGCGTCGTTCGCGTTAAACGCGTTCGGACCACCTAACTAGTCCTATGACATGTAAAATATGCCTTAACATGTCTAATATTGTTGCTAAATCAGTTTAGATACCAAAAGTTATGTTACATATGCTTAAAATGAATTTTGGCGTAAAAAGGGCATTTTGGTAATTTACCTAAGGCATATAAACTACCTATCATACAACTACTTAAACGAAGCGACCATAAGGTATAACCTTGGAAGGTTATTCCCTATATACTATGGTCACCTAATGTATTTGGTCAGATCCTAATGATCGACCAAATGGGTCGGGTTCGAAATTATAAGCGATTGTTTAGATCGCTTACCTTTACGACCCTAGACAAGCACAAATCTAAAAGTGACGAGCTAAACATGTTAGAACATGTTTAACTAAGTTAGAAAACAGGTTTGGTATCAAAACAAACGGTTTTCATACCTGCAAGTAGTTTGGTTACAAAATACGCAAGAATACTTATTCTGGCCGAAACTACGACTCGTCACTGAGCCTAGATAACGTGGTAATCAGTAGGTATTGTCACAAGGAACTATAACCATCGTGATTACGCTCACGTTATGAAGTTCAACCGAACTTCGTGTTGACCATAAACTGGTCAATGCAGAAAGTCAAACATAGTTTGACTTTCGGACTCGAAAAGCGATAAAAGAACGAAGGAACACTTACAAAGGGTCCCCGCAAGCTAATCTCGATCCAAATAGCTCAGGTATGAAGCAATGGCTTCAACTTAGAGCTTTTAGATAAGATTTTGTGGGTTTTGCAAGTGAAGGGTGTTGGGTATTTATAGGATTTCTCGAACCGTTAAGATCGTTTCTTGAAAACCTTGATATAATCTTGTCCCTACACTTGTTTAACACACCATGTGCATCAAATGGCCCCCCACCATCAGGAATCAACAAGTGGAATTGGGTTTCGGGAGTGCAACAGCTGTTAACAGGCTGAACAGAAGCTTCTGCTGATCTGGGACATGCTTACGGAGCGTAAGCTATGGTCCATACGGTCCGTAAGGGACCTGCAAACCAGCAAGTTTGAAAAATGGCAGAACAGGCCCCTGCAGTTCCAAACTTGGTTTTCGATGCATTTTTGACACGTTTAAGCCCCGTTAACCCCATTTCAAAGCTCTAAAATGAAGTTAAAGTATAGGGAACTTAAAATGTGCTAAAAAATATCTCGGATGTCGGTTCGTTTGGCCGTACGATCGCGATGTTCGCTTAATTACGACGGAATGCGCATAAGCGCGAAAAACGATCCAAATTGCGTGACGAATGGATTTTTCTTATGCCAAACACTAAAATAAAATATTTTAGTGCTTACATAAATTTTTGGATTTCCTGATGTATTCATAACGTAAGTTATGAGCGAAAATGCAAACTTATGCACTTTTTGACGCTTTTACCCAAAAGTTTATTTTAGCACACCGAGCCCCTGAAAGCCTATTTCTAAGCTATGTAAAGGTTATTTAAGGTGTGTTTAACTTATGGTCATGTTCCGGAATGTTCGTTACAGTTCAAATTGGCATACTTTTGCAGTTTGTCAAATTTAGTCCCTGTAAGCGAATTAACTTGATTTCGGCATACCAAACCTTCCAAAACTTATTTCTAAGTTATGTAAAGGTTATTTAAGGTATGTTAAGCCTATGTCACTGTTACGGAGTGTTTGTTGCATTAAACTGGTTATATTTACGCATCGGTGCTCGTATAACCTTCCAGAAAGCGATTTAGAGCCCGAAATCGAACACGAATTGATATGTGCAAATGATACACATATTTATTCAAATCCCAAGTATGAAATACAATATTTCATTGGTTCGGTATTTGTTTGATGGTTGAAGTGACACAGGTGTCACACATTGACACTTCAAACATTATATCACAAATAATCATCCTTGATCAAAAATCCATTCTACAAACAATCACTCTGATCTATCAAATAACACAAATAAAGTTAACTGTATATCGTAGTCCTGAGCTCGTTTGAGTTGGTGTTGAACCATCCAGCCTATTTCTTTTGGGCTTCAAGTGGAAGACACCCGCACCATTGTCCACCACGTACTGAAGGTTTCTTTTTTTCTCGTTTTTCCACAATGAAGCTCACTTTTGGTTAATAGTTTTCTTAACGGGTCAGCTAAAAGTTTTGATATTGGCTGGGATGCTGAAATAAGTAATGACTGTAATTACAGAATTCAAACAAAGAAAAAACATTGCAATCTTATCTCAAATGAAGAAATCCAACAATATCCGTAAGCAGAAACTTCTTTCTTCATCTGGAGTAAAATGCATTAACAATATTAAAAATTAAATGAAAATATATATGTTAACACTATTTATGGTTAGTAGATATGATATTAATACTACGAACCACTTTATAATCCATATAAAAAAATAAAACAAAAATGCAATCAATATTGAAGTATGAGGTTTTACCAAAGAAATTACCAGCATGTACCCTCCTTGTAGTTGGATCAAGTGTTGCAAACAACCAGCAACTCAGAAAGAACATCAGCCCATGTTAACTGATTTAAAAGTGTGATCTTTCCAACATTCGTGTATCCAACCTATATAAATAAAGGTGCGTCAAGCGATTGAATATACAGGTAAAAAACAAGAAAAAGATATCGAGTCAGTTTTTTATTCCTACAGTTGACACAACTAGCACATGTGCTGAATGATGCCTTGTCCAATATTGTTCCCGTCTTAATTCTTTGGCACCTGATAGATATTGGCACAGAATGTTAGGCATAGGTTTCTTAACCTTTTCTTTTTATTTTGCTCCTACATTCATTTTGATGATCAAAAAATGGTATTGCCTTTCAATCATCTCATGTCTATATTGACTTCTCTTTTGTAAAAAAATGCATAACTATTATTTAGTGAAGAGATGCTTACCACCACGGGACATCCCCAACAACAAGCATCATGTCTCGTTCATTGTCCTCATACACTAAAGTAAATGAATAACTGAAGGGCTGCTGCCAAACCTTCTAGAAGAATCTGTCACCTCTGCCTTGCCTGGGAACCGCCATCTTGTGGCCGAGTTGATTGTAGGAGATGGTCAATGTCATATACATCAAGTAGCACACAATGGTCGTCTTCAATCGTGAATCAAGCTGCAGGCCGGTTCTCGTTCCCTGTTTTAAAACACATCGATAGTCAATTGTGAAAATAACAAAGACAACTTGGTAGATGTATAAACAATATGCAATAGGATTCAAATAGAAGGCACAGACAATTGAAACTGAAGAAAGAAGAAAACACCATGATGATCATACCTGAGCCCATTAGAAATAAATTGCTTTTTTATCCAGTACTCATCTCTAATGATATCGACTGATGAACCCAGTACTCATCTCATATATGGTAGCGAGAAACCCTAAAACACAAAGCGAGATAACCCTAAAACACAAAAAGCATTAGCTGAACGGTGAATGGGTCAAAAAAGTTTATCAGGTCTAAAGGGTTGAGAGCCACTCCAATTCTATTTTTAGTACATACACTTGAAATCATATTTCATTTTGTTAAAGTATATAAATTTTATTGTAAAAATAGTGTTCTGGGATTTAGTAAACCATTCTTTACTTGATTAAAAAATGAACACAAAAGGTGATTCGAGGATCATCCCAACCCAATACAGCCCGTCTCAAAATAGAACCTGTTTTGACCCGTTATCCAAACCAAGCATCTAGCCAAATCAATAGTTTCAAAACAAATTTTGCCTTCAAAAGGTGCAGTAACTGAAGTTTTTGTTACTACCTAAGAACTAATAGTTTGTGGGACTATATCTTCAACTCGTCTAAGACTATCTTCTAGATTAAAGGAGTAACATCAGAGTAAGCGAATACCCTACAAACGCTCAACATTGTACATTTAGGCATCAATTATCATACAACATTAAAAGAGTAAAGTTACCAGGTTTACTACATTCTGCACAATACTGAAGTAAAGTTACTATATGCAAAGAACATAACGCCTGAAACCAAGCAACACGATAGAAACAGCTGACAAGCAATACGCAGCCTGCAAAACACAGTTTAGTTAGGTCAAATGGGTTATCTTTTATCTTAAAAATTGATTGAACGGGGCAGGACAAAAGTAATACATGAGCTCAGATGACGTAGCCATTTTCTTTTTACAAACAAGGAAACACTAATTCAATCCCCATGTAGTGTAATATCAATCTTCTTTTTCATGAGATGATGATAGTGCCGACATAATCGTCCTGTTGGTAACCCTTTAATTAATCAGAAAGCAAGAAAACAACCCACAAGCCAATATATTTCTATATTTTGTGTGGAAACTTAACAAAGATGTCATAAAAAAAAACACATAAATACATCAAATTCTGACAAAATCGAGTTCTGTATCAAAATCCCACAAATAAAAGGCTTCATGGATGCATTTAATAAAGGCATGCACGAATTAAGAAAAAGCACCAGGCTTCTTTTTCTTTGGTTTTCTAACAAAACCACTGTTTTCTTTTTAGCCTTTTTAATCATAAATAAACTAACCAGCAAATGAAATAAAAACAATATAAATAATCCCTGTAGAAAGCTTCACCCTGGTATGACTATAGATTTAGGGTTTTCGTAAAAAACATATGATTAAAAGCAATTTGAGTTAGATAGGGTAATTAATCAAAAAATCAACTGGGATATAAAAATAAGTAACAGAAACTATATTTTACTTACTTTTTACCTGTTTATACATTATAATTAAGATGAAGCATGAACAGAGGGAGTGGACGATGAGAATCTTGTTGGTTTACAGCCCTTCTCTTTCTGTAATTTATCCATCACACCAGATGATTCAATCTTTATCTCTGAAATCAAGAAACCCTAAAAAGTATCAAGAACCAAGAAAAAAAAGAGAGGTGAAAAAAAACCTAGGTAAAGAATACTCGCATGAAGATCTGTGCTGAAAACCTGTTTTAAGCATCAAACTTCAAAGAGCTATAAGGAACCTGCGTCTAGGGCTCTGTCGCCCCGTTCTCCTCTACATGCGTCTACATGAGGGAAGGTGTCCAGAACGGTGGTCGGCCCTCCTCCATAGCAGTGACTTATGGTAGATCGCGAAGAGAGATCAAATCCAAATCCAAATCCAGATCTAGATCTTTGACGGACAGGGAGAGAGAGTGTGTGTGTTTTAAAGTTTGAATTGAGGTAGGGATGAAGCTGGGAGTGATGATTATGCTCTGTAAATGAAAATGAAAAGATGAGAAAAGAGGGGTGTATGGGGAATTGTGAGTGAGCGGGAATTCAAATATTAAACGAAAATTTTGGCTGCCCAAAAATTGAGTGACCAAAAGGGTATTATCGGAACTTTTGATATTCATGTGCTTAAAAGGCTTGTACATTATGCATTAATGGTGTTTTAAGGAAATGGCAAATTACATTAAAAAGTCCTTGGGATATGTATATTAATATAGTATATAGATATCGATATATTTTACTTGTTATAATTCTTCACCTCGATTTGTAATTCCACCTAAATGTATGCATTATATCTTATATCCCAGCCAGAAAGGATATAAGTATCTTCTATCAGAAAGGATATAAGTATCTTCTATCCAATATTGGATAAGTGTTTTAGGTTATCGATTGATGAGGCTTCAAAAAATAACGAGCCATGCAAGACTATAAAAAATGATCTTGAACCGTCGAGGGTTTTTTTTTTTTTTTTGATCAAAGAATCTGATGGAATCTGATGAACGCATCGAAAATTTGATTTTTTTTACCAGAAAATCTGATGACATCATCAGAAATTCTGATGACCTCATCAGAAATTCTGATGACCTCATCAGAAATCTGAGGGTTATTTTTACCAAAAATTATGTTAAATTCAACAAAAGTTACTAGAAAATCTGAATAAATGCATCAACTTTTTTTTAGATGAGATGAGAGGGAATGAGTAAAAGATCATAAGATTGACTTACATATGGTTTTTTGGTAAGATCCAAGTCTGTTGTTCTTTCTTCAAGGAATTTGTGTGAAAAACTTTTAAATGATGAATGATGGTGTATGGTTTTTCTAAAATTTTCACACGGTTGTTTTCTCATCTTATCATTATCATTCCATTTTGAAGTTTTAACTGTCCAGAAATTTCTGATTTTCAACATTTTTGGGCAAAAAAATTTTTATCAGATTTTGAAGTTATGTTACAAGATTTTTCAGATTTCAAAATGAAATAGTTTCATTACATGGAATTCCTTTATCTATCGTATCCGATAGAGATAACCGTTTTACTTCTCTTTTTTGGACAATTTTCCAAAAAGCAATGGGAACCAGGTTAAATCTAATCACAACTTATCATCCACAAACGGATGGACAAAGCGAAAGGACAATTCAGACAATGGAAGACATGCTTAGAGCCTGTGTAATTGATTTCGGAGGAAATTGGGACGACCATTTACCATTAATAGAATTTTCCTACAATAACAACTATCATACTAGCATTAATGTTGCACCATTTGAAGCACTTTATGGACGAAAGTGCCGAACTCCGGTCTGTTGGGCATAAATTGGAGAAAAGCAATTATCTGGACCAGAGATAGTGCAAGAAATAACAGATAAGATAATTCAAGTCAAGGAAAGACTAAAAGCCGCACGAGATCGTCAAAAGAGTTATGCAGATAACAGACGAAAACCTTTAGAATTCTAAGTAGGAGATAAGGTATTATTAAAAGTTTCTCCGTGGAAAGGAGTAATCAGATTCGTTAAAAGAGGAAAACTAAGCCCCAGGTATGTTGGACCTTTTGAGATTATTAGAAGAATAGGACCCGTAGTCTATCAGCCACAACTGCTTGAGGAAATGGCAGGAATACATGATGTGTATAATGTATGTAATCTCAAAAAGTGTTTAGCAGACGAATCGCTAGTGATACCTCTTAAGGACATAGAGGTAAATGAGAAACTTAAATTTATCGAGAAACCCGTTCAGATTGAAGATAGAAAGATCAAGAACCTCAAACATAAGAGACTAGTTCTGGTCAAAGTGAACTGGGATTCCAAGAGAGGACCAGAATACACATGGGAACTTGAATCAGAGATGCAAAGGGAATACCCACACCTGTTCCAGTAGAGCTCGAGGACGATATCACACCCTGACCGCGTTAAAACAACAAACCATGGCAGAAACGTTGGGGAGTGTCGTAACAGAATCAATGTTTCACAACACATGGATTTGAAGTTTCGTTTTATTGAATTAAGTTTATTACATTATATTGAAATCAGAAACAAAACATGAATATTTGTCTTTCATTGTTATTAAGTCACTAAGGCCTCGTCCATCCCTATGTGAGCATGCATCATAATCATCATCAAACATCATCAACTATGATACCTGAAACATATGTGAAAATACGTCAGCATAAAAATGCCGGCGAGTACATAGGTTTTGTGGGTGTATCAGATTCATGGCTCGTTTACATGTTGCAATACCTCATTTAACTACGAGAGTCAATAGTTGGAAACCTTGTTTTGAAAAGAGTTTGGTATTGCAATATGATTAACCAGCTCAAAATAAGTTGGTTATAGTTTATAAAATCTTGTTGCCATGAATCTTAACCCAAAACATTTGTTTAAGTAAACCAAATTGTAAATCGTTCTCGTATTAAAACTCGTATGGTTTATATCATTTAGTAAACATCGTTGCGTGACATCGTTTAGAAATCGTTCGTCCAAGTGGTCTAGATAACGCAACGACATGTAATGTGTTAAGAGCACTTATATATAAGAAGTACCAGCGGTGTATCCACCATGCTTTTATCACATTACACCCGCCCCGTTACCTAATCACTTACCATAACCCAATCGTTTAATAGTTCAATTAGTTCCAATCGTTCAAATAGTTCACATAGATCAAATAGTTCCAATCGTTCAAATAATTCAAATAGTTCACATAGATCAAATAGTTCCAATGGTTCAAACAGTTCAAATAGTTCACATAGATCAAATAGTTCCAATGGTTCAAACAGTTCAAATAGTTCACATAGTTCAATAGCTCCAGTGGTTCAATAGTTCAAATTGTTCACATAGTTCAATAGCTCCAGTGGTTCAATAGTTCAAATCGTTCACATAGTTCAGATAGTTCCACTGGTTCAAATAGTTCAATATAAACCATAGCATTCGTTTTAGGAAACTCGAAATTCGTTTAGCACATATGAATCACCCCAAAACAATTCAAAACGGTAAAATAGGGGGCTATGTACTCACTTAAGATTGCAAGGTATCCTCGATTAAAGTGAACTAACAAGCTCGGGCAATCAAGGAATCAAGTGGCACCTAGTATTGGATCACTATGTTAATAAATCGACACCTAAATAGGGAGATCGGGTAGAATGAGGTCTCGTAAACCAAATGAGTATTGGAACTCATATGATATGGTTTAACAAAGCCTATATTCTAAATCGGAACCTACCCTAAGTGCTTACGACCCGTTACGACCCATTAAGGTAGTCTATGCTACTAACATGTTTAAATATGTTGCATAATCCATTTAAGTGCCAAAAATTAAGTTACATATGCTTAAAATCAAATTATGCATGAAAAGGGCATTTTGGTCATTTACCTAAGGCATATAAACTACCTATCATATAACTAATTAAACTAAGTGACCATAAGGTATAACCTCGGAAGGTTATTCCCTATACAACTATGGTCACAATATATGCTTGGTCGGATCCTAATGATCGACCAAACGGGTCGGGTTCGAAAGTCTAAGCGGTTGTCAAGACCGCTTGACTTACGACCCTAAACAAGCACTAGACTAAAAGTGACTAGTTAAACATGTTAAAACACGTTTAACTAAGTTAGAAAACAGGTTTGATATCAAAACAAATTGTTTTGATACCCAAAAATAGCTTCGTTGCAAAATACGCATAAACACGTATTTTGACCGAAACTTTGACTCGTCACTTCGACTAATCGACGTGGTAATCAGTAGGTCTAGTCACAAGGGGCTATAACCATCGTGATTACGCTCACGTTGCAAAGTTCAAACAAACTTTTTGTTGACCAATTTCATGGTCAAAGCAGAAAGTCAAAAATGTTTGACTTTCATGCTTGACAAGCATAAACAAGCATGAAAGAAGCTTACAAAGGGTCCAAGCAAGGAAGAATTGAACCAAAATACTCAGGTATGAAGCCTTAGCTTCAACTTAGAGCAGAATTGATTCAATTTGTGTGAGGAATGAATGAGAAACCCACTTCTATTTATAGTAAGTTTGGATCAAGGAGATCATTCCATGTGTTAGGAGGTTCAATCTTGACCCTACACTTGTGGAACATGGTTTCTAATACAATGGGATGCTCTAAAACAAGTCCATAGTATTGAAAAGTTGCATAAAAGACCTTGAAGTTCAAATTGGTTGCTAAAAATCAACATTCTGTCAAAAGTAGGCCATCGCGTGTCGCCACGGGTACCCCCCCTTTGCTGTGGCGCGACCCTACCTGAGCCAGAAACTTTCGAAACTTGGCAAGAATGGTCCCTGCAGCATGTTTAAGCCATTTTCGACGCGTTTAAACCCCGTTAACCCATTTTCAAGGATCTATAAGGATGTTAAAACATAGGGGACTTGAAACATGCTTGAAATTATCTCGGATGTCGGTTCGTTTGGTTGTACGGTCACGTTATTTGGTTAATTATGACGAATCACGAACGGACGCGAAAACGTTCCAAATTACACGACGAATGATATTTTTGCATTGCAATCACTAAAATAAAATATTTTAATGATTACAAAAATTTTTGGATGTCCGGATATGTTCAGAACATAAGATATGCGCGAAAATGCAAACTTATGCACTTTTTGACGCTTTTAGTCCCTATTGATCAAATAAGTTTATTTTCGCATACCGAACCCCTCAAAGCGTATTTCTAAGCTATGTAAAGGATATTTAGGGTATGTTTAGCTTATGATCAAGTTTCGGAATGTTCGTTACTATACAAATCGGCATAGTTTCGCAGTTTGACGCAAATAGTCCCTACGACCTAATAAACTTGTTTTCGACATACCAAACCCTCCAAAACTTATTTCTAAGTTATGTAAAGGTTATATATGGTATGTTAAGCCTATGTAACTATTCCAGAGTGTTTTTCGCGTTAAACTAATCACGTTTACTCATTAGTTCGCGTATAACTTTCCAGAAAGCGATTTAAAGCTCGAAATTGAACAAGAATTGATATGTGCAAATGATACACGTATTATACAAATCCCAAGTATGAAACACAAGATTTCATTTATTTTGTATTTGTATGATGGTCGTAGAGTCATAGATGTCACAGTCTCCCCTACTTTAGGAAATTTCGTCCCGAAATTTATTCGTAGGAGTCTATCTGTAACGTTGTGTTAAACAATTGTCTTGCATGGAATCTAAGGTGTTATCTATTTGCATAGAGTAACAAATCAAGGATCTCCATGTAAGGCATAACTTTATCATTCCCTAGTGGGTGCTTCCTTAGATAAAGCTGGAAGTGGGAATGAGAGATTTGATTAATGATAAAAAAAAATCAAATTAACCAGTAGTTCTGAGGGTTTCCCTTAAGAATCTAACTATTAAGGCAGAAAGATATGGTAAGGATTTGTATTTCATATCTCCAACGGATATTCTTCAGAAGCGAGAATGAATGGATGATTCATTTTCTCCAATGGATTCTTCGTCAGATATGGAGATGAAAGATGAATAGGTTATTCATTTCCAATGGGTATTTCTTTAAAAGCGGAGATGAATGGACAATTCATTTTCTCCAATGGATTCTTCGTCAGATATGGAGATGAAGATGAATAGGTTATTCATTTCCAATGGGTATTTCTTTAAAAGCGGAGATGAATGGATAATTCATTTTCTCCAACGAATGCTTTTATCATAAACGGAAATGAAGGAACGTATAAGTTGTTCATTTCTCAATGGTTATTTCTTCTGAAGCAAAAATGAATGGATAATTCATTTTTCTCAATGGTTATTTCTTCTGAAGCGAAAATGAATGGATAATTCATTTTCCTCGGTGGATGCTTCGTCGGAAGTAGAGATGAAGGATTTTCGCAAAGAATATTCATTTCCTCGATGGATATTTCTTCAAAGGTGAAAATGAATGAATAATTCATTTTCCTCAGTGGGTACTTCGTCAGAAGTGGAAATGAAGGATTATTGAAAAGAGTATTCATTTCCCTGATGGATATTTCTTTAGAAGTGAAAATGAAAGGATAGTTCATTTTCCTCAGTGGGTACTTCGTCAGAAGTGGAAATGAAGGATTATTGAAAAAAGTATTCATTTCCCCGATGGATATTTCTTCAGAAGTGAAAATGAATGGATAGTTCATTTTCCTCAGTGGGTACTTCGTCAGAAGTGGAAAGGAAGGAATCGATACAGGATTATTCATTCCCCAATGGATTTTTCTTTAGAAGTGAAAATGAATGGATAATTCATTTTCCTCAGTGGATACTTCATTAGAAGTGGAATGGATTTATTTATTTATTTTCCTCAGTGGATATTTCTTCAGAAGCGAAAATGAACGGATAGTTCATGTACCTCAGTGGGTGCTTCATTAGAAACGAAAATGGCAAAATTAACGCAAGATTATTCATTCCCTCAGTGGGTATTTCTTCAGAAGTGAAAATGAATGATCAATTCATTTTCCTCAGTGGGTACTTCGTCAGAAATGGAATGAATTTATTCATTTTCCTCAGTGGGTATTTCTTCTAAAGCGAAAATGAACGGATGGTTTCTTTTCCTCAGTGGGTACTTTATCAGAAATGAAAATGAATTTGTTCATTTTCTTCAGTGGATATTTCTCAGAAGCGAAAATGAATGGATAATTCATTTTCCTCAGGGGGTACTTCATAAGAAATGAAAATGAACACGGTTCATGAATAGATTATTCATTTCCCTCAGCGGATATTTCTTTCAGAAGTGAAAAATGAATAGCTAATTCATTTTTCCTCAATGGGTACTTCATCAGAAACGGAAATGAATAGAGTTAACTTTAGTTTCTTGTTTATGTTGATACATGACAAAACTTGTTGTGGTTTCTGTGCACTGAATTCCATAATTATGTATGCATCCATAATTTCGTAATTCCTTGCACAGTCCGCACAGTTTATTTTATAATGTGTAGGGGATAGAATTGGTCGAACAATCTTGTGATAACTTTAATTTGATTAGGTCAACACATAAACACGTAAGCACATAATAGTTACAGAATTGTTCACTTGGTTATTTAATTCGTTATTAGTTTGTTATTAACTTGATGTTGATTTGTGCACGGGCATTCAAAGTATACCAGGAATCCAGTCAATGGACTTCAACTAGCACTTCGAACATCCTCAAGAATTCTATCTTATAAAGATAGGACAATCTTATAAGGATTCGATTTCGTTCACACAGAATTGTAACATTCGAATTATAGCACACAAAGAATCCAATTAAGGACTTTGATTGTTGCGCTTTAAACGTCCACAAGGGTCTAACTATGAATATAGGAAGATCCTAAATAGATTTGGAATTCGTGTAGCGGAAAAAGTTTAGGAACCTGGTGATAGATATGCTAAGAAAACATATAAAACAATTGGATCCTTGAAATCATTGTTCTAATCAGGCTATGTCGGCGTACGAAGCAGGGTGTTCTTGAAAATCGCGCACTACGTATTTTGAAAATCATGTACTAAGTATATTAGATAATTATTTTTATAAAATGTTTTAAAACCATGTGAGATAATTTTGAAAATGTGTATGAGGTTTTCGAAAACATGCATAATCTTTGGAAGTCATATGCTGAGTAAAATATCGTGAAGCTGCGAAGATATGATATGTAAGACTAATCAAGGCTTACGGAAGTACCTTTGATATCCTATTAAGGATTTAAAGTGGTACTTTGGGTATTCATCCAGAGTTGTAACTTGCACCTTGTATTTTGTTTCTTAGAAGAAACGAGTATTTAGGATTTTCGTGGAGATCGCAAGCGATCACAAAATAGAAGAATTTCGAGAGAAGTTTGCTTATCAGGGAACACGGTTCCTTGGTGTCAGTATTGTAGGGGATAAGTTGTTTATACATGTAACCATATTTGTACATCGTAATGTAAATAAAGATTTATTTATAAACCAAAATAAATGTTTCATAGACTTGGATAACAAAAGGAAATAATACATAGAGTTCGATTGTTTCTAAACAACATTGTCTTCCAGTCAGTCGAATGCTCATCCACGAGATGGATTTGCATTAGCAAGCTTTGGGCAATTGTTTCGGAAATGGCCCATCTCGCCACAGTTGTAGCAAGAACCTGGTGGAAAACGAGCTTGAGCAGGATTGTTGTCAGCTTGATTTTGTGCAGCTGCAGCTCGGCATACCCTAGCTGTATGACCAGCAAGTCCACAATTTAGGCATTTGCAGCATTGCATACTAGCATGACGATGAAGGTTACATTGGTTGCACAAGGGTGCAGTCCCGTTGTATGGCTTCTTAGCAGGGGGTTGAGCTGGTTGGTTAGGGACAGCTTGATCGTTTTGAGCAACCACAGCGAAGTTCTGGGAAGCCTTACGCTTCTTTGACTTCTTAGAGGACTCAGTCTGCTTATCCTTTGGTTTCGACTCATCGTTTGATTTCTTGTCGCCTTTTCGGAAAAGTTTACCCTTCCTGATCTGAGATTCAGTCAGGTTAGCGAATAGTTCAATGGCCTGTCTAACTGTAGTAGGGTTGCTACCAGTAACAATGTCTTGTACTGAGTCAGGGAGGCCATCAATGTACTTTTCAATTTCCTTATCCAAAGGCGTAACCATGGTTGGGCATAACAGACTTAGTTCCTCATATCGGTCCGTGTAGGCTCGATGCTCACCGCTATCTTGCTTAAGATCATCGAATTCCCTTTCCAATGCCCTGATTTCATGACGAGGACATAATTCCTTCATCATTAGAGCTCAAAGCTCTTCCCAAGTTTGAGCCAGTGCCACATTGGCACCCCTATCTCTCATCATGCCGTTCCACCATGTTAAAGCTCATTTCTCAAAAACACTAGATGCGAATTCAACCTTTCGCTCATTTGGACACTGAACTTGTCTGAATGTGCTTTCGAGACTCTCGAACCATTGTAGGAGTGCAGTTGCTCCTTTAGACCCAGAAAATTTCGATGGCTTAGTTGAATTAAACGTTTTGAAGTTACACTGGGCATTGTTACTATTGTTATTGTTATTCGCCTGGTTTATCTGAGTAATGAGGTTCGGAATCACAGCAGCCATCTGCTGAACGATTGTGGCTGCGAGGGCAGCATTCTCAGTTTGATCGCGTCTAGGAGGCATTTTCTAAAAAGAACAAGAAAACATGAGAAACGAGTGAGATTGACATTTGAATGGACAAAAGAGATATTGAAGATATCAACGAGACATAAGGAAGGCGATCATTCGTTTGTTACCTCCAACAAACAACAAACGACGCACAAAGGCTGAACAAAGTAAATAGGTCATTATAATGTATCGCGAAGACATGCTTTAGCCTATAAGTGGACACTCACCCCAAGAGTTCCCAGGTAAGAGTGACTGGTCCGATTATGTGGATTTGTACGAACACTCTAGCCTTAGACAGAAAACTCGGGATACAGGCACCCACCCTTCCAGATTGCACGTGTTCACATTAATAAGACCCAAACTTTGACGAGATTTTGAAAAATTCGAAGGTTCAAAACCTTATAATAAATCATCTAAGAAGAGATGATTAGTTTTCAAGTCGGATTCGTAATTCGTGTTCTTGTTGTGGTTGTCACCTAAAGATAGACAACGGTATTGTTTTAGGATCTAAACACAAGAATCTTGTGTTAGGGTCCTAGGAAGGTTATAGTCTTGGTCAAAGCATTACTACTAACCAAATTCCCTATAACCATGAGCTCTGATACCAACTTTTCTGTCACACCCCGACCGCGTTAAAACAACAAACCGCGGTGGAAACGTCGGGGAGTGTCGTAACAGAATCATTGTTTCACAACACATGGATTTGAAGTTTCGTTTTATTGAATTAAGTTTATTACATTGTATTGAAATCAGAAACAAAACATGAACAATTGTCTTTCATTGTTATTAAGTCACTAAGGCCTCGTCCATTCCTATGTGAGCATGCATCATAATCATCACCAAACATCATCAACTATGATACCTGAAACATATGTGAAAATACGTTAGCATAAAAATGCCGGCGAGTACATAGGTTTTGTAGGTGTATCAGATTCATGGATCGTTTACATGTTGCAATACCTCGTTTAACTAAGAGAGTCAATAGTTGGAAACCTTGTTTTGAAAAGAGTTTGGTATTGCAATATGATTAACCAGCTCAAAATAAGTTGGTTATAGTTTATAAAATCTCATTGCCATGAATCTTAACCCAAAAAATTTGTTTAAGTAAACCAAATTGTAAATCGTTCTCGTACTAAAACTCGTATGGTTTATATCATTTAGTAAACATCGTTGCGTGACATCGTATAGAAATCGTTCGTCCAAATGATCTAGATAACGCAACGACATGTAATGTGTTAAAAGCACTTATATATAGGAAGTACCAGCTGCATATCCACAATGCTTTTATCACATTACACCCGCCCCGTTACCTAATCACTTACCATAACCCAATCGTTTAATAGTTCAATTAGTTCCAATCGTTCAAATAGTTCAAATAGTTCACATAGATCAAATAGTTCCAATCATTCAAACAATTCAAATAGTTCACATAGATCAAATAGTTCCAATGGTTCAAACAATTCAAATAGTTCACATAGATCAAATAGTTCCAATGGTTCAAACAGTTCAAATAGTTCACATAGTTCAATAGCTCCAGTGGTTCAGTGGTTCAAATCGTTCACACAGTTCAATAGCTCCAGTGGTTCAATAGTTCAAATCGTTCACATAGTTTAGATAGTTCCAGTGGTTCAAATAGTTCAATATAAACCATAGCATTCGTTTTAGGAAACTCGAAATTCATTTAGCACATATGAATCACCCCAAAACAAATGAAAATGGTAAAAGAGGGGACTATGTACTCACTTGAGATTGCAAGGTATCCTCGATTAAAGTGAACTAACCAGCTCGGGCAATCAAGAAATCAAGTGGCACCTAGTATTGGATCACTATGTTAATAAATCGACACCTAAATCGGGAGATCGGGTAGAATGAGGTCTCGCAAACCAAATGAGTATTGGAACTCATATGATATGGTTTAACAAAGCCTATATTCTAAACCGGAACCTATCCTAAGTGCTTACGACCCATTACGACCCATTAAGGTAGTCTATGCTACTTTAACGCGTCGTTCGCGCGAAAGCGTGTTCGAGACGCCTAACTAGTCCTATGACAAGTATTATATGCCCTAACATGTTTAAATATGTTGCATAATCCGTTTAAGTGACAAAAATTAAGTTACATATGCTTAAAATCAAATTATGCATGAAAAGGGCATTTTGGTCATTTACCTAAGGCATATAAACTACCCATCATACAACTAATTAAACTAAGTGACGATAAGGTATAACCTCGGAAGGTTATTCCCTATACAACTATGGTCACAATATATGCTTGGTCGGATCCTAATGATCGACTAAACGGGTCGGGTTCGAAAGTCTAAGCGGTTGTCAATACCGCTTGACTTACGACCCTAAACAAGCACTAGACTAAAAGTGACGAGTTAAACATGTTAAAACATGTTTAACTAAGTTAGAAAACAGGTTTGATACCAAAACAAAGTGTTTTGATACCCAAAAATAGCTTCGTTGCAAAATACTCATAAACATGTATTTTGACCGAAACTTTGACTCGTCACTTCGACTAATCGACGTGGTAATCAGTAGGTATAGTCACAAGGGGCTATAACCATCGTGATTACGCTCACGTTACAAAGTTCAAACAAACTTTGTGTTGACCAATATCATGGTCAAAGCAGAAAGTCAAACACTGTTTGACTTTCATGCTTGAAAAGCATAAACAAGCATGAAAGAAGCTTACAAAGGGTCCAAGCAAGGAAGAATTGAACCAAAATGCTCAGGTATGAAGCCTTAGCTTCAACTTAGAGTAGAATTGATTCAATTTGTGTGAGGAATGAATGAGAAACCCACTTCTATTTATAGTAAGGTTGGATCAAGGAGATCATTCCATGTGTTAGGAGGTTCAATCTTGACCTTACACTTGTGGAACATGGTTTCTAATACAATGGGATGCTCTAAAACAAGTCCATAGTATTGAAAAGTTGCATAAAAGACCCTGAAGTTCAAACTGGTTGCTGAAAATCTACATTCTGTCAAAAGTAGGCCGTCGCGTGCCGCCACGGGTACCCCCTTTTGCTGTGGCGCGACACCACACCCTACCTGAGCCAGAAACTTTCGAAACTTAGCAAGAATGGTCCCTACAGCACGTTTAAGCCATTTTCGACGCGTTTAAACCCCAATAACCCATTTTCAAGGCTCTACAAGGATGTTAAAGCATAGGGGACTTGAAGAAATTATCTCGGATGTCGGTTCGTTTGGTCGCACGGTCACGTTGTTCGGTTAATTACGACGAAACACGAACAGACGCGAAAAACGATCCAAATTACACGGCGAATGATATTTTTGCATTCCAATCACTAATTTAAAATAATGTAATGATTAAAAAAATTTTTGGATGTCCGGATATGTTCAGAACGTAAGATATGTGCGAAAATGCAAACTTATGCACTTTTTGACGCTTTTAGTCCCTATTGATCAAATAAGTTTATTTTCGCATACCGAACCCCTCAAAGCCTATTTCTAAGATATGTAAAGGATATTTAGGGTATGTTTACCTTATGATCAAGTTCCGGAATGTTCGTTACTATACAAGTCGGCATAGTTTCCCAGTTTGACGCAAATAGTCCCTGCGACCGAATAAACTTGTTTTCGACATACCAAACCCTCCAAAACTTATTTCTAAGTTATGTAAAGGTCATTTATGGTATGTTAAGCCTATGTCACTGTTCCAGAGTGTTTGTCGCGTTAAAATGATTACGTTTACGCATTAGTTCGCGTATAACTTTCCAGAAAGCGATTTAAAGCTCGAAATTGAACAAGAATTGATATGTGCAAATGATACACGTATTTATACAAATCCCAAGTATGAAACACAAGAATTCATTGGTTTTGTATTTGTATGATGGTCGTAGAGGCACAGATGTCACATACGAGATCTAAAACAAGGTGGGGAGGATATAACAACCCTCCTAGAACCCTTAACGTGACCCTAGATGTCCTAAATATACCTCGTACGCGAGAAACGAGCCCGAAATACCCTTATACTTAGAAAAATCAAGAAAAAAAAATTATAGGTTTCTCGCAAGGCGCGACCAAGACCTCCTTGGTCTCTCGCGGGGCGCGAGGCTTGATTGCTTGCCGGACACCCATGGCGACACGTGTCGAAGTTAGACTCGCTGACTGGCCAAGCCTACGGCCTAACCTATAAATAGGATCGATCGGCTTCAGTTGAATTCGTTCATTTCTGAAATTTCTCTCTCAATTTATGATTAGTAGAAATTATACTCGGGCATAATACCCACTTTAAAGCGAAGATCTGCCTCGTTGTAAGTACTATAACCCTGCTATTACCCTACACGATCGATTTAGGGCTCCGTAACGCATGTCAAGGCTCTGCCTGACTCAGTCGTTGGAGTTCTATCTCGTGTTACACCCGATTGATTTAGGATTCCGTAATGCATGTCAAGGCTCTGCCTGACTCAGTCATTTGAATTCTATCTCGAGTTGTACGGTTAATGTGTTTTGGGTTATTTTACTAACACGTGTGCATTGTTTAATTTTAATAGATAATAACCAGGAGAATCACCAAGAAGCTATAATAGTATCACCTAAATCTACAATGTGAGTACATCTTGCTTTTTCTCACTATTTGTGAGTACACTCACTTTTTGTAAATCTTATTGTGAGTCAAAATGTTTTACCAAAACCTCAAATGTTTTAAATTACACTTAACAGTAATTGAGTATTTGTGATTCTACAATTACTGTCGGTATGTTGGGGTTTTGTATACAAAATGTGCAAGACGTTACCATTGGACAAATAGTTAGCCAATGAGTAATATGACCCACAAGTCAGGTGTTGACAGTACTGAATGAGTAATTGAGTAGATATAAGCAAATGTAATTGTGGATGCCATCAATTCTGTGAAGTTATAAAACTGTTTTGATTAAACTGGGATGCACTTTCCAGTATTTCTTGCTGATAAAATCTTTTTTAAAACGCATTTCAGGTAACAAAATGTGAAAGCCAATAGAAGCTAGCTGGAAAGCACTGAAGGCTTGGAAAAGTGGCTATAAAAGTTACCTAAATAAAAAGGAGTTTTTATTCCTAATAATTAGGGTTTATCCTTACAAATGTATTGTCAAAACAAACTTGGGTTTTATTCTAATGATTTCTTATTATAAAAAGTTTGGTGTTTAACTCTGATAAAAATATTTCCCAACTATGGTCCTGATGTATTCCGCTGCTAAATTAATAAACACCGATACCATTGATCTGGATCTCATAGCGCCCGCTCCCGGGGTAGGGGTCGGGGGTTGCGACACTTGGTACTGGGATTATGTTCAAAAAAACCAGCTCATTTCACCTAACTACCTTTGCCGATTCTGACTGGGCAAATTGCATTGACAGCAGAAGATCTGTCACTGGGTTCTGTATTTTTCTTGGTGGTTCGTTGGTTTCTTGGAAAAGCAAGAAACAGAGTGTTGTGTCCAGATCCTCTGTCGAGGAAGAATATAGATCCATGTGCAGTGCAACCTGTGAAGTGTTATAGCTGATAAATGTCCTTCGTGAACTCAATGTTGATGTTGATATCCCTGTGGTATTAAAATGTGATAGTTCAGCTGCCTTATCAATTGCCGCAAACCCCGTGTTTCATGACAAGACCAAGCATTTCGAAGTTGACTTATTCTTCTTCCGGGAAAAGATAGCTTCAGGTCTGATCAAGACTCATGGGATCAAGACCGAAAACCAACTTGCTGACATGTTCACTAAAGGCCTATCACCAAAAGCTCACTCTGAAATGTGTAAGTCCCTAGGTCTTATCAACCTCTTTACACATTTAAACTGGGGGGGGGGGGGGGTTGTTAAAATGACAGTATAAATGTGCTCATTCTATTACTTTGTTATATTTTTTACTATAATGTTCCTAATAACTTTTTTATTGTGTTTTTCCTTTGAGGTTTGCCTTGGGCCGCTCCCATCTCTCTCTGGTCGCTGGGCCTCTTTCATCCTTCTTTATGGGCTTCTCTAGTTGGGCTCACAGCTGTCAAAGGGCTCTAGGGTTGGTGCGCTGCATAAGAAGCCTCCAGTAGACGGAGTCCTACATCGAACTCCTCTCATTGTTTCTGTTGGTTCCATTTCTTCCCCATATTTTTCACAAGTCAAATTCGTGAGTGTTGAGGGCTTTTGCTGCTGTTTTACTTCTGTTCTTGTTTAGCATGTGATTCACCAGTCAATCTGTGATGACTGGTTAATCATTCACTTGTAATTGTTCTTGTTTCAGATGAATAAAATCTGTGCCTTCACTTTGATCTAAGAATTGTGACAAATAGGTCCATCAGCCATGATCGCCAACTAAAAACTCTTTTTAGCAAGAACAACTAACCTGAGAAGTTCCTGCATCGGAGCACCAACATCACTATCGCTATCACTATTGGAGTCGATAAACATAATGAATGTTCATTTTAGAGACATCCCTTCACAGTCTAGTTTAAATAAAAAAAAATCAGTATTGTCGTTTAATATATGTTTTACTCAACTCTTTTATGAAATGGTTTTTTAATCCATCGAATGATGTTCTTCAGTAACATTAATCTTGTATAAAACGTAGTTCACTATATGTATTGGTACACAAATAAACACATTTTGCATTTTAATTCCTTTATTATTCTTTTTAGCTTTTCCTAAAATTAATATACTTTGCTCCCGTTGGAGTTCTTCTTTTTTCATGAAAAACACAAAATTGGACTACTTTTATGTTACACTATGTTAGAACCCCGTGTATTACACGTGTTGAATAAATGTAATTTTATATACTAAATAAAAAAACAATATACTTTTAAAAACCTCATTTATTACACGTGTTGAGTATATATAATTTTATATATTAAATACTAAGAAGTTATATCTTTAAGAAACTCGTTTATTGTGTGGGTTGAATAATTGTAATTTTATATACCAAACAATAAAAAAGTTATATTTAAAAAAAACTATGTGTATTCACGGGTGAAAGAAACGTAATTTTATATACTAAATAATAAAAAAGTTATATTTTAAAAAAACTCTATGTATTGTACGGGTTGAATAAATCTAATTTTATATAACAAATAATAAAAAAATGTTAAATCTTTAAAATAATGACAAATGTTTTTCCATTGTTCGGAGTTAAGTTTATGCCAATAATTTAGAGTTGATAAGATTTATATTAATTTAATTAAAATTTATAATTTAAATCAAATAATAATTGTTTACAATTAAGAATGGTCTAAAATAATGACAAATGCCCTTCCATTAGTTTCTTTTATTATATAGTAAGTATATAGATAGATTCACTCCATCATTTACACATTAATCTAAATACGTATTTTTTAAATAAAACCTATGTTTCTAAAAAACGAAAATTTTATCAATATATATTTTACCTTTATAAAACTTTATCTATTTTCTTCCGTTTAAACCAAAAAAAAAGATATCTTTAAACCTTTTTCAAATAACAAACGTTTTCAATCTATTTTTTTTTTCAAATAATCTTTAATGTTTACTTTAATAATTATCTACAATTAAGGATGATCTAGAATAATAACAAGTGTCCTTTCATTGGTTTCTCAGATTAATTAATTAGTTCTATCTATGCATAAATGCTTATTTTAATGCATTGATCTTTTAGTAAAAAGGTTTTGAAAGCCTTTTAACATGTGATCAAACTCTTTTTTATAATTATATCAAAGTTCACACAAGAACCAATATATAATTAGGAAGTAAATAGGAAAAACCTTAGGGTGTCCGGGGCACTTAGCGGGGAGGGGTGCGGTGAGCGAAGTCCCCGAGCGGGAACACCGCCGCCGACCCCTTGGGGAAGCTAATCGGGGAATGGGAGCGGTGGGTGTTCACCGATGAGGGGAATCAATTTTCAAACGGCTATATAGCCGTTATATATTAAAAAAAATAAAAAATTCCTAAACCCTATAAATACTACCACTTCAATCTTTTTATTTTTCAAACCCAAAACAACTCTCACCCATTCAACTCATCTAATTTTTTTAACCAATCTTAAAAAAAATGGATTCCAAGTTCCTGTTTTTTCTCCCCTGTCCGACTTTCCCGACGATGAAGATTCATCGTCAAGCGATAGTAGTTTAATTTTCTTCCAAAATCTCATCCAACAAGCGAAGCTACTAGACACGCCATCGTCTATTAAAAAAAATTGTCCGTCGAGATCGTGTGGGAGGCCACGAAACACTCATGGCCGATTATTTTGTCGATAATCCAAAATTTAATGCCGATATTTTTCGTCAGAGGTTTCGTATGTCCAAGTCTTTGTTCCTAAAAATTGTTAGTGACGTGGAAGCGAATAACGAGTGGTTTCAAGAGGGCTTGGACGGGAGAATGAAGAAAAGTTTCACGGCGTTGCAAAAGGTTACTTCTGCGATTAAACAACTTGCAACCGGTAACCCACCAGACGAAAACGACGAGTATTTAAATATGGCTGAAAGGACCTCTCGTGAGTGCCTTGATTATTTCTGTGGACGGTCTGTAGAATGTATGCCGGTGAATTCTTACGTAGACCAACGTGCCACGACGTTGCGCTATTGTATCAGGCTCATGAGGAGAGACATCACCTACCTGGTATGTTGGGTAGTCTGGATTGTACACACTTCGTCTGGAGAATGTGCCCCACAGAATTGCGTGGACAATATATGAGAGGCGATCATCAATACCCGACAGTTATGTTAGAGGCGGTGGCGTCTCAAGATTTGTGGGTTTGGCATGCTTTTTGTGGCCCGGCGGGTTCACAAAACGACATCAACGTGCTCCAACAATCTCCGTTATTTCTTACTCAACGAAACGGAACGGTGCCAAATTGTCCATTTCAAGTGAACGACCACTTATACAAACGCGGGTATTATCTTAATGATGGGATCTACCCTAGCTGGTCCGTGTTTGTGAAGTCTTTTCCATATCCTCACATCCCGAATGAAAAAAAGTTCAAGAGGCAACACGAGGCCGCAAGAAAAGATGTGGAACGGGCGTTTGGTGTGTTAAAGGCGAAGTGGGGAATACTAAATCGTCCAATGCGTTCCAAAACGGTGAAAAAGATAAGGTCCATCGTGTATACGTGCATTATTTTATATAACATGATTATAAAAGACGACGGAAGGGCGATAACACCGGTACACATTCAAGATCCTCCAGTCGAACCCGTCTTCGATGATACAGCTTTTAGCGAGCTCATTGACGAAGAAACGCATTGGAGACTAAAACACGATCTCGTTGAGCATCTCGGACGTTTAGATCTACCTCACCTTGAAGTGAATTCCGACGACGAGTAGTTTGTTTTTTTATTTTTCTAGTTTGAATGTAATTTTTATTTTTAATTTAATGAAATGTCTTTTATTAAATTTTATTTAATTTTTATTAATATTTGTTTAATTTATAAACATGCATAATTACAACAAATAAAAAAGAAACAAGTCCCCCAAGAGAGGAGTGCCGCCATCAAATTGAGGGTGTGGGGGAAGTTAAGGGGGGAGTTGACGTGACACGTGCTGATTGAGTGTGTGTAAGAGAGGTCACTCCCCTAAGAGAGGAGTGCCCCTCTCACCCTTAGCTTCACGGAGGAAAAACTATAACAGAAAATTTGTTAGAATATGACGTAAGAGCTACAAAAATAATTACTTGTTCCTTTACAATTTTTATTTATGATAACAGTAGAAGTTTGGGTAACGTACTTCATATTTATCACAATTTTCATTTTACAATATTACCTATATTACCTTTACCTATAAAAAAAACACATGGCAGGGAATAATGTTTCCCTGCCATCGGAGAGGAAATGGGCGGTGGATAATAGTGTCAGACAACGGCCTCACACTTTCTTATTGGTCTAGTTAAATTACGATTTTTCCTCGTTTAAATTTACAGTTTTGCTATTGTTTTGGTTTTTTTTTCCTTGCCAGCTAAATTACGATTCTGCCGTTAGTTTAAATTTACATTTTTCAATCGTTTTCTATTTTTCTCTGTCAAATTACGATTTTGCCCCCAGTGTAAAATTACAGTCATGCGATCGTTTTAGTTTTTTTTTTTTCGACAAAACTATGGTAGTGTTTTATTTTAATTGGTTGACTTGGTGTAATTTTTATTCATGCCAGACGGCTGCCTGACACACGATCGTTTATCCTGAAAAAATACAATTTTGCCCTCAGTTTAAATTATAGTTTCTCCATCGTTTTAGTTTTTTTTTTATAGCAAAAGTAAGGTAGTGTTTTGTTTTAATTGGTTGACTCGATATATTTTTTTAGATCGTGTTATGAGTAGTACGTACAAATAATCGAAACACAGACGTATATATTATGAGAGAAAAATATTCCGCTTAGTGTCCCACAACACGGGTCACACAAAAACTAGTTGATAACAGTAGAAGTTTGGGTAAAGCTTACTTTACATTTATCATTATAGTAATAGAGGAATGTATTCTTAAAGCTTAAAATACCTTTCTTTTCATGAGAATTGAAAGGATAACATTCTTCATAAGTTTTTATTATATCATCTCAAAATAAAATCTTCAATATAAGTGATATTTGTGGAACTCTTTTTATGAAAATATCTATATATGACTATAAAAAACTATTGGCAAATGCCATTATATGACCACGTTAAGGTTGTTTAAGCTTATAACTGTTTTTTATACATTTTAAAATAAAAGTATATTTCAGGTGACAAAATTTCTGGCTAAAGCTGAATTAGCGTCTAGTTTTGTATGTATTGTGTGTGTCAATGTATATTATACATTATACACTATAAATAAGCAACGAGCTTAGATAGTTTTGGGTGGGTTTAAAAAAAAATTAGAATTTACTTTTAAACTCAAGTCTTTTTATTTGTTGCAAATTTAACTTGCAAAATTGATTTTGTTCACCTTAAAACCAAAACTTTTCTTCTTTTACAATTTAACCTCACAACTTTTCTACTTTTCATCTTTCGCAAATTTTCGATTTACGTTTCATATTAAATTTTACGAGTTACTATGGAACAACGTGCTTGTGGGGTTCAACGTTTTTATGTTTCATTCATACATTGGGTGGTTTTAAAAAAAATTAGAATTTTACTTTTTAACCCAAGTCTTTCTGTATGATGCAAATTTAACTTACAATTTGTTCACCTTAAAAGCCAACACTTTTCTTCTTTTACAATTTCAACTCACAACTTTTATACTTTTCATCTTTCGCAAATTTCTGATTTACGTTTCATACTAAATTTTATGAGTTACCACGGAGCAACGTGCTTGTGTGGTTCAACGTGTTTACGTTTCGTTCATAATTTTGCGAGTTAATATACGTGTAGTTTAAGGTTTTTACGTCTATTGTTTTTCATCTTACAGGTTCGTCACAACGCGTGGGTCATTGATCAACGTTAAAATTTTAGTTATTTTTTTATATGTTCTATGTTTCGGTTTCTTGCAATTTAACCTCACAAAATTGAAAATTTAATTTTAACCTAAAACTTTTCATTTTTTGCACTTTAACCACCCTACTTTTTTACTTTCAACTTTGATCTCCTATAATTTTCATCTTTCGCAATTTTTCGTTTTACGTTTCGTACTAAATTTGCGAGTTAACACGACGCACCGTGCGTGTGTTGCTCAACGTTTTTACGTTTCGTTCATAATTTTGTGAGTTAACACGGCGCAACGTCTATGTGTTGATTAAAGTTTTTACGCCTATTTTTCTCATTTGACACAACGCGTGGGTCCTAGATCGAATTAGTTATTTTTTATATGTTCTACGTTTCGGTCTATTTATTCACTTTAAAACGCAACAACTTTAGCGTTGGTTGTCGCTGACAGTTGTATGGCATTTATGCTATTTAACATGGTTTTACACCACCGTCGCAACGCGAAGGTGCTTAATTCTAGTTTGTATTAATTAGCCACAAATTTTTTCCAACGAAATTTGTTTTATTTTTCTGTAACTTCTTGTATAGATTTTCTGACCGAATTTGCCACTGCTTATTTATTTGTATTTCATTTTATTGTTTAAACTAAATTTAACGACCAACTTTATCATTATACCTTATTTTTAAGATAATTTGGTGGTGAATATTCATCTTGTGCCTTTTATTACAAAATTAACGACTGCTTTTATGATGAACATTTTATGGTGATTATTATTTTTAACTGCTTTTATTTCATTATTTAAAATAAAGTTTGCAACTGATTTGGGGACTAGATATATTATCTTTATTTTAAAACTACTTGCGACCACAAAGCTGTTTTAATCCGTTTTGTGACGATAATTGTTTTGTTGGCTAATCTAGTCGTTTTAATCCGTTTGTGACGATAACTGTTTTGTTGGCTAATCTAGTCGCTACATTTGTGACCGTCTTTTCGTAAAGTACGGCCATTCATACCACATTTTGTAGTGGTAGTCCTGGTTCAATTATAACGATTAATCAATGAGACCATGTGTAATGGTTAATGCCCCTAAGGGGTATTTTTCACCACATCGACATTATAACGCCCCTGTAAAAAATGTGTAACGGTTAATGACTATTTCATTTAATACTTGCCATTTTTTTCCTTCTCTTTGGCCATTATTCTAGAAATGCCCCTCCCTTTTCATGCCACTATAACGCCCAAGGGGATGGTGCTGGGGGCTTTATCAAACTCTTTCATGCTCCTATAATGCCCATTACGCATGGTCTGATGAAGTGGTGACTGGTGAAATATGCTTCTTGAATGTTGCAGTTGTCATAAAATTGATTTATGATCATGCGGTTAAATCCTGAACTTGATTAACATTAATCGTTAATTAAGTGCCACCAAATTTGGAAATATATTATATACCACGTGAACCATGAGGCAATCTAACATTTGCCTTAAAGCCTTCATGTTGTCTTACTTTTCAAAGCTTCTCCCATGAATATACTTTGCTCTGTCACAAGTTTTTCTTTATCACCCAAACAACACGAGATTCGACTAACTTTATGCTATCTTTTATATAGAATAAATCTGGTCTATGATGTATACACTAGCCGGATCCTGCACGATATGTATATTGTGTCTTGTGTTTTAATAATCTAATCCATTAAAGTCATGTACAAGTTATGTTAAAGGGGGCAATTTTTTTTTTTTTTTTGAAAGTTAAATTTCATTAAAAAAACGCCACAAGGAGTCCTCAAATCGAGGACCCAAGGGCTCAAAAAACCGACATTACAAACGAGTCAAATAAGTTAAAGGGGGCAATTTATTTCGTTTATTTGACAAGGAGTCAAATAAGTTATATGTGTACAAATATTTCAGTGACCTAACTCAATTTCATATACTATCTGGTGATCCAACGCAATGCACAATTTCTTTTTATTGACGCACCTTGAATCTTGATGGAAAAACTCATGGAAAGTTCGCAACTATATATAGTTCCATTTACCTGCCATTCTTGAATCTTGATAGACACACCTTGAATCCTGTTTACCTGTCATTCTTTTGTGGTTTCCTTTTGTTTCATGAGTTTTTATAATATCAACGAAACGTAAACACAGACACGCATTGAATCCTGTTTACCTGTAATTCAACTATATATGAATGCTCACGAAAAGAAAACACATCAACGAAAAGAAGAAAATACAAACTTATGCGAACATGTAAATGTATCCATATAAAACATAGAAAAATGACGAAAGCATGTCAGAACATTAGAGTTGTAGTATGAAGGTATACTTATAATAAGTTTTGCAAATTTCTCTCCTAACTCCATTTTAGGGTAATTCAACGAATTTATTTTCCTTTTGCCCAAAATCAGACGTATAAACTAGCGAAAACTTCAATCACGGTCAGGGGCGGACCTACCCACAATCGTGGGTGGGCGGCCGCAACCCCTTGAAAAAAAAATTAGTGCATATTTTAGGGAAAAACCAGACCGCGCCCCTTGAAAATATGATTGAACGCCTCATCCGCACCCCCAACAGATAATTTCTGGGTCCGCCACTGCTCACCGTCATTTACGAAACTTTAACATAATAGAACCCTTGGTAAAAACGGTTTTATTATATAACAACTTAAAGTAGTGATTATTTTTAATTCCAATATGTAATTTAAAGTTTGAATATACTTACAAAGCAATCGAGTTCTGAATATAAACTTTAAATGTAATTTAGAGTTTAGTTTCTCACTATAAACCGGGTTTCAATTGATTGTTTAACATCCACTTAAATAAATAAACCTCATTGTAAATGAAATACACTCTTTTTTAGGCGGCCTATGAACAAATCAAACGAAGAAACATGGCATGACATGTTTAAGATGGTCATTTAACTTTAAATAAACAAACAAATGAACATGCACACCTAAACATACAAGTTTTCTTATTCATGATCGAACTTTAAGAAAATGAATGTGTTCTTGTTTGTTTATGTCCATGCGTTGATATTATAAACGAACGGAATGAACCTAAATGCACATGAATGGACAAAATAAAATAAATGAAAAAATAAACAAATAAACATGTAACGTATTACGTATGGTTTGAGAAAATTCAGCTCAAGTGAATTATGTATTTTGATCACTATTTATAAGGCCTTTGGGTAATACTTTAACCTAACTTAACTCCACCTAAGTGACACATCAACTTTTTTTCCTCATTTCACTTTGTCTAACTCTAAGGAAATGGTTTAACATGTTAACACATAACTCATTTAATGCACTTTAACATTGGGTTTTGTCTAAAAAAGAAAATAATAATTAATTTAATCTCTTAACATTGGGTTAACATGTTAACACATAACTCATTTAATGCACTTTAACACAAGGAGGGAGTGGTTTGTAATGTTAGTTAACATGTCATGTCATTGTTAATATTCTAGATGTTAGAGTACGCCCCCATGGCCTAAGGATACAATATAGAATTATCACAAGAAACAAAATCATTTACAATTTATACTTACATAAGAGATAATAGTAAATAATTTAAACTAGTTGAAGAGCCCGCCGCGTTGCGGCTATGACTAAATGATTTCATACAAGAAGCTAGTATATATTTACATAAAGAAGTGTAGTCTTTTTTACAGGATACATAACTTTTACAAAAGGTGTGTTGATGTAGCTAAGTGTGTTGACATATCAACAAGTTAAGTGACTAACACGTCATGTGGTAGTTTCGTAACTTCAAGAAATTCAAACCTGTAAGGAAAAAATAGAAGTTTTTCATGCTGCTGACAATGGTTTTCAAGGCGAGATCCCTACGAGCATTGTGACACAATCAAATGGCTTAAAAGTCACATAATGAAATGGCTTAAAGTTATACTTGTAACATTCGTCGTAGTGTGTCGTGGTCATCAGTGATGAAGCTTGAGATTTCCGACCGGGGGTTGAAAACGTGTATACCCAAAAATTTCTATAAAACCGAGGGGTAAAAAACGTATATACCCAAAAATTCCTATACAAAAACTACATACTCTCCACTACTGAGCGAAAAAATTGGGGGTCGGCCGCCCCCACCGGCCCCCAATAAGCTACGCCAATGGTGGTCATGAAATCATGTTGAGATAAAATAACAGTGAAAATACATCCAAAATATGCAGTTATGTATACGTATGAAAAAATAATACATAACAAAAAAAATAAAAAAAAATAAAAACTGGTTCAAACCACTAAACCGAACTGCTTTGACTGGTTTGTTTTCCCATTTTCTGAAACTTAGCTAGCAGTCTGGCGTAGATGTGTTGTTAAAACCAGCCATCAACACCCCTACGGCCCTACCCAAGCACACATCATGTATACGAGGTACAAGGTATTACATAATATTTTTACATATTATGATAGTTTCTATTATTGCGTACCTAAAATTAGGATTTAAATAACCTCTCTACGTGATTTAATATATAGATAACCTATATGTACAACCTAAAAAGCAATATGTACAACTTCTCCATGCATAAAAATTGCCTATGTACAAGAGATATGCCCCATGCATGCGCCTCAGCTTTTTTTTTTAAACGGCATGGGTCATGTCATAAGTACGCATGTCACCTCACATCGGATGCAATGCCCCCTCGCCTGAACTAAGAGGTATACGCTTAAAAGCAAGTCGAGTAACTTCCAATTTGCCCTTAGTCCAATAGAAAATCAAATTAGATTTTTGATGCTGTGCGCGTGTTATATGTTCCATCAAGACTTTGCTTGATGGTAGTTGAATCAACTAATAATATGCCCTAATGTTCAGTTTGCTACATAATCTAAGGTTGAAGAATGCATTGCCGATAAAATAAATCTGAATAACACGTATGCATTGTTCCAAAAGGGACTCCACTCACCCGTTTTCTTTTTGCCAGTAGCAGCTTCTTTCTCTACTTTTAACTTTTTTTTAGCAACTGCAGTCACTGAAGAAGCAACTTCTTTCGCATCAGCAGCTTTTAAAGAAGTCATTAACAATCTCATTACATGCACAATTTAAAACCAAGCTTGTTAAGGAAGTTGAGTCCGTGAAAGCATCCCGTTGGCTAGAGGTTTGTGAAGGCTTTGGGCCTGGGCTCAAGTTGGTGACAAGGAGGAGCCAACCTAATTAGTTTATTTAGGGGCAAGGGACCATGTTTATGTTTCTTGGTCATCAAGTTGAATTAGTCTCTATTTTAACCATGCATGTATTAGGTAACATAAGTAGTAATAATTCAGCCCAATATTGGGCAAAATTGATAATTCACAACTACTTAGCATCAAGGAAACCAAAATGAACTCAAATTTAAGAGTGTACCTCAAGTGACCATTAAGTCGAACACCTGGTGTGCACGACGGCAATTTCTGTTTTCTGTTGATGGAAGGTGTATCAAAATTAACATTATTATAACTAACCATGTAAAATAGAAACGGAAAAAAACAAAAAAAATTATAAAAGATTTTTTTTCTAAATAGTTAAACGGGTTAATGGGTCAACCTGAACCTGACAACCCGAACCCGACCCGTTTTTAAACGGGTTTGGTTAGTCGACCCAAACCTGTTTTTTTCGTGTCGGGTTAAGCACCCCCGCGCTGCAGTGGGGTACAACCGTATCAACAACATCAATAACACACCATCGTCTGCAGTGGCGGAGCCAGAAATTTTTTCTTATGGTGTCATTTTTTATGGATACCCTGGTTTATAGTAACCCTGAGTCGAACTTTTTGGATCGGTTCGGATCTAATCGGTTCAAATTACATAATAAAAACAAATGTCATAGTAAAAGTACAATGTTATTGACTAAAAACACATAATAAAATTACAAAGTCCTTTGAAAAAATGTATTTAATAGTTGCTTTGTACGCATTTTCAAGTTTTGAAAACGATTCATAATGTTTTCAATGGCAACTTGCAAAAAAAAGCTCTTTTTCATTATTCAAATGATCATCAAACATCCTGTTAGGTTAAACAATTGAAACAAAACCAATTAGACACGGGGCTATAATGCTGGATTAGAAAAAATAATAATTAAGCATGGACCTTTAATGATTTAAAGCATACTAATTAAATTCAAGTAACAGGGCTTAATTTTTGAAATATAAATTTGTTTAATATGTAATTCTTTTAGAAGAAAACAAAACAATGGTGTCGTTTGTAAAAAGATAATGGTGTCACTCGTAAAAAAAACGACGGTGTCGTTCCAATTTTTCCTATTATACGTTGTATTTGCTACACAAAATTCAATGGTGTCGGACGACACCGTTGTTCAAAGTGTGGCTCCGCCACTGATCGTCTGCTCATACTCAACGATCGTCTGCTCATACTCAACATATAGAGTATCTCGACCGATAATTTAGTATAGAGGACAATAAACGTTGACTGCCCAAGAAACATCAACCCAACAACATGACGACATACACACAATACACACTATTCAAATGCTTTCTCTTTTAATAGCAAGTGCAGCAAGTGCCTTTTAGGTTTCTTTGTAATAAAGATAAATCAATCCAAACAAAATTCCTACAGTAAAGTTTTATTAGTTTCCAACAACATCATAGCTAGAATCAAACGAATATGAAGCGGTGTAATCGAACCTTATTTCTGACCACTTTCATCGGAAGCAACAGTTAAAAAAAAGATCTTCAATCGTCTTAGAAAACCAAAGAGAAAGAACACATACCTGATTACATATAAAATCGAACCTACGTGGATAACCCTTTGTCCGTCTCCTTATTTTATACGCATGTTGCCACTTCATCTGATCATCACAGGTGCATCTTCTTCTTCAGTTGAGTTGAGTTTGCCTGCAAGGTTCTTAAATTTCCGTTGATTTCAGCCAGAGATTGTGGTGGAGGCGAAGGTGAAGTGAAGAAAGAAGCGGCTTCATCTGAGACATGCATATTCACCACCATCGCCTTACACATGATTTGAAGTGGCACCGCCCTTGTCAGCTAGTCAAAACCAAGCATGTCTCCTAATACTGTTCATTTCAGTTTCTTTATAAATAGATATAAATATAAATTAATGGATATAAATTGCCATTTGGGTATTACCAGCACCCCTGAACACCAAAATCGTAATCAATCTAGCTATTCAATAAACTGAATACATACTACATTCGCCAATGTAAACGAATCAAACTTCAAACTATAGATACATCAAATTAGACTATGTAGAAAAACATATATATACCTTGGGATGAACTGGCTCTACGATATTGAAACCCTTATAATTTAATATATATCCGATGAAGAAGCTTGTTTTCCTCTTGATGCATCTCTATTCCCTGTCTTGAAACTTGTACAAACCTGAGATTTTGAATCTTGCTATTTGTAACACCTCGAAAATTCACGTCCTATAATGTGTTGACACATGTCATAGGTTTGACCGTGTGAAAGAATGTTCTGAAAGGACTAAAGTTGACAAACATGGAAAGTATGTGAATATACGAGTCCTAAATGTCAACAGTGAATAAATATATTTTATAATAACCCTACATGATGTTTATATCATCAGACGAATAAATCATGGATCATACGAAGCTAAATATGAAAGAAAGTGAGAGATTACAAACTACAGGGGTTAAATGTGTCAACATGTTTAAGTTATACCTCCGAGTGACCTTTTAACAAACCCAAAGCTTTGTAACGATTAATTATGCTCACTAGAATGCGCGATAAAAATTTCATAAAGTTCCGTTATCGTATGAGAAAGTTATGATCAAATTCGTAAGTGAGGGGTTAAAGCGTTAACGTTGAAAACTATGACTTTTCGGTTAACCAGAAGTGACCAAGGACTTGGCAAAGTGGGTACAAGTCATGTACCCCTTATAGGTCAAGATAAGGGGCTCAAATTGCAAGTAATAAGCTTGGTTGCCCTTTCGAAGAGCCAAGAGCCAAGGATGCAAACTGAAAAAGTTTTAAAACCTGAAGTTAGGCTCCAGGCGGGCCGCGTAAGGTCTTGGCAATCCTTACGTGGGCCGCGTCAGGCCCCCAGATGCAGAAAATCGTGAAAAGTGGCTCTTCAGCCTTGGAACCGACTTAAGAAGATATTTTCTCATCCATGGGCGACCCCTAAACATTCCTAGGCACTTAGGGACATCTGTTGATGATCCATGGCCATTGATAGAGTTGGTTGTCACCATTTTATGGTCCAAAATTCACTATATAAAGGGCCAAGGTTGCAACCAATTCTTCACACCTTCCTTCAGCCATTCTGATCATTTCTGGAGCTCCAAAGCAGGCTCAAGTGATCACTAATCAAGCATAGGACCTTGGTAAGTATGCTTGACCTTTCTTAATTAAGTTTTTGCTTAGTTTTAGCTTAAAAGTCAAACCGTCGTAATTAACGGTTGACTTAGCGATTAATCACTAATGGTCCAGTGATTAGTCGAATTAAAAGTAGTTATAAGTTGGTAATTTTGTGGGTAATAAACCCTTAAAAGGGTTCCCCCTGATTCCCACTCTAACTAGGTCAAATGTCGGGTCAAACTTGTTAATAAACACTCAACAGGATGCTTAATTTCTAATTTATGCATGATTAGCAATGTAGGACACATACAACCTGTTTGATCATTAATATAACTTGGTAATTAGTGCAAGAACAAGTCTAAACATGTTCAACCCGACAATTTCATGTTTAGACCCGGTTTGGAACCGAAAGTCGCAAAGCTTTGACTTTTGCTTTGACTTCAGTTCTGACCCGTTTCGGTATGATTTAGAAATACCTTAGAGCTCTATTTCGACCAGGTTACATGCTAGTATAACCCTCTGTGATTATACACCATGGTTCATTAGTTAACCAATTAATACGCATGATTCCGTTAATTGCTCATATGTTGACCATTATGCCCTTTTCACCTTAAAACGTGATTTTTGAAAATGTAAAATAGTAGAAACCTTAGTTACTGATATATAAACTTGCACCCAAAGTTTGACATCAGTTTGAGGTGTAGTTTGAGAGTTATGCTCCTTAGCGTAAATTGAAGGCTTTATGTTAATTAAACGGCGTAATTAGCGTATAGCCTAATTAAACTCACTTTTTGATATCAAACTTATTACCCACTGATGTAATATATTATTTTGGGATTTTTGAAGATTTTTAATTAATTTTAGGCTGAGCATAACTTATAGTCGTAGGCTTAATCCGGTAATTGTCGGTTTTGCCCTTACGGGCTATAAAATGAGTTTTACACATCTAATTGACTCCAAACCCTTTGCTACTGATTACATATGATAAATAAATTATTTTAAGCCTTCTGGAATAATAAAAATATCAGCTTATTGTATAAAACCCCCGGAAATGGCTTCTAATCGCCTTTTTAAGCGTTTTTAACGCATAGTATGTACTAGAACTATTTTAAACATACAAGGGTTGATACCTACTGATATTTTAGGTAAATTGTAATATTTTAATCCGTAAGCAAAGGTTGTTAAACTCAGACTTCAGTTTTGAGCTTTTCGGCCTATGTGAAATTACCAAAATGCCCCTACGGTGTATAGTTTGATTATAATTGATAAATTACACATATATGAAATACCCTACTGTTATAACTTATCAAATTAAGTGTTTTTTCTAATTACATCAGACCTGTAACTCAGGTTAATACTTAAACTCTTTTATAACCTTGTAAATGACCAAACTACCCTTACGGGGCATAGTTTGTGTTTAAATTCGTTTTGGGCATAATGGAAGGTATCCTACTGATATCACAACATATTTGAGGCATATTAACTTAGGAAACCTGGTTAGGACCCTTATGATTACCGTTACGCCTCTTGCGCGTACGGTTCGGCTTATGTGACTAGATTACATAAATTAGCCGAAACGGGTCAAACCTTATCGGTTTTGCCCCAAAATTCAGAATGTGCCTAGATTACCCATATAAGGCAAGTCTTCAATCTTGTTGGGTCTAAATCACATTCTAAAACGGTCTTCGCCCTATCGTGCGTTTGAACCGTATCTTTCTTCAAAACTAACCGGTCTAAGCTTTGGCTTAATTAAAGACCCGTTAGCATTCTAATTGGTTATTTATACCATCATTCCAGACTAGAGCCTTCCGGTAAATTGTACCTACGCTTACTTAAGTGAATACGTCTGAGTTATTATAATTCTTGCTATTTAAGACAGGAGCTAGCTCAGGTAAATACTCTTAACTTATTTTCCCTATTACGGGCTTGGGATACGGTAATATAAATACCGCATGGTCAGGTATGGGATTCGAAGACCAATGAGTCGGGAAATCCAAATAACCTGTTTTAATTCGTATTGCTTGACTGAAACATTGGGGGTTAATGCGACCGTGTCCTGGATATCCTTGACTCATTAAATGCAATGGCCACGACCTAAGCACGAGGTGTAGGCATACACCTGACAGATGCCATATGTTTATTAATTAATTATACCCAATAAGGAATTCCCAATAAGGGAATAGTGGTGTGTCGGTTAAGCATGAACCGGCATAGAACCGGGCCCCGTATGTAGAGCAAGTTATGTAAAACTGATAACATGAGATATGGTTTGTCCCAAGTATAAAAGATTAATTTTGCCTTGTGCATTTTAATCAAAGTGTCAAAATATTTTGTGCCTGGTGCATCTAAATCAATTTTCTTAAACTCTTTTCAAATGAGTCGGTTGAGTGTATTTACCAGTGAAAACTGACGTATTTTCAAAAGTCTAAGTGACAGGTACAAGTACGTAATAGGCTGGAAGCTGCTCCGGACGTTAATAAGGAATCTTGCAAGTTCTAGGAGTCTAAAGTCTGTTGAACAATGTTTATGTTTTAAGACCCGCCTTTGGATCCTTTACTTTCCGTTGTAATACTTGATATTACTTTATATTTGGATTGTAATATATTTATCTTTTGCTTCCGCTGTGCATTTATATATTGTGTTGTTTGACTATTATGTTACCAACCACGTCACGATACTCCCCACCGGGCCCACCGGTAATACGCGGAAAGTCGGGGTGTGACAGGTTGGTATCAGAGCCAACACTGAGTGAATTAAACACTAGCCTTTTTGTGTTTAATCTCAGTTACACAGTTGCACATTCTTGAGTCTAGACGAGAACATAGGACAAATTCTAATTCGTTTTACTTTGTCCTTATTTGGTTCCTTTGTTATTTTCCGATTAGTCCTTGCATGGGCAAGTCATTTTCTGTTAGAAGTCCCGTTTAGGGCATCCATATACTTGTTTAAATTTTAATGGAACGATTATATTTAATATAACATTCCTATATTATAAGATCTACCATTATAATAAAGTAGCAATATCTAAAAAGGACAAGACCTAGCTCATGTGTCATTTTAAGACAGGGCCAAGAGGTAGTTCCACAATTAGATTCAGATCCTTGTTAACACCTCAAATTAGGATTGTTCTGCATTAAATATTAAAAAGAATCTTAAAGGTAAAACCTAGCCTAAATGTCAATGCAGACATGGCCAAGATGGTAAAACCTAGCCTAAATGTCAATACAGACATGGCCAAGATGGTAAAACCTAGCCTAAATGTCATTTGCGGACATGGCCAAGACGGTAAAACTTATCTAAAAGATTCCAAACCCTGTTAACGTCTGTAAGTATGTTAACATTTTTGGTAATCTGTGAATCGTTAAAGTCACACAGGCCATCTTTAAAAAGGGGGTTAATCTAAATTCCCTTATTTGAAATAATCATCCTTTAGTGATGTTTCGCCTACGGGCTATAACGTATTGTCCAATTGAGACATCGACATTGTGATCTTTATGATTCCTTGTCTAAGGTGGTGAGCTATGCTCAAGCCTAATAGTCTATATGATCAATGTGATCATGACTAATATCATATAACATCCTAGTGATGTTTTGCCTACGGGCTATAATGTATTGTCCATTGAGACATTGACATTGTGATTCTTATGATTCCTTGTCTAAGGTGGTGAGCTATGCTCAAGCCTAATAGTCTATATGATCAATGTGATCATGTCTAATATCATATGACATCCTAGTGATGAAGTGCCTACGGGCCAAACTTGTTGTCAGATAAGACAACGACCGTGGTGGTCTCTGACCCCCGTTTAAAGATGTTGGACAACGTCCAAGCATAATAGTTGTATGATCAATGCGATCCTGACTAATATCATCAAATGAAGATGATCATATTATAAACAACCATAAGTGATGAAATGTCTACGGGCCATACTTACTGTCCTAAGGGACAGTAGACAGTTGATGTCTTTGACCCTCTGTCAAGAAAAGGTAATGAACTTTGATTCAAACCTTAATGCCTCGATTCTCTGAAATCATGGCTTATATCATCCTATAAGATGATCATATTATAAACATCCCTTAGAAGGGAAGTGCCTACGGGCTATAGTTAATGTCCCCTGAGACTAAAGACAGTGGTAGCCTACAACTCCATGTCAAGAAAAGGTAATGAACTATGATTCAAACCTCAATGCTTTGATTCTCTGAAATCATAGCTTATAATTTATAAATGTCCATGTGACTAGGCCTTTCGTGCCACTAGTAAAACTGTTATTGTTTTTAAAATTAGGATAAGTTATAATATAAATCCTAAATAAATGTGAATGATAAATTAACCAAATATGGTCTATGTTTACCATGGTTAATGAATTGCCATAAAAGACAATTCCATAATAAACTCCCAAATAAACTATTGTCATTGTTTTATGCAACAGTTCAAATTAAAATGGCTAACTCGGATGAAATAAATAGTCACCCAAGGGAGAATAATGATAACGCCCGGATTAATTTAACGGGTGCTGAACTGAAGGCGTTAGTAGACGACGCTGTTACAAGGGCCTTAGAACGACAGTATGAAGAGTATAGTGGGACTCGAAGTAGGACCCTATCAACACCACATACAAAGCCACCCCCCAAGAAGGATGAACCCAAGAAGGAAGATGACGAGCGTCACTCTTCTAATCATCACAGTGATCCGTCTCAACAGATCATACTGAATCAAGGACCCCGTGATAAGGGTTGCTCCTACAAGTACTTTGTTTCATGTAAACCCCGGGATTTCACTAGGGAAGAAGGAGCTGTAGATTGTATGACATGGTTAGATGAGATGGATACAGTTGTGGATATCAGCGGATGCGCTGAGAGGGATGTGGTCAAGTTTGTGTCGCAATCATTTAAGGGTCAGGCCTTAGCCTGGTGGAGATCGTTGATTCAAGCCACCGGGAAGATCCCTTTGTACAACATGACTTGGGATCAGTTCGTTGCTCTTATCAAAGAAAATTACTGTCCTCAACATGAAGTTGAGAAGATTGAGACTGAATTCTTGACATTAGTCATGGAGAACTTAGATTGTCAAGCATACCTTACAAGCTTCAATACCAAGTCTCGATTGGTTCCTTATTTGATCACACCGGAACCAAAGCGATTAGCTCGCTTTATTGGGGGTCTAGCCCCAGAAATAAAGGCAAGTGTGAAAGCATCGAGACCTACTACATTCAGGTCAGCGGCAGATCTGTCGCTATCTCTCACACTCGATGTGATTAGAAACAAGGCTGCCAAGGCCTCTGAAGATGGGAAGCGTAAAAGGGAGGAGGATAACTCCCAGAATCCTAAGAAGAGCAAATCCGATTTCAACAATAACCAACAAGATTCCAACAAGAAGCCTACATGCAAAACCTGCAAAAGAAGACACTGGGGACAGTGTCAATCAAACCAAAAGATAAAGCAATGTGGTATCTGTAAGAAAACTGGCCACCAGTCCCACGAATGTAGGGACATAAAGAATGCAAACTGTTTCAGCTGTGGCGAAAAGGGCCACATCAGTACTAATTGCCCTGAGGCTGCCAAGGAAGGAGCAGCTAAGTCTGGGATGGATAAGAAAGAAAACGCCTAAACTAACGGTTGAATGCCAGAGACAGTGCATCTCAATAATAGCATTAGGTACGTCTTTACCTTTTAGCATCGATTGTATCTGCTCAGTATTTTACGTTAATGCAAGGGATAATAAACCTTTAGTAAACCATAAGCTTAGCAAGCTTTTGATTGCATTCATAAGAACTTCAGATATTAAAAATAAGGTATAATTTACCAATGGAACCTTTAATGACCCTCTCTCCCATCCTCGGAGATAATCCTTTCATAAGAATCTGGAGTACCCTTCCCCAAAAAGAGTACGACAATATATATTACTTTATTTTATTATTTTCTCATTATTTTATATCGCCTGCGAATGCCAAACTATGTTTGATAAGAGTACCATATGAGGATTGGCGTATCCTAGTGTGTCCCATAGATTGCTTCCATGCCTGATCAGTATGGAAGTGTAATGCATGGAACCCCTGAGATATCCCAATTGTCATATTGTACTAAAGTCGACTAGTAGTATTCAAAGAAGATATCCAATATAAAATGTCCTTATAAGTATCTCTACTTAGGGCATCCTTGCATTTGTAAAGAGAATGTGTCATATATCTGACACCGACATCGATAGATGAACCAAAGCCTGAGAATACAGACATCTCTAACATCTCTGTGAGTGTCATGATTATCTTCTTTATAAGAATTACCATGTTTACCTTCTGAGAGGCAAGTGGATGTTAGGACGAACATCCCGCTTAGGGCTACAATTATTGTAAAAGCCTTATATCTGTTAGTATCAACGGAATAGGAAGAACTAAGAGCCAAATCGATAAGCTTTTAGAGAAGATTTCATAAAGCCAAAATTCGAAGTCCTAAGAACTCCGATTTATATAAATAAGAAAGACGGATCATCTTGCTTATGCATTGATTACCGCAACCCTATTTAAGCAACAATTAAGAATCGCTATTACCTGCCCAAGACCGTCGATTGGTTCGACTAGCTGTAAGGTATAGATATTCTTTGAGATTAGTTAAGCAGTGGTTGGAATAACCATCTCACCATAAAATAGGTTTTTCTATAGCAATTATTATATAAGTATCAAGGCTACTCCTTTTGAGACCTTGTATAAATGGAATGTTAAACATCTATTATTAGATAGAGAATTGGTAAGTCCAATTATCAGAATCTGAAAGTTGCCTAGGAAACAACAAATACGATCATACAAATCCATAATCGATTGTAAGATGCCAGTATACTGCAGGAAATCAAGGATTTTGAAAACAGCAATCCTCCTAAGTTCTGGTTAAAAGATAAGGTTCAACAAAAGATAACACCCTAAAGGGTGTGCCGAGTTGTAATTTCAGGTTAGTTAAGCTCGGAATATACAAAGTTATTCGAAGGATTCGAATGTATCAAGACTAAATAGCTTACGAGCTAAGACCTAATTAAGGGACTTGGTGGGACGCGCAATATGACCCACGCTAATGATTTAGCGACGTGTCACCAATAAGTCGAAAAGCACTATCACATAATGATATGCAGAACTAGGATAGTATGAGCAACCTGTATCGATTAAGGATCGACAGGATTAGAAACTCCAAAAAGATACATGTACCTATTATAAAGGTCAATTGGAGTGCCTTAGAGGCTCAAAGGTACTGAGGAAGATTAAGCCCAATATAAGGTAGAAAATACTTACTTTACTTTAACAAATATCGAGGACGAGATTTCTTTTAAGGGGGTGGGGATGTAACACCTCGAAAATTCACGTCCTATAATGTGTTGACACGTGTCATAGGTTTGACCGTGTGAAAGAATGTTCTGAAAGGACTAAAGTTGACAAACATGGAAAGTATGTGAATATACGAGTCCTAAATGTCAACAGTGAATAAATATATTTTATAATAACCCTACATGATGTTTATATCATCAGACGAATAAATCATGGATCATACGAAGCTAAATATGAAAGAAAGTGAGAGATTACAAACTACAGGGGTTAAATGTGTCAACTTGTTTAAGTTATACCTCTGAGTGACCTTTTGTTAGGACCGGTTTCGACTCCGTTTCGATTGCGTACCGATCGTGTGACGTGCGGAATCCGTACACGATCGTGATCGAACACACGAGAAAGTAATATAACCGTGATTCTATTAACAGATCTGAAATAGTACAGCACCTGAATCACGTACACGAAACTTTCTCTCTCTACTTTCTCTCTCTAAGCACCAAGCTCTCCAAAGCTCCAAATGACAAAAGTAGCAAAAGTTCTAAACTCTAACCCTAACACATCTATTTATAGGCCAAGGCTTATAACAACTTTCCTCTTATTTACAATATTGTCACCTTGCCTTTTACTCTAGATATTACAATATAAAGCTACATTTAAACTGTTTCAGCTACGGTCTTGAGATGACGGAGGCGATAGACATACTGCACTAACACCTTTTAACAAACCCAAAGCTTTGTAACGATTAATTATGCTCACTAGAATGCGTGATAAAAATTTCATAAAGTTTCGTTATCGTATGAGAAAGTTATGATCAAATTCGTAAGTGAGGGATTAAAGCGTTAACGTTGAAAACTATGACTTTTCGGTTAACCAGAAGTGACCAAGGACTTGGCAAAGTGGGTACAAGTCATGTACCCCTTATAGGTCAAGATAAGGGGCTCAAATTGCAAGTAATACGCTTGGTTGCCCTTTCGAAGAGCCAAGAGCCAAGGATGCAAACTGAAAAAGTTTTAAAACCTGAAGTTAGGCTCCAGGCGGGCCGCGTAAGGTCTTGGCAATCCTTACGCGGGCCGCGTCAGGCCCCCAGATGCAGAAAATCGTGAAAAGTGGCTCTTCAGCCTTGGAACCGACTTAAGAAGATATTTTCTCATCCATGGGCAACCCCTAAACATTCCTAGGCACTTAGGGACATCTGTTGATGATCCATGGCCATTGATAGAGTTGGTTGTCACCATTTTATGGTCCAAAATTCACTATATAAAGGGCCAAGGTTGCAACCAATTCTTCACACCTTCCTTCAGCCATTCTGATCATTTCTGGAGCTCCAAAGCAGGCTCAAGTGATCACTAATCAAGCATAGGACCTTGGTAAGTATGCTTGACCTTTCTTAATTAAGTTTTTGCTTAGTTTTAGCTTAAAAGTCAAACCGTCATAATTAACGGTTGACTTAGCGATTAATCACTAATGGTCCAGTGATTAGTCGAATTAAAAGTAGTTATAAGTTGGTAATAATGTGGGTAATAAACCCTTAAAAGGGTTCCCCCTGATTCCCACTCTAACTAGGTCAAATGTCGGGTCAAACTTGTTAATAAAAAGTCAACAGGATGCTTAATTTCTAATTTATGCATGATTAGCAATGTAGGACACATACAACCTGTTTGATCATTAATATAACTTGGTAATTAGTGTAAGAACATGTCTAAACATGTTCAACCCGAAAATTTCCTGTTTAGACCCGGTTTGGAACCGAAAGTCGCAAAGCTTTGACTTTTGCTTTGACTTCAGTTCTGACCCATTTTGGTATGATTTAGAAATACCTTAGAGCTCTATTTGGACCAGGTTACATGCTAGTATAACCCTCTGTGATTATACACCATGGTTCATTAGTTAACCAATTAATACGCATGATTCCGTTAATTGCTCATATGTTGACCATTATGCCTTTTTCACCTTAAAACGTGATTTTTGAAAATGTAAAAGAGTAGAAACCTTAGTTACTGATATATAAACTTGCAGCCAAAGTTTGACATCAGTTTGAGGTGTAGTTTGAGAGTTATGCTCCTTAGCGTAAATTGAAGGCTTTTTGTTAATTAAACGGCGTAATTAGCGTATAGCCTAATTAAACTCACTTTTTGATATCAAAATTATTACCCACTGATGTAATATATTATTTTGGGATTTTTGAAGATTTTTAATTAATTTTTGGCTGAGCATAACTTATAGTCGTAGGCTTAATCCGGTAATTGTCGGTTTTGCCCTTACGGGCTATAAAATGAGTTTTACACATCTAATTGACTCCAAACCTTTTGCTACTGATTACATATGACAAATAAATTATTTTAATCCTTCTGGAATAATAAAAATATCAGATTATTGTATAAAACCCGGAAATGGCTTCTAATCGCCTTTTTAAGCGTTTTTAACGCATAGTATGTACTAGAACTATTTTAAACATACAAGGGTTGATACCTAGTGATACTTTAGGTAAATTTTAATATTTTAATCAGTAAGCAAAGGTTGTTAAACTCAGACTTCAGTTTTGAGCTTTTCGGCTTATGTGAAATTACCAAAATGCCCCTACGGTGCATAGTTTGGTTATAATTGATAAATTTCACATATATGAAATACCCGAATGTTATAACTTATCAAATTAAGTGTTTTTGCTGATTACATCAGACCTGTAACTCAGGTTAATACTTAAACTCTTTTATAACCTTGTAAATGACCAAACTACCCTTACGGGGCATAGTTTGTGTTTAAATTCGTTTTGGGCATAATGGAAGGTATCCTACTGATATCACAACATATTTGAGGCATATTAACTTAGGAAACCTGGTTAGGACCCTTATGATTACCGTTACGCCTCTTGCGCGTACGGTTCGGCTTATGTGACTAGATTACATAAATTAGCCGAAACGGGTCAAACCTTATCGGTTTTGCCCCAAAATTCAGAATGTGCCTAGATTACCCATATAAGGCAAGTCTTCAATCTTTTCGGGTCTAAATCACATTCTAAAACGGTCTTCGCCCTATCGTGCGTTTGAACCGTATCTTTCTTCAAAACTAACCGGTCTAAGCTTAGGCTTAATTAAAGACCCGTTAGCATTCTAATTGGTTATTTATACCATCATTCCAGACTAGAGCCTTCCGGTAAATTGTACCTACGCTTACTTAAGTGAATACGGCAGAGTTATTATAATTCTTGCTATTTAAGACAGGAGCTAGCTCAGGTAAATACTCTTAACTTATTTTCCCTATTACGGGCTTGGGATACGGTAATATAAATACCGCATGGTCAGGTATGGGATTCGAAGACCAATGAGTCGGGAAATCCAAATAACCTGTTTTAATTCGTATTGCTTGACTGAAACATTGGGGGTTAATGCGACCGTGTCCTAGATATCCTTGACTCATTAAATGCAATGGCCACGACCTAAGCACGGGGTGTAGGCATACACCTGACAGATGCCATATGTTTATTAATTAATTATACCCAATAAGGGATTCCCAATAAGGGAATAGTGGTGTGTCGGTTAATCATGAACCGGCATAGAACCGGGCCCCGTATGTAGAGCAAGTTATGTAAAACTGATAACATGAGATATGGTTTGTCCCAAGTATAAAAGATTAATTTTGCCTTGTGCATTTAAATCAAAGTGTCAAAATATTTTGTGCCTGGTGCATCTAAATCAATTTTCTTAAACTCTTTTCAAATGAGTCGGTTGAGTGTATTTACCAGTGAAAACTGACGTATTTTCAAAAGTCTAAGTGACAGGTACAAGTACGTAATAGGCTGGAAGTTGCTCAGGACGTTAATAAGGAATCTTGCAAGTTCTAGGCGTCTAAAGTCTGTTGAACAATGTTTATGTTTTAAGACCCGCCTGTGGATCCTTTACTTTCCGTTGTAATACTTGATATTACTTTATATTTGGATTGTAATATATTTATCTTTTGCTTCCGCTGTGCATTTATATATTGTGTTGTTTGACTATTATGTTACCAACCACGTCACGATACTCCCCACCGGGCCCACCGGTAATACGTGGAAAGTCGGGGTGTGACACTATTTCAAGAATCGTCTCAATCACACCTGCCACTTTGGATTGGTTCAAACCTTAAATTATGACACCTGCGATTTCAATAAACTTTATCAAACTTTCGATTTCAAGGATGCTTCTAACCTGCAATTTTGGTACCCGAACGATATTAGAACCGGTTCAAACTTCAAACCTTCGATTATGAGACCGGACGAAGTTGAAACGACCACCGGCAACGGCTGGCTCCCGCACAACACCGCGGAAACAATATATGAAGATGACAACGGATCCTCTGTTTCATGGCTACGATGACTATGAATCCTCTGTTGAATTTGATGATTGATTTCTTCCTTTGGTTCAATTTGTTTGGAGAAGAGTGGGAACATGGAGGTGGTGGGGGTCTGAGAAAAGGGATGTAGGCCAGATCTTTACACGCTTAACCCACCGCCAAATGAGAAACAAAAAGTATGTACAAACATTATTTAAAACTGTACAACATAAAACAGCACAAAACTCATCTAAAGCACAAAATACAAGCTGGTAGTGCCTATAGGTATTACAAATTGATAATATATAATAACAAAGTCATCCCTTATTGTTAAGTTGGTGATAGACAAAGAACTTAACGAAAAAGTCTTCAAACAAAGGTCTTGGGAAAAGTTTAGTAATTAAAAATGTCACCCACTAGAAGCTTGGTAGAAACAAACGTATACAAAAACATACTTTTTAAGGAGTTTTCCCTTTATGTCCATATCCCACCTTTTTCTTTATATATATATGTTGATGTACCCTCCAGTTGTTGTGTACTTTGAAGATTGAGTGTTTCTTTTAGATCTTTCTTTTGGTTTGCGTCCACAATTATTTTACCAACTGGGGCACACTCAAAGAACAAAAGATCATCTTTATCGAATTCCAGAAACTTTAACTGTCGTCTTCTTCTTCTTCTTCTTCTTCTTCTTCAGGTATCCATCTCTCTTTCCCAGTCGATGTCTTTATTTTAATGGCGTACTTTCTCTCTTTCTTAAAAAAAATGCAACGTTTTAAACCCGTTGTGATTTTTTGTCCTTTCAGTGTTTAAACACTTTGTATATGGTTTGGTAACAAGGTTTGTTATTTAATTTTTTTTTTCTAAAGTGATCTGGATACAGTTTAGAGTCGTTGATCTTGTTCTGGATGGAATTATACTGGGTATGTTGTAAAATTGTCAAGAGTTCTATCTTATTCTTGTGTCATAACTCATACGTGAACACATTATAAGGTGGAAACCTAAAACAGTTGCAACATTGAGTGATGAACTTTGAAACAAAATCTTGAACACAAAAGTATTGATGAACATGCTTGTTAAATCAACGATGTTTTTTCTAATAACTGATATAACTAACCTGTTTTAACCGAACAATACAGATATTATAACTAATTTAAAACTGAAATGTGAATTATAATTGGTTAGTTTAAAATCATAAACGCCCATCCCCACCAGTTGATGTCGATTTGCTGTATATAAACCACTTTCTATGTGGAATTAGAAAAGAAAAAAAATCATTAGGTAATTCATTTTAATGGTCTAAATTGTGAGTATGTAAACGCAAAAAGAAATAATGGTGAAGGGGGTGGTTAAACATTTGGAATAGGTAAACTCTCAAATCACCCAATCAAACAGTGTCACGTCACTTTACCTATTTTGTTTATCTAATGCTCCAAAACGTTGGCGGTGGCTTACTTATCTTGGATTAGGTAAACTATTATTTAAAAAAAAAAGAGTAAACTGCCATTTTGGTCCCTGAGGTTTGGTCACTTTTGTCATTTTAGTCCAAAATTCAAACCTTTTAAATCTGGGTCCCCGTGGTTTCACTTTTATTGTCATTTTGGTCCAAAAATGAAATCAACTAATATTTGGCTAATAAAATCCTGTTATTTTGTCCTTTTCCTCAGAGGCAAAACGGTCAATATAATTTTATTATAACACATTATTAATTAAATTAATGAAATCAGATGATATTTGGCCATTTTACCCCCGAGTAAAAGGACAAAATAACATGATTTTATTAGCCAAATATTAGCTGATTTCATTTTTGGACCCAAAATGGCAATAAAAGTGAAACCAAAGGGACTCAGATTTAAAATATTTGAGTTTTGGACAAAAGTGGCAAAGGTGACCAAACCTCAGGGGCCAAAATGGCAGTTTACTCAAAAAAAAAAAAAAAAAAACATATAAATGAAACCATCCAATCATCGGTCCCCCTTCACCTTCCCCGCTTCGGTAAACCTTCACCGATGTCCTCCTATCATCGAGCGGTAAACACCATTGGCGGCGGTGTTACCGCTCGGTAAACACCTTTACCGCTGGTGTTTACCTCCCACTCCGTTCACCCTAATGAAGGGATTCATTATCAAACTCTCTTTGTGAACTATATAATTTAAATATAAATTGTCTCTTGAGTAAATTATTGTGGTTTATAAAAAATAACAAAATCAGCTACTAATAGTTTAGAATCACAATATGAGGTTTCAACTTTTCATTTCGTAACAACTTGAGGTATTTAAACTAATTTTTATTAACTTTTCTATTAAATTAGAGTGAAATTACTAAAATGCCCATTTACAATTACAGGAGCCATTTATATAATTAATTTTATTATACTCTACAATGCTCACACCTCTTTTTAAATTATTGCTTCGAAAATATATATCAAAATCTGCTTTACCCGTTTGGAATTTAAGGATAATCAAGATCCTTCTTCTCCCAAAAACAGCATACCCTCTTCTTATCCTTGATTCACCAACTAAAACTCAAAGCTAAATCCTTGATAAAAATGTCCCCTATAGTTACAAAATGAAAAGTAGAAACCTCAAAATGTTATTTTAAACTATTAGTATATGACTTTGTTACTTTCCATGAACAATATGAACTGACGATGTAACTAACTCTCATCACTTATATTTTTTTTTTAACAAAAGCTTTCCTTTTAAATACCACCTAATCAATTTGCTCTCGTAGAGATTCGAACCCACCCCACACGTAGGGGCAATTATTTTTTAATTTTTATATAATAAATGAATAAACAAAAATACATGTCTAATTTATTCATTCACGTTTAGGTATATTTGTTTATGTTATTTATTTTCGTCCGTTGTTATTATACACGTATGTGTGTGGATGTGTGTGTACATGGGCGGTTCTTAGAAGGCATGTGCTAGGGCCACGGTCCTGGCAAGTTTTTCGGCCGTAGTGTTAATTTTCCGCATTTCGATCGAAATTTTTTATATATACTATGTTCGGCCCGAGCATTTTTTAGTGGCCGTGTCTTTCGGCCCTGTGACGTTCAACGGGCAAGATCCGCCACTGTGTGTGTGTGTATATATATATATATATATATATGGGAGGGTTCATTGGAGAACACTAAAAAAGTGGGGAACCAGGGAACACACTCTTAAAAATTATACTTAACATGTTAAAAATTATTTTTTTCTAAATTTTTTTCTGCGCTTTTTCTTATAAATGCATGTAGAAACATTTTTAATAAAAAAATCAAAAACTAAAAATATAAAAGAAAATGTTTAAAAAAACAGTTATATATATACATATCTTATAAAATTAACTTAACATGTTAAAAATAAACTTTTTTAATTTTTTCTCAGCGCTTTTCCTTTTAAAAATGGGTAGAAACTATTCAAAATAAAAAAAAATTGTAAAATTTTTTTACCCTTTTTTTAAATATTTTTATAGTTTTTGTTTTTTATTTTTCTTTATTAAAAATTCTTCTACATGTATTTATAAGGAGAAGCACTGAATTTAAAAAAAATGATTTTTAACATGTTAAGTTAAATTTTTAAAAATGTTTCCCGATTCCCCACCTTTTTAGTGTTCCCCAATGAACTCACACTATATATATATATATATATATATATATATATATATATATATATATATAGGAGAGGGTTATCTTGAGAACGCTAAATATTGCGAGAACCGTAAGAACGAATGAAAAAACTAATCAAAATCGATTTTTATAATACAAACCACATTGTAATAAAAATACAACATCAAAAAAGAATTTACAACATCAAATAATTCATTTCTCCTCTCAAAATCACTCTTACTAGATTTTTTACACATCTGTAAATATAACAAATTTACACATGTGTAAATGACAAACTTACACATGTATAAATTTCTTTATTTACGAATTCACAAAAATTTAAACGTGTAAATTTAATTTCTAACATTGTATTCGAATAATAATGATAAGTGTTAAAAGAAATTTTGAATTTAAATTTTTTTTGACCAACTTCTCGTGGTTTTTTCATTTGTTCTCACGGTTCTCGGGATATTTAGCGTTATCATTTAAACGCTTTCCTATATATATATAAATATATATATATATATAGGACAAAGATCCGTTAGGAACCACCCTTTATTGCGAGAACCGCGAGAACCAGTGTGAACACAAACAGTAATTCCTAAAAAAATCTAAAAAACACCCAAATTTTTTTTTTATTTTTTTACTATTTTTTTTGGAAAAATCTCTATATTTTGTTAATAAAAAAATTAAAAAAAATTAAAAAAAATAAAATAAAAAATTTCGAGTAACAGTTATCCATGCACATGTATCATTTCTTTGTCAAATTCCGTAATTCATTACAAATAATAGTCAATTGCACTTTCATTTACACTACCATGTGTAATACACTACTTTTTACGTTAACTATATTAGAAATGCACATATGCATCTATATGTATCAACATGAAATAAGGTGTTTTGGTACACTACTTTCTCTTTCATCTATCATTCCATCCATAATACACAAGCATGCACATGTGCATTTTTTGTCATTTCTTTTACAAATTCCATAATTCATTACACACATTAGACAATTGCACTTTCATTTACACTACCATATGTAATAAACTACTTTTTACATTACCAATATTAGAAATGCACATGTGCATTTATATGTATCAACATGAAATAAGGTGTTTTGATACACTACTTTGAATACACTTTCTCTTTCATCTATCATACCATCCATAATACACTACCATGACCTCATACCATCCATAATACAATACCATTACCTCCTACCATCTATAATACAATACCATTAACAATATTTTCACTTTATTACATATATGTATTACACCATTTATACCATCCAATCAACATATTTCATCATAAATTGACAACTATAACCAAACCATCAACCACTAGATATAACTAACCAAAAAACATGTATATGGGCCTACTTCTCCATTCAAAATCACAAACTTTTTGTACCAAAACACGTTATATCATGGTTATACCTAATGATGCACATGTGCATTTTGAATATTGCTAATGTAAAAAGTAGTGTATTACTAATGGTATTGTAAATTAAAGTGCAATTGTCTATTCCTGATAACGTATTACCGAATTTGTCAAAGTAATGATACATATGCACATGTGCATGGATAACTGTTACTCGAAAAAAAAAAGTTTTCTTTTTTTTTATGGTAACGAAATATAGTGATTTTTTTTAAAAAAATATTAAAAAAAATTTTTTTGAGTGCTTTTTTGATTTTTTTTAGATTTTATTTTGTGTTCACATTGGTTCTCGCGGTTCTCGCAATAAGGGTGGTTCTCGCATGAACCTTACCCTATATATATATATATATGTGATGTTTAGCGTTCTCATTTAAACCCTCTCCTATATATATATATACTAGTTTACAACCCTTGTGCTTACACGGGTTGAATATCGAAAAAAATATAAATTATAAGTGTGTGTATAATCATCATCAGTCAAATGACGTATTACATAAAATGTGAAACAAAAGGAATTTACATTTTCAGCTATCCAAATATATTTTCCTAAGTTTTCAACTCTTTTTTGAGTCGCTACAATCTATCTTATCATATAAAGCTGTAAAACAATAACTCTAAAAAAATAAAAAAATGATATTAAGATTGTAAGTGTTTTTAAAAATAGAATGTAAGTTATGCACTTGTGACAAATGAATTTTAATTAAATTCTACTATATATAATAATATAATAAATACTTTGATATACATAGTATTTTATAAATACGTTTAAAAATAATATACAATAAAATCGAACATTTTTTTCTCTTTAGTATAAGTGCCCTATTGATATACCTTATATATTTTTTTTTTAAAATGTATAATCACACTTTTGCCAATAATTATGTTGTTATATATTTTAAAAAATCACTATACTAATTTACCCCTCCATCCTTCTAGATCTTTACTAAATTTTAAGTATTTACTAAATTGTTGTTTAATTAATTTTAGCCATTAAATTGATGTAATTAAGAGTCAAAAGCGTTTCCTACGTTTATTAGGTTAAGACATTTTTTTCCATTTTACATCTAAACTTGAAAACCGAACAACCTGAATCGAGCTAACATGGACCCGACCAACGGGAACCTTAAATAAGTCGGTTATGGGGTCACTTTCTTCAAGTCAAAAAACCGAACAACTCGAACAAAAAAAAAACTTAAAACCCGCAGAAAAAAACAGAAGAACACCCCTAATCGTTGTCCCAAACATACATCTATATTCAATTTATAACAAAAAAAAAAATAATTGGAAAACTATTTCTGGTCTTTTTTCAAACATACAACTATATTTAATACACGATTTGAAAAAAATGAAAAAGTATTTCTAGTCTTTTCTCAAATATTTTCCAATATATAGTGTGTTGATTTACCAATTGTTTGAAGAATTTTATTTCTCGGTATTTTCATATTTCGGTAACTGAAGAATTATTTAATGCAATATTTTTAATTTTCTTTAAATTCCTAATATTTTTATTTTTTTAAATCCTTTATTATAATATAAAAATAAGGATAAAGATAAATGATATCTATATATTAGTTATTAATATTAAATAAAATATATTAAATAAATATAAGTAAATTTTTTATGGTTAAGGGAGAGAATGACATGTGGCATTATTTGGAGTCTTTTATTATAAGTTAGATATATATATATGATTCTATATATATATATATATGATTCTATTCACCTATTTTTGTAGTAATGGATCGGTCTACGGCGGGACTAACCTCATTTTATATGGCATATCTATTTACTTATTTCTGAAGGATATTTAAAAATTGATCTTTAAAATTACAGTGGAAAAAAGAATTCTCCCTTGTATTTAATATCTCTTTGGAGTAAAGGAGATTTAAAAATAAATAACAAAAACTTTCGTTTGGCAACTTTACTAAAATTAAAGAAGAAGATTGAATGTCCTCCTTTGTATCAAAATCAAGTTTATAAAATGGATGAAAATGTAAGAAATCTAATCCAACCCTTTATATTTCGAATTATGAGAATGCCAAGACTTCTTTACAGTGGCGGAGCCACACTTTGAACAACGGTGTCGTCCGACACCATTGAATTTTGTGTAGCAAATACAACGTATAATAGGAAAAATTGGAACGACACCGTCGTTTTTTTAACGAGTGACACCATTATCTTTTTACAAACGACACCATTGTTTTGTTTTCTTCTAAAAGAATTACATATTAAACAAATTTATATTTCAAAAATTAAGCCCTGTTACTTGAATTTAATTAGTATACTTTAAATCATTAAAGGTCCATGCTTAATTATTATTTTTTCTAATCCAGCATTATAGCCCCGTGTCTAATTGGTTTTGTTTCAATTGTTTAACCTAACAGGATGTTTGATGATCATTTGAATAATGAAAAAGAGCTTTTTTTTGCAAGTTGCCATTGAAAACATTATGAATCGTTTTCAAAACTTGAAAATGCGTACAAAGCAACTATTAAATACATTTTTTCAAAGGACTTTGTAATTTTATTATGTGTTTTTAGTCAATAACATTGTACTTTTACTATGACATTTGTTTTTATTATGTAATTTGAACCGATTAGATCCGAACCGATCCAAAAAGTTCGACTCAGGGTTACTATAAACCAGAGTATCCATAAAAAATGACACCATAAGAAAAAATTTCTGGCTCCGCCACTGCTTCTTTATATCTTATGAATCAGATAAAACAATGTAATTCCCAATATGTATATATTTTCTTTTCTACTCTGTTCATTAGATTCTTAGAAATTCCTTTCAATCAAGATGTGGATATATTATCCAAATGGTTAACCCCGACCAAAAATCTTTTATGTCAAAATTCATAAAATCCAATAGATTGGCATGACTTTTATATGTATATACCAAAGTATGTATATAGATATAGTAGAGGGTTCAAATAAGGATAATTTTTTTTGTAAGAAAAAAAAAATAAGAAATTTCAATCAATAAGAATGCTTTATAGTGCTTCATTAATATTTGTACGTAATACTATTTTAAGAGTATATTGATAAACTTGTATATATTAGTAATTTGTAGTCTTCTTCTTTAATAACTAACTACATTAAATTTGTAATTTATTTAAAAAATATATATATAGTTTATAAATTAATATAGAGTGTAGGATGAATTACGAGTTATGTACAATAAATTTCGACGTGTGTAATATAAAATTCGTTAATGTGTAAGATAAAACTTTATGTGTGTAGGATAAATAAAATTAACTAATTAATTAGAGATATAATGTTTTACCATTATACTTTTTTTTTCTTCTTAAATCATGAGAAAACTAATTAAATATGTGAAAACAAAAAAACTAAAAAACTAAAAAAAAGCTTAAAAACACACCAATAAACATTTTTTGCTACAAATTTAGCATTTTTAAGATTAAAAAATTGAAAAAAATAAAAGAAAGATAAATTAGTATTGCACACGTGCAACATATGTTATGTTTCACATGCAATTTAGCCTTAATGTTTAGGTTTTTGGCTTAGTTTAGCTTTTAGGGTTAGGTTTTTGCGGGTGAGGGTAGAGGGTTTAGATTTTTTTTTTTTTTTGTGTGTGTGTGTGGGGGGGGGGGGGAGGGGGTTTAAGCTTAGGGTTTAGTTTTTAGGTTTTTAGTGGTGGGGGCGGATGGTTTAGGTTTTGGGGGTAGGGGTGGTGGTTTAGGTTTTTGGGGGGTAGGGGTGCTAAAAAAATTGTTGTGTTCTTTGGTAGTTTTTTAGTTTTTCCGTATTAAAGTAATTTTCTTATAATCATCTCCCAATATATATAGGGAGAAGATCTACCAAAGTTTGTCGTCAAATAATATAGCATGCTTAATTTTGTGAAACCTTGTTTGATGTGCCCAATCACAAATTTGATTTTGTGAAACCACCTTTTCCCGAGGAATTCTTTCCTCTTACAACTCATTTAGGACTACGGTCCTTTGGCGCCGCTTTTCATTGAGTCACTAACTCTTTGAAGGATTACGATCCTATAGCCATTGGCTGAGTCGTTGCTTCCGCTTTGTTATATGGCTATGGTCCAACATAACCTCACTGCTCATTATCGCCGCACAACCTACAGTTGAGCCACCCATTATTGTCGTGCCACCTACGCCGCTTGTAGTACTACAGGATCATTCAAATTTGTGGTTGAATAAATGGATTGAAGATATTGTAGATTATGGTTTAAGGGATACAAGATTATAGAACTTTGGTATAATTTTTAGACCGAGATTGAAGTCCTTACCTTTTTAGGGTTTACTATTGTTTTTGTTTTTATATTAACTTTTTTTTTTCAGTCTAAACTTCCAGATTCCTTTCACTCTGACTGTTAGGACTATTAGATTATATTATTATTATTATTATTATTATTATTATTATTATTATTATTATTATTATTAGAGTTTATTTGTGTAAGCCCACGGGCCTAATTAGGTGTCTAGGGTTTCATATAACCTCTTTATTTGATAAGATATTCTATATATATTAAAAGGGTGTTTGTTTTTTCTTCTAACATCTTCAAGGAGCTAATTTCTGTAGGCGCGCAGACATTACCCTTGAAGATTGTTTGTTTTTTTAAACAATTTTAAAAATGACTTCTTTCATCTTAAAAAAAAAGCTATGGAAACCTTTCTTCAAACATTTTCACAAAACCCTTTCTTCCTCTCTTCTGCCACCAAACCCCACCGCCCCTTAATCCACCGCCACCAAACCCCACCGCCCCTTCACCACCGCCCAAACACTCTCTGCTGTCGTCGCGGCTTTTCGGGTAGCCGGAGGGACGGCTCGGCCGTCCTTCACCACCGTCGCGTCTCTTTCTCTCTCTGTCTCTGCCATCTCTCTATATCTCCTAATCTCTCTCTCTCTCTCTTCTGATCTCTCTCTCCTGAACTCTCTCTCTCTCTCTCTCTCTGGATCTCTCTAGTCTGCGTGTGTGTGAGAGGGTACAAAGAAAAGGGGAGGTTTGGTGGGTGTGGCCGGCCGGAAAACCGGCGCCTACTGGCCGAAAAAATGGCTCCGGTGGCCGGAGTATAGAGAGAAGGCAGGGAGTGTTTGGTGTGCTATGGTTTAAAATGAAAGGGATGAGGGGAAAGTATTTGCATAAACAAAGTTTGTGCAGACATTATCAATTTATAAAAACAAACAGTCTTATATTTTCAGCTTGCAGAGCTTCAGAACACATCTTCAGTTGCAGACATGAGAACGGATGGAATCAGCTTGCAGACAGTTTATGTCTGCAAAAACAAACAGCACCGAAATATCAACTTTTTTGTTCATTATAGCTTGTACATTGTGCTCTAATGTTTTTTTACCCAATTTTTTTTCTTTTAACCCTTATACTTTGCATCTTTTACAAATTTGTCACAATGTTCTTTTTCATTTTCAACCCAAAACTTTTCTACTTTCAACTTTGTTCCCATATACTTATCATCTTTTATGAATTTTCCAATTAAATTTTTCGGTATAAATTTTGCTAGTTAACACGCTGCAACAGGCGTGTATAGTTGAACACTTTTACATCTACTTTTTGTTCGGTTTAATAATGCCGCCGCAAAGTGCAGGTCCACATCCCTCTTCCAAACACAGGTCGATAAAATGTTTCATTATTACTTTTTTACGGTTTTACACCCCTTCGCAATGCTGAGAGAGTGAGGGCTTAATAGGAGTCTTCAATATTAGTTAATTTGATATTTTACCATCTTAGGTTTATTAGAGTGAGCCCATAAGCCAACTTTGGTGTCAAGGGTTTCTTATAATCTATGTATACTTTAATCTAATCCAATACCCTTTTAAGGATCAAAAATTCTCTCATGAGCTATATGCAACTAAATCCTAATAATACAATATTAATTTCTGTAATTAACAATTTTTGTTCATCAAAGTTTATTTGTCTTTGTTAATTTTCATGTAGTATATTAACGAATGAATATAAGTATATTCCTTAGCGAACAAACATGAAAAAAAATATATATTAATCTATATGCATCTATGTGTTTGTGTTCGTTTATTTGTCCTATTAAAGTTAAACAAACGAACATAAACATATATATAACTCCTCATGTTCGCTTGGTTCATTTATGGACCTATGCTAATTTACACAAATCAATTGAAAATCTTCTCCTTGTGAATTTATATATGTTAATACTGACCATTGATTCAGATATTCACTTGAGCAAAACACTAACATATATAGTATATTAGTTATTGCAACAACTTTGTCATTATCATGAACGACCGATCACAATAGCATATTTCAATGATGTGCAGCTAACTACAGAAGCTTTTGCAAAGAAGGCAAGGATGAGGAGAATGATGTTGGATCCGGTCCCTCTTAAATGGAAAAAAATATGGGATACATGCGATCTCCGAAGCTTCATGGTCTTAAGTCTCTCATTACAAACGTTTTTAATAATGGTTGCTCCTTTGAGAAAACGAACAAAAAGCAATTTGATAATCATGTTATTGTGGTCTGCGTACTTGTTAGCAGATTGGGCGGCCAACTTTGCTGTTGGACTTATCATGCAAGGCCAAGGAGATTCTAGTGACAACCCAGGCAAAAAGGGTAGGAATACTTCTGAAGATGCAGGCCTTCTTGCCTTCTGGGCATCATTTCTTTTGGTGCACCTTGGTGGCCCGGACACCATTACGGCTTTTTCTTTGGAAGATAATGAGTTGTGGCCCCGCCATCTTCTTGGTCTTGTCTTCCAATTTTTATCTGCTGTTTATGTGTTTATTCTGTCACTTCCGCATAACGGGCTATGGATTCCCACTTTGTTGGTGTTCTTTAATGGAATGCTGAAATACATTGAGAAAACACGCTCGCTTTATCTTGCGAGTGCCGATATATTCAAATCTTCAATGCTTACAAAAGCTAATCCTGACATCAATGCTTCAAAACTTATAGATATACACAATACCATGAAGAAAGCCAAAATGCCTGCTCAAATTGAGATGATTCCCGACCAAGAAATAGTGACCATATCAAGGGTCATATCAGCTAACAAGACTAAAAAGGGGATTTTAACAGAATTGGAGGTGGTGCAGTATGGTTATCAGTTCTACGAAAAATTTATCGGTCTTATTGTTGATATGATTTATGGTGAAAAGGAACGGAATCTGAGCCGCGATTTCTTTTTGAATCGCAATGCGAATGACGCATTCAAAGTGATTGAGGTCGAGTTAAACCTAATCCATGAAGTTCTCTTCACCAAGCTTCCTATGGTGCATGGTAAGAACGGAGCCATTAGACGGCTTTTATGTCTTGTGACTGTTTGTTTAGCAATCACATTTTTCTTACTGAAAAGCAAAACAAACTTCAGAGAAGCTGATGTTAGGATTACTTATTGTTTGCTCTTTGGGGCATTGGTTTTGGATTTAATTTCTCTATTCATGATCTTTTCTTCTGATTGGACCATCATTGCTATTCGGGGATCGCCTGATGATGAGCCGCCTCACAACTCTCTCAAGACCAAAATCATCACATTATTTCTCAAACTTATGACAGAGGGCATACTTAAGGTCATTAGATATAATATATATTGTTAAGATTTATTAGATACAATGTATTAGTTATAGGGATTAGAGCATTTACATCCGAGTTGGTAAATCATGTTTTTTTCCTTATATATTCAGGTAACTTTTAAAAACCTTACAAATTACCCATTTCACCCAATTGTTTATATCTTATTTAAAAAAAAAACTGTTTAAAATCATAAGGTAAATGGATTAGAACTCAGACATGAATGCTCTAATTGCAGTTATATCTAACTAACATATGTCTAATACAGGATCCCAAAAGCAATACAAAATCAAAACAGTATGCTAATAGGAATGGAAGGTGGTCGGAAATCATTTCAACTTTCAACCTTATCAACTATTCCTTGCACCGACGTCATCAATCATTGGAAAATGTTTTGAACAAGTTGGGGCTTACTCAGTTTCTTGATGGCATATTTTATGTAGAATCCAAAGGATTCCCCGTGGAACTTAGAGACTTCATCTTTGAAGAGCTAAGGAGGAAATCGGAATACGCAGATGAGTTGGAAGAAGCTAAGGAGATCAGTTCGGCACGAGGCAATTGGGTGCTTCGAGTAGAAGCAGGTTGGGATAGCTTACTTAAATATGTTTTCGAGGTAGATTATGATCAAAGTCTCATTGTATGGCACATCGCTACCGAATTATGCTACTACAACGAAGACGATAACGGTATGCGCAACAGATCCAGCAATAGGGACATCGCGAAACTCTTATCTGATTACATGATGTTCCTACTATACTTGCAACCAAACATCATGTCAACAGTAGAAGGTGTTGCACATATACGGTTTCTAGATACTTTTGCAGAAGTTAGCGCCCAGATCCAAAGGTTTTCCGAAACAACTGGTTCGAATCCTAAAAGTGTTTGTGAGGAGATCCTTAAGGCGTCAAGAATTAATGTGAACTCTTTGTTATTCGAAAGTTGCAGTTTGGCTAATCAATTGATAGAGATCTCAAATAAAGATCCGAAATTGGAGAATGATCCGAAATTGGATAAATGGGAGATTCTAAGCAAGGTATGGGTGGAGATGTTGTGTTATGCTGCGATTAACTCACGAGTCAACACACAAGTAGCACAAGTGAGTAAAGGTGGTGAACTTATTACCATAGTTTGGTTGTTGATGACTCACTTCGGTTTCGGAGATCAATTCCAACCAAATAAACATAATAAAAGAGTAAAGCTACATGTTGGCAAGTAATTTCGACTTTTTTCCAACTGCTTGAAGGATCTTGAACAGCATAAATAAGTTTACCGATTCTAGACTGCAAAACGAATCATTATAAACATATTGAAGTGAATATGGTAATTTGCATTTCAAAATATTATTAGCTTGATAAATAATTTTTGTAATATTATGTAAATAAGAAATGAAATAAGTGTTTTGAACTCAATATTACATTATAATTGGTTAATGTGTGTTGGTTATATTTCTTTTATTGTTATCGTTATTGTTTTTTTTTTTTTGAACGGCGAAACACTTTATATATATATATAAAAAGAGCCCAGCAAGAAGCTGGAGAGAAACTACAGCGACAAAAAGCAAGAAAAATCTGCCACCTCTCCCGTTTCGGTGCTGGGCATCTGGCCCTATGGCTGAACCAAACGAGTTTTGGGTTTTCGCACTGTCTCTTCTTCGATTCCCCTAAATGTTTACACATTTGATGTCAAGGGGTTGCCACAAGAATCTACATCTAGCCATCTCCACCCCTCAGGTTAAACATTGAGTGTTCTGAACCCTCTGTAAGCCGCCGCTAGAACTTCCCGATCTAGGGTGATTGGTGCGAACCATTGTTTGCAAGCACCTCCAACCGCCTCGGCAATCCAACCAAATCAGAATGTTTTGTATTTCTAGTTTGGTACTGTGTTCGGACAGTGGTAGAGCCAAGACATTTTTCCATGGGGTCTGGTGTTGGATTTCTGTCAAGTTGAAGTTAGAATTTCCGGTTCACCTCGTTTTTTATCAATAAAGCTCCATCAAGAATATCTAAAATCACTAAAGTGTTACAACTAATTGCAATCAAGTTTCATGTTTCAGTCATGTATCAAGTTTAACATCTAATTTCTTTATTATTAAAATAATGGAATGTAGATTTGAAGAAAGAAAAGACACTAACCTGAAATGTGCGAGCAAGATAGAGAACTAGAGAAGGAAAATGAGGACTGGGTTAGTTGGTCTCGAAGAAATAGGTATATATGTGTCTGCATAAAAAAGGTAATTGTTTGATTAACCTTCTTATTGTAACTAATATGTATGATTTAGTGTACACTCTCAATAACGATATTAATAAAGGGTGAGGGTATTGATACATCCCCACTTTTTATGTGCACGTCCCCCCAGAGGCCGCGTATAGGGAAATAAGGGGAGTATACAGTGTGAAAGCATTAAATGTGTCAGAAAAAGGGTTTTGATACGCCTCTCATTGCCCTATGAGATTCGTATAAGATTGTGGTAGTTGGAGCATTAAACTGTGAAACTTGTGGCCTTCGAACCCAACCCTAATCCCGAGCCCTTTGATCATGATGTTGCTAAACAATAGCGACACTTTTATTAATTCAGAAAACTTGAAACTGGATACATCAGAAGCAAATAAACAGGGACTATTTATACTAACCTATTTGTCTACTAGATAAACTAGGACTCCTAATTTGAACAAAACTCAAATTACGTATGAACTAAGAAAAACAATTAATTAATTAAATTACTTAATCAAAATTAATTAACTAGCCCTTGAACTTTTGTAGATCTCCTCCTACCACCCCTCGAGACCACTGTACCACCCTTCGTTCAACATTGCTTCTCAATTTCAATACTCCCTCTCAATGTTGACACACTTCATGTTCATTCCTTCACATAATTCTTTGAGCTTCACACTTGGTAAACTCTTCGTAAAAACTTCAGCCACTTGTTCATGCGTATTAACATACTTCAAGTCAATCTTTCCTTCCAACACCTTCTCACGAATAAAATGATAATGCACTTCAATGTGTTTCGACCTCGCGTGAAACATTGGATTCTCAGCTAAGTGAATGGAAGACATATTATCGCTGAACAAAACTACTTTCTCATTAAAAGATTGCTTCAGTTCACCAAGTAACAATTGCATCCAAACAGTATCTTGAGCTGCCATAGCGGCCGCCCGATACTCCGCTTCGGTTGTAAACAACGAACCAGTTGGTTGCCTTTTACTACACACTCCTCGGCCTAACTTAAAGACGTACCCGGTAGTCGACCTCCTTGTGTCTAAGTCTCCCGCGTAATCCGCGTCACAATATCCCACCAAATCAAGCTTTACTTCTCGATCAAATTTAAATCCAAATCCAAGAGTCGTTTTCACATACCTCATAACTCTTCTGACTGCATCAAGATGTGGTTTCCTGGGATTTTGCATGTATCGGCTCAGCACTCCTACTTCAAATGCTATATCCTGCCTTGTTAACGTTAAATATATTAGGCTTCCCACAATTTTCCGGTACATTGTAGGATCTTCTAGCTCCTTCCCTTTGTCAGCACAAAGTTTAGCCGTGACATCCATAGGCGTATTAATCGGCTTGTAGTCTAACATGCCGAAACGAGTTAATAAATCAATACAATACTTTTGTTGGTGTAGGATTAAAGCTCTTTCTTAATACTTAATCTCTAAGCCCAAGAAATGACTTAGTCTTCCAATATCTTTCATATGAAATCTAACACATAGGTTACGCTTAAGTTGCTCGATCCCTTCTTTGTCGTCTCTGGTTATTATTAGATCATCTACATATACTAAGACCACTACCAACTTAGAACCAGACATCCTTATGAACAAACTCGCATCCACCTTTGACATCTCAAAATCATTGTGTTGCAAGAACTCGCTCATCTTACCAAATCACGCCCGTGGAGATTGCTTTAAACCGTAGATTGCTTTTTGTAACTTACAAACATAATCTGGATGGTCGTTGTTTACAAACCCCTCAGGTTGCACCATGTGAATCGTATGATCGAGATCCCAGTAAAGAAATGCATTCTTTACGTCCATTTGATGTAGATCCCAATTTTTTTCCCGCTGCAACTGCTATAACCACTCGAACTGTTGTGAGTTTTGCTACCGGATTGAATGTATCTTCGTAACCGACTCCATACTGTTGAGAAAAGTCTCGAGCAACTAATCTTGCTTTGTATCGATCTATTGAACCGTCTGCCTTTCTTTTTATTTTGAACACCCACTTACACGTTATCGGTTTTACCTCAACAGGCTTCGACATTAGAACCCAAGTTTCATTCTTCATCATTGCACTTATCTCTTCTTGCATGGCAATACACCACTCAACTTTCTTGCATGCAAAACTATAGATTTCGGGTTCTGATCCTCCTTCTTCAGTCATTGCTACATTAACTACATACTTGGCATTTGGTCTTCGCATGCGTGTAGACCTCCTTAGCTCAATGTCGGGACTGTTTACATCCAGACCCTCGCTCCTTCCTGTTGACCCGGTTACCCATGGCTGGCGAGTTCTCGGTTCTGAACAAGGACTTGCTTCCATACTTGACCCTTCCTCATCGACTTCAATAGTTCGATTATCATCATCAAACACTAGATTAATCATGGAGCTTTCTAGTTTTTCTTTAATGAAGTCAGTATCTGGTAGCACTTCTTTTTCTTCAGACCCCCATGATGAGTTCCCATCAAACACTACGTTACGTGACACGTAGCATCGATTTATCGTAGGGTCACAACAACGCCATCCTTTTCGTACTGGGTCATAACCAACAAATATGCACCGGATTGCTTTCTTCTCAATTTTATCACGTAAATGATTTGGTACAAACACGTAGCATACACACCCGAATACCCGAAGATAAGATACATTAGGCTTCATCTTCAACAACTTTTCAAACGGAGATTTATACTCTTGGTCTTGTTGTGGTAACCTATTTATAACATATGCCGACGTTCTCATTGATTGCTTCTGCCCAAAACCTCCCGCGAACATTCTTCGCATGAATTATACTTCTACATGTTTCAGCTAAGTGCCTATTTTTCCTTTCGGATACGCCATTCTGTTGCGGCGTATTTGGGCACGTTAACTGTCTTCGAATTTTGTGTTCTCTTAGGTATTTATCAAAATTGTGTGCTAAATACTCCCCTCCATTATCGGATCGTAGACACTGGATTTTGTTACCCGTTTGTCGCTCGGCTTCTGCTTAGAATAACTTGAATTTTTCAAAAACTTCGGACTTTCTTTCATAAAGTCTATCCAAACATATCTTGAAAAATCATCGATAAAGGTTACCATATACTTTAAACCTTTATTTGAGGGATGTTTTACTGGCCCGAACACATCTGAATGTACCAGCTCTAACGAGACTCGGGTTTTGAATTTTGGTCTTTCATACGGCAACTGATGAGCTTTCCCGTATTAACACCCGGCACAAACCGTTTCTTTGTAGATCTCGAACTTGGGCAGACCTTCAACTAACTCCTTTTTCATCATCAGTTCCAATCTATCAAAGCCGACATGGCTCAATCTTGCATGCCATAGATCAGCGGTTTGGTTCTCTCTTGTTTTGTCCATATAAGCAGACTCAACAGACAAAACATAAACTGTATTAGTTCGCTTTCCTTGGAGTATAGGAGTAGATTTGGTTTCAAATTTATCAAAAATAAACACTTCGTTTGGAGTGAAAAGAACGTGTTTACCTGTTGAAGTAATTTGAGGCACAGAGAACAAATTATTCTTTACACCCGGAACATGGTATACGTCTTGCATCACAAAGTCTTTTTGATTTCCTTCCGTAGGGAACTGAACTTCTCCTTTGTTTGCAATTGAATGTTTTGAATTATCTGCCATGACTACAACATGATTCCAGGTGTACTTCCTACATTTGCTCAACTTTTCTTTTTCACCGGTTAGATGATTCGAACATCCTGAATCGACTATCCAATCATCAAGTTTATTTGTTTTTAGTTACGTTGTTACCGTGAGTGCTAATACCTCTTCTAGTTGTGCAACTTGAGCCTCTACATCCCATGGTTCTTCAGTAGTTGTTGCGTTCCCTTCAGCTTTCGGTTGCGTACAGTCTTTAGCCATATGCCCACGAATCCCGCAATTGTGACATTTAAACGAAAACCTTGGATTCTTTTCGTTCTTTCCCTTATTCTCAGACTCGGTTTCACTATGATGAGTCGACTTGCCTTTTCGATCATCAGTTTTCTGCCCTCAGTCTTGTCCTCAGTACTTGTTTTGCCACGGCTTGCCTTGGTTTTGATTCTTAGACTTTTCAGCAAACAAAGCCTTATCTTCTTCACTTTTTATGGACGCTCCATTGAACTGAGCAAGAAGAGCTTCTTGCCCGGATAATAAGTTTTCAAACTCTCCCAAGGTTGGTTGCGTGGGCCATCCTTGTACTGCGGTCACGAAACTATGGAATTCGGGTTTAAGACTATGAATGATGATCCTCTTCATTCGGGCTTCACCAATCTTTCCTTGCGGATCCAGTTCTCCTATTTCTCGACACAACGTCTTTGCCTTATGGAAGTATTTTGGAATTGTCATCTCCTTTTGACTTAAAGATAACAGTTCGTTTTCAAGTAATTGTAGTCGGGTATCGTTTCGTTTTGAATACAACTTTGTAAGGCAGTCCCAAACCTGTTTTGGAGTTTCTAGATCACGAAAGTGTTCCAGTATTTCTTCTTCTACTGTAGTTTTCAACAGAAACATCACCCTTCCGGTCTTGATTTTCCACTTACTAATCGCTCCTCCTATATCATTCCTTGGTGTTGTGGTTTCTGATCCGTTCGTCACTTCCCAAAGATCATGTCCCTGGAGGTATGACATAATACATGTCGACCAGGTGTTGTAGTTGGACTGATTCAGTTTCTTTAGCCCACCATGCACATGAACTTCAGCCATCTGAATCACGTATAGGTCTTCTTCCTTCGATTACTTTTCGAGTGGTTTCAGGTATCCCTTCTGATCGACAAACTGGTTGCCGACTTCCCTTCACTCGAGCCTATAATCAGTTTCAATAGGCTCTGATACCACTTTGTGAAACATGTGGCCTTTGAATCCAAACCTAATCCCGAGCCCTTTGATCGTGATGTTGCTAAACAATAGCGACACTTTTTATTAATTAAGAAAACTTGAAACTGGATATATCAGAAGCAAATAAACAGGGACTATTTATACTAACCTATTTGTCTACTAGATAAACTGGGACTCCTAATTTGAACAAAACTCAAATTACGTATGAACTAAGAAAAACAATTAATTAATTAATTAAATTACTTAATCAAAATTAATTAGCTAGCCCTTGAACTTTTGTAGATCTCCTCCTACCACCCCTCGAGACCACCGTACCACCCTTCGTTCAACATTGCTTCTCAATTTCAATATAAACCCTATACGCCTCTCATTGAACTATACGCGGCTTACCGACCCGACTTTTGATGAATTTAAGGTATAATTACTGACATGCAGGGAGTTCGGTCTGAAAAGCGTGAAAAGGTGACCCCATACGTGCTTATTGACCTATACGCCCCTTATCGACCGAAAATGTTTATTTACCCAAGCATACGGGAACTATTTCATTTAAATCTTCAAAACTCACCAAATACCGATGAAAATGATGAAAATTCTCAAATAAAAACGTTGGTTGAGACCATGAAGCATAAAGATGTCGTTTTACGACATTGGTAATTTTTTTGGCGAAGATTCGAACCAGTCGTACGTCTCCAAAAGCGTTTGGTTATCTGGCGTTGATCGAGGTGAGGAGGAGGTTGTGTCCGTGCCTCGTTGTGATGATGGGGGTGTGCGTCCCGTGTTACCTGATTTGAACCAGGTGTTTGTAGATGAGGCAGAACCATCTTACATTGCCCAAAGTTATCCGCGACACGAATACGGGACTTACCATTCGTATACGGAAAACCAGCACAAGTTAGAGTATGAGGAGGGTGCTAAGGACTTTGAGGAAAATGATAACGAAGTCGAGGAATGTGCTAAGGACTTTGAGGAAAATGATAACAAAATCGAGGAAGGTGTAATACACTTTAAGGGGGGTGTTGACGACGACGAAGGTGCTAACGAGGAAGGTGTTGACGACGACGAACGTGATAACGAGGAAGGTGCTAATGACGAGATAAAAACAAAAAAGGTATGACATAACCGTCAATTACGTGTTATTCGTGTTATATAATGTTGATATAATTTTAGAGTGAAAAAAAATGATTTTGTATACGTGTTATTCATTATATATAAACATGATCGAGCGTTTTAAGGATTGGCTTCCATCTAGCTATCAGAGATACATAACACATATCTAAGATGCCCAGCCGGACGGTAACTGTGGGTTTCGATCCATAGCTATAGGTTTGGGGTTGGAGCAGAAATAGTGGAAGTGGGTCCGCCAACAGCTACTCGACGAGATGTTCATTAACAAAAAGCGATGGGGGTATATACTCGACTCATTGGACAAGGGATGTTACAACGATGTGTATCGATCGATAAATTGGTTAAATGTGGAACCTGCACCAAAGGCATGCTGGATGGTGTTGCCCTACACAGGGTTGTTGGTGGCTCAAAAATTTGGTGTGATTATTCAACATTTAAGCAACGGTGTTTGTCAAACTTACTTCCCGATGTTCGATGGACCGCAGGTTTACCCGAACCATTCCATTTTAACGATCGCTTATGTTGAAGGTGGCCATTTCATCATGGTTAAGTTAACGGATGATAGCCCGATGCCAGTACCAAATGGGCTTTGGAATATATACTGAAGTATGGAAGCTTTGGAATGGGAGACAATGTACATGTCTCGTATTGCACAGGGTAGGGCGTTATTAGGTAGTAATAGAACTCGACGAAAAGAAGTTATTGACTTGTTATAGGTGTAGCATCCGTGAAATATAGTGTACGCAATGAATTTATTAATGTTTCTCTTTAATATAATTTAATTAAATTGTAACATCCGTCAAATATAGTGTACGCAACAATTTAAAAAAAAATGTTAATTAAAGTGCTTCATATATAAAAAGGAGTACAAAATAAAAGAAAACTATTGTTTTAAAAGGAATTGAAACTGTTGACTCAAAATAAAAATGAAATCTGTTTTTTTTAAGAAAATGAATTAATTTTAATATAAATAAATGAATATTAAAAAATCTCAAAAAATGCAAAAAACCGGCCCTAAACCAGTTTCTACGCGGCTCGAACTCGTGACCTCTCAGTTAAATGCACCCGTCCCTTCCACTGGGACAAGTGTCTCACCTGTTTACAATTATGATTCTTAATTCTCTTACAAAGGTTATATGTTTCATAAATAAAATCCCCAAAAAATGCAAAAAACCCGCCTCAAAGCAGTGTCCGCCCGGATCAAACTCGTGACCTCTCAGTTAAATACACCCGTCCCTTTCACTGGGACAAGCGTCTCACCCGTTGATTATCCCGATTCTTAATTCTCTTATACTAAGTTTCATAGATTAAAAAAGAAAAAAAAACAACTCCTATACGGTTCTCATTGACCCATACGCCTCTCATTGTCCCCAAACACCTTTTTCAGCTTCAATAAAGGGGTAAATAGATTTAAAAGTTCAAAACCCACACACTAAAACACCAAAAACACACACACAAACGCTTTGGACCACACGATTTTCACAAGACAAACTCTGGACCACACGATGAGGAACCGCTCTCGTATCGTTCTCGCTCTCGTATCTCTCAATACAGTCGGAATATTCAAGGTTAGTTTGTATTCCAAATTTTATTGCTTAATCTTCAACCTTTTTTTTGGTTTTATTTTAGCCGTTTGTGGTGGTGTTGGGTTTGACGGTGGTGGGGATTGACGGCGGTGGGGACTGACGGCGGTGGGGATTGACGGCGGTGGGGACTGACGGCGGTGGGGATTGACAGCGTGGTGGTGGTGGTGGTAGTTAGGCGGCTGTGGTTGTGGTAGTGGTGGTGGTTGTGGTGGTTAGGCGGGTGTGGTGGTGGCTGTGGTGGTGGTGGTTCGGCGGCTGTGGTGGTGGTTAGGCGGCTGTGGTGGTGGCTGTGGTGGTGGTGGTGGTTTGGCGGCTGTGGTGGTGGCGGTGGTGGTGAGGTGGCTGTGGTGGTGGTGGTGGTGGGTCGGCTGTGGTGGTGGTGGTGCTTGGATCTGATTTTTTTATTTTTAACAATATATTTTCGGATGCCGAGTCTAATGCTATAATTGTATGTTTTATTAATAGGATATCAAAAGTCGGTGTTTTGATGGTGGTGGCAGCGTAATCCTTATGGAGAAGTACACTGCGTTCATATTTCAGATTCAAACGCTTAATTGCGTTCGTATTCCAGATTCATGCACTGGAATGTCCACCAATGACAATGCTTCTGCACCCCCAATCTCGAGGGAGAACTCCTTCTGTATGGATTGGTTCTTCATGCTGTGGAAGCGGTTACCGAGAATGCTTCTTCAACAACGAGGGAGCGCCAGATCAGGTCGGAGGTTCTTCATGTGATAGATGGGGAAGCGAAAAGCACGTTTACCGTGGAATGCATCCTTAAACTTGATAGCAACAATATGGTGACCGAATAGAGATCTGAATAACCGATACAGTTTGCAAGAATTTAAGAATATGTAACAGTTAATGGTCAATCAAATCAGTCTCAAAATAGAAATTTTGGATATCAAAATCGATATGAGAATTCTGGTAATCAAAATTTTCAAAGAAGAAACGAATATAGGGATTCTAGTAACTCAAATGTTCAAAACAATCCAATATTTTTCCAAAATTCAGGTTATGATAATGGGAGAAGAAAGTTTCGAGATAATAATTTTCAAAGGTCGGAAAACCCGAGAGTTTATTGGAACTCTCATGATCAAAGACTTAGTGGAAATTATAAATCTTGTTCAACAACAGGGAAAACATCCATAATTGAATAACTTATTGTCGGGATTATGTGGGAGTCTGTTTGTGTTTTAAATTTGTGTTTCTAAAACTTGCTCCATAAAAACGAAAATTTAGGGGGAGAAATTTCCCTAAGCCAAAAAGAGTTTAGTTAGTGCATGTGTTTAGGGGGAGTAAGTTATAAAAATTTTAAAAATCCAAAAACATTGAAAAATGAAACACATAAAAAATGAAAAAAAATGAAAAAAAAGATATTTCACTGTATCAAAAAGAAGAAATGATAGTACATCAGCAAGTTAGACTGTCACACTGAAATTGAAATAAAATTGCTTAAGTATGATAGCAGCTTCATCATATGATGTACAAGTAGGCAAAAACATGAAATAATCAACTTACTAATGTGATATAAACATAACGAACAATGTATGAGTGGGTAACACATCAGTGGTGTATGGTTTAATGAACTTAAATCTTGCGTTGATAGATTACCAAATTCTGAGGTTTTACGTCTTTATACTGTTATTTCATCTAGGGATATCAGGTTGTCCTTCTGCTGCATCCAGATAACCTAGGCACAACCAGGATATCTTAAAAGAGCTAAAAATGTCAAAAACCCAGAAATTGAAGAAGCTCTCCTAAAGAGTCATTCAAATGTACAAAATGCATAAATCGTACCATTTTTTGTATCTGCTTAACCTTCGTTGGATATTGGTCTCTTTGTTGTACGGAAGTACTAACCTGATCACCAATTATCTAACGTTGTAAAACAAAACAGATGAATTCGGTATACTCACCTACAACGAGGAATCTTTGTGCATACCTTTATCGTGGGGGTATGTCCTAAAGTGGGACACGCTAGTATATCAGTATAATATTACCTTAACGAATCACATGGTAATGGAACTTGAAATGTTCATGCATTTTGTTTAAGTGGATAAACAATACTGGTAATCGTCTTGGACTGCTTTTCACGAAAATTATATATAGAATTGTTTAATAGTGTGAAAACAGTTTGATTTTGCTGATATGATCTTGTTACACATGATTCTCACAAAAAGATGTATTATGTATATTTTTCAGTTTGTTTAGTTTGTTTTGAAAAATATCAAAAATACCAAAAAGATTTCCTTTTTAAAAGGTCTCCCATTTTGAACTGACATGTAGTTATTTTTGCAAACTAAGATAAAATATTGGTTTATCTTTAATGTGAAAAAGGCTAATGGTTTTTCGAGATACTTGGTTGTGTTTCTAAATAGATTGATGAAGTTATCAAAATGAAGTGCAGAATACAAGTAAAGTGTAGATTGAAAGTGAAGTGAAGATATGTGAAGATGCATGGTCGGATCCTTCTACTACATTGCAGAGAGAGATATGGAAGAGTTAAAGCTCACTTGCTTAACCAAAGATTACTAGTTCACTGATCTACAACGAATGAAAGTTTTGGAGATTGGAAGCATCAACTAAGGGGGAGTCATTGTTGATGTTCATAATCTGTGTATAGCTGAAGCTATCCAAAGACCAAAAGATTACAAGATGTTTGAAGACAAAGTTACACTATGAAGCTATTGTCAAGAGGAGTCTATTGGTGCATATTCTATGACAACAACTTAATAGGTTAAGTATTTAATCTTTGGATATTTTGTATTAGGCTTAGCATTATTGGTTAGTACGTTTAGTATCGTTATGGGCTTGGAGAATGGCTAAGTCCAGTCCAAAGCCCAATATGTAAGGGGATTCTGCGCCCTTGATTGATCAGATTAAAAGTGTATTTGCATTGTGTTCTTCATCTTTCTTGTTTCTGTGGTTTGTGTGATCTATTAAGGGGATTCCGCACCCTTGATTGATTTTCAATCTCGTTACGATCCACATAATAGGGACATACATAGATGCGTAGACTTTGTTGCTAAGTGTGACAGATACACACTCCATAACTATAATTTGATTACTAATCTGGAGAAATCTAGAGATTTAATTGTGACTCTTTCTAGTGCCGACAATGAACATAGAAGTAGGGTGATTGCCTTGAAAAGGGACATCTCTGAGTTTGTGATTTAAAATCTGAACTTGAAACTTGTCAAAACACTGTTTTAGAAAATACTAAAATAAATTTAGACAGAGATAACTTGATTCTAGATCTTCAATAAAAACTTGAGAAATTCGAAAGTTCATCAGAAGTGATGAATTTTTGTATAAACAGTCTTCGTCTCAAAGATTCGGAAGATGAGATGTTTGGTGTTTCTTATAAAAAGGTTCCACCACCTATTGATCACAACTATACATCGACACCCTCAGTTGATCCTAAAATTGCAAATTTCATTCCAACTGCTCCACTGACTGTTGATCCATTAAGTGAGCAAGAGTCTGGATCCGAGGCTGAATCAGGTTCATAACAAACGAGATCGAGTGATGCTAGAGCTTGTGAAATTGATTTGAGCAAACTTGAAAATTTAATCAACTCACAAATTTTAGAAGCTTTAGATCAAGTTCAAAATGTTCAAAAGTCAAAGCCTAACAACAATGTTAAAAAGAATGTTAAAAACATTACAAAAACAAACTTTGTGAAAGGCAAAACTTTTAACAATGAAGTTGAAAAGATTGAAAAAGGTTCAAATTCTGATTTTGTGAAACAAAGTGTAAAAGGCTCAAATGAAGCATCCTCGTCCTCTAGTAGTCAGTGAGAAGATGATCAACAAGAAAAGATTGAAAAGGTTGATAAACGACGATGCTACAAATGTCGATTGAAAGGACATTTAGCTGCGAATTTTCGAAACGACAATGGAAAGGGTCGTGTTGATCCTGATCTTGATAAACCTTTTGTCACCAAACCACCAAATGAACCTAAAACGAATGAAAAGAAAAGTGGTAAAACACAAAAGGTAGAAAAACCTAAGGTAAACAAGAAAGCAAACCAGTTTGTAAACCAAAGGTTAAAAATCAACAAGAAAAGGATCAGGAAATTGACCTTTTGGATAATGGCAGCGGTCGTGGTTCAGATCATGGATCGGAAATTTCTTTTACGAAATGTAAGAGTCGTTAGAACCCCTGCTCAACGACCAACTCATGTAACCTTCCAACCACAAGAGCAAGATCATCAATCTGGAGGTTCTTACAACCACAATGTTAGACCTCATGCTCAAAATCATTATGTTGATAACCGAAACATGTCACCGACCAGATTCCACGGTCAAAGACAACATTCGGGATACCAACAACAAAATGTCTTTCATTATAACGAACAACCAAGATTTGATAGAAGTTTTAGACCTCAAAATAGTCAAAACTTTGGATATCAAAATTTTGGTAATCGTTTTGGTGGAAATTCTGGGTATAATAACCATTCTCAAACTCCGCATAATCCTTGATTTACGGGTGGAAATTATAACAATTACCGAGGTGGAAATGTTAGAAACAACAATGAAGATGGTTATTTCAAGGAATTTTTGTTTATTGATGAATTTGGACGACCCAAGACCGTCACGGCTTAGATTCCCCATTCTAACTAATTTCCTGTTTAAGAATGCAGGAACAGCTGAAAAGGGCTATCTATGTTTAGTATATCGATAGTAGCTGTTCCAGGGATATGACGGGAAACAAGGAATTGTTAACAAATATAAAGTATATTCGAGGCGGTTATGTTAATTCCGCGGGTGAAAAGGGTGGTTACATCACGAGTGAAGCTTCTGTGTCAAACGGCAAGATCACCTTGCACAGGGTGAACTATGTTGAAGGACTAAAGCAAAACTTGCTGTCTGTATCACAAATCTGTGATAACAAGTATACAATACATTTCACGAATAAGGCTTGTTTCGTTCTTAAGCCGGGATTTGTAGTTCCAGAAGATTGGATCGTGATGAGAGCACCAAGAGTGAATAACACTTACGTGATGGACATGCGTCCAGTTGTTAACTCCTCTAGCTCGGCGACGTGTCTGTTTTCAAAGGCAACAAAAGATCAATCTTTCCTATGGGATCGAAGGATGGGCCACGTGCATCTACACAAAATGAATCACATGATAAAGAGAAACTTGGTGTTGGGTGTTCCTTTACGTAGTTTTAACATGCACAGTAAATGTGAATTTTATGAGAAAGGGAAAATCAAACGCAAACCTCATAAGCCTAAACGCATAAACTCTATCCAACATCCACTAGAGCTGCTTCACATGGATCTATTTGGGCTGATCCATGTAACCAGCATTGGTGGTATGTCTTACTTTTTGGTTGTCGAAGATGATTTTTCAAGATATTCATGGGTATTGTTCTTAAAAACTAAAGATCAAACTTTCAACACTTTGAAAGATTTATTTAAACAATTAGAGAAAAATTACTCATTACCCATCAAAAGAATCAGAAGTGATAATGGAATTGAATTTAAAAATCAATATATGGATGGGTTACGTCATGATATGGGTAATGTTCATCAGTTCAGCGCTCCTTATGTTCCTCAATAGAACGGAGTTGCTGAATGGAAGAATAGGACCCTTATCGAGGCTGCACGAACCCTTCTCTCAGAATCCAAATGGTCCGTGTTCTTTTGGGACGAAGCTGTAAATACCGCATACTATGTGCTGAATCATGTGCTTACAGTAAAATGGGAAGATAAAAGTTGTTATGAACTTCTTGATAAAAAGAAACCAAATTTTCACGGTTTCCAGCCTTTTGGGATTAAGTGTGTCATCTGACGGACAAAGGATACTACGAATGTGACACCCGGCTTTTCAAGCCGTACCGTACAAATGTAACACGTGTTATGAATAAATAAAAAGGCTGTATTTGACTGATTTTGATATTTATATGTGATATTTAATGTGTTGGTGAATCCAAACATTGGTAAAAATTATGTTGGCAACGATTAAATAAACGCTTATCGCGTAATGAATAAAATGTGAAACGAACGTCGGTGACCACCCGTTCAGTGTTAAAATCCTAAAAATAGTCTGTTATGATTAGAATGGTAAATTTAATCATGTTCGTAAGGAAAAATAAATTAAAACACTAAGAAACTCTATTTTTCGAGTTTGAGTGCGTATCGCGCGATACTGCGCGTATTTGACAAAATACTGTCAACGTAGCCAGTCAAGGTAACTGGTAGTTATTTCAGTAATAATTTAGTGTGTTTATTTTTATAGAATGATAAAAATAATTTAAAACACACTAAAACGGGATTAAAACGCTAGATAAAATACCCGGTATCCAGTAAAATACCAGTTTTAACTTTAAATTACATATATAAGTGTATGTATATATAATTTATGTGAGAGAGGGGATTAGGTGGCGGCCATAGGGCAGCCCAGCTTTTTCCATTTTACTTCTTCTTGCCACGTGTTGGGTTTTGGAAATATAACTAATGATTAAGCATGTGAGATCCTTCCATAATCTCACATAGATCAACACAATCCTTTCAAAACTCAAACATTCACTCTCTCTCTCTTAATCTCAGCCAAACACCCTCCATACCACATCCATTTTCATTTTCCAACTTGTTCTTGAGGATTCAAATCCATTTCAATGAAGTTTCAAGTCCATTTGAAGGTTTAAAGGTGTTTTTCAAGAAGATTCAAGATAGAACAAGCTCCATATCATCATTTTTGTCAAAAACCCACTAGAACCTTGGAGGTATAAAAACCATTTCTCTAAGTTTTGTTCTTGGTTCATAGTGATGTTGATGGTCTTGGAAAGTTTCTCTTGATTCTTGAGATATTTCACAAAACATAAAACTAAAACAAATGGGTTTTTAAAGGAAACAAGAATCGATAAATATGTATGTATGTGTGGCAGTGAGTATGTGTGTGTATGTATGTGATTTTGTTTTGATTTTTGATTGAAAGATTCTTGAAATAATATGATACTTGAATGATAGATTTCATGCAAGAATCAAAAGTGTCATAAAAGAATGTTCTAAAAAGGATTTTTGATTGAAAGATTCTTGAAATAATATGATACTTGGAAGTTCATGTGGGTGTATATATGTCGTGTATATGTATGTATATGTGTATGCATGCATGTAATTTTTGGTCATATACTCATAAATGTAAGAACACTTGCATTTATGTATGAATGATTATGTGATGATGGATGATATATGTTGTGAATAATAAGAACATGGAATTAATATGTTCTTGGGTATGATTAAATGATGAGGATGTTGTATGAGTGCATTAGATGCACATACATGAACATGCATGATGATAGATAATCATGAATTGATGATTTAAACATGATTTGATAAAAATAATTTTTGATCAGATTATAAACACTAAAATATGATTATTTTGAAGTTTTTAATGATATAAAACTTTGTCATAAAGTTTACTAGTCTTGCATGTTGTACTTGGTGCTTTAGAAGTTGTAAAATACGTGAAATCGCATGATTTATGTGACTTACACAAAAACTGCACTAATCTGATTATAATCACTATTTTATTCACTAAATAACATGTATTGTGTTAAAATATCAAGTCATTCCGAGTTGGGATGGTTATAGAAACGTTTAACGCAAAACTATGCGGTAAAACGGTCAAAAATCGGCTTTTCGAAACGATTTTAATGAAACTGATTTAGATCAGTAAGTAAACTGATATTTTTAGTTTAAAAATAAGTATTTTAACTAATTTTAAGTTAACTTGGTGTTTGGTTGGTTATACATGACTTCCGACGCCCAAAAACGTCACCGAATCACTAAAATACGCGTTTTACAATAAACACTAGTATGGGTTATTTTTGGATGAACCTTATTTGTTAAAATGTGTTATGTGATTCAAACATGTGAATGTGATAATATGTTAAGTGTTGAGATGATAGCGGGGAATTTAGACTATGCATGTACACTTGTGCGTTTAGAATCCGTACAATCGCGTTTAACGTGTAACTTGTTTGTCAAGCATGAAATTTGATACATATAAGTTATTTTATGTATGCATGCCTTACAAATGACAAAATAAATAAAATAACAAGATTTCGCGTGTTAAAATGTTTACCTTTATGTATATATATTATGACGCGCAAATCGTAGATATATTACGTATAAACGGGTGTTTTAACGGATTTACATGATAATGGTCACCAACAAAATCGTGCAAGTGGAAAAATCTTAAATATATATATATATATATATATATATTAACGTGCCAACATAATCAAAAACGATAACTTTTTGAGAAAATCTCAAAGTTATGTGAAAATTCTAAGATACGGAGAAACTTAGGAATTTTTGTGATATATTGATTGATAAAATCGTTCCTACGTATAATAGGACATGTAGAAATAAATATGTGGGATTGCGCTATTTAAAAATACGCACCCAAAGGTGAGTGTCTCTAAACCCCCTCTTTGTACTGTTTTGTATATGTATTGGGGGAAGAACACGCCTAAAAAGGGTTTAATAATGTTTTTAGAATAAAACATACCTTTTGATATAAATTATATATCATTGAAAATATATGGATTTGTTAAATATATATTTCGGGGAGAAACGGTTTTGGTGAAAATATATGTTTCGGGATGAAACGGTTTTGTTGAATATATGTTTCGGGGAGAAACGGGGATTTGTACAGTGCTTCAGAGAAAAAGACCATGTTGTTGGGACAGATTTACTTGGTCCCAGAGATTTCAGTAAATTCGTACAACGGTTTATATTAAATTTGTCATATTAGAAGGATATATATATTGTACGTGAGGCAGGCATCATAGATGGCCTTGATATGGGCCATGTGCAAGCGATGTCGTTTAATCATTTAAGTATTACACGCGAGGAATTGTTGGTAGATCTATCGGGTTGACAACCCCGTTGTGACCGATCGCTCCATGTAAAGTCAAACGACGAATTGATATTTTTTTATTTTCTAGCTTTGATTATCCCTTCATTGTAAATATATAGTTCGTAATGTCTAGCTAACTTACGAATCCGAACTTTTGATGCTATAAATTTAATATGTAAACTTGGGAAGATGCTTTGTTCGAAGGTTTCTGGGAAACGCTTGCGACGGCTGACCCTTGGATTTTTATTAAGGAAATAAATTGACTTTCGTAAATTATATGGATGTTTTGATAATAAACGCATAATTGGAAAGTTTTTCCTTGGATCAAATTATTTAAATTTGGATATGTGAATTCACCTTCCTTTGTGTTGACACTTGATTTTAACGTGTTCTTCAGGTACTTGAGTTCGGCTTCGGGAATTATGGTGTATCTTGTGGTTGTTGAAGCATGTTTGTTTTCGTAATGTGTTGGACAAACTTTTAAAACAATTTGGGACCAATGTAATAAGATCCATAAGGATCAAGACAATTAAACTATGTTGTGGCTGTGTCGTGTTTTGAAACTCTATGTTTAAAACTTATGTTTTAATTAAATTAATATGTCCAACAATTAAATGCATCGTTCAACAAGATATTAATGGCCACCAACTTCCGTCACCACTACGTTTTATATTCCGCTGCGACGTTTTTGGGGTGTGACAGAAGTTGGTATTGGAGCCAATGGTTGTTAGAGAACTAGATGTTTTCGGGGAAAACTCTAGACTTCAACCGAAGAATTTTGAGATTTAAGTCCAAAATTCGCGAAGCCAATTTTTTTTTAAATAAACATGGAAAATTTTATCATGTATGAAAACCATTGCGTGTTTATGTGCATACGTGATTTTCTGTTTATTTGGGTCTTATGTGTTATTATTCATTTGATCACACACTTACTTGTACGATTATATATGTGTCACAGATGTCGCACAAGCACGAGGTCATCGAGATCCATGACTCAGGTAGCGAGCCAGATTTCGAGACTTCACCCAGATCCATTCTACCAGAGATACCTATCACGACTCCACAAATGGTTGGTATTGCCGAGTTTTCTTCGTCTTTCCATGTCGACCCTGCTGCTTTTGCCAGCCAGGTAGACCCCCGATACGCTTTCACTAGCAACGGGTGGATAGACGATGACGATGATGTTCCTCCCTCAATTCATGAGACGGGACAATCATCTGGCACAGTACCAGTTATCGATGACGTGATTAGAGGTGTCCCTATGATCGGAGGATCTCTCAGTATCGCACCAATGGTGGACGCCACTATTGTTACGGCTCGTCCGTTAGAGCCATCAGTCATCCCACCTGCTGCTGTGATCGAGCCTATCGTTGAGATCCCTCCACCTGTTTCTTCTCAGTCATCTTTACCAATCATTGAGTCACGCGCTCCTACTACGCCTCTTTTGGTCTATTATCGTCGTAGGAAGAGGACTAGGCCTGCTGGGGAGATCGCATCTACGTCACACGCTTAGACGGCATCTGCCTCCATGAAGCAGAAAGGAGTTTGGATAGACAGATGTTGCCACTGCGATCGACAGTTTGCCACTCTACGTGGAGATCTGGACTCAGCTAAGGGTAAGATGAAGGATCTTGAGGGACAGATGGATTGGTACGATGAGTTGAAGGATCTAGATAATAGTGCGATGGACCAAATGCACTGGAGGATAGTGGATATGGAGGAGCTTGTCAGGAAGATGTTAGATTTCCTTGGTTTGAAGCGTTGATGCTTGTTGTTGTTGTTTGTTTTGTTGGTTGTTGTGTTAGACACTTTTTGATATACTCTGTTTGGGGCCTGTGTGCCAGATATTTTTGGGATATTATGTAGAAATTTTTGTTGAACTTGTTTTGGGTGTCGACATAGACATGCCAAAGGTGGGTCAGTATGTACTAGAAACAAGTTTATTAATTTCTATGATGAATATCAGTGAATTACTTTTGGTTTAAAAATTGTTCTCATTAATATGTGGATATTATGCATGCGCAATGTTTGGTCCACTAGCATTTAATGACTGAATTATTTTTGGTTATCGTCTTATGTTGATTATTACTATTGTAATAATAGAAACGACGAAATGCCACCAAAAGCAAGACAGGGTTCTGGACTACCTACCACACCGAAAGAGTTGGCACAACTCATAGCCCAACACGTTAATACTGTCATGGAACAACAAAATGCTAACCAAAATAATGGCCAAGGACATGGACGTGGTGCTCATGGGCGTAGTTTTGGTGGGGCACAGATTGGAAACCCTCCAGGTAAAATAATGATCGGAAAGTTTTAGTAGTTCATGTGTTATGATATAATCGGAACGTATTCCTGATTTTCATTAACTTTATGAACAGTGCACGGATGTACTTATAAAACATTCCAGGGCTGTAACCCACAATCATTTACCGGTGCTGAAGGACCCTTAGAGATCACCAGGTGGATTGAGAAGATGGAATCCATCATGGCAATCAGTGGTTGTGCTGCTGATCAACGGGTTAGGTATGTTTCTTGCTCTTTTCTTGATGAAGCACTATCCTGGTGGAACTCGCAAGTTCAAATTTTGGGTGAAGACGCTGCCTATAGTCTAACCTGGAACGAACTTAAGGAGATGCTCCTGAAGGAGTATTGCCCGCGCAGTGAGATACAGAAAATCGAGACCGACATCTGGAACCTAACCATGGAAGGTCTGAATGTCAGAGCTTACACTTCTCGTTTTAACGATTTTGCAAGGTTAGTTCCATGGATGGTTACTCCTAAGTATGTAAATGTAGAGAGGTATATTTGGGGGCTATCGCCACGAATTCACATCATGGTTACATCAGTGAAACCCACTACCTACCTAGAGGCTACTACATTGGCGAAATCGTTAGCGGATGACGCTGCTCGCAAAGGTATTCTTGACAAGAAGGAGGAAACCGGGAAGTCATCGTGCAAGGCCAAAGCAGACATGAAATCTGAACGGTCGGGGCGTTCTGAGTCTAAGTCAGGAGATTCGAAGAAGTGCAAGTCCGAGAGCTCGAGGAAGGAAACCGAAGAGAAGCGTGACAGGAAACGCAGTTCGGGGAGGGCGTATGTTGCAAGTTCTAGCAGTTCTAAAAGGGATAATGCTAGGGACGACAGGAGTGGTTCTGAGAGGAAGACTCACGAGGATGAGCAGAAAAAGTGTGCCAGATGTGGTCGAACTGGGCATGTTACCCGCGAGTGCTATGCTAAAAGTACTTCGGAGGGAGTGAAGCTTGAGGGATGCTTCCAATGCGGTGAACAGCGACATTTCAAGCGAGATTGTCCTAAAGCAAAGGGTCAGAATGCCATGGGTAGAGTGTTCGAGCTAAACGCTGGAAGGGCACGTGACGATCCTGCTGTTGTTAGCGGTATGTTTTTTATCAATAACCATTTTGCGTTCGTACTCTTTGATACTGGAGCTGACTTGAGTTTTGTTTCGAAAAACTTTGAACCATTTTTGTGTTCTCCAACAAGTAAGCAATTAAAAAGTACTAGATAGAACTAGCAAATGGTAAACTGATAGAGACTATGGAGGTCGTTCGCGGTTGTAGTATTCAGTTAGATGATCATAGTTTTAGTATCGACTTGTTACCAGTGGAGCTGGGGAGTTTTGATGTAGTCATGCGGATGGATTGGCTATCCAAGAACAAAGCTGACATTATTTGCTCGGAGAAGCAAGTGAGGATACCTCGTCCTGATGGTGGTGAAGCAATAGTTATTCACGGAGACCGATCGAGTCGAGTGTCGAGTGTCGTCAGTGTTATGAAGATGCTCAAGTTGTTGCGAAAGGGTTATCCTGCATTCTTAGTTAACATGGTGGATACGAAGGCTGAAGGTAGGAAGATCGAGGAGATTCCTATAGTCCGCGATTATCCAGAGGTTTTTTCCTGAAGACTTACCTGGATTGCCCCCTGCGAGACAGATCGAGTTTAGAATTGATCTGGTACCCGGTGCTGCACCGATTGCAAAATCTCCTTATAGATTAGCGCCGTCAGAGATGAAAGAATTGTAGAATCAGCTTCAAGAGCTACTAGACAAAGGTTTCATTCGACCAAGCTTTTCGCCTTGGGGTGCACCTGTTTTGTTTGTGAAGAAGAAGGATGGATCCTTCAGGATGTGTATTGATTACAGAGAGCTGAACAAGTTGACTATCAAGAATCGGTACCCTTTACGGAGGATTGACGATTTGTTTGATCAGCTACAGGGGTCTAGTTACTACTCGAAGATTGACCTGCGTTCTGGATATCATCAGTTGAAGGTTGCTGACGAAGATATTCCGAAGATTGCTTTTCGAACACGATATGGCCATTACGAGTTTCTAGTCATGCCTTTTGGCTTAACTAATGTGCCAGTAGTGTTTATGAATCTCATGAACAGGGTATGCAAACCTTATTTGGATAAATTCGTGATAGTATTCATCGACTATATACTTATCTATTCGCGAACCAAAGAAGATCATGAGCATCATTTAAAGTTGATTTTGGATTTGCTGAAGGAAGAGAAGTTGTATGCCAAATTCTCTAAGTGTGAATTCTGGATTCAAGAAGTTCATTTTCTCGGACATGTCATAAATGAGAAAGGTATACACGTGGATCCGTCAAAGATTAAGGCAATCAAGAATTGGGAAGTGGCAAAGAATCCGTCAGAGGTGCGACAATTCTTAGGAGTTACTTGGTACTACCAGAGATTCATTGAGAATTTCTCCAGATTTGCGCAACCGTTGACGCTATTGACCCAGAAGGAAAGGAAGTTTGATTGGACGGAAAAGCTGGAGGAAGTTTTTCGGACGTTGAAGGAAAGGTTGTGTAGTGCACCTAATCTTTCCCTTCCTGAGGGAAGTGATGATTTCGTTGTATATTGTGATGCGTCACGTTTGGGCCTTGGATGCGTGCTTATGCAGAGGGACAAAGTGATAGCCTATGCATCCAGACAATTGAAAGTGCACGAGAAGAATTACACGACGCATGATTTGGAGCTAGGAGCTGTTGTGTTTGCCTTGAAGATCTGGAGAGATTATTTGTATGGCACGAAGTGTACGATATACACTGACCATAAGAGCCTCCAGCATATCTTTGATCAGAAGGAGCTTAACATGCGATAACGGCGTTGGGTAGAGTTACTCAACGATTACGAGTGTGATATTCGTTATCACCCGGGAAAAGCAAATGTTGTTGCGGATGCGCTCAGCAGGAAAGAGCGGAAGAAGCCTCTATGTGTGTGCTCTTTGGGCTTGACCATACAGACGAGTTTGAATGATCGAATTCGTAATGCGCAACGGGAAGCTTTGAAGGATGAGAACCTGAGAAGAGAAGGTTTGAGGGGTTTAGAATGCGAACTGATACCAAAAGCGGATGAAGTAATGCACTTCATGAACCGGATTTGGTTTCCGCTTAGAGGTAACCTACATGAACTGGTTATGAACGAAGCTCATAAGTCCAGATATTCCATTCACCCAGGTTCTACCAAGATGTATCAGGATATCAAGGAGTTTTACTGGTGGCCGAATATGAAGAAAGATATTGCGGTCTATGTGGGTAAATGTCTGATGTGCTCTAAGGTTAAGGCTGAACATCAGAAGCCGTCTGGGCTTCTGCAGCAACCAGAGATTCCTAAGTGGAAATGGGAACATCTTACGATGGACTTTATCACCAAGTTACCCCGTACGTCACGTGGACATGATACAATATGGGTAATTGTTGATCGATTAACAAAGTCTGCTCATTTCTTGGCACTTAAGGAAACAGACAATACGGAGAACATATCACAGTTGTACCTTAACGAGATTGTAGCCCGTCATGGAGTACCCGTGTCAATTATCTCGGATAGAGACAGTCAGTTTGACTCCAGGTTTTGGCGATCTCTTCAAGAGTCATTGGGTTCTCGTTTCGACATAAGTACTACGTATTATCCTCAAACGGATGGTCAAAGTGAGAGAACCATTCAGAAGTTGGAGGATATGTTAAGAGCATGTGCGATTGATTTCGGTGGAAGTTGGGATACTCACTTGCCATTGGCAGAGTTTTCTTACAACAATAGTTACCACGCTAGTATCAAGGTCGCTCCGTTTGAATCCTTGTATGGAAGGAAGTGTCGATCGCCACTTTTTTGGGCTGAAGTAAGCGAAAAGCATTTGACCAAACCCGAGTTTATCCAGGAAACCACGGACAAGGTTGTCCAGAATAAGGGTAGGTTGAAAGCTGTCGCAAATTGACAGAAGAGTTATGCGGATAACCGGAGGAAACCGTTGGAGTTTCAGGTCAGTGATCGGGTTATGTTGAAGGTATCGCCTTGGAAGAGCGTTGTGAGGTTTGGAAAAGGGGGAAAGTTGAGCCCGCGTTATATAGGTCCTTTCGAAATCGCATCTCGAGTTGGATCAGTCGCGTATAGGATTTAGCTGCATTAAGAATTGAGTGGAGTTCATGACGTGTTTCATGTCTCCAATTTAAAAAAGTGTCTGTCTGATGAGACGTTGATTATACCCCCTGGTGAGGTTCAAGTAGACGATAAACTGAGATTTATTGAGGAAACAGTGGAGGTTCTGGATTAGAAAATTCAGAAACTCAGGAGGAATAGGATTAACTTGGTTAAGGTTCGCTGGGATCCTAAATGTGGACCTGAGTTCACTTGGGAATGATAGGACCAGATGCAACGGAAATATCCTCACCTCTTCCCACCCAGTGCGAAAACGAAACCTGTAGAGTAGAATTCCGTGGACGAAATTCCCTAAATAGGGGGAGACTGTGACACCTGTCTTTTCAGGCCGTACCGTATAGATGTAACACGTGTTACGAATAAATAAAAAGGCTGTATTTGACTGATTTTGATATTTATATGTGATATTTAATGTGTTGGTGAATCCAAACATTGGTAAATTTATGTTGGCAACGATAAAATAAACGCTTATCGTGTAACGAATAAAATGCGAAAGGAACGTCGGTGACCACTCGATCAGTGTTAAAATCCTAAAAATAGTCTGTTATGATTAGAATGGTAATTTTAATCATGTTCGTGAGGAAAAATAAATTAAAACGCAAAGAAACTCTATTTTTCGAGTTTGAGCGCGTACCGCGCGATACAGCGCGCATTTGACAAAATACTGTCAACGCAGCCAGTCAAGGTAACTGGTAATTATTTCAATAATGATTTAGTGTGATTATTTTTATAGAATGATAAAAATAATTTAAAACACACTAAAACGGGATTAAAACACTAGATAGAATACCCGGTATCCAGTAAAATACCAGTTTTAACTTTAAATTACATATATAAGTGTATTTATATATAATTTATGTGAGAGAGGGGATTAGGTGGTGGCCATAGGGCAGCCCACCTTTTTCCATTATACTTCTTCTTGCCATGTGTTGGGTCTTGGAAATATAACTAATGATTAAGCATGTGAGATCCTTCCATAATCTCACATAGATCAACACAATCCTTTCTAAACTCAAACATTCACTCTCTCTCTCTTAATCTCAGCCGAACACCCTCCATACCACATCCGTTTTCAGTTTCCAATTTGTTCTTGATGATCAAATCCATTTCAATGAAGTTTCAAGTCCATTTAAAGGTTTAAATGTGTTTTTCAAGAAGATTCAAGCTAGAACAAGCTCCATATCATCATTTTTGTCAAAAACCCACTAGAACCTTGAAGGTATAAAAACCATTTCTCTAAGTTTTGTTCTTGGTTCATAGTGATGTTGATGGTCTTGGAAAGTTTCTCTTGATTCTTGAGATATTTCACAAAACATAAAACTAAAACAAATGGGTTTTTAAAGGAAACAAGAATGGATGAATATATATGTATGTGTGGCCGTGAGTATGTGTGTGCATGTATGTGATTGTGTTTTGATTGAAAGATTGAAAGATTCTTGAAATAATATGATACTTGAATGATAGATTGCATGCAAGAATCAAAAGCGTCATAAAAGAATATTCTAAAAAGGGTTTCATGATTTGAAAGGGACTTGTAAAAAAGTGAACTTTTGGAAGTTCATGTGGATGTATATATGTCGTGTATATGTGTATGCATGCATGTAATTTTTGGTCATATACTCATAAATGTAAGAACACTTGCATTTATGTATGAATGAGTATGTGACGATGGATGATATATGTTGTGAATAATAAGAACACGGAATTAATATGTTCTTGGGTATGATTAAATGATGAGGATGTTGTATGAGTGCATTAGATGCACATACATGAACATGCATGATGATAGATAATCATGAAATGATGATTTAAACATGATTTGATAAAAATAATTTTTGATCAGATTATAAACACTAAAATATGATTATTTTGAAGTGTTTAATGATATAAAACTTTGTCATATAGTTTACTAGTCTTGCTTGTTGTACTTGGTGCTTTAGAAGTTGTAAAATACGTGAAATCGCATGATTTATGTGACTTACACAAAAACTTCACTAATCTGATTATAATCACTATTTTAATCAGTAAATAACATGGATTGTGTTAAAATATCAAGTTATTCTGAGTTGGGATGGTTATAGAAACGTTTAACGCAAAACTATGCGGTAAAACAGTCAAAAATCGGCTTTTCGAAACGATTTTCGTGAAACTGATTTAGATCAGTAAGTAAACTGATATTTTTAGTTTAAATATAAGTATTTTAACTATTTTAAGTTTACTTGGTGTTTGGTTGGTCATACAAGACTTCCGACGCCCGAAAACGTTACCGAATCACTAAAATACGCGTTTTACAATGAACACTAGTATGGGTTATTTTTGGGTGAACCTTATGTGTTAAAATGTGTTATGTGATTTAAACATGTGAATGTGATAATATGTTAAGTGTTGACATGATAGCGGGGAATTTAGACTATGCATGTGCACTTGTGCGTTTGGAATCGGTAAAATCGCGTTTAACGTGTAACTTGTTTGTCGAGCATGAAATTTGATACATATAAGTTATTTTATGTATGCATGCCTTAAAAATGACAAAATAAATAAGTTAACGAGATTTTGCATGTTAAAATGTTTACGTTTATGTATATATATTACGACGCGCAAATCGTAAATATATTACGTATAAACGGGTGTGTTAACGGATTTACATGATAATGGTCACCAATAAAATCGTTGAAGTTGCAAAATCTTAAATATATATATATATATATATATATATATACGAACTCATATATATATTAACGTGCCAACATAATAAAAAACGATAACTTTTTGCGAAAATCTCAAAGTTATGCGAAAATTCTAAGATACGGAGAAACTTAGGAATTTTGTGATATATTGATTGATGAAATCGTTCCTACGTATAATAGGACGTGTAGAAATCAATCTGTGGGATTGCGCTATTTAAAAATACGCACCCAAAGGTGAGTGTCACTAAACCCCCTCTTTTTACTGTTTTGTATATGTTTTGGGGGAAGAATACGCCTAAAAAGGGTTTAATAATGTTTTTGGAATAAAACATACCTTTTGATATAAATTATATATTTTCATTGAAAATATATGGATTTGTTAAATATATGTTTCGGGGAGAAATGGTTTTGGTGAAAATATATGTTTCGGGATGAAACGGTTTTGTTGAATGTATGTTTCGGGGAGAAATAGGGATTTGTACGGTGTTTCAGAGAAAACGACCGTGTTGTTGGGACGGATTTACTTGGTCCCAGGGTTTCAGTAAATTTGTACAACAGTTTATATTAAATTTGTCATATTAGGAGGATATATATATTGTACGTGAGGCAGGCATCATAGATGGCCTTGATATGGGCTATGCGCAAGTGATGTCGTTTAATCATTTAAGTATTGCACACGAGGAATTGTTTGTAGATCTATCGGGTTGACAACCTCGTCGTGACCGGTCGCTTCGTGAAAAGTCAAACGACGAATTGATATTCTGTTTATTTTCTAGCTTTGATTATCCCTTAATTCTAAATATATAGTTCGTAATGTCTAGCTAACTTACGAGTCCGAACATTTGATGCTATCAATTTAATATGTAAACTTGGGAAGATGCTTTGTTCGAAGGTTTCTGGGAAACGCTTGCGACGACTGACCCTTGGATTTTTATTAAGGAAATAAATTGACTTTCGTAAATTATATGGATGTTTTGATAATAAACACATAATTGGAAAGTTTTTCCTTGGGATCAGATTATTTAAATTTGGATATGTGAACTCACCTTCCTTTGTGTTGACACTTTATTTTAACGTGTTCTTCAGGTACTTGAGTTCAGCTTCGGGAATTATGGCTTATCTTGTGGTTGTTGATGCATGTTTGTTTTCGTAATGTGTTGGACAAACTTTTAAAACAATTTGGGACCAATGTAATAAGATCCATAAGGATCAAGACAACTAAACTATGCTGTGGTTGTGTCGTGTTTTGAAACTCTATGTTTAAAACTTATGTTTTAATTAAGTTAATATGTCCAACAATTAAATGCATCGTTCAACAAGATATTAATGGGCACCAACTTCCGTCACCACTAAGTTTTATATTCCGATGCGACGTTTTTGTGGTGTGACACCGAAGTTTGGGGAGATCGATGAAATTGGTTTCTTCCTAGGTTATGATCTTGGCTCTCCGAACAAACGAGTATACAATGTCAAGAAACGGATGGTGGAGGTGGTCTTTGATATAACTCCTTTGAGTTACAATCCACTGCCAACTGAGTTCGGTCCCAAAACTGGTTACCAATACGACAAGTTTTTTTATTCTTTTGCTTTACCTGACCTAACAGATGATGGGACCGAATTAGTGTATACACACCTGATCGACAAAGATGAAGTGCATGCAGGTTGGCGTACTAGAATTCTAACAAATGTCTCTTCAAATGGTGATTCAGGAGTTAACGTTGCCAACACGTCAAATGTCAATGATGTGGTTGCCACTCAAACCTCCAATGACACAGATTCTAGCGAGTCTAATGATGATATTGAAGCTGGTCAAATTACAAATGCTGATATGTCTTTTGTAAATGTTGAAGCGCCTGCTAGTGCATCTGCTAAGGGGGAGATCTAGTCCAATTTGGGTACAAATCTGCAAGTTCCAATTGTTCCTATCACTCGGACCAACAGGAATCATCCTATCGATAATGGTATCGGAGATCCACATGGAGGAATGATGACTCGAAGCAGAAGTCTTAATGATATGTAGTGTTTGTTCACATAAATCAAAAAGCAAGAGATCTACAGCTTAAGCCTGCACGAATGCTTCATTTCGTAGATAGAGCCAAAAAACTAACATATGGCGCTGAATGACAGCTCGTGGTGTGAGCTGATGCAGGAGGAGTTGGCTTAGTTTGAAAACCTGAAGGTTTGGAACCTGGTAGATCTTCCGCAGGGCCAGCACGCAATTAACACAAAATGGGTCTTTAAATATAAAAAGGATGATAGAGGCGTAGTCATCAGTAATAAAGCTCGTTTGGTGGTGCGAAGGTTCAATCAGGAAGAAGGGATCGGCTACACGGTAGTTTATGCGCCAGTGGCTCGCTGTGAAGCAATTCGTTTGTTTCTAGCCTTTGCTGCCCACATGCGCATTAAAGTCTATCAGTTATATTTATTCAAAGTGCATTCCTTTACGGTAAGTTTCAAGAAACTATGTATGTATCCCAGGCGCCGGGTTTTGAAGCTCCAGATTCGTCGAACAAAGTTTACTTGCTGGACGAAGCTTTATATGGTCTCCATCAGGCTCCACGTGTGTGGTACGAGACGCTCTCAAATCATTTGTTGGCAAACGGATTCACTCGTGGTGCAATAGATTCCACACTCTTTATCTTGATGAAGGGAGAGATTTTCTGATTGTGCAGTTATATGTCGATGACATTATTTTTGGATCTTCAAATGAAGAGCTTTGTCGGGAATTCGAATAGGTTATGAAATTGAAGTTTGAGATGAGTGCAATGGGTGAGCTGAAGTTTTCCTCGGGTTGCAAGTGGATCAAGAAGAGAATGGCACGTACATTCATCAGACGAAGTACGTCCATGAGATCCTGAAACGATTCAACATGGAACACAGTCTGCCTTACGAAACTCCGTTTCCTACCAATCATAAGCTATCAGTTGAAAAGAAGAAAGATCCTGAAGTGGACCCTTCGGTTTATCATGCAATGATTGGTTCTTTAATTTATCTTACAACATCTCGACCCAACATAATGTTTTCTGTTTGTTTATGTGCTAGGCACCAAGCCACTCCGAGAGAATCACATTTGAAAGCCGTCAAATGGATTTTCTGCTATCTGAAAGGCAAACTAAGACTAGGATTATGGTATCCAGTTAAGGGAGGCTTAGACTTGATAGCATATGCGGATGCGGACTTTGGCGGGTGCCCAATCAACAGGAAATCAACATCCCGTGGTGCTCAACTGCTTGGAAGCTGTCAGATATCCTGACAATGCAAGAAACAGCTTTCTGTGTCGCTATCCACATGTGAAGCAGAATACATCTCCTCTTCGAGCTGATGTGCTCAAGTCTTGTGGATACAACAGCAATTGCGGGATTACGGTTTGAATTACACACAAACTCCCATCATAGTAGATAATAATTCAGCTATTTCAATAACAAATAACCCAGTACACCATTCATGCACAATACATATCGATGTTAGGCATCACTTTATTTGTGATTGTGCTGAAGAAGTTTGGTTGATGTAGTTAGAGTTGACACCTTAGACAACTATGCTGACATGTTTACAAAGACATTTGATCGGATGAGGTTTGAGAATCTAGTCCGAATGATCGGGATGATAAACCCTGATTAGGATGGTTCCATAAGCCCTCATGGAAACTTTGTTTTTCGTTTCTTTGTATAGTTCACTGTTTTTCGTTAAACTAAAAAAAATCCAAAAAGATTTTACTTAGTTGTAGGATTTTTTTTTAATAATCCAAAAACATTAGGAAATATAAAATTGAGGACACGTTGATTATGAGAAGAAATGATAGTACATCGCCAGTCAGATCGTTTATAGGGTATCCTTACAAAATTAAAATCTAAACTGTTGACAACTTTATTATATGTTGTAACGATAGGTTTTACGCGTTAATAAGAACCTGTTTTTGGTATATAAAGATAATGAACTGTGTAACTTGTGCGTAACATCTCTCGGATATATGGTCTTAGTGCCGTAATTTCGTTTGAGAGATTACCAAAATTCTGAGATACTAGGTCTTTATATCTGATTATTGTCGAGGGTATTATGCTTGGTCTTCTAATTTTGTGTCGGCAATGGCCTAGAGCTCGTATAATACTTTGCTAAGCACTTTGTTTGTGTGTAAACCCCCTAGGTGGATTTCTTTTCTGCCTAACAATCATCACCAGATGATCTGTTCTAAAGATTATCACCACCGGGTGAACAACTGAGTATATAGGTTACCACCGGGTACATAATATTAAAATACGCCAAAGTGCAGTAAAATATACCAAACCGTTGGTACACCACCTAAAGTCGAGCCTTCATCTATTTGTCGGTATGGTGGCACTAACCTGAGCTCTCAAGGTTTCGCAACTCTAGCCGGATACACATAATATTTGGATATATTCACCTGTAAGATGCAATTTTTGGTAGTTTTTGATACAGGAGTATATTCTGAGGTGGGGAACACAGTTACATCAGTTATTAATACACCTAAATGCATATCTCGAAAATAGTGTTCGAACACGTGCTAAAGCATAAGTGGACAAGTATATCGTTAAACATCTTGAACTGTCGTTATCATTCAATGTGCTTAATTCGTTAAATGGATACTAACTTTGATAGATTTTGACAGATAAGCCGATATGATCTTCTTGTCCGCTTTTTCACAAAAAGATGTTGATTGTAAATATTTTCTTCGCAATTTTGTATATATTCTTTCTGTTTCGAATATTGAAAATTACAAAAAGATTTTCGATGTGTTTTAATATAAAGTTCAAAAAAAAAAAAAAACAAAAAGATTTTATTTCTTGTTTCCGTGTGTGGGCTTTATATTTCTAACGATACTCAAATGGGGTTTTACAATTTTTAAAATGGGTTAAAAACAATCCGGTGAGATAATTTATAATATAAGTCTCTTAATAAAAACCGGTCTCGCTAAGTTTGTCTAAGTGTTTGTGTCCGTGTGGGAAACCGTGTTCCAAATTGTTTGAAACTTTTCGAGTATGTGTTACTTAGAAAATTTCCTTAAAAATTAACTGCTCTGGGCCTTAATTCTTTAATTAATCCACTTCTAGTACCTTCTGAAAATAAAATATTGCTCGGCTTGATAAATCCTTCCCGTAGGATCGTCACCGCTAAACCGGGGAAAATGAAGCTTTAAATAAGGCTTTAGGTGGGGAATTAATGAATAGGTTCCCATCTACTCAGCCTTCCTGCCGGACCGCCAATGCTTGCAACTCACCCAACAATTTTTCAACTAGTACATCATATTTAACAAAGCGTTCTTCGGTTTCTTGTTGGAATTCAGCGTTATTACGTTTGGCCACCATAGGATCACCACCGCTCTAATACCAAATGGTGTGTATCGATCGGTTAATTGATTGGTCAAGAAATAAGAAAGAAGCTTGAGAGAAATAAAGTGAGGATATTGAGACTTAACTTCTGCATATTCTTATTAAAAGCAAAAGGTTTCCCTTATAATGGAAAACTACAAGAACAATTCAAAGTACTTCCTAACTAATTGGCAACGTGGGCATCCCCATGGTTTCCTTATTCTTGGCACACTATTAACTAAACAAGCAGAGAAAGTAACAATTCAAAATAAATACGTTGCAAAAGGTTTTGACCATTCAAACTAATTTATTCAAACAAAAAAAAGTGAAAGTTGCCATTAAGCTTGCATGCATGCGACTAGTTTGCAAACTCCTTGGGCTCATGCACCTTAGGTTTGGACTCTTTAGATGACGGCCCGGATACGAAACATGGTGATGTTGTCATCGGTTCCGCTCCTAGATCATTCGACCGCTCTCAGATGGTATCATTTCACTTTTTTTTTGTGTTTTCCTTTATCATTTTCAGTTAACTTGCGTTTGAATCATAGGGATGTAAAGTTACAGGAGGTTCTCGGGTTTGATGATGTTTTTTTTTTGCGACCCTGGTGGTGTTGAAGGAAGGCGGTGGCGACATATGTTGTAACTAGGTATGTTTCCGAGCAACTAATAGTTATTTTGGAAACTTTACACTAATTTTCTTGCTAAGTTGGTGATGACGATGTTGATTTGTGGGTTTTTGGTGTGTACATAAAAGGGCCAAATCTTGGTATAAGATCCTTATATATTTAGTTCCTTTATTTCATATCAAATTTGTCAACAATTTAACAGATTGCTAAATTTCCTTTTAAAAGAGTTGTTGGACAACTCTAGCCCAGTGGCTAGGAAGCAATGAAGATTCGGAAACGTGCCGAGAGGCGCGGGTTCGAATCCGAGCAACCGCCCGAGTTTTCGAGTAACCGCGCTCAGTCCATGCTGGGCAACCCACACCTATACGGATGTGGGGTGGTGAAGTTTCTCGGGGAACGCCGAGTCACACACCCTGGGTCCTCTGCATGCAAGGCCCTTGAGTTGTGGGGCGGTTGGGGTTTGCTGTTTGGCAGACCGTAATGACTCTATCCAACTGACTGAGAAAGTTACCGTTCAAAAAAAAACATGTTAGGCGAAAAACAAAAAGTATGAATCAGTAGTGGCTGATGATTATTTTTCATCATAATGGAGGTGGGTCATAGTCTTTCTCTCTTTATTCTCTTTCATGAGCTAAATCTGATGTGGGTTTTTAATCTTAGAGAGAAAAGATAGGATAAAGATGAAGGCTTGAGGACTGTAGGGCAGCTTCTAAGGCTGCTAATGATGAATCTGAACATATTGGCAAAAAGGTTTTATTTTTATGCTCATATTGTGTTGTTTTTATTTGTTTTGATCCCAAATCATGATTAATATCCTGTTTTCACACATTGAAAAGCATTTGTATGTGGATTGTTCTTTACACTACGACTTTGGGCAATAAATTGTTTGTATTGAGAAAACCTCCTGTCCATATCAGTATTCAACATTGTCATTCAAGTTTGTATTTTCTTTTTTATCTGTTAGCCATATAGCTTGTTGTATAGTTGTTATTTTCCTGTTTTATCTCCTTTTCTCTTGTATATGTATCGATGTAATTTGCATGATTATTAATCAATTCAAGATCCAATCTTTAGCCTTTGATTCTCTTATCCTTCTTGGTTTGGTCTTGCAGTTAGGTCAATATTTTTGGATAGTATAGCGAATTCTAAAACTACATCTTTTCAAAAACAAAATATTTTTCCGCATAAATTCTAACACGTAACTAAAGCGGATTCTAAAGTCAGGTCTCTTATATGATTTATAAATGACCCACTGTCAAGAGATGAAAATTAGATGAACTTAAATATTGTAACGCCCCAAAACTTGAATTTTAATTCAATAGGTTGATCCTTTGTGCTATGGTATGAAATGAGATAACCAAGTTATTGAATTTAGTTAAAATATAAGTTCTATAACAAGGAATGAATTTCTTGTGACTAAACAAAAATAATGAACAAAACTATAGGGGTTAAAAGGGGGCAAGTTGAAAGACGTTTTAATTAAAACATGGGGGAAAAGGAAAAACCCATTCTGGGTATGTGTGTGTGCGTCGAGATATAGAGCAGGGGAGGAGAAAACCACTCCTTCAACTATAACCAGAAAATTCAGCCAATTGAGAGTGGATTAGGGTTGAATTCATATGCATGTGAAGGGTTTCTTAAACATCTAAGTTTCCTCTCCATAAGGTATGTTGAAATTTTTGATTTTGATGATAATGTGTTAAATGGGTTTCAACAATCCATGAATTCATGTGAAATTGGTGTGACTATGAGTTAGAATCACCACATAGAACTTAAATTATGCGTGAATTTGGCTAACTTGATGATTAAAAGTGAAAAACCCACTTGAAGTAGGAGTATTGTAGTTTAATGATGAATTATGTGGAATTTGTATAATGTTAATGTATGTAGCTACATGTATTGAGTAAATTAGATGTAGAATGAAAGACATGTGAGTTTAGTTGATTTTTTGATGAACCATAACATGAACTAGTAAGAATATGCAAAGAACGCATGTACAATATGCTTTGTTAGTATTACACACACCATGGGTTTGATGAAATGTCTAGGTGAAGTTAGAAGGTGATGTTGTATGCAAAAACATGGTAATTATGTATAGAATGTGATAATAATGAAATTGTTAAAAAGCTCATTTGAGGAAGGTGTGTTTAAATTAATCCATGTGAAGTTTCTTGTCGGAGTTCAAGGTTGGTAGAAGTATGCATTAGTGGCTTGTACTACATGCTTGAATAGTGGTGCATACTATTTGTGGGACTAGTTGCTAAATGGTAATTTAGAATTGGATGGGTAATAAATGAATAGCTTGTGGACTTACTAATAAATGATGATGTTGAGATTATGTAAATTGCCAACTTTGAATGTGGTTGGCAATTGTAGGATCATGAAAATGTTAGTATGCGTTGAATTGACGATACGTGTGTATGTATGTAATTAGTTGATCATGTGCTTATGTGTGTCCTACACCATGATTATGAATTGTAAATGGTATCATTAGTATGGTCAACTATGTTTAGATGGATACATGTTCATATGTTGAAAGAATGTAAGTAGGACAATTGACTTTCTAAAAGTCAACAATGTGTAAATAGCACGACTAGGCTTTTGGATGCATATGTAAGGGTAGAGAGATCACGTGATACAGGTTAGATTATTTATGTGCTATACATGATGGTGAATGAATTTAGCATGGATTTAGAATAAGTTGATTGTTAATGCGAGTATTATGCATGCTAGTAGTTATTTAATGAAAGTCAAGCAACCGTTTGGGTTGGGATTGAATGCTAGTGTTGATGAACATATGTAATAACAATGTTTTGGATATGATGGCATGAATGGGTAGGAGTTTTCACTAGCATGGAAGACTAATGGAACAAGAGGAAGCGAGGAAACTAGCATGAACATGGCGAGCACATGGTAAGTGATTTCCGGAATCACTTCTTATTTTGTTTAAGTGAAGTTAGGTATAAGTTATTTAAGTATGATAATTGAAATCAAGTAAGGATTTGCAAATAATGGAAATGTGATGTTTGTAAAATGCAACATATAAATTACATCAAATGAGGCATAAAACTAACCCTTTTTAGTACTAATGTTGGAAAAAGTGTGCTTTTGTCTTCCTTTTGTATTTTCAGGACCAAATGAGCTTAATTGAACAAAAGGAACAAATATGCAGCCAAATCTAACATAAATACAAAGAAAAGGAAAAAACGTGGCATGCCGACCCCTCGACAGCATTTTCCCAAGCAAAAACAAGCAAACAGAAGGCTGACCACGACCCCGTGCCCAGCAGACACGAGGGCGTGGTCAGGCACCTGCAGAAAAGACAAAGCTATAGAAGCTTCTATTCCCAGCATGAGGGCGTGCCCAGCTCCACACGGGCCGTGGTCAACGCTAAGATTCGCAGAATCCAGCAAATCTTGATAGTACAGATACGCTTCTGCACACGGGGCCGTGCCCAGCGAACACTGGGGCGTGTGGAGCCTAATACAAACAATTGCAATTAATGAAGAAAGAGAAAGAGGATGGACACGGGGCTGTGCCCCATGGACACGGGGCCGTGTCCGGGCTTCTGCGCAGGCTATAAATAGGGGTGCTTGGTTCACTTCAAAGGTATCCCTTGGCAAACCACCTCTCTCCCACTTCACCACCACTACAACACCCACATCCACCACCATCATCCATCATCCACCTTAGAGTGTGTGTAGTAGTCTCGGGATCCCAGATTAATAGTAAGAGTTCTTGACAATCAAAGGCAATGTTTGCCTAAGTCTCTTATATCACTTGGTGAAGACAAGCATTTAATGTAATACTTTTGATTTTTAATCTTTTCGCACTTTTTATTTGGTTTTGTATTAATGACTTTAATAACTAATTTCTTATGTTAAAGGTGAAACTTCCTTATCATTTGTCTGTGGTGTCTTGGCGTTATTTTACTGTCTATATAAAATAAAAGATTTTCACCATTCATATCACTACGGTCTATATAGAGATATATTGGCTACCTGGTCGGGGGTTAAGGGAATGGTTTGGTAAGGTTCTTGCCTTGTTCAGTGTATAGATCCTGCAAGGACCTGGGTCAAGCTTACTAGGACCTCCTTCAATACCCACTGGTATTGGATGGCGGGGGTGCGAATGGCTTGATCCGTTCATATGTAGACTACTATTAATACATTAACCCGGCTACTTGGGATTGTATCCCTGCTGACTCAAACCACTTAGCCGAGGGTAACGTCACCTTCAAAAGAGGGGCCTACCACATTACGCATTAATAACTTAATTAATTATCTTTCAATATTCCGACCCTTTAGGATTGTATCCTTGCTGACTCAAACTACTGGGTTGAGGGTAACGTCACCTTCAAAAGAGGGGCCTACTACTATAACTAAGATAGTCTCTTAAAAAGTGCAAAAGTGCGGAAATCATCAAATGTTACATTAAAGGCGAGTCGGATCCAAGTGATTTATCTTGTCTATCTGTTTTATTTTATTTTTATTTTCAGCATTTTTAGTTTTTATTTTCATATTTAAAATCTTTTCTAAAACTTTTGATTTGATTAGACGTTGAGGATAAACCGGTACTAAAAGCTCTTATGTCCTTGGACGACCTCGGTATCTTACCAATGCTATACTACGCTCACGATGGGTGCACTTGCCCGTATGTGTGTTTAGTGTTAGTAAAATTGTGACAACTGTCAAAATTTCAGGTATCCGTACAATTATTAAACAATGATTAGTGCTTAATGACTGTGCTGAATTACAATTAATGACTTGAATTGCTTTCTGATTATTGCTATGATACATACATGTGCATCACATATTGCTTAATGTCATATCATTATTGCATGGGAACTTTATTGACTCAAATGATGCACGAAACACAGTTAGCACTGTTATCAGACAAATCAAAAAATGCTGACGGAGTTCAGTACAGTGTGTAGGAAAGTAAGGATCACAAAACTGCCTTCCTAGAGATAGTTTAAGTGCCGGAAAGTGCCTAAAACTCACATAAACTGCAGAATTCTGCAGAAATAAGCATAATTCAGCATTTAAACAATCTAATATCATGCAGAAATATGGTTAAATGGTCCTAAATGCTTTCCTAAGTGTCGGGAATCGAAACTGTCACAAAAGGTAACATAACACTACGTCAAAAGTAGGCTACAGCCACACTTTTGGCAAAACCGCTCCGTCACACATTTGAAAAATTGTGTGGCTAAAGGTCATTCATAACATTTTAAAACACTTTTAGCCACACATTATATTATTAATGTAACAATTGTATACCAGTTCAGAACATTTAGCCACACTTTTAGAAAATTATGTGACATGTATTAGCCACAACTCGAAATGTGTGGGAAAAGGTGATCTATAGCCACATATTTGTGTTTCATGTGACCAAAAGTACATGTATTTGACACTTTTAGCCACACATTAAGAAAAAAATTGTGACAATTATTAGACACGCTAGCAAAGTGTGGCCAAATGTGATCTACGACCACAATATTTGTTTTCATGTGACCAATAACACATTTATTCAAAACATTTAGCCAGACTTTAAGAAAGAAACAATGAGTTTTATTAGTCACATTAGCAATGTGTAGCCAAATATGATCTACAGCCACAATATTTGTTTCATGTGACTAAAAACAGATATATCCGAGACCTTTAGCCACATGTTAAGAAAAAACAGTCACACTAGAAAAGAGTGGCCAAATATGATTTACGGCCATAGTAAATGTTTGAAAATGTTGTTAAAAGCAAATACAAATGACCACATATATTATTTTGTATGACCAAAGATAGACAATAGTCATACTTAAAATTACAAAATTTCATGTGACTTATATAGATATTCATCACACCATAATCACTTTGTTTATTATGTGTGACGAAATGATATCAAATGTCACGGAAAAAAGTGTGACCAAATGTTAACCTTACTACATCTTTAAAAATTCCCCCAAAAAAATTTCATCCTAAAATTTAAACTTCCCCCCTAAAATATTTCATCCTAAAATTTCCCCCCCAAAATATTTCATACTAAAATTTCCCCCCAAAATATCTCATACTAAAACTTCCCTCTCAAATATTATTCTCATTTAAAATAAATAATTATTTAGTATTAAAAAAAATCTTACTACGTATTTAAAATTCAAACTATTATTAAATATTAGGAAAAATTACAAGTTTGTCATTTATCTTTATACCACTTTTCCGGCGGTGTCCTTTTTAACGAATGTTGACAGCCGGTGTCCTTTACTAGGTATTTTGTTGCAAGTTTAGTCCTTTACACCCAACCCAGTTAAAAACCCTGTTAATTGTTAACAGACGATGTCCTTTACTAGGTATTTTGTTGCAAGTTTAGTCCTTTACCTAGGTATTTTGTTGCAAGTTTAGTCCTTTACACCCAACAATTAACAGGGTTTTTTAACTGGGTTGGGTGTAAAGGAATAAACTTGTAACAAAATACCTAGTAAAGGATACCGCTTGTCAACATTCGTTAAAAATGACACTGCCTGAAAAGTGGTATAAAGGTAAAGGACAAAACTTGTAATCTGTCAGTTCCAGTTACAACCGACATCTGACTCTCCGTCAAACCAACGTTCGCCGTCTTCACCAACCACTTCTCCCAAAACAGCGAGGTAACATTTATAATTATAGGTTTTATCGATTCGACCGAATGACGCTTTTTGCTCAAAACTCCGATTTCGTTTTATCACTTCGATTAAATTATATGGTTGGATTTGTATTTGTAAACCATAAAAGAACACTTTCATGTGATAAAATGTTGGGATGAAAATTGATTATAAAAAAAGAAGTTTCGTAAATAAAAAAGCTGACTAAAAATTGCTACAAAAAAGAAGTCTCAACTGGTACAGAATGATGATTTGTTGTAAAATCCTTTGAATTTTCTACGTGTTGTAAAATTAAGAAACACAAGGATTTGAATTTTAGTGTGATTAGTTATGCTTTGATTTGTTTATCTACATAGAAAAAGGGAAAATTTTAAGCTGTTACGTAGGTCTCTTTGACTTTGGTTTTTAATTTGACCACATGTAATATGGTGGTATATATATAAACCTTTGTTATCTTTGTAACCATAATCATTAACAAATCCAAAACAATTACATTTACAAGAATTAAGTGGATTCACTTTGTGTGATTAGATTATGAACTGAACTTGTGTGAATTGACAGACGTTAAAGGGAGTGCAAAGAGAGGATGTTCAACTGTCTACCAAATTTGGAATCAAAGTTGATGGTCAGTTTGAAATCAGTGGTGAACAGGAGTACGTTAGAGCTTGTTATGAAGCCAGTTTGAAGCGGCTTAATGTTGATTACATTGATCTTTACTATGTTCATTGCATCGATAAAAAAGTACCTGTTGAAATCACTGTGAGTCCTTAATTCACTTATTTTATGCTCTAGTTCACTTATGATTTTCTAGCATGTAATTTAAGGTGCCAATTATTGGATTTGTAGATGGGAGAACCGAAGAAATTGGTTGAAGAGGGTAAAATAAGACACATTGGTCTATCTGAGGCTGGTCCAGCAACTATTAGAAGAGGCTGGTCCAGCAACTATTAGAAGGGCACACGCAGTTCATCCGATAACAGTTGTACTACTGGAGTGGTCTTTGTGGACTAGAGATGCAGAGGAAGAGGTTATTCCTACCTGCAGGTAACCCATAAACTATATGTCAAGTGTTAAGACCGTGGGGTATGGTGGGGCTTGGGTTGGGGCTTGGGTTGGGCATTGATTGACACGTGGAATGGGAAAAAAAAACCCACGCCCATGGGGTATGGTGGGGCTTGGGTTGGGGGCTTGGGTTGACACATGGCCATTGAGAGCCCGCCATGTCACTTGCTAGCCCGCCCCACGCCCGGCTTCAAACCCACGCCAAAGGGGGCCACGCCCAAACCAAAGCCCCAACCCAAGCCCCCGGGGTGGTGACTTGGGCGTTTTACCCCAACCCACGCCCCAACCCAAGCCCCATACCCCATGGCCTAATAGTATCGAGTGAGTTATTTAGTTAGTTAGTTAACTGGTTAGTTGTACTTTGTTAATCGTTTAAGTCAATACCCCTAACAAATTATTTATATGATCTTAATGAATTATTTCTTTACAAGGCTTTTTAGCCTCTTTCATTTACATTTTCTTTCCCACTTAAATTTTCTGTCTTTCTTTTTGTTTTTTATTTTCGTTTTCTTCCTAGCTATTTCAAATCTGAGTTTTGTTTCTCATTTTAAAACTTAAATATTATGTTATTTACTTTTATTCGCTTATTACAATTGACCAATTTAAGAAATGATTTTTCATTCTATTTTACAAAAACTAATAAAGCGAACACATTTTGAACATATTACTAAGAAATGATTTTTCATTCTATTTTACAAAAACTAATAAAGCGAACACATTTTGAACATATTACGACTATATTTTTTAGATCTTTTATTTTGTTTGTCATGATGAGTGCATTGGACCAGACAAAGTTTTCACCCCGCCCAACGTGCAGGTTTGATACCACTAGTTTGTGTATATATTTTTAACTTTTTATATTTTTTTATACGTTTTGAAAATGAAAATAGTTTAGTGGCGCTTTTTTTCATTTATTCTTCTATTTTCTAGTTTGCTTACACTATGCTATTATATCTGAGTAAGGTAATTAGTTTATGGAAATTAGGCTGTAATTTGTGTTTGTTTTTTTAACAAGTACATATATGTATTGGCATAGACTGCCAGTGCATTACAGACACACTCAATCACACAAAGGCGTAACATTGCTATGTCTAACTTTCAACAAATCTTGCAGATGAAGGTGGAGGTTTTATAGATGATGCGTCTACATCTGGTGTTGGGGATCTTGCAAAAGATGAAGATGAGGCAGAAGATGAAGAGACGCTACTTGTAAGTTATTGTAATTAAATATGGATATAAGATATGTAGGTCTATAATGAGCGAAGTTATATAGAGTCCAACAAAGGTTATGCAAGTCTCAGATTTCTTACTTCCATATTATTCCTTATACATAGCAATACAACTCGTTACTTATGTGGATTAGAATGTCTGTTTATTTTAACATTGAGTAATGCAACTTGAACATAGACCAGCATCTAGATGGACAAAATTGAACATGTTCTTCATATTAAGTATGGTCAATATGTTTACTTTTGTGATACTTAGCATGCTACAGAAGAATTCACTTACTATGTCTTTGCTGGCTCACCTATTTTTAACACATCTCCAACCTAATCATTTATTCAGCCAACACTAGAAGGAAAGATTGATCCTGCAGATTTAGCTTTTTTACCGCCCTCTATGCAACTTGATCTTCTAGTTCAAGTAAGTACATATATCAACATCAATCATTTCTTATGTGATTTTCATCTCCTTTTTTACTAATATATCTCTAATATACCTTGCTATACATATGAGAGAACGGTTGGTGGCAGAGAACCGGAAAAAGTATTAAAAAGTTAAGGCATTTGTTTTTCAACGTGGTGACTAAATGTTTTACTGGCCCTTTAAGATCTTTTGACCTATATTTTTTGTGTATGCAGGCTCCTTCAAGATTTTGACTAAATGTCTTATCTTTAAACAATTGTCTTCAGTAGGGAGATTAACGAAGTGCAGAAAGTAGCTGGTGGAAGGGGAGTTGGTGGTGTTCAGATTTCACTCACGGATAGCATTCGAAGCAAACAAAGTATTTATTGTCACTCAGTAACTGATTAAGGTTTGCTTCAGGTGATTATGCATTAGCTCCTACAACAGACACCATTATGTAAGCAATTGGGGCAGATGGGTTTGCTGCTGTTGCAAGTGCTGCTAGTAGTGATGCAGCTTCTTTTGCACTTGTTGCATCATTTGGAGATTTCTTTTGATTAGAAGCTTATGGATGTGGTATTTAAATTTTAAACTTATGTATGGATTTTGGTTTATTATTGTTAATATTATTTGGTTTTAAAGTTTTCTTATGTTTGGTATTGTTTTCATTTACAAAAGAAAAATAATATAAAAATGCTAATTATATGAAAATGGCCACATGGAACCATTATTAATATGTGTGACCAATGTTAGACAATAGCCACGCTATAGGCACGTTGTTTTTTGTTTGTGTGACGAAACCATACCAAACATCACAGGAAAAAAAGTTATGCGTGACCAAAAGTTAGCCATTAGTCACACTTGAAAGCACAAAATTTCATGTGGCTTTACATAATCATTAGTCATACCATCGCCATTTTGTTTATTTTGGTGTGACAGAATGATAGCATACGTAATGCACAAAATGAATATGTGTGGCCAAAGGTTAGATAATAGACGCACTTAAAATTATAAACTTTCATGTGGCTTTACATAATCATTAGCCACATTATCACTACTTTGTTTTTTATGTGACAGAATAATAGCAAATGTCATGAAAAAGGTAAATTATATGTGACCAAATGTTAGCCATTAGCCACACTTAAAAGCACAAAACTTCTTGTGGCTTTACATAAACAATAGCCACACTATCGTCACTTTATTTTATTTTATTTTGTATGGCGGAATGATAACAAATGCCATGAGAAAAAAAAAAGAATGTGTGACTAAAGGTTAAACAATAGTCACACTTAAAATTATAAAACTTTATGTGTGACTAAAGGTTAGACAATAGTCACTTTTAAAATTACAAAATTGTTTTGTGTATCTATAAATAGTTTTTAGCCACACTTATAGTAAACTCATATGACTAAATAATAAAATGATCACACGTACAATGAGCTCATGTGGCCACTACTATCATTTAGTCACACTTAATGAATGAAATGCTTGATTACAACAACTCTTTTTGTCACATTTTTTAATTGATGTGGCTAAAACAAACTTTTAAGTGACTATATAATAGAAATGGCCACACATACAATAAATTCATGCGGCTGTTGCTACCCTTTAGCCACACTTATTGTACAAAATTTTGATTCCAGCAAGAAATAGTGGTACCCTTTAGCCACACTTTTAAGTTGCTACGACCACTAAACGTGAATGTGGCTGTATAATACCTACGATGACTCTACCTTTGGTCATACTTGAGTTGGAAAAAAAAAGTGTGGCAAAAGACGTATGGTCACACTTTTTTTTGTGTGACCGTAAGCCTTTTTTGACGTAGTGTAAAGCACACTAAACTGCATAGTTTAGCACCTTAACGAACCGGTAGCTAACCGAACAACCGGACACTACCCGAAACACTAAATTTTCACTAAAATCATTGTTTTAACATTACCAAGCTAGTTATGGTTCCCGAACATCATAACACATCACATAACAACTAGTAACTAAATCCCTAACTAGAATACTTGAATTTTTACCATGAACTAACTAAGTAGTTAAACCTAAGCCTATACCCCCCCCCCCCCCCACCTAGTAATCGGCCAAACAAGGACCCCACCATGAGATTTTATTTCGATCTAATAATGGATCTTGTTTCACTATAGAAAACATAAAAACCAAGAGTTAAACTCATGAGATGGATTTATAAGTTACCCATAGATCAAACTCTCATTCATTCTCATCATTTACAACACACCACTCTTCCTTCTTCCTCCCTTCACCTCTCGGCCGAACACTCACACTCACACCATCATCATCATCATCATTCATCTTTCATAAATTCTACACATATACAAAGGTGTTAGAAGGTGCACATAGAAGCTTGGAGCTTTCAGAAGCTAAAGGACCGTCACCATTTGCTTTTATCCACTTCATTTCTTCCATTGATCATCCCTAGCCTTGAGCTAGTAGTAAGAACATCATACTCTTCATTTTACATCTTGTTTAAGTGGTTGAAAGATGATACATGTTGTTAATCATAAAGAACACTAAGAATCAAGAACATGAAACATGAACATAAGCTTAAAATCTTAAAGAAATCATGTTGTTACTGATCTTGCTAGATGATGATTAAAAACATAATCTAGCAAGATGAGAGGATGAAAATGTTAGAGATCAATGGATCATCCTCACATAAGTCATGAACTTGAAAGAAAAAATTGTTTTCTTGTTAAGTGATGATTAAAGTAAGTGTAAAGTCTTGTAGATCTAAGATTTCAAGGATGATTTTTCAAGAAACCAAGTTAAAAATACAAAGTTTACTTAATCTTGGTTTTTAAAGAAATCAACCATGTTTTTAGAGGTTAAACAAGTGTAGGATCATGTATTTAACAAGAAAAATCCAAGAAGAAACATTTTTAGAAAATGTGATTATAAGTTGTAAAGAACTAACTTCTTTAAAAATGATGTTTTTAAAGAAACAACCACATTTTAAAGGGTAACTAAGCTTACTAAACACACTAGTAAGTTACTACAAATTTTTGTAAATTTTCAAGTTCATGAAGTAGTAGTTATGCTTGATTTTGGCAAATTTGGTAAGTGTAGATTGATTGTTGATTGATTGTGTTGATTCACAAAAGAAAATGATATGCCTTGAAGGCATGGAAATCTCCATTTTTAGGGGAAACTATGGCAAAATTTTTCTAAAAATTAAACACTTAGAAAAATATTTCTAAACAAATATTTACAAGTATATTTCAAATCACGGATTTTCACATAAAGTTTGCCATAAATTTTGTTACAAAAATTATAAATATTGGAGGTTGGTTTTTATAAATAAAAGTGACTAAATATGTATTTAGCAAAATATATATTTAGATGTCACCATGTGTGTGATTATTTGTATATTATGTGTATTAGTTATATTATTTTAGGACTTGAAATAATATAACTCATCAAAATACCAAGAAATTACAATCCAAAATATTACCAAAATTCCAAGGAATAAATATACAAAGAATACCCAAATTATTGGTGAAACCGAACAAAGGAATATAACTCACAAAAATATTCCGAAAAGTTTATTCGTAAGTATATTTTGATGAATAATATTTTGGGCACCAAAAGAACAAAAATATGATTTTTTTTACAATTATTACAAAGTTATATATTATATTTTCGACCATAAGAAAATATATTATTTTTGGGTGAATGAAAACATATATTTTTCTTGGAATTATTAGAAGATGTATTATTTTTGTAAGAAATATATATATTTTCTCAAACAAACATGAAATACATTATTTTTGGGAGAAAATGTATTTTCTTAAATAAACTTGAAATATAGTATTTTTGGATGAAAAATAGATTTATATATATTTTCTAAGTTACACTTGAAAATATATTATTTTTGAGACTTACATGAAATTTATAAATATTTTTGCCAAGGGAAAAATTATAAATAATTTTTCTAAGTAATACTTCCTAAAATATATATCTTGGAAATATATATTGATGTACTTTTATTAAAGATGTTATCCCGGAAAAAATATACAAAATTTAGTATAAGAATACTTAACAATTACAAGAAAATACGTATTCATGTACGTATAAATACACTCCGGAATACGACACCAATACATGGCAAAAATATACAAGTATAAGAATACGAATACAAATACACCCATCCCTGGGAAGGATATACATGCATAAATACGTGAAGAGAACAAGTTAAAATATATTATTTTTAACTATTATTCCAAAATTTAACAAATATAATTTAAGTTAAAATATTTATTATTTTAACAAATGATTATATAACTTGGAATAATATTGAAGACACTAATTAATACTAAGTCAAGGCACAACCCACTCGACTAATAGATCATAGTATGTTGTAGGTAGTCGTGTACACCGGAAGAAGCTTTGAGTTACCGTTGGTTACGAAGAACGCAAGACTGTGGGTTCATGACCCGCTTTTCTTTAACTGTTTTTGTTTTATAACTTCGGGGGTGAAGTACATGTTACAAACTGTTTACAAACGTTTATATGTGGTATGGTTAGCTAAGGAAAGGTATTGCTAGATCCTGTGAGTGGTGGGTATAACGCTTAAGACCATTAATCCTCGTAGTAGGACCGAGGGACATGAGTGATAGATCTATCTGGGTGTAGCGAGCCCCTCCCATGTGGACCAGGGTTTGGCCCATGAGGTGACTATGTCTTACAGCCGGAAGCCCGGTGCAAAATCTGCTAGGTTTGAGCCTTCCTGCATCACGTCACACATATTAATGGCCTTGCAAACCATTAATTGATCTTTTTCCTTGTTGCTTTCATACCGGGTTTACAAACATACATACTTACAATGATTTCAAAGGTTTAGTCATGCACACTTACAAAACACATGAACTCGCTCAACTTTTGTTGATGTTTTCAAAACTACATGTATTACAGGGAATTAAATGTGGATCTGGCGGGCGTTTGGAGGTTTCAAGTAATGATGGGAATAAAAGATGTCATCTGAAGTCTAAGGGTTTGGATAGTGTGTCTTATCCTAGATAAGACACATCTTTCAAAGCCTGGTTTTATTTAAAGTCTTTTGTCGAGTCCTTATGGAACTCTAAAACAATTTGTATGGTTTGTATTTGAATTTGAAGTCTATGTTGGATTCTAAAACAATGTTGTTTGTGATGATTTAAACTATTTAAATGGATGAACATCTTTAGTTTTATCATATAGTTGTTTGTTATGGTTGAATGCAATGATATTAAGCAAGTCATACATAATCACGCTTCCGCAAAAGTCAGGGAGTGACAGTTTGGTATCAGAGCTTCGATTGTAGCGAACTAGGATTCTTTCTCGAGTCTAGACTACAATCATTAGGGCTCTCACGAAAATATTTTTACAACATGTTTTTCATTGCATACACAAAACGCCCAGATCCAGGAAACAAACATTTTTACAAAGAAAAGACACGAAACACGATTACAAGGTTTACATTTGTGGTCTAGTCTGGGATAGACTAGGGAGGATAGAAAGGATTCGTGAGGAATAATGAGGATATATGATTTAATGATACATTGTCTTTGATTGCATATTAAATTATAGTGGTTAATATATGTGCATATGTTATGATTGTTCTGTTACAGACACTGTCTTCATCCGAGAGCGGATTGTCCGACACTGATGACCCTATGGCCCTCGTCTCTGATAGCGAGAGTGCACCCGAGCCGGAGATCTTTACATCCGATACTGAGAGCGACCCAGGTATGATATCTGATGACGAGGACGACTTTCAACCATTCGCGTTGCCTGATTTTGGAGATGACTTACCGCTTGCTGATGGTATTCCAGACGAGGATCCTTTTGTTGTTCCCATTCCAGTCCATGATCATCTTATCAACGGGAATCCCGATGGTGAGCATATCGTGGCACCGATCCTCGCTCCCGTTCCTTTAGTGGTCATCCCTCCTGAGGATTGGCCTTTTGATGATCTGTTTAATGATGATGTTGATCTATTTGTTGATGGTCCTCCCGATGACGCCCATGGTGATGGAGAGTTGGATGAGGATGTTGTTGCTATTCCGCTATAACAACCCTCTAAAATATTTTTCGACACCCCTAATATAATTAAAATGTCCCTATATGTCCTAAAACATACCCCGTATGAGAAAACTGAGCCCAAAATACCTTTAGTTTTGCAAAAATAAAATAAAAACCAGAAAATAAGGCGCTCGCGGGCCACGTAGCCCTTGGCTACCTTCTACGAGGGGCGCGATAGCCCGTCTACGAGGCCTCACCCGGGACAGATAGGGGTGGGGGTTGCGACAGAAGGTGGTATCAGAGCTAAGCCACTAATTCAGCCACAGAAGTGTTCTGGTGACACCAAACTTTATCTAAAGTGTTAGGAAATAAATTACGGAACTACGTGCATATTTGTATTTTATTGTTGTGTGTTATTTGACTATTTGTTAGTTTACGGTATGAGCGACCAAGGACCTTCCGACGCCTACCGTCAGTTGTCCAGCTCACCTAGGAGCAAAGGCACCTCTTCACAGCCTGCCCTCTCAGGGTATTCAGCTGACAATGAAGATGTGACAACTGTCAAAATTCCAGGTATCCGTACAACTATTAAACCATGATTAGTGCATAATGACTGTGCTGAATTACAATTAATGACTTGAATTGTTTTCTGATTATTGCCATACACATACATGTGCATCCCATATTGCTTAATGTCATAACATTATTGCATGAGAACTTTCTTGGATGCATTAAATACAGTTAGTACAGTTATCAGACAAATCAGAAAAGTGCTGACGGAGTTCAGTAAATAGACAGATGTCATATTGAGACCTAGAATGGGCCAGAAACTAAGTATTACACTAGTTTAGTGTGTAGGAAAGTAAGGATCATAAAACTGCCTTCCTAGAGATAGTTTAAGTGCCGGAAAGTGCCTAAAACTCACATAAAGTGTTGAATTCAGCAAAAATCAGCATTTAAACAATCTAATGTCATGCAGAAATATGGTTAAATGGTCCTGAATGCTTTCCTAAGTTTCAGGAAATAAAAACTGTCATAAAAGGTAACATAAAACACACTAAACTGCGTAATTTAGCACCTTAACGAACCAATAACCAACCGAACAACCGGACACTACCCGAAACACCAAATTTTCACTAGAAGCGCTGTTTTAACATTACCAAGCTAGTTATGGTCCCCGAACATCATAACACTACATAAATATCTAGTAACTATTGTATCTAACTAAATACTTACATTTTAACCACAAACTAACTTAGTTTAACCTAGCCTACTACCCCCCCCCCCACCTATGGGACGGCCCAACAAGGGCCCCACTTACTTGATTTGTTTTAATTTTTTATTAGATCATGTTTCTCCATTTAGAACATAGTAACCTTGGGTTAAAGTCTTGAAATGGTTATAAGTATAACCCTTGTGTTCATAACTTCATTTCTACATACACTAAAACACACACAACTCTCTCCTTCTCCCTCTTGTGCTCTCGGTCGAAACTCAACACACACACCCTCACCCTCACCATCATTCAATCATTCTCATCCATTTCAAGCATATACAAGTGTGCTAGAGGTTTCATAAGGAGGCTAGGAGCTTTAGGAAGTTCAAGGACCTCTTTTATTTGCTTTTATCCATCTCTTATCTTCTCTTGATCATCCCTAGCCTTGAGCTAGTGAGAACCTTGATTTTTCTATTTTACATCTATTTCAAGTGGTTAAAAGATGTTACATAATGATGATCTTGAAGAACATGAAGAATCACAAGAATAAAACATGAACATAAGCATGAATACATAAGAAATCTTAATGTTTATGTGTTGTAATACTTGTTGATTGTTGATTGCTTGTGAAAATGATGTTGATCATCATATGATCTTGCTAGATCATGATTAAAAACACAATCTAGCAAGTTGAGAGGATGAAAGTGTTGTAGGATCATAGATCATCCTCATAAGAAACATGAACTTGAAAGAATATGTGGTTTTCTTGTAAAATAATGATCAAAGCAAGTTGTAATAGTTGTAGATCTAAAATTTCATGGATGGTTTTTCAAAGGAACCAAGTTAAAAACACAAGATTTACTTGATCTTGGTTCTTACATAAATAAACCCTATTTTTAAAGGTTAAACAAGTGTAGAAACACTTATGTAACAAGAAAAATCAAAGAAGAAACATTTTTGAAAATTATGATTATAAGTTGTGAAGATCCATTTTCTTTAAAAATGAAGTTTTTGAAGAATCAATCACATTTTAAAGGGTAACAAGGCTTACTAAGAACACTAGTAAGTTACTACAAATTTTTACAAATATTCAAGTTCACGAAGTAGTAGATTGTGCTTGTTAATGGCAAAGTTGGTAAGTGTAGAATGTGTATTGTTGATTGTGGATTGATTGCGTTGATTTTACATAAGAAAATGATACACCTTCAAGGTATGGAAACCTCCATTTTAGGGGAAACTATGGCAAAAATTTTCTAAAAACTAAACACTTAGAAAAATATTTTTAAACAAATACTTAAAAGTGTATTTTAAACCATGAATTTTTCACATAAAGTTTGCCATAATTTTTGTTACAAAAATTATAAATATTGGAGGTTGGTTTTTATAAATAAAAGTGACTAAATATGTATTTAGGAAATATATATTTAGAAGTCACCATGTGTGTGATTATTTGTATACTTTGTGTATTAGTTATATTATTTTAGGACATGAAATAATATAACTCATCAAAATACCAAAAGTTACAATCCAAAATATTACCAAAATCCCAAAAATGTGAATATACAAAGAATACACAAAATATTGGTGAAACCAAACAAAGGAATATAACGCACAAAAATATTTCGGAAAATTTATTCACAAGTATATATTTTTGGTAAATAATATTTTGGACACCAAAGGAAACAAAAATATGATTTTACAATTATTAAAAAATTTATATCATATTTTTTACTAGAAGAAAATATACTATTTTTGGTGAATAAAAATATATATGTTTTCTCAGAATTAATAGAAGATATATTATTTTGGGAAGAAGAATATATTTTCTCAATATACATGAAATATATTATTTTTGGAAGAAATATATATTTCTCAAACAAAAACGGAATATACATTTTTTTTTTCTAAGTTAGACCTGAAAATGTATTATTTTGGAACTTATATGAAAATATAAATATTTTTGCCAAAGGAAAATTATAAATAATTTTCTAAGTAATATTCCTCAAAATATATATTTTGGAAATATATATGGATTTTTACTAAGGATACTTAACAATTACAAGAGATACGTATTTTCGTAAGTATAATTACACACCGGAATACGACCCCACATACATGGCAAAAATATACAAATACAAGTATAAGAATACGAATACAAATACACCCATCCTTGGGAAGGAAAATACAAGTATAAATACTTGTAAAGTATTAAGTTAAAATATATTGTTTTAACTATTAATCCAAGAATTAGTAAATATAATTTAAGTTAAAATATTTAATATTTTAACAAATAATTATAACTTGGAGTAATATTGAAGACACAAAGGAACGTAACTCAAAGACACTAATTAATACTAAGTCAAGGCACGACCCGCTCGTCTAATAGGTCTTAGTACGTTGTAGGTAGTCGTGTACACCGGAAGAAGCTTGAGTTATTGTGATACGAAGACGCAAGACTGTGAGTTCATGTTCCCCCTTTTCTTTAATTGTTTTCGGTTTTATAACTTCGGGGGTGAAGTACATGTTACAAACTATTTACAAACGTTTATATGTGGTATGGTTAGCTAAGGAAGGGTACTGCTAGATCATGTGAGTGGTGGGTACGACGCTTAAGACCATCAATCCTCTTTGTAGGACCGAGGGACATGAGTGATAGATCTATTTGGGTGTAGCGAGCCCACACCCGTGTGGACCATGGTGGCCCACGAGGTGACTATGTCTTATTGCCGGAGACAAATTTTCTAGGTTTGAGTCTTCCTGCATCACGTCACACATATTAATGGCCTTGCAAACCATTAATGATCTGTTTTCCTTGTTGCTTTCATACCGGGGTTTTACAAACACACATACATTATTTTACATCGATTTCAAAGGCTTATGAAAACACCCATGAACTCGCTCAACTTTTGTTGATGTTTTCAAAACTACATGTATTTCAGGGAATTAAATGTGGATCTGGCAGGCGTTCGGAAGTTCCAAGTGTTGTTTGAGAATAAAAGATGTCATCCATGGTCTTAGGGTTTGGTTAGTGTGTCTTATCCTGGACGAGACACATCTTCTAAAGCCTGGTTTTATTTAATGTGTTATCCTGGATGAACCTATGCCGAATCTAGCAGCCTACCCAGGTTTGGACCCTCTAGATCCCTTCTATGATAGTGATCAATACATTAGAGAAATTCTAGAGAATCCATACCCGTACCAGGAACCCATGCCCCAGTTTCCAAACCCAGTCCCAGCACTTGCACCCCCAATGAGTGCAGAAGATGTGCAAGAACTCCGAACCTTCGGAGAGGAGATTTTAGAAAGTAGCGAGAGGATGAGGCTGGTTGGAGAACGACTCGTCTGGAAGTATGACGAGCGTAATATGGAGTTCTGGATGAACCCATATCAGTAATGATGGTAGTAATAATAATAATAATAATAATAATAATAATAATAATAACAATATAATATGTGTGTATGTTTGAAAAAAAAATCTAGACGATAGCTATGGATGCATAGTAGTATTGTAATTCTTAATTTCCAGTATCAGTTTGTATTAGATGCATACTATATATAAGAAAGAGTAAGTCGCAATGCTCGACGATTTTGATCAATATGCGTGTTGTGTGTGATTATTTGCATTAAATGTTATCTTGTGATATTAATAATTGGCAAATGTTTAAAATTCAGATGGACAATGAAGTGAACCAGGAAAACCAGAATGACAATAACCCGAATAACGATAACCAGAATAACAACGACAACCCGAACCATGATAATAATGGAAACCCAGTGGATAACAGTGCCATCCAACACATAGTGGCACAAGGGATAATAGATGCAATACCATATATTATCAAAACAGTTAGGGAAGCGGATAATAAAAGTAATCATAGCAGTAAACGACCAACTGAACCTGAACACAGCATAAACAATGGACCCATACTTCAAGTGCCCATTCCCAAAAGAAGAAGAACCTATGGATGTTCATATAAAGATTTCTGGTCTTGTAAACCAATGGAATTCTCAGGCAATGAAGGGGCCGTTGCAGCTCTACGCTGGATAGAAAAGACTAAGGCTGTCTTAAAAATAAGCAAGTGTGCGGAAGAGGATAAAATAATGTTTGCTTCCAATCTGTTTAAGAACTCGGCCTTAGAATGGTGGAACACTATCCTCCAATCTAGGGGAAGTGATAGGATTTACAATATGGAATGAGAGGAATTTAAGAACATGGTGGAAAGAAAATTCTACCCTCCCAATGAAAAAGAACAGATAGCAAATAAGTTTTTAAACCTTAGGATGACTGGAGTGGATAGTAAGGGGTACACTACATTATTCTTTGAATATGCTAGAATAGTGCCAACCCTTGCATCACCTGAACCTGTATTAATCTCCCGTTACATCTGGGGATTAATCAGTGAGATTAGGCATGTAGTCAAGGCAGCTAGACCTCAAACTATAGAAGAAGCTGTAGAACTAGCAAATACCTTGACAGATGAGTTAGTACGTACACGAGAAGAGGATCAAAGGAAAAACCTAGCTCAAATGCTTACCCAAGAATTTCGCTCTGGAAATTCCAACCGTGGAAAAAATGTAGGTTTTACCTCTGCACCTTATTGCAAGTATTGCAAAAGGAAGCATTCTGGAAGATGCTCTATATATTGCAATTTTTGTAAAATATCTGGACACAAGGAAGAAGAGTGCAGGAAGAAACCTAACAATAGGATATGCTACAACTACGGAGAACAAGGTCACATCAAGCCAAACTGTCTAAAACTAGCTCCAGCTACGAACAATAAGAATACCAAAAATGCTAGGGCATTTATTCTGACCGCAGAAGAAGCTAAGATGATCCCGGACGTGATTGCCGATACGTCTTTAGTTAATGATGTTTTTGCTAAAGTATTATTTGACTCTGGTGCGAACCAAAGTTTTATTAATACTTCATTTTGCAAACTTCTCAAGCAACCATTAACTAAAGTCCCACAAAAATGTCTAGTAGAGACAACATATGGAGAAACCATTAAGATTTCTGAAATCTTGCAGGGAGCAAGAATAGAATTTTTAAATCAAAAGTTTATTGAAAACCTTTATCCAATGAATCTGGCAGGATTTGATGTTGTATTAGGAATGGATTGGTTAGTAACCAATAAAGCTAGTATTGCAGCAGTTAGAAATGCTAGTATGGAAATGGGAATTGATAACAATGGATTTTGTTACCAAATTACCCAAGACAAGAAAAGGTAATGATACAATCTGGGTAATTGTAGATAGGTTAACTAAGTCAGCTCATTTCCTACCAATGAAGGAAACCTTCAATATGGAACAATTAGCGAAGCTATATGTAAATGAAATAGTTTCATTACATGGAATTCCTTTATCAATTGTTTCTGACAGAGATAGCCATTTTACCTCTCATTTTTGGACAAGTTTCCAAAAAGCAATGGGAACCAAGTTGAATCTAAGCACAGCTTATCATCCTCAAACGGACGGTCAAAGCGAAAGGACAATTCTGACAATGGAGGACATGCTTAGAGCTTGTGTAATTGATTTCGGAGGTAATTGGGACGATCATCTACCATTAATAGAATTTTCTTACAATAACAGTTATCACACAAGTATCAATGCTGCACCATTCGAAGCACTTTATGGACGAAAGTGCCGAACCCCAGTCTGTTGGGCAGAAATTGGAGAAAAGCAACTATCCGGACCTGAGATAGTACAAGAAACAACTGACAAGATCATTCAAGTCAAGGAATGACTGAAAGCAGCACGTGACCGACAAAAGAGTTATGATGATAACAGACGAAAGCCATTGGAATTTCAGGTAGGAGACAAAGTGTTATTGAAAGTTTCTCCTTGGAAAGGAGTGGTAAGATTCATCAAAAGAGGAAAGCTAAGCCCTAGGTATATTGGACCTTTTGAGATTATTAGAAAAATAGGACCTGTAGCCTATCAGCTACAACTGCCATAGGAAATGGCAGGAATACATGATGTATTTCATGTATCTAATCTCAAGAAATGCTTAGCTGATGAATCACTAGTAGTACCTCTTAAGGATGTAGAGGTAAATGAACAACTTAAATTTGTAGAAAAGCCTCTACAGATTGAAGACAGAAAAGTTAAGAACCTCAAACACAAGAGATTAGTTTTGGTCAAAGTAAAATGGGATTCCAAGAGAGGACCAGAGTACACATGGGAGCTTGAATCAGAAATGCAAAGGAAATATCCATACTTGTTCTAGTAGATCTCAAGGACGAGCACTAAAACAAGGTGGGGAGGATATAACAACCCTCCAAAATATTTTTCGACACCCCTAATATAATTAAAATGTCCCTATATGTCTTAAAACATACCACGTATGAGAAAACCGAGTACAAAATACCTTTAATTTTTGCAAAAATAAAATAAAAACCAGAAAATAAGGCGCTCGTGGGCCGCGTAGCCCTTGGCTACCTTCTACGCGGGGCGCGACAGCCCGTCTACGAGGCCTCACCCAGAGCCAACACGTGGCACAATCGTGTCGAGGCTATAAGTGGTGACCAGTCATAGCTAGGCCCTACAAGCCTAGGTCGCGGGCCGCGTAAGCCCCCGCTTCATCTTACGCGGGGCGCGAGGAACTCGAATTCAGCTCCTATAAATTGGGAGCTCAGGCCTTCAGTCCCAACTTGCACCAAATTTCTTTCCTCTCTCGAATTTTCACATAGTTAAAGTGATTCTCGGGTATAATACCCCCTAATTAACGAAGTTCTGCCTCGTTGTAAGTATCATAAACCCGGTTACGTATTAGATACGCTGCCCGATTGATCCAGGGTTCCGTAACGGCTGTCAAGGTTCTGCCCGACGTAGCCGTTGGAATGCCATCTTGGGGAGGGTATTACTAATGTAAATATTGGGTTATTATACTAACACGTGTGCATTTGTGTAATTTATAGACAATCACTAGGAAACCCTAAAGGAAAACCTAAGACAGCAATGTGAGTAATCTCCTTTTTGTAAACTGTTTTTACAAAACCTTAAATATTTTACAATGTGATTAAGCAGTGATTGAGTCTTTATAATTCTTCAATTACTGCCGGTATGTTGGGGTTTTGTATACAAAATGTGTAACACGTTACCATTGGACAAAGAGTTAGCCAATGTGTAATATGACCCACCAGTCAGGATTAACAGTACTGAATGAGTAATTGTGTAGATGTAAACATTGTAATCGCTCTCAATACTGTGAATTGATAAAACTCTTCTTGATTAAACTGGGATTCACTCACCAGTATTTCCCACTGACAAAATGTTTTTAAACGCGTTTCAGGTAACAAAATGTGAAAGCCAACTAGAAGCCAGCTGGACAGCACTGAAGGCTTGGAAAAGTGGCTAAAAAAGTTACCTAAATAAAAGAAGATGTTTTATTTCAATAAAATGGGGTTTACCCCTATAAATCAATTTGTAATGAAAACTTGGGTTTTATCCCAATACACTAATTTATATAAAATGTGGTGTTTTACTCTGATAAAATATTTCCTAACTACAGTCCTGATATAATTTCCACTGCCAAATTGATAAACACCGATACCACCAATACTGATTCTCGCGGCCGCTCGTTCCCGGGACAGATAGGGGGCGGGGGTTACGACATCCGCTTCTTGAGATTCCCGTTATTGAGATTTTCTCTGATACTAGTTTACACTCTGTCTCAAATTCCTTTGAGTCTGTGACGTCTTCCGCCTTGCAGGGAGTTGGATTACGGTGTTATGCCACTGATTCTAACGATGATACGGCCATGTCAGCTGCACCATCCCCTCCACATGACCTCGAGCTTGGACTTGAGCCAGATTTTGTTCCTGTTGATAAGCCTGATGTTGCACCTACTGATCCTGAGCCTTTACCTGATCATGACCCTATTCCTTTTGGCATACCTGACATTGCACCCCTCATACCTGACCCAGTTCCTGCACCCGTTGACCCTCCTGTTATTGAGCCACTTATTCCTCCACCTGCACCTGCACCCGCTGATGTTGCTCCTTTTCATCCTTTGGAGTCTGATGTTCATCGTGTTGATTTACCTATCGTTTTCTTGCAGGACATACCTGCACCCCGTCCAGGGGAAGGTACTTCAGGCCAGCAGCCTAGTCATGATCCTTATGTCTCAGCAACTTTTTCCCAGGCCTCTCAGTCTGCACCTTTTGCTCCTTTTACTTCTTCACCACTTGATGAGCCATTCTGATGGTTCCCGCTGTACACTATGCCGATTTCAGATCCCTACCATCCCTCTCATTTTGTTGGCTATACACGGGATGGGTTACTTTTATCACTTCAGCTTCAGTATGAGATTATGAGTCGTAGGATTTTGAAGCTTGAGATGACACCGCATCCTTTACCATGTCCTTGTCAGCCTGCTTTTGTTACCCCTCGTTCATCACCGTCTCCGTTTTCTCATCCACCTGCTCCACTTACTCCTTTTCCAGATTTTGATGCTTGATTTCTCACCGTCGAACATCAGATTAGTTATCTGCTGCGTCATGTCTATGAGCTTGAGGAGGAGCTTGCGCATGTGCGCATCTTGATTTTCTTTCCTCCACCTCCTCCTCCTCCACCATCAGCATAGTTGGTTTTTGGTTTTATGTAGGTTGCATTGCTTTTGATGAGAGCACCACTATTGAGCTGAGCTTGTGAAGCCTTTTGGAGACCACCTTTTGATTGTATGACTTTTGTAGATTGGTAGACTTGTTGGACAAGGGTAGTGTGACCCTGTGATCCTTTTGATATGATACAATTGTAAAACATGAAACAATACTTTGTGGTCGATGATTAATGAAAGCTCAATCGTCATATTCTCATTAAACACGTTGTTGATTTACATGTATGTGCTATGATTGTGATGTTATATGCTTTCTTGTTACGATAAATGCAATTACATATACATACTATTTAATACTTAAGACCTGACCTATACAATCTTCTTCTTAGAAGATGCCTCCTCAAAGGAACACTCAGTTTCCCACAACCGAGGCAGAACTACAAGAACAAATTTCACATGCAATCACACAACATGAGGCCCTACGCTCCAAACACAGCGGAGGTACCTCAGGGAATAACCCAACTCACGGTAATGTTTAAGTCACCTAAGACACATTACAATACGTTTGGACATTTCCATGTGCGTTTGCTAATGCTTTCTGTGAATGATGTTGCTTGTGTACAGGCTGTACTTACAAGCAGTTCCTGGACTGCAAGCCTCTGAACTTTGACGACACTAGAGGTGCCGTAGCTTTTGTGAGATGGGCTGAGAAGACAGATTCTGTGCTGCAGATGAGTAAGTCTGCGCCAGAGCATCAAGTCACCTACATTTCTGGATTGTTTCTCGATAGAGCTCTGTCATGGTGGAACCTTCAGGTTCAGACGCTGGGTGAAGCTGCAGCGTATGCTATGACTTGGGATGAGTTGAAAGAGTTGATGCGAAAGAAGTACTGTTCAAGGGCTAAAATTCAGAAGTTGGAAACCGAGTTTTGGAATCTGAAAATGGATGGTCCCAAGATAGCTGAGTACGTGCAGAGATTCCATGATTTGTCTCGTGTTGTCCCCTACATGGTAGACCCAGAGTTCAAGCGAGTCGAAAGTTTCATTTGGGGATTGGCACCCCAAATACTGAGCATGGTAACTGCTTCCAAGCCTCCAACGATCACTAAAGCCATTGATTTGAGTGTGGCTTTGACTGGGGAAGCGATCAGATTGGGCAAGTTTCGATTTCTGAGGGAAAGAAGAAAGAGACTCATGTTGAGTCGTTTGGAGAGAACAAAAGGAAGTTCTCAAATTTCAAGAAGGGTACCCAAGGAAACAACAACAGTGCTAACAAGTGGAGAGATGCTAATCCACCAGCCGAGGTCAAGACTGGTGCTGCAAGTTCTGAGAACAAAGGGAAAGGATACATGGGCACTCTGCCCAAATGTGATGTATGTCAGTTTCATCATGCCGGCCAGTGTAGGTTTAGAAAATGTGAATCCTGTGGAAAGAACGGTCATTCTAAGGAAACGTGCTGGGCTTGAAATGGTCGTGGGAATAGTGGTCAGAGAAGGAATGGAAAGGGTAATGGCAATGGCAACCGTGGTGGAAACGGTTATGGGAATAGGAACCAAGGAGGAAACACTAACCAGGGGGGTAATGAAAACGGAATGGAAATGGGAATCAGGCGGGAAATGGAAACCGCAGAGGAAATAATAAAAACAATCAAGGCGGAAATGGGAATGGTCGCAGCCAAGGCTGTTTTGGCTGTGGTGATGTAGGGCACTTCAAGCGGGATTGCCCAAAGAATAACCAAGCTCAGGGAAGAGTCTTCAACATTGGAGCTAGAGAAGCTCGTCAGGATCCAAACGTAGTCACTGGTACGTTCCCTATTAATCAACATTTTGCATCTGTGCTATTTGATACCGGTGCCGACTATAGCTTCGTATCTCTAGAGTTTTAAATATACTTGATTTAGTTACAAGTAAGCTAGACATCCCGTATTCGATAGAACTAGCTAATGGGAAGCTGGTAGAGGCTAATGAGGTAATTAAAGGCTGTGTGATAGAGCTTGGAGAACGTGAGTTCTCAATAGATCTTCTGCCAGTTGAGTTAGGAAGCTTCGATGTAGTAGTTGGAATGGATTGGTTGTCGAGTAACCGAGCTGAGATCGTATGCGATGAGAAGACTATCCGTATCCCGATGGCGAATGAAGAGACGATCGTGATTCATGGTGAGAAGCAGGATACGCCCCTACGGATTATTAGTTGTTTGAAGGCACGGGAGTTTTTGTGTAAAGGATGTGTTGCCTTCTTGGCTCACGTTGTTGACAAAAAGGCCGAAGAACCGAAGCTCGAAGAAATCCCTGTGGTAAAGGAATATCCAGAAGTCTTCCCCGAAGACTTGCTAGGACTACCTCGCAACGACAAGTCGAATTCCATATTGACTTGGTTCCAGGCGTCGCGCCTGTAGCCAAGGCACCTTATAGACTTGCACCTTCAGAGATGCAAGAGTTGTTGACGCAGCATCAGGAGTTGTTAGACAAGGGTTTCATTAGACCAAGCTTCTCGCCTTGGGGAGCTCCAGTTCTGTTTGTCAAGAAGGACGGTAGTTTTCGTATGTGCATCGACTACTGAGAGTTGAACAATCAGTATACCTTGCCGAGGATTGATGATTTATTCGATCAACTTCAGGGTTCAAGTTACTACTCCAAGATTGATCTTCGATCAAGTTATCACCAGCTGCGAATACAAGAAGAAAGTATACCGAAGACTACCTTTAGAACTCGTTATGGACATTACGAGTTTCTAGTGATGCCGTTTGGTTTGACAAATGCGCCGGTAGTATTTATGGACTTGATGAACCGAGTTTTCAAGCCATATCTTGGTAAATTCGTGATTGCATTTATCGATGATAATTTGATCTATTCGCGGACACAGGAAGACCATGAGCAACACCATAGAGCCATCTTAGAGCTGCTAAAGAAGGAGAAGCTCTATGCTAGGTTCTCAAAGTGCGAGTTCTGGTTGCGTGAGGTACAATTCCTCGGTCACGTGGTAAACGAGGATGGAATTCATGTGGATCCCACCAAGATCGAAGAGATTAAGAATTGGGAAACTCCGAAGACGCCGATCGAGATTCGACAGTTTCTAGGTTTAGTAGGGTATTATCGCAGATTCATTGAGGATTTCTCCAAGATCGCTCAACCGTTGACCTCCGTTACTCAAAAGGATAAGAAGTATGAATGGGGAGATAAACAAGAAGAGGATTTTCAGTTGCTTAAGAATAAGCTTTGCGATGCACCTATTTTATCCTTACCCGAAGGCACCGACGACTTCGTGGTATACTGTGACGCCTCGCGTCAGGGATTGGGCTGTGTGCTAATGCAGCAACAAAAGGTTATCACTTATGCTTCACGTCAATTGAAGGTTCATGAGAAGAACTACCCCATGCACGATTTGGAGTTAGGCGCAGTGGTGTTTGCTTTGAAGATTTGGAGGCATTATTTGTATGGTGCCCGATGTACGATTTTCACAGATCACAAGAGTCTTCAGCACATATTCGATCAGAAAGAGCTTAACATGAGACAACGACGTTGGGTTGAGTTGTTAAATGATTATGATTGCGAAATTAAATATCATCCAGGAAAGGCAAATGTGGTGGCAGACGCCTTGAGTCGAAAAGAGAGGATTAAGCCCATAAGGGTTAGGGCTTTAGAGATGATCATTCAGACAGATCTCTCATTGTGAATTCGTGTTGCACAAAGAGAAGCTCTCAAGAAAGAGAACTTAAAGGCCAAATATCTCCATGGGATGGAGAAAAAGTTGGTACCCAACGAGGAAGGAACCTTGTATTTTATGGGACGAATTTGGGTTCCGCTTTTTGGAGGTCTTAGAGATGTTATTTTTGAGGAAGCCCATAAATCAAGGTACTCGATCCATCCAGGATCTGACAAGATATACCAAGATTTGAAGGACTATTACTGGTGGCCAAGACTTAAGGGCGATGTGGCTACTTACGTTGGAAAGTGTTTGACTTGCGCCAAGGTAAAGGCCGAGTATCAGAAGCCTTCAGGTCTCCTGGAGCAACCAGAGATACCCATGTGGAAATGGGAGCAGATCTCAATGGATTTCATAACGAAGTTGACCAAGACTCTCAGAGGTCATGATACGATTTGGGTAATTGTTGACAGTTTGACAAAGTCTGCGCACTTTTTGCCGATTAGAGAAAAGGATAACACAGGTAAGCTAGCTGAGCTGTACCTAAGAGAGATAGTCGTGCGTCATGGAGTGCCTATCTCGATTATATCAGATAGAGATGGAAGATTTGTGTTAAGGATTTGGCAATCCTTTCAAGAAGCTTTTGGTTCTCAGTTGAACCTGAGTACTGCTTTTCATCCATAGACAGACGGTCAAAGTGAAAGAACGATTCAGACACTGGAAGATATGCTACTTGCTTGCGTAATGGATTTAGGTGGCAGTTGGGATACTCATATGCCTTTGGTTGAGTTTTCCTATAACAACTACCATACAAGCATTCAAGCTGCACCGTTCGAGGCTCTCTACGGACGCAAGTGTCGATCACCGTTATGATGGGCAGATACAGGTGATAGACAGCTGGTTTGTCCTGAACTGGTCCAAGAGACAACTGATAAGATCATGCAGATCCGAGAGCGCATCAAGGCGGCTCGTGATCGACAGAAGAGTTATGCGGGCCAGAGACATAAACCTTTTGAATTTGAAGTGGGTGATATGGTTCTGTTAAAAGTCTCACCTTGGAAAGTTGTGGCACGCTTTAGGAAGCGTGGTAAGTTAAACCCATGATATATCGGACCGTTCAAAATCCTGGAAAGGGTTGGTTCTGTAGCATACAAGTTGGAGCTACCAGCATAACTTAATGGTGTTCATGATACATTTCCTGTATCTAATTTGAAGAAAAGTCCAGCTCAAGAGACAGTGGTTATCGCTGCTGATGAAGTTCACAAAGACGACAAACTCCACTTTACCGAAGAACCCGTTGAGGTTACCGATTGGAAGGTTAACAAGACTCAGAGGAGTAGTGTTAAGCTCGTCAAGGTTCGAGAATGCACGTCACGGCCCAGAGTTCACTTGGGAGCGTGAGGACCGCATGAAGGCTAAGTACCCGCATTTATTCCCCAACTCCCCTGCAACTAGTAGTAAAGCTTAAAATTTCGGGACGAAATTTTCTTAACAGGGGGAGAATGTGACAACTGTCAAAATTCCAGCTATCCATACAATTATTAAACAATGATTAGTGCTTAATGAATGTGCTGAATTACAATTGATGACTTGAATTGCTTTCTGATTATTGCTATGATACATACATGTGCATCACATATTTCTTAATGTCATATCATTATTGCATGAGAACTTTATTGACTCAAATGATGCACGAAACACAGTTAGCACAGTTATCAGATAAATCAGAAAAATGATGACGGATTTCAGTACATAGACAGACAAGGTGTTGAGACACAGAATAAGCCAGAAACCCAGTATTACATTAGTATAGTGTGTAGGAAAGTAATGATCACAAAACTGCCTTCCTAGAGATAGTTTAAGTGCCGGAAAGTGCCTAAAACTCACATAAACTGCAGAATTCTGCAGAAATCAGCATAAATCAGCATTTAAACAATCTAATATCATGCAGAAATATGGTTAAATGGTCCTGAATGCTTTCCTAAGTGTCGGGAATCGAAACTGTCACAAAAGGTAACATAAAGCACACTAAACTGCATAATTTAGCACCTTAACGAACCTGTAGTTAACCGAACAACCGGACACTACCCGAAACACCAAATTTTCACTAGAAGCATTGTTTTAACATTACCAAGCTAGTTATGGTTCCCGAACATCATAACACATCACATAACAACTAGTAACTAAATCCCTAACTAGAATACTTGATTTTTTACCATGAAATAACTAACTAGTTAAACCTAAGCCTATACCCCCCCCCCCCACCTAGTAATCGGCCCAACAAGGACCCCACCATGAGATTTTATTTTGATTTAATAATGGATCTTGTTTCACTTTAGAAAACATAAAAACCAAGAGTTAAACTAATGAGATGGATTTATAAGTTAACCATAGATCAAACTCTCATTCATTCTCATCATTTACAACTGAAGAAACACGGAACTAATTTTAGAGTTAATTAGTTTGGTTTATGTTTCGAACATGAGGGTTAATCTTCTTAAACTTTCCTGAGCTCCGATTTGATCCATTCTTCCTGCAAAACAGAACACCATTAGCTCATTAAGAGGGGAATATGGGGGTTTCCCTCTTAACCAGACTCCGGTGTGAGAATAAGTATCGGCTTTGAGGAAATAAGTGTGTGTTAAGAGTAAGAGTGAAGAGAGCAGAATGTTTTATCTGTGCATGAAGGTCTCTATTTATAGCCGGAGAGGTGTAAGAAGAGATGGGCTGATTGGCCTTGGGCCGGAAGGCGACAAACAGGGAATATCCTTCTTGTCTCACCGGTATCGACCGTTAGTGCCTTCTAGAAGATCTCCGGTGCTGGCGCACCATGATTGGAGCCATGTCCCTGTTGTTGGCCTTGTTGTCCCTCTGCCATCAGCAGGTAAGTGGAGATCATGGGGAAGGTGTCACCGCCCCCTGATTGGTGCCACGTAGACGTCCTTGTGTACTTATTGTCTCCTACACGTCAGACGATCGTGGAGCACGATATACAGCCTGGTGGACGCTGATTGGCTCTTTCTTCTGCCACTTGTACCTTGTGTACCTTTTGAAGTGGCCTTGCGCTCTAACTCCTGCGCGACCCTTGCTGAGCAGGTAACTAGCCCGCACAGGGGTGTAGGTGCTGAAGGCTCTTATTCAGAACGCTAAGTGTTAAAACTGATGTTATCTCTTGTTTGGACCTCGCGCGAGGTCAAGCTCTGCTTAAGCAGCCCGCGCGGGTCTAAGATTGATCAGCTGGTTGAGTAAGGAGTATGGTCCAGCGCGCGACCTAGATGGTCTGCGCCGCTTTTTGGGACCATACCCCTTCAACAACACACCACTCTTCCTCCTTCCTCCCTTCACCTCTAGGCCGAACACCCACACTCATACCATCATCATCATTATTCATCTTTTATACATTCTACACATATACAAAGGTGTTAGAAGGTGCACATAGAAGCTTGGAGCTTTCAGAAGCTAAAGGACCTTCACCATTTGCTTTTATCCACTTCATTTCTTCCATTAATCATCACTAGCCTTGACCTAGTAGTAAGAACATCATACTCTTCATTTTACATCTTGCTTAAGTGGTTGAAAGATGATACATGTTGTTAATCATAAAGAACACTAAGAATCAAGAACATGAAACATGAACATAAGCTTAAAATCTTAAAGAAATCATGTTGTTTGGTGTTGTTATGATACTTGATGATAGATTGTTTATGTTAATGATGTAGATCATCATATGATCTTGCTAAATGATGATTAAAAACATAATCTAGCAAGATGAGATGATGAAAATGTTAGAGATCAATGGATCATCCTCACATAAGTCATGAACTTGAAAGAATAAATTGTTTTCTTGTTAAGTGATGATTAAAGTAAGTGCAAAGTCTTGTAGATGTAAGATTTCAAGGATGATTTTTCAAGAAACCAAGTTAAAAATACAAAGTTTACTTAATCTTGGTTCTCAAAGAAATCAACCATGTTTTTAGAGGTTAAACAAGTGTAGGATCATGTATTTAACAAGAAAAATCCAAGAAGAAACATTTTTAGAAAATGTGATTATAAGTTGTAAAGAACTAACTTCTTTAAAAATGATGTTTTTAAAGAAACAACCACATTTTAAAGGGTAACTAAGCTTACTAAACACACTAGTAAGTTACTACAAATTTTTGTAAATTTTCAAGTTCATGAAGTAGTAGTTATGCTTGATTTTGGCAAATTTGGTAAGTGTAGATTGATTGTTGATTGATTGTGTTGATTCACAAAAGAAAATGATATGCCTTGAAGGCATGGAAATCTCCATTTTTAGGGGAAACTATGGCAAAATTTTTCTAAAAATTAAACACTTAGAAAAATATTTCTAAACAAATATTTACAAGTATATTTCAAATCACGGATTTTCACAAAAAGTTTGCCATAAATTTTGTTACAAAAATTATAAATATTGGAGGTTGGTTTTTATAAATAAAAGTGACTAAATATGTATTTAGCAAAATATATATTTAGATGTCACCATGTGTGTGATTATTTGTATATTATGTGTATTAGTTATATTATTTTAGGACTTGAAATAATATAACTCATCAAAATACCAAGAAATTACAATCCAAAATATTACCAAAATTCCAAGGAATAAATATACAAAGAATACCCAAATTATTGGTGAAACCGAACAAAGGAATATAACTCACAAAAATATTCCGAAAAGTTTATTCGTAAGTATATTTTGATGAATAATATTTTGGGCACCAAAAGAACAAAAATATGATTTTTTTTACAATTATTACAAAGTTATATCATATTTTTTACCATAAGAAAATATATTATTTTTGGGTGAATAAAAATATATATTTTTCTTGGAATTATTAGAAGATGTATTATTTTTGGAAGAAATATATATTTTCTCAAACAAACATGAAATACATTATTTTTGGGCGAAAAATGTATTTTCTTAAATAAAATTGAAATATAGTATTTTTGGATGAAAAATGGATTTATATATATTTTCTAAGTTAGACTTGAAAATATATTATTTTTGAGACTTACGTGAAATTTATAAATATTTTTGTCAAGGGAAAAATTATAAATAATTTTTCTAAGTAATACTTCCTAAAATATATATTTTGGAAATATATATTGATATATTTTTATTAAAGATATTATTCCAGAAAATTTTATACAAAATTTAGTATAAGAATACTTAACAATTACAAGAAAATACGTATTCTCGTACGTATAAATACACTCCGGAATACAACACCAATACATGGAAAAAATATACAAGTATAAGAATACGAATACAAATACACCCATCCTTGGGAAGGATATACATGTATAAATACATGAAGAGAACAAGTTAAAATATAATATTTTTAACTATTATTCCAAAATTTAACAAATATAATTTAAGTTAAAATATTTATTATTTTAACAAATGATTATATTACTTGGAATAATATTGAAGACCCTAATTAATACTAAGTCAATGCACGACCCGCTTAACTAATAGATCATAGTACGTTGTAGGTACTCGTGTACACCGGAAGAAGCTTTGAGTTACCGTTGGTTACGAAGAAGGCAAGACTGTGAGTTCATGACCCCCTTTTCTTTAACTGTTTTTGTTTTATAACTTCGGGGGTGAAGTACATGTTACAAACTGTTTACAAACGTTTATATGTGGTATGGTTAGCTAAGGAAAGGTACTGCTAGATCATGTGAGTGGTGGGTATAACGCTTAAGACCATTAATCCTCGTAGTAGGACCGAGGGACATGAGTGATAGATCTATTTGGGTGTAGTAAGCCCCGCCCATGTGGACCAGGGTTTGGCCCATGAGGTGACTATGTCTTACAGCCGGAAGCCCGGTGCAAAATCTGCTAGGTTTAAGCCTTGCTGCATCACGTCACACATGTTAATGGCCTTGCAAACCATTAATCGATCTGTTTCCTTGTTGCTTTCATACCGGGTTTACAAACATACATACTTACAATGATTTCAAAGGTTTATTCGTGCACACTTACAAAACACATGAACTCGCTCAACTTTTGTTGATGTTTTCAAAACTACATGTATTTCAGGGAATTAAATGTGGATCTGGCGGGCGTTTGGAGGTTTCAAGTAATGATGGGAATAAAAGACGTCATCCGAAGTCTAAGGGTTTGGATAGTGTGTCTTATCCTAGATAAGACACATCTTTCAAAGCCTGGTTTTATTTAAAGTCTTTTGTCGAGTCCTTATGGAACTCTAAAACAATTTGCATGGTTTGTATTTTAATTTGAAGTCTATATTGGATTCTAAAATAATGTTGTTTGTGATGATTTAAACTATTTAAATGGATGAACAGTTGTTTGTTATGGTTGAATGCAATGATATTAAGCAAGTCACACATAATTACGCTTCCGCAAAAGTCAGGGTGTGACAAAAATATCGTGTTTTATAAATTTAAAACTTGACTAAAGTGTTAGAAATGGCTAAAAATATCAACAAAAACATATAACGCTACACACGCATCAAGTTTTTGGCGTCGTTGCCTGGGACACAAAGATTTTAAGAAAGTTAGGAATCAACGGCCTAATCGTTTTTCTTATTTTTCTGTTTTTTTTTTTAGGATTTTTCTAAATTTTTCAGCTTCTGTAGACTGCAGCACGGGGCCGTGCCCGCTGAACAGGCCCCCGTGCCCAATCTTTGGTACTGGCAATCCTGTTTTAAGTCAGACAGTAGCTGAACACTGGGCCGTGCCCACTAAACACGCCCCCGTGCCCAAGTTTCAGTTACTAAAAAACAGAAACGTAAGATCCCGACGGTTGGTAATTTCTGGCATAAACATGAGTGATACTAATCGTTTTTACTTTCTCTCCTCTTATGGTACGTGGTGTCAAATATGTGGCGGATCTCATGAAGATTTAAAATGTTATTTTTTAAATTATACTCCCCACTATATAGACCCATCATTTTCCTGTAGCCATAAGATGGGCGAAAGTAAAAATAATCCCTATCTCTCCCTCGAATGCTCTCAATCATCTCTTCATGATGATATGATTCTCGAAGAATATTTCAAATGGAAGAAGTAATTCTCTAATTGATAAGAGAACTTGAGATGGAAATAACTAATTCATCTCAAGACGACGATCAAGGGGAATTATTGACATCACATTCAAAGTATAACAACATCGTTGCTCCCGAAAGCACCTCCAACTCTTGTAAGGACTTGAGCGATAGTCATCCATGTGTCGATTGTGCCGTGAAGGACTCCCCATCAGTTCCCGCCGATGCATACATAGACCTGAGAGATTCGACATATACCTTCTTTAACGAGAGCCCGGATAAGGGAAATAAAGGTTGGTCTTGCCCACTGGTATTTAGCTTAGGATTCACCCTTTCTGATAACCTCTTGCGTTCTTGTCTAAAACTAGGGCAATTTAGGTATCTCAGGCACTTCGATGTTGTTCCGTCCAGTAAGGAACCATCCGATCCGTATAAATTCCTTAAAATAAGACATAACTTCATAAAAACTTCTAGCCACGGGGCCGTGTCCAGGTCAGCACGCCCCCGTGTCCACCTGAAGATTATCGTCTGACTTTTGGTCAGAATACGGACAAAAAGTGTCAGAATCTTATCTCCACACGGGGCCGTGTCCAGCCGACACGGGGCCGTGTCCAGTGTGTTGTCGTTTTCTATAAATGCAGCAAGATTCCTGCACTCTTGGACCCATTCCAAAGACAAAGATCTGGTGGGATCTTCACATATACCCTTTAAGGTATATTCTAAAGAAGGTTCTCAACAACCATCTTGCCTTTTCTACTTTTGTCTATTGCCTTCTTCTTCATTCTACACTCAAAACCTCCACTAAAACTTGAAATCTCCATGATTTCAAGCTTTATTGTTATGATTGTTAGGTTTTTATTCAAGGAATCTTATCAAAAATAAGTTTTACAACATTGTTTTAAGTTATTTCTGCTTAAAAATGCTCAAAATCCAGAAAAATAATTTAAAGCCATAAAATTCCTTGTCTCAAAAACCTGCAGAGAGGTGGCCACGGGGCCGTGTGTTGGACCGTGTTCGTGACCCTAAACAGTCAAGTTGAGCAGTTCATCATCATTTACTAAGGCGGAATCAAAGTAAACAATGTCAAACAACTTGTTCCTTTTCAATTCTTCCTCTATTAATCAATCCTGAGTCTTTACAATCAGTTCTGACAAAAATCCGGCAGCACCTCGACTCTCACACACACACTTAAGACTGCTCCGCTTCAAATGACACGCACCCCTATATATAGGCCTTAGGTTTCGCTTGAGACTGGTTCAAGCGAACACTGATCATTTGCTTTCGCTTGAACTTGACATGATTCTCCTTCAAGCGAAACCTCTTAAACATAACCTTAAACTTACACTTTGACCCCTGTTCTATACAATCATGACATATATTGACCCTAGACTTAAGACGGAGTCAACAGACATTAAGTGCACCAACAGACTCCCCCTTGGATGTTGACGAAGTCTTCGGCTTCAAGTCTTTAGTCTTTGTCTCTTTCCAAATTGTCTTCTCATTGTAAAAACTCTCTCTTCACAGGTTCAAGAACTCATCCTGGCTCCATCTTTAATCTCCCCGTTAACTGTTGATTCAGAATGTGAACTCCCCCTTTCACAGACTCCCCCTCTCAATAAGCTAGGGCTTTAATTCTGGTTCAAACTTTGACTTTGTCATTGCCATGGGGATTCCTGCATAATCTCTTCCCAAATATAAGATATATGACAATAACAGTATCAATCCATACTTACCATTCAACTTTCAGTGCTTAGAAATCCACTTAAGTATTCAGGTCCAAGTTAATGACCCTGATTACTCAATTTATCTACCAAGTCCAACTTAATGACCTTGGTTGATCTGAGATAATTCACACTGACTTCTATTCAATCATTTTCTGAAAATTTACAAGTTTCAAGTTAATGAACTTGCTTCAACTTTTCAACTTTCACAAACTTATCATGTTTTAGCTCCAAACTCATTTTCCAGTCCAGAAACCTTCCTGCATCTGCTTTCATCTTTTCAGAATTCGAATCTGAAGATCAACTCTCCACTTTGGTTTATCGGAAAATAAAACAGAAGTGTAAAATCTTTTTGGATTTTTAATAAAACTTCTAAACTAAAAATGAAATACAGAACTAAAATGCAGTAAATGTAAACTATTTACAAACATATTTTTGATGAGCGTGTTAGAGAATCATATCAGCTATTCGACAAGTCACAAGTACCGTTAAGCTTCAATTTCATACTCAGAATTAAACAATTCGCGTAGATTGTCGATATACTGATCCACTTAAATTCTCACACACATTTCAATCTGTTCAGGATACACGGATTTAGTGTTTTAGAAACTTTAAACTTATTCATGTGTCCCACCTCTTGAATATACTCCCGTATCCAGATCCCAATATTCAGTCTTACAGGTGAGTATACCACAAATGATATCTGTAAGGGGTTAATAAATTATGAAGATTCATGAGAGCTCAGGTCAGAACTACCGTTCGGCAGAGAGATCATGACTCAACTTTTGGGTGTGTCCCCTTTAGAGGATCTTTTTTACAACAGCATTGCTAAGCAATTTTATTGTCTTATCATATATGCTGAGGGTGATGCTATGTTTCAAGCATTGCGGAAAGTATTATTCGGGGACTAGGTCAGAACTTCCATTCAGTAGAAGTCCCGGAATAATACCCCAGATATCACTGAGTATAAAGACCTAGTATATCAGAAAAAGGAATCTTTCAAACAAGATTTCAGGGGTTACCTATATATCCAAGTAGTGTTCCCCACGAAATAAGTAAGTGAAGATTTAGGTTTATATCCCGAACAAACCTACTAAATGTGTAAAAACCTATCGGCACATCATCAGCGAGACTGTTTAACGCATTTAAACATTTCATTTCTTTAGCATACCGTAACTGTCAAGCCGATGTACTATCATTTTCCCTTTTTACACAAGCTCTTTTTGAGTTTTCTATTGTTTTTAGATTTTGAAAATATCTCATGTTTTTGTATTTTTGAAATTTTTACTGTTTTTGTATTTACTGAAAATATTACCCTATACTCCCCCTAAATACCAAAACAGGTAAAAATCGACAAGCCATTGCAGATTGCTTATCAACGTCATCATCTACAATTTCATCCTCATCAACGCCAATAATATCCTCCAACACTGATAAAAGCTTCATACCATTCAGTTTTAGCAAATATTGAAAACGTGTTTTGTCAAATGCTTTGGTATGTAAATCAGCTTTTTGCTCGTCAGTGTGGATTTTCTCAATTCGTATCAACTTCTTCTCGAAACAATCTTGAATGAAGTGATGACGAATTTCAATGTGTTTGGTTTTAGCGTGATGTACTGGATTTTTAGTAATGTTAATCGCTGCCTCATTATCAACAAAGATAGGGGTGTTTAGAAATTGCAAACCGTAGTCGCGCACCTGTTGCTGGATCCACAAGATCTGTGAGCTGCAGCTGCTAGCAAATACATACTCAGCTTCACATGTGGATAAAGCCACAGAGGTTTGCTTTTTTCATTGCCAGGTGACCAATCGTGGTCCGAAAAACTGACACCCTGCTGTTGTTGATTTAGCATTAACTTTGCAGCATCCGAAATCGGAATCGGAATACCCTTCGAGCGTGAAATCGCCTTCCCTAGGATACCACAACCCCAACGATGGAGTTCCTTTCAGGTAGCGTAATATCCTTTTCACAATCACCATATGCGAAGCTCTAGGATTAGACTGAAATCTTGCTGCGAGGCAGGTTGGGTACATGATATCGGGTCTTGAAGCTGTCAAATACATCAACGATCCGATCATGGAACGATACATTGTTTCATCTACCTTCTCGCCGGTGAGATCAGGTTTTATCCCATGATTCGTTGCTAATGGGGTGGAAACCGTAGTAGAACCTGACATCCCGAATTTCTCCAAGATATCATGAACGTACTTCGTTTGATGCATGAAAATTCCTTTGGGTAGTTGATCAACCTGCAGTCCCAAAAAGAATTTCATCTCACCCATCGATGACATTTCGAATTTCTGCTTCATAACTTTTTCAAAATCTTTGCACAAATTTTCATTTGTTGACCCAAATATGATGTCGTCCACGTAAATTTGAACTATCAGAAGATGACCGTCGACCTCTTTGGTGAAGAGAGTGGCATCCACTTTTCCACGGATGAAGCTGTTGGCTAGCAGGTGTTGAGACAATGTCTCATACCAAGCTCTCGGGGCTTGGTGTAGACCATACAGCGCCTTATCCAGTAAGTAAACCTTGTCTTTGTGGATTGGGTCGGTGAAGCCCGGTGGCTGTCCGACATAAACCTCCTCTTTTACCTTCCCATAGAGAAAAGCCGATTTAACATCTAACTGATATACTTTGAAGTTTTTCCAAGATGCAAATGCTAGGAAGATCCTGATTGCTTCTAGTCGCGCAACTGGAGCATACACTTCAGTGAAATCTATACCCTCCTGCTGACTGAAACCCTGAACAACGAGTCGAGCTTTGTTACGAACAACAACTCCTCTATCGTCTCTCTTGCACTTAAACACCCACTTTGTGTTTATCTTCCTCTGACCATCAGGCAAATCTACTAACTTCCACACACCTAACTTCTCAAACTGACTCCACTCTTCTTGCATGGCATTGACCCAAGAATCTTCAGTTAGCGCCTCTTTGTATGTTCGCGGTTCGATCTGCGAAATAAAACAACTAAGTGAAAACTCAGTTTGTAAAGGAGCAACTGTAGAATAAAAACAAGTAAGGCCTTGGTCAATTTGTCTACGAGTGCGAACGCCTGACTGCAATTCTCCAATGATCAACTCTTCTGGATGGTATGAAAGAGTTCGTGGCATCACTTCGCCTGGAACATCTACATCGCCTTCCAGATTAGTAACATTCTGATTTGCACCTTGTTCATCGACTGGGTTTGTTTGACTTGAAATCTGAAATTGCTCCCCCTCAGAATCTGAATCACCACGATCAAATACTGGCATGTTCTCAGATTCTTGATTATCATTCTGTGCCATCTGATTATCTTGAGCAACTTCATTTTGTTGGACATCATCATATTCTCCAGCATTGCTTAGACCTGCTTCATCGTCATTTGAAGCTTGTCGTGGTCGTCTTGAATATTCAGCTGGAAACCTTTCCTGCGATTCTTCATACTCTCGCAAAATATCCAACTCATCAAAGAAATCTTCTTCTTCTTCTTGTTCTTCCATCATGTCAAACGAATCCCACAACTTATCGTAATGAAAACGCCATGAATCTCCAGGATTCTGCGGCGGCATTGTATAACCTTGACATTCAGCATTTGGAACTTCAATAATCCGCTTCAGACTTGGAACGAAGACTCGTCGTAACGGACTTGCATAACCTATGAATATCCCTTCAATACTCTTCGGACCAAACTTTCCAAAAGGCTCTAGAACAGTACAGGGTGACCCAAACGGTTCAAGATACTTTAAATTCGGTTTGCGGTTATTGATCAACTCAAAGCATGTTTTGTTGAATTTCTTGACAATGAGAACTTTGTTGAGCGTATAGCATGCGGCGGAAACTGCTTCTGCCCAAAAATTTATCGGTAGCTTTGAATCAGCAAGCATTGTTCTAGCCGTTTCGATTAGCGTCCTGTTTTTGCGTTCTGCAACTCCATTCTGCTGCGGAGTGTACGGAGCACTAAACTCATGCAATATACCTCTTTCATCACAAAATTCTTCCATCTTGTTGTTCTTGAATTCAGTACCATTATCACTTCTGATTCTTTTGATACGCCTTTGGTACATATTTTCAATCTTTCTGAACAACGCCATCAAACTGTCAAACATTTCATCTTTCGACTTCAAGAATGATACCCACGAAAATATGGAATAATCATCAGTTACCACAAGATAGTAGAGATCCCCTGTAATACTTTTGACGTTTACTGGACCAAACAAATCCATATGTAGTCTCTCTAACGGTCTGGAAACTGAATTGACTTGCTTTTTCGGGTGTGACTTTTTCTTCTGCTTGCCTTTGATGCAACTAATGCACTCCCCTTCCAGATGAAAACCTTTAATGTTAACACCAAGAACTAAATCGTTGTGCACCAAATGATTCATTTTTCGCAAATGTATATGCCCCATTTTTCGGTGCCACAATCTCGATTCTTTCTCCGTTGCTCTAGACACAAAACAATGAGCCTGACCCGTGGTTGTAGTAGCTATGCTCATATCCAACACGTACAGATCATTCACTCTAGGTGCCCTCATGATAATACATTCTTCAGGGATAACAAATCCTAGCTTCAAGATCAAACATTCTTTGTCTGTGAAGTGAGTGGTATACATCCTGTCACAAATCTGTGAGATACTCAGCAGATTATTCTCCAGCTCAGCAATGTAGTTAACTCTTTCAAACGTAACAATCCCATTGGATAACATTCCTTCACCAACAATTCGACCTCCTTGATTTCCAGCGAACCCAACATAACCTCCATTGATATTTCTAACATCGTACAACAATGCAGTCTTTCCTGTCATATGTCGAGACGCTCCACTATCCATAATCCATCGTGAAATAGCTCTCGGAAGTTCCTGCATATATCACAATTTGATTAAAAAAAAATTCAATAAAGATGCCGATTCATGCTTCACAATTACCAACTAGGAAGCTCCGGCAAGTCCAAAATTTTAGTGAGATTTTGATGCTACCCAAGCCTCTTTCGACTTAGGTAACTGGACTTTAATGTGAAATTTTGTAGTGTAAAGTGGCGAAAAATTTTTATCATTCATTTTTAAGCTTTCTTCTGACCCAACCTCAACCTTTTTGTATAAGAAAAACTCATCTATCTTAAGTTGACCGGTTGGTTGTTTTTTCCTTTGAACATTCTTCTTCTCTGGTGGAGTAGAAGATTGTTTCTCCAATTGTTCATAATAATCCGAAGGAACATCCATCTTTACTTGAATGGTAGAAGACGATTGTTTTTCAGACTCAGAAACCTTTGGTTTACATGAACTTTCAACCACTTTTGGCTTCCATGTTTGTTGAGACGATGCAACCCGTTTATAGAATTTGTCATTTTTAGTTACCACATTCTTAACAGGTTCAATTTTGACTTTTGTTTTCTCATTTTTCAAAATTTTCTCAACAACCAATGGAGCTTTTCCTTTTGCATCAACCTTCTTCTTTTGATTTTCAACAACATCAGTCTTAGGCTTGAAGTTGGTGCAATTTCTTGCAATGTGACCAACTTTGTTACATCTAAAACATGTACGAGTATCAACTACTCGACTTGTGCCTTCAGACTGAGGTTGTGAGGCCCTCTCCTCAAAGAATTCTTCATTTAATTTCGAAAAAATCTTTTTCTCTTCATCAGACAATGAACTTGAACTGTTCACAAACACTTTCTTCTCAGCAAACTTCTTGTTCTGAAAATTCTTTCTTTGATAGTTCTTACCACCCTGATAACCACCCGACCAATTGTTTCGATTGTTGTTATAAAAACGCGGTGGAAATACAGGTTTCTTGTAGTAAGCTTTATCTTTCTCAAAATTCATTTGCCTTTTTGTTTGTTTTAAACTCTTTACTTCAGACAAATCGATTTCAACCATTTTGAACAAATTTGTCAATTTTGAAACATTTACATTCTCCAGAGGAAACTCAGAATCCGAATACAACTTATCAGATCCCGACATCTTGTACATGACAAGAGTAGGTTCATCATTTAAGTTGTTTTTTGGACTTTTGTTTCGGAATGTATTTGTCCAGAAAACATTCATCATCTTCAGCTGAATCCCTATCAGACATCAAAACACTTTCAGTTGTGCTTTTAACAATCTCTGTCTGAACACTATCATCAAATGATGAAGAAAATGTCACATCAATTGAATCAGGAAGTTTCACTTCATTTTCTTCTTCAAGATTAACCAACCCAGATTGCTTTTTCGAATAATTATCTAGAACTGGTGGTGGAACTTGATGAAACCCGACCCCAGTTCCATCACTGTATACATCTTCGCCCACTTTGTTTTTCCCGATGGGTTTGGGAACAATGTGTTGCAAAACAAAGCTTGCAGAGTTGTAACTGTTCAATTTCAAATTGATTCGCTCATTCTCAATCTTAGCTTCTTCAAATTGAAGCTTCAACTTAGCAATCTCATCCAATTGTTTGTTGATTAATTCTTCTTTGATTCTCAAAACACATTGCAATTAGCAATTTTCTTTGTATGTTTTACCGTTTCTATCATCATTATCTTTAACCGTGCTTTTAAGCTTCTCAAATTTTTCAGTGATCTGACGATTTTCAAGAATTAACCTCTCATTTTCTTTCCTAACTTTTTCTTGATCAATTTTATCATTTTCAATCTTGTTAGTTAATTCTTTCAATCGTTCAGTTGAAGCTTTTACCATTTTATCACGATCAAGGATTTGATCCTCAACACTTCTGACTCTAGCAGTCAGATCATCAATCTTCTTACCTTTGAGATAAGTGTTTGTACTACAAACTTTGCATTCTTTGATGCAATTTTTACAGTCAACATCACCACTGACTTTCTTACCTGACTCAGTTGTTGACGCGTTTGAACTGACCTGGCTTTTAGACTCAGAGACGGATTTAGAATCTACCTCAAGTGCCTTAGCAGCCAGCACCTTGTCAGCCATCTTTCCCATGTTTTCAGCATTCAACTCCTGTGTCGTGTCAATGATTCCATTGTCAACCTTCTTTGACTTCTCTTTCTCTTCTTTTTCTTTCTCCTCTTTCTCTTTCTCTTCTCCGCTTCCCCACCATTTCTTCTGCCAATAATCATCTTCTTCTTTATACTCTTTGATTATGGTTTCTATATCAAGAGTGTTATGGTCAACAGCAATGTTTCCCTCAGAGTCAAGATAACATTCCCTGTCTGGATCCCATCTATTTGCTCGTTTTGCCTCAGAAAGATACGAGATATTCTGATCAATTTGTTCGTAGCCAACAACTTTCTGTGATTATACTTCTGTTCTTCATTTCTGCTATCTTTCCAAGGAACAGGTTCAGATTTTGCCATGAATGCATATCCAACCGCATCCTCCTCAGGTAACAACTCGCTCCAATCGAAACCTTCATCGTCGTGAATTACAGCAAGAGCTCTAGATTTCTCTTTGTTATCCTCAAGCTGCTTCATTCTTGGTGGCTCCGATCTGTTCTGATGATAGATCGCTTTCTTGTAGTAGTCTTCTCTGAACGGGTTCTCAGACTCATCAGCATACGCATTTCGGCATTCACGCTTAAAGTGACCTTTCTGTTTGCACTTAAAGCACGTCACTTTTGACTTGTCAAAGCCCAACTTGGTAGAAGGTCCACCTATAGACTTTCTCCCAGTTATCTCCATGAAGCGCTGTGCCCGACGAACTGCACTGGCCATACACCACCTTATGTCGATCAATTCCATTTCCTCAGGATCTATCTGATCGTAATCTTCTTTTGTCAGGTTGGTGTTGCCTATCTTGCCAGCTACAAGACTTTCATAAGATTCTAACACAGATGCTAAGAAAACCATCTGTTGCTTTGCAGACTCCTCGCTGAACTTCTGAGCATTCTTTAAGTCTACAACGATGTTGCATTGAAACATATTCTTTGCATCAGACTGGTTTGAATGTGACGAAGAACCACTGTGAAATCCACTGCTTTGAGTCTCTTTGTTTGAAGTGTTAACATTTTCGGCAGAAAAAGCCGTCTTGGGAGATGTACTCTTTGGCATCATGCTCTTTGGATAATACAAATCCAAGTTTTGTTGATAAGATGAGTGATTGACTTTGTGTGTTTTCTTTAATTCCAACTCATGACTCTCTAGTCTCTCAATCAGCAAGTCTACTGTCAACTCTTCTGGCGGCTTGATGGTATTCTTCAGCATCAACGCATAATATTGCCAATCCATCTCATCTGGCAATGAATCAAACAATTTGTCAATTAGCTCATCTTGAGTATAGGAAATTCCATGTCTCGCCAGTTCCAGCTTCAGGTGCCCGAACCTCTCAATCATTTCACAAACTGATTCATTTTTTAAACACCCAAACAAATCAATCTCTTTTCTAAGTAGTTTCTTTTTGTTCTTCACTATTTCTGCACTTCCTAAACATTTGGTTTCTAACTTTTTCTAGAGATCTTTAGAACTGCTGTAATCGATCAAAGAGATAATATCTTCTCGAACAGACTGAAATAGCAGTGCGATGCATTTTTGCTCAGCAACAAACGACTCTATTTCTTCAGGTAATGTTAAAGTTTCACCAGTTTTGCCTCCATCATTGTAACCATTTTTTAGACTCTTCCAGCTGGGAAAAGCAAAGGCTCTCAACCAATCTTCAAACTTCTTGGCCCACCGACTGTATTCTTCGATAGCCATCAACTTCGGGGGTTTATTATAGGTTCCAAAAGCACTTTCAACTTCCAAAGCATTTGATAACTTTTTCTTTGTGTTCGTCGTGTTCTCATTGTTATTGCTAGAAGAAGTATCGTCTCCAGAATTTCCAGCAAAGGCAAACAAATCACTGAACGGATTCATAAATGGATCATCCATCTCGTACGTACCTGAAAAATCAGCAAACACTTAGAAATTTCTTGATTTTGAAAAAATCAGATTCAAACGAAACCACTTGAAGTGAAATAACTTCAAGCAAAAGCAACAAGATCAAGCAATTCAAGCGAAACCAAGACCTTTTGAAGCGAAACGTCCTATTTCGCTTGAGATTTCAAGCGAAAGCCTAAAACAAGTACAAGTAGTTCAAGCGAAACCCAAATATCCGAGTTCACTTGAACTTTTCAAGCGAAAGCCAAGAATAAAGGATGTTTCGCTTGAGATTTTCAAGCGAAAGCTGTTATTTTCAAGCGAAAGGTTATAAAATCAGCAACTTTCAAGCGAGACCTCGAAGAACAGTTCAAGCGAAACACAGTTTTATGCCATTTTTTATCAGTTTTAAACCGAATTTTGATATGATTCTTTGTAGGATTTGTTAATACTATGTTTTACATAACATATGTGAAAATCAGGCCATTTCAACTGCTGAAACTTGTTCAAATCAGAAAAGTATGAGAAGAAGTGAGTAGAAATGAGAAAATCTGGTAGAATCAAGCTGCTATGGTATGAACTCCTCGTCCTGAGCTCTGATACCACTTGTTGGACCGTGTTCGTGACCCTAAACAGTCAAGTTGAGCAGTTCATCATCATTTACTAAGGCGGAATAAAAGTAAACAATGTCAAACAGCTTGTTCCTTTTCAATTCTTCCTCTATTAATCAATCCTGAGTCTTTACAATCAGTTCTGACAAAAATCCGGCAGCACCTCGACTCTCACACACACACGTAAGACTGTTCCGCTTCAAATGACACGCACCGCTATATATAGGCCTTAGGTTTCGCTTGAGACTGGTTCAAGCGAACCCTGATCATTTGCTTTCGCTTGAACTTGACATGATTCTCCTTCTAGCGAAACCTCTTAAACATAACCTTAAACTTACACTTTGACCCCTGTTCTATACAATCATGACATATATCGACCCTAGACTTAAGACGGTGTCAACAGACATTAAGTGCACCAACACCGTGCTCAGCGAGCACGAGGGCGTGGCCGGAGTACTGTTTCATTAATTTGAAATTTTTCGGTTTGTTTTCTTAGAATGTCAAGCCAGAATAGCGGAACCTCTTCAGCACATTCAAGGAACAGCCACAGGGAGCGAAGGCCTTCGATCGAAGCAACCCTAGTGCATTATGTGATGGCACTACATGAAGCTCTCTATGAAATGACATCCGTAGAAGAAGTCCTAATCGACCATATCAACTATCTAACGGTGGGACTAGAAAATAGCTTCAAAGAAATCAACCTTTTGCACCAAAGGTTGAATATTCTTGCAATGCCTCCTACGGAACTAATCTTCCCCCAAGAAGATTGGAACTTGGCACAAGAAGTCATTAACCCCACCGGATGGGATGACATCCCCGCGGAACCTCCTCTTGACGACTTACAAGAGGTCTGGTGGAAATCACACCCCCTCAAAATGAGGACGCCAATGAGCCCGCCTTCCTTGTCCCTCGGGAGATAGAGTCATGGCTTAACGATGTGTGAGGGGCCCTTTCCGGAGAAGAAGTTCTTCAAGCCTCATTCAACTGAAAAAAAAAATTATCTTAAAATAAAATTATATAGGCTAGGACTTCTTTGTGGTTTGAGATTTCTTGTATTTCATGACCTACTTTTCTTGATTTAGTTTATGTTTTTATTTTCTAGGAAATTATGTAATCCACTCTTGAATGAATGATGGTTTTTAAGTATTAAATGGTGTTTGGATGATGTTGTAATGGTTAAAACACACTTGAAATGGAGGAGGTTACTAAGGGAAACTTGAACTCACACCCCATGCACAAAAACAGAGCCTCCCGACAATCTTTCTTCATTACAGCAAGTTAAGCACGGGGCTGTGCTCAACCCAACACACCCCCGTGCTCGAGGTTCTACAGAAAACGCCCTGTACAGGTAACTGGACACGGGGCCGTGTTCACTGAACACGCCCCCGTGCCCAACCTTCTGTAAAAAATGATACTGGCGATCTGAACACAGGGCCGTGCCCAGACCAACACGGACCCGTGCGCAGACGCCCAGTAACATAAAATTTTGTTTTAAACACCTTTTACGCATTCAATCAACCTTAAAACTTATTTTTGGGACACATTGAGGACAATGTGTAAGTTAAGTATGGGGGGATGCTAAACCTTGAATTTTGCAAGTCCTAATAACAAGCCTTACACAAAACTCTATTGGAACCGCTAATCACCCCAATTTTTTTCAAAAGAAACTTTTCGTTTTTTTACTTGTCTTGGTTTAATTTGGGAATAAAAAGTTCTAAAAAGGTAATATTTTTACAAATTTACAACCAATAGCGTCGTGATAAAAACAAACAACATAAAATTATGAAACGGCATAACAAATCTAGTTAAAATTTGATTATATATACTTGATCACATTAAAACCCATTCCCACAAAAAGTGAGTTTTGTGCCTTTATTAAGCATACAAGCATACATCTTTAAACTAAATGCTCATTTTTCGTTTCTTGTGTGAATAGCCGCTTGGTTCTTACGACTCTAGAACTTGCCATGACGATACATTCCCGGTCCTTACCAACTTAAACCCAAGTAAGTAAATGATGGAGGCATTAGGACTAACCCATTTTTCTTTTCAACACCATTATTTTTCCTTTTCTTTTAACCTACCCAAAATCCCCCTAGTTAACCCCTTTGAGCCTAAACCTTTTCATTTCTAAACCCACAAAACAAACACCCTTCACCCACCAAACCCTTTTTCTTTTAAACCCTTTATTTTAGTAAAAATCTCGGTTTTCTTGTGACATCCCTTATCAAAAAAAAAAATGAAGTCTAGCAATAAACAAACAAGTTCCTCAAAGAAACTTTGTTTGAAAGTGCTTAGTTTGAATAAAAGTCACAAAAACAAAATGTTTTACGACGACCGACGCTTTTTACGCTTTTAACCCTTTTTACTAACCACTAACCCAAAACCACCTACCTTTAACCCAAGCCTAACCCTTCCCCAAAGTCCTCTTGATATTTACAAAGGTTTATAGTTAAAAAGTAGGAGGATTGATTGCTTGGCAAGCTTATGGTAGAATAAGTTCCATGTCGGTCTCGAGTGGTTCATAAAAATACATCTTCGGCCGAGTGTTGAGTGATCTCCGGTGAGGTATGTGAACTTGTATATAAATGGAATTTTAAAGAGGCATGTTATGCCTAAATAAGTAATTTCTCTTATTAAACGTTCAAAATAAATCATAACAAATAGGATTGTAAATAGCATAAAATAAAACCTAATAAAGATCTTGGATTCACGACACTCAAGACAAGCCGAAAACTTCTCTTTTACCCATTCCATTTGGGTGTGTAAGCCACATTATAAAGAGTTTTGCTTGAGGACAAGCAAAGATTCAAGTGTGGGGGTATTTGATGTGTCTAAAATGCAACATATAAATTACATCAAATGAGGCATAAAACTAACCCTTTTTTAGTACTAATGTTGGAAAAAGTGTGCTTTTGTCTTCCTTTTGTATTTTCAGGACCAAATGAGCTTAATTGAACAAAAGGAACAAATATGCAGCCAAATCTAACATAAATACAAAGAAAAGGAATAAACGTGGCATGCCCGAGCCCTCGACAGCATCTTCCCAAGCAAAAACAAGCAAATAGAAGGCTGACCACGGCCCCGTGTCCAGCAGACACGGGGGCGTGGCCAGGCACCTGTAGAAAAGACAAAGCTATTGAAGCTTCTATTCCCAGCACGGGGGCGTGCCCAGCTCCACACGGGCCATATGTCTGTCGACTTCGTCTTGTATCGAGTCTTGTAATAGGTTAGACAGATCAGGGCACGTAGTACGAGAAAAACAAGAAATAGGTGAGATGTAGCCATTTCGCACGAAATGGAACAAGTCCATTTCGCACGAAATGGAAGTGACCATTTCGCATGAAACCATTTCGTGCGGAATGACTTGTCTATAAATAGTGGCCTTGTTCAAATCATTTTGTAACTTTCTGATTCCGGTACCGAAGTGCTGCCGAAGTGTCTACAGACTGTAAATCGCTGTTATATCAATATACAAGCCAATTAGAGTGTATATCAAGCTGATTCAAAGTCGATACGTTTGTTTCCGCCTCTCGTATTGATTAGAACTCTTCTGAACGACTCATTTGGTCGTGCAAACGATCCTACAAGTGGTATCAGAGCTCAGGAGGAAGAGTTTTTACCGAATTCAGCTTGATTTCATCAAAATACTGATTTCTACACCTTCTTTTTCAAAATTAACAAGATTTTACGGTAAGGCTGGCAAATCGTGTCTTAACAGGTTTCTGACGGCGCGCACAACATAAGTTTCAAACATGATTACTACTCGTTTAAATACTTTCTACCTCATGTTTATAAAACAGTTTTATGTTTTATGTACAAAGATGAATAAATGATAGATCCTAACATTGTAATTTTAATTATTTTAAAAATTAAAAAAGTCAAAGGGTGTATTTTTCAGTCAAACAGGTCTAATCGTGTCTTAACAGGTACCCAATTGCCAGCCCTATTTTACGGTTAAAATGGATTGAATTTCACATATTATAAGCGAAACACTATTTTATCAAACCCTTGAAAGAATCAGACCTAAAATCGACCTAAATCTTGATCAATTGTGCCAAAATCATACCCGTTTGTGTGACGTCATCATCATTTCGTACGAAATGGGTCATTTCGTTTGAAACAGCATCCTATTTCACACGGATTGGTACAATTTGACCCCGTTCCGCACCAAAAGGTTCATTTCGCACCAACTGAACCTCCATTTCGCACCTATTCATCCATTTAGCGTGAAAAGGCTCATTTTGTTTGAACTTGTTTGTCATTTCGTACGAATTGAGGTTTGAAGAGGTCATTTCGTTTGAAGGTCCATTTCGTTTAAAGATCCATTTCGTTTGAAAAGGTCATTTTGCTTGAAGTGTCCAAATCGTTTGAAAGTGAACCAATTCACATCAAGAGGTCCATTTCGTTTGAAAGCTTGTCAAATTGGTTTGAGATTTGATTCCAGTTCGTTTGAAAGTGTTTAGTTTGTGAAACATTTTACCGAAACATGGAAGAAGAGTTTTACAACGCATTTGCTATTGCCCCGAGTACTCCTGTTACCATTGCTCAAAGTGTGAACATGGAAAATGAAACAGGAATGTTACAGAAACCTCCAAAGTTGATGGGCATTGAAGAATACTATGGTTGGAAAGACCGGTTTGAAAACTGGGTTCAAGCAAATCATTTGAGGTCTTGGGAGTGTATTAAGAAAAAGTATGTTAAACCTCGTACAGATGTGGGAGTTAACAAAACTATTTCTGAATTGTCGGATAAAGAGAGAGACATGTACAGGGCTGAAAAAATGATGATTAGTCTACTTCAGCAAGCTGTGAAAGAAGACATCTTTATACTACTTCAACATGATAATACTTCACGTTCGATTTGGGAAGCACTTCGAATTAAGTTTGAAGGAAGTACAGAGATGATCAGGAGTAAGAAATCATTATTAAAAAAGGAATTTGATGATCTTAAAGAACACTGGAGAATATGATAAATTGACAATATTGTCATTTAGTGCGTTCAATGTCACTGTTAGATATAAACAAAGATCGAGAAGAATGGGTTGACAAATTAGCTGATGCTTTACCTCAGAAAGAATGGGGTACATATCTGATGATCTTAAAGAACACTGGAGAATATGATAAATTGACAATTTCTCAGTTCATTGAAAAACTTGAAGGACAAGTTCTTGAACAACAAAAGATGCTAGAATGAACAATCCAAGTGGTCAACAAGACATCAAGATGTATTACAAAGGGAATGTTCAGAATGTTGAAGCAACTCCGAAGATCCAAACCGCTTTTAGCGCAGGAAACTCATCTGGATCAGTTAATCAAAGTCCAATCAGCAACAGTGGGTTTTCTTCATACTCGAACGTTAATCCGAATCTTTCAACCTCAAGTTATCAGTCTCAAAGCTCAAACAACAGTAATGGTCATGTTTTACATTGCAACATTGCGCTGCGTCTTCAGAACGGTTAAAATTTCTCTGAAGAAGTTGCTAAAGGTCATATGGCATTACTAGCTACTGTGTTAGAATCAAATGAGGGCTTGGTTGCAGGAAGAATCGGAAATCCTATGCTAACAAAAGAGGATTACGATCAGATTGATGCTGAGGAAATGGAGCTTATGGATATTAAGTGGTGTTTAGCGAGTGTGTTGAGGAGAGCTGAGAAATTTAAATTGATTACTGGAAGAGATGACTTTCGTGATGCTAATGTTTCTACTTTAGGTTTTGATAAATCTAAAGTTACTTGTTTTCGATGCAGGGAAAAAGGACATTTCAAGAGGGAATGTACCAACCGAGAAGCAGGTGGAGCTCAGAATCCGTTCGGGAATGATGATTATTACCGGAAAGCTATATATCAACAAGTTTCTCAACAACCATCATCATCCCATGCTATTGAAGATGTAAAGAAGAAAGCTTATCTGGTTAATCAAGATGATGAAAGAATGGCAGAAGGTTTTAGCTGGGACAAATACATTCCGGCTGATTCAAAACTTGGAGCATTCATTGCACAAATAGTTCAAGAACCAGATTTGATGAAAGAGTGGATGGATGTATTTGCTAATGATGAGAAAAATCAAGATGAAGAGTCTGTCTCTTCAGAAGAAAGCTCAGAAAAGACAACAGTCTTTGATCAATCATCAACTGATAGCAGTGATGATGAGGAAGAAATTAAACAAATAAACATTGGCAAAACTCAATTATCTCCTGAAAGTTTTAAATTTTAATTTGCAGATAGATTGGAGAAGCTAAAGGAGAAACGAGCAGCAAAAGAACAGAAAAAGGTAAAATTCAAGAATGTTGCTCAGGAAGAGAAGTCTGAACAGTTTGAAGAAGTTAAAGTTGCTGAGAAGGTGGTTGAAGTTGAAAAGATTATCGAAGTTGAAAAAATTGTTGAGATCATGAAACCTTGTCTAAAATGTTTGGAACCATGCAAACATTGTGAAGAGAAAGATGAGAAGTTTAGTGAGCTTGACAAGATGAAAGAAAAATTATTGTTCGATGTCAAGTATGTGAAAGAATCGTATGATGTGTTGAATAGAACGGTGAATAGTCTGCAAAAGACAAACTCAGAAAGAGAAGATGCTTTAACAATGATGAATGCAGTGATGATGTCTAAGCAGAAGGCTATCAATCACTGTATTGAAGAATGTGCAAAGTTGAAGCAAGAGTTGGAGATTGAAAAGATTGAGAATGAAAGAATCAGACGATTGTTGCAAAGTCATTCAAGTTCTGATTATTTGATTGATAGAATTTATCCAACTGTTGCAGGTTTTGAAGCATTTCAGGATAAGAAGACAGAAGAGAAGGATACTGGTAAGAAACAAAGTGCAAATTATAACAAGTGTCCGCCTTCGATCTGGGAAGGTTATTCTCCCAGAAAACCGAATGAGGAACAAGTCAAAAAGGCAGTCAATATAAAATTGAAGTCTGAAACTGATGAGTTACCAGAAAACATTGACATCACATTCACATCGTCTGACACCGATCATGAGTCTGAGTTAATAAAGAAAGTGGTCGATCAGGTGTCGGATAAAGATGAGGAGGCAGAGTCAAAATCCGAATCCGAGAGTTCGAGTTCATCAGTTGACAGTCCAAAATCATCGGTCAAAAGGGTTTACAATAAAGAATTTCTATTATCAAAAAGTAATTTGAATGACGAAACATTCAAAGTTGCATATACTTTGAATGATTCAGACAAATTATTTTCTGATGAGGAATTTCCAATAAGAAGTGTTCAAATTGAAAAAATCAAACAGGCAAACTAACAGAAATTAATATTTCTGAAATAAAAGATGTAAATCTTAATGAAAAACCTAAAAAGTACACTTCAAGAGTTCAACAAAGATTGAACAAGAAAAAAGGTTACAGTTCTGGTTCTGGTTATCGAAAGAAACCAAACCATAATAGTAATTTCAAAAAGAAAGGATTAGGTTTCATTCCACCCGAAAATCATAAAAATGAGAAATTTCTAAAACAAAAACAATATTTGTTTTAGGGTCAAATTCTGAGGAAGAAGAAAAGAGCTCATTTTGGAAGCAGTCAAACAAATAGTTCTTCACAGAAAAACAAAAGTTTGAAAGGAATGGAGCTAATTACAAAAAGGAGACAAGAACCTGTTACCGATGTCAAGAAGTTGGTCACATCGCCTGGAATTGTCCAAAGGCAACCAACACAAAACAGGAAGTTGTTTCTAAACTCAAAGAAAAAGTTATTGATAAAACTGAACCACCAACTAAAAATTCAAAGTGTTTAAAAATTCAACATATGAAGTTGGTGAATGTTCAAAAAGGTTTTACAAAAGAAGAGTGAATCTTGACAACCAAATGTGGGTTGTTAAGAAATCTGATGAGAAATCTGGCGATGAATCTGACTCGTCAAAGTCAGAGGAGCCACATGTTGAGGTTAAAAGTGATAATTCAGTGCCGCCAATGGATGATGTCAACTTTCCATCATTGCGGGCTGAAAATTTAAAATTAAAAGTTAGTAAAGTGGAAATTTCGAATCAATTCTATTTTGAAAAGAAAGAATTTGATGTCGAAAAGGCGTTCAATGGGAAAGTTAAAAATATTTTTCGAAAGATGGTTGAAGGAAAGGTAAAAGGGGTAAAAGAATTTTATGAAACAAAAAGAAATGTTCAAACCCCAAGTGAAACTAAAAAGGTCACACCCAAAGCTAGTCAGGCTTGGGTGTCAGTATTCCATATGTAAAAACCCGGAGTTGCCGGAGCTCCCAAGTTGGTAATCGTGGAGCATGAATCGGCATTTTTCCTGAGAAATATCATTTTGGTGAATGGTGGTTGTTCAATGATATTTCGACCTACAAGTGGTAGTATTCTTGAAAATTGTCATATTTCAATTTGCAAATGGTACGGTTGATAAGTGAACCTAAAAGTGGTTGAAAAAGAGGTTTTCACCTACAAGTGGTTAATCAAGGTCATTAAGTTGAACTTGATTTAACTTTCATACAAGTGGTTTGAAAAAGAACAATGTGATGAAACCCCAACAAAACTAATTTTTCGGAAAAACCATTTGATTAAAACAAACTTGAGTGTTTTGAAATCATAATGGGAAAATAGTTTGTTGTCAGGGGGAGTTCTGATTGTTTATGCCAAGTGGATGGAGAATTGAAGTGATTCTCATCAGTTTGTCAAATTTTTCTTTAAATGTTTTTGAATTTTAGGGGGAGTAAGAAATTTCAGAAAATCCAAAAACATTAGAAAATATTTGAAAAAGTCAAAAACATGATAAAATTATAAAACATGAGTTTTGTTGTGACAAAGAGGAAATGATAGTACATCAGTGGACCATCACAGCACGCTAAAGAATTGGAAAGTCGAATGGGATAAACAGTCTCACTGATGATATGCCAGTAGGTTTTTACACATTCAGTAGATTGTTTTCAAGATATAAACCTAAATATCAATACTTACTTATCTCGTGGGGAACATATCTCGGATATATGGGTAACCCCTGAAATCTTGTTTGAAAGACCCCTCTTTCTGAGATACTAGGTCTTTATGCTTAGTGATATCTGGGGTATTATCCCGGTACTTCTGATTTTGCGGAAGCAATGGCCTAGTCCCCGTATAATATTTTTCGTTTGCTTGAAATAAAAGCACCCCCCTCAGCATAAAAATGATGAAACATTGAACAATGCTAATCATGTGCTGTTGAAAAGAAGATCCCCAAGGGGGACACACCTAAAGTCAAACCATCATCTCTCTGATTTTGCAGAAGCAATAGCCTGAGCTCTCATGGTCTCGCATTTAACCCTTTACAGATATCATCTAGGTATACTCACCTGTAAGACTGAATATTGGGATCTGGATACGGGAGTATATTCTGTGGTGGGACACGCGAATAAGTTTAAGTCCTTAAAATACTAATCTCGTATCTCGAAACAGTTGAACTTTGTGTGAAAATTTAAGTGGATCAGTATACTAACAATCTAAGTGAATCGTTTAGAACTTAAAGTGTCTAAAGCTCAACGGTGCTAGTGATTTGTCTCAAGAACTGATATGATCCTTTTACACAAACTCAAAAAAATATTGTCTGTAAATATTTCTTTATTGCATTTCATTAAAAACAAAATCCAAAAAGATTTTAAGTGTGTTTTAGCATAAAATTTTGAAAAGTTCAAAAAGATTTTGTTTTGTCTTATTTTCGACAACTGGTGTTGAAAAGCTGATTTTCAAAATTCCGAGTGCTAAACATGATGAATAGGTTTGGGAGAGTTTGTTTTAAAATGAGAATAATGATATTCTTAAATGTGATCATCAAAGATTTTTAAATGTTAAATCTTTTTGAATGATTTTTGCAAGTGGTATATAAATTTGTCAAATTGTTAAATTTGTGAAATTTATTTTGAGGTAGAGTTTGTGCAGGCAGAAGCAGCCAGGGTTCGATTTCTGAAGATTTTCCTCATAAAGCCTGAGCAGAGTTTGAGCCAGGTAACGATTATAGAACAAGAGCTAAGTCAGATTGCGATCCCGGAACAACGTAAGGGGGAGTCTGCTTGCAAAGGGGAGTCTGAAGAAAGTAGAGCCAGATTTGAATCTTGCTGATTTAGCAAGCTGCTGATGCTGAAGAACTTAAAGAATCAAGAGAAGATTTAAGATTATAAGATCAACATCCAAGGGGAGGATAGCTGCTGATAGAAGAAGGAAAAAGATTGAAGGAAGCTTACAGTGTCAGATATTATGGAAAGAGCATGAAGACTGATAAAGACTGAAGTTTTTAAAGACTCGACACTGAAGACTTCGTCAACATCCAAGGGGGAGTCTGTTGGTGCATATGTCTATCGACTTCGTCTTGTATCGAGTCTTGTAATAGGTTAGACAGATCAGGGCACGTAGTACGAGAAAAACGAGAAATAGGTGAGATGTGGCCATTTTGCACGAAATGGAACAAGTCCATTTCGCACGAAATGGAAGTGACCATTTCGCATGAAACCATTTCGTGCGGAATGACTTGCCTATAAATAGTGGCCTTGTTCAAATCATTTTGTAACTTTCTGATTCCGGTACCGAAGTGCTGCCGAAGTGTCTACAGACTGTAAATCGTTGTTATATCAATATACAAGACAATTAGAGTGTATATCAAGCTGATTCAAAGTCGATACGTTTGTTTCCGCCTCCCATATTGATTAGAACTCTTCTGAACGACTCATTTGGTCGTGCAAACGATCCTACACCGTGGTCAACGCTAAGATTCGCAGAATCCAGCAAATCTTGATAGTACAGATACGCTTCTGCACACGGGGCCGTGCCCAGCGAACATGGGGGCGTGTGGAGCTTAATACAAACAATTGCAATTAATGAAGAAGGAGAAAAAGGATGGACACGGGGCCGTGCCCAATGGACACGGGGCCGTGTCCGGGCTTCTGTGCAGGCTATAAATAGGGGTGTTTGGTTCACTTCAAAGGCATCCCTTGGAAAACTACCTCTCTCCCACTTCACCACCACTCCACCACCACTACAACACCCAAATCCACCACCGTCATCCATCATCCACCTTAGAGTGTGTATAGTAGTCTCGGGATCCAAGATTGATAGTAAGAGATCTTGACAATCAAAGGCCATGTTTGCCTAAGTCTCTTACATCACTTGGTGAAGACAAGCATTTAATGTAATACTTTTTATTTTTAATCTTTTCGCACTTTTTATTTGGTTTTGTATTAATGACTTTAATAACTAGTTTCTTATGTTGAAGGTGAAACTTCCTTATCATCTGTCTGTGGTGTCTTGGCGTTATTTTACTGTCTATATAAAATAAAAGATTTTCACCATTCATATTTCTACGGTCTATATAGAGATATGTTGGCTACCTAGTCGGGGGTTAAGGGAATGGTTTGGTAATGTTCTTGCCTTGTTCAGTGTATAGATCCTGCAAGGACCTGGGTCAAGCTTACTAGGACCTTCTTCAATACCCACTGGTATTGGATGGCGGGGGTGCGAATGGCTTGATCCCCTCATATGTAAACTACTATTAATACGTTAACCCGGCTACTTGGGATTGTATCCCTGCTGACTCAAACCACTTAGCCGAGGGTAACGTCACCTTCAAAAGAGGGGCCTACCACATTACTCATTAATAACTTAATTAATTATCTTTCAATATTCCGACCCTTTAGGATTGTATCCTTGCTGACTCAAACTACTGGGTTGAGGGTAACGTCACCTTCAAAAGAGGGGCCTACTACTATAACTAAGATAATCTCTTAAAAAGTGCAAAAGTGCGGAAATTATCAAATGTTACATTAAAGGCGAGTCGGATCCAAGTGATTCATCTTGTCTATCTGTTTTATTTTATTTTTATTTTCAGCATTTTTATTTTTTATTTTCATATTTAAAATCTTTTCTAAAACTTTTGATTTGATTAGACGTTGAGGATAAACCGGTACTAAAAGCTCTTGTGTCCTTGAACGACCTCGGTATCTTACCAACGCTATACTACGCTCACGATGGGTGCACTTGCCCATATGTGTGTATAGTGTTAGTAAAATATCGTGTTTTATAAATTTAAAACTTGACTAAAGTGTTAAAAAGGGCTAAAAATATCAACAAAAACATATAACGCTACACACGCATCAAAATGCTAGGATGAGAATGGCTGTAATGGTCGTACGATGTTAACCCGATGAAACCTCATCATAGGGGCAAAGGGGTCAAAACTTTTAATTGCAAGATTTAGCGAAATAATATGGGGATTGGGTTGGAAACGGTATGGAATGAATTGAGGATTTGAATAATGATTATTTCACATCTTATAACCCCCGGAACACACGGTTAGAGAGTTGAATGAACAAACTCCTATATAGTGTGTGTTCGCTCCGGAATGCAAAGCAAGTAAGTATGTTAGAAATTTAAAGATTTCGTATAACGAATAATGTTATGGGATTTTACGGGATGTTACGGGGAGTTATGGGATGCTACGGAATGTTACGGGTTAGTTTAGGCTAGAACGGGGCTCAGAAATGGGTTGTGCATGCTAAAATAAAAAGGAACAGCGAATGAAAGACAGAGGAGGCATCGCCGATGCCCCCTGGCGTCGCCGATGCTGGTTCTTTCTCCCGACACACTAAAACACTGCCTACGCAAGTTTCTACCGACGCACACATGCAAGGGGGTCGCCGATGCGACTCCAGGTCGTCGTCGACGCCACCTGCAGCCCTGCAACGCTGTTTTTGGTAATTTATCATTCCACGCGCCCCGTACCTCATAAAACCTGTTCCGTGACTCCTAAAGAAACCTGTAAGATGATATAAAGTGATAAAAGCTTATACCTGGATAGTTGCATGCATGAATGAGTATGATGATCGAATGTAAATAAGTTAATCATCATTTGCATGTGTGTTGTATATATGTAATCATAGTGGACGTAAGTAACATGAACTTATACATGTGATATAAGTAGGGGACTAGTTGACATGTAATTGGTTTTAGGAAAGTGCATACATGTGTTGTAGTTGAATGAATGTAAACCAATGATACATGCTCATGAGAAGATGTGAATTTTCAATATGTTGAGATTATGTGTTACTAATCGTGTTTCGTTGAGAAAGAAGTGTAAGGAAGTTATGAGAACGTTGAGCTCTTGAGGAATTGGTATCGAATTTGGAGCAAGTGGAATCGAGAGGATAATCGAATGAAACAGAATTATGTAGCTAGAATGCTATACGGTCTTTAAATATATGTATTTTATTTTGAATGATGTTATCAATTACTAATGGGTTGATTGTATATGGTGACCGCAGGATTTGCACAGATTTTCTCTATTACTATCAAGGACAAGCGGGTGTAGATCAAGTCAAAAAGCATGGATTGTACGGTAAGGGTGGTCATGTAGTTTGTATTTATTTATTACAATTAATATGTTAAACAAGAATGAATGTTGTAATTCATTTTAAGAAAGCGTTTGGCATTTCATAAATGAACTTTCAAGTATGTTAAAAGTTAATAAAGAAAAAAATTTATGGTACATATTTCCGCTGCGTCTTTTCAGTTAAGACGAGTTAGGGTGTTACAAATATGGGCTTCTATCTTGAGCTTATTTTGTATTACATTTTTTATATTGTTAAGTTGCGCTAAATCTTGATTTAAGTTTTATGATTCTAGAAAAAATGCAGGGGACTGAGCTTGAGAAACAATTGAAAATGGAGATCAAATCAAGAAACAAAGCCGAAATGATATGGTAAAAGACATAAAAATGGACGAACGAAAAGAAATTATCTTTTGATGAGACATAAAGATGAAACGAAGACATAAAGATGGTATAAATAATATCTATATGTAAGCAATTGGGTTTTGATGGGGCTATTTCTTAGAAATCAAATGAGAATGAGATTCGGAAAGACGGGGCTCAAGATTAAGTATGAAAGAAGATGACAGTGGGGTGTTTTTTTTGTATTTAGAACTTGATTTATAAACGTGTAACTTTAGATAATGTGTTAACATAAATGTTGACTACTTTTAGCTAGATTTTATGCATTTTGGTTCCAAGGAAATGAAATGGGCCAAGACCGAAAATGTGTTAACGTAAATGTTAACTATTTTTAGCTAGATTTTATGCATTTTGGTTCCAGCGGAATGAAATGGGCCAAGACCGAAACCGACTTCGTAGTTGGGCTACTTTAAATTCATGATGAAACAACTGGTTTTATAATTTGTGTTCTTTGGTTGATCTGTAGCGTTTGGGACTTTAGTTGCTTATCAAAGAAATAGTTATCGGATTTATCTGTTACCTACCTGTGTATTAGTTTATACAATTATTTATATAAATATGATATTGTAGTTGTTGTTACTCGGATTTAGATGACGATCGAAGTATGATAAGGTTAATCATAACTACAGTTTGTCAATTTCGTTGCCCGCAGCACAACGTGCGCGATTCAGTTTTCTAGTTGTTTTAAAAAGAACATTCAGTTCTTTTATACAATGTAATACATAAACACGAATCTTAAGCAATCAATAAGTCTATTAGTTTTATTACACATTCACAATCCATTATTAACTTTATGAAAAGTTTATAAGTCTTTTATAGCTAAGACATTTAATATGTCATATTTTTATATGATTTTAAGTATATGTATTAGTCATAAATAGTTTTTAATATAAGTAACTTTCTCGAACCCAGGGAGCTCTCCAGAATGATAACCTAGTGTGTGTATATGTGTGTGTATATGGAGGATAAAAAGGTATTTTTTTACGTAATTTTAAGAGTTTAACTCATACAACTTTTAAAGCATACTGCTATTAAACCAACTAAGTCACAATTTTTAAATAACCACAACTTTTTTATACGTTAATATATAATTTTTTAAATTAACCTATAAAAACGAACATCTTATTCTTTTTTATTTTAGTATAGTATTTCTATAGTTTTTTTTAATTTAAAAAAAATAAAATGATACAAGTATGTATTCCCCACCACAACGCACATACACCCCTCTACTTATTTTATATATAACAATTTCCGTAGGTTCTTATGAATAGTATATAAATTAGACACTTATGATGTTATTTATGATACTATCACACAACGGTGAAATCAGTTTTTTTTTTTCTTTTCCCTTGCACAATTTTTCTAGCCATGTCGTTGAAAAACCGTAACCATTGCCGGATTCTAGGTTTCCACTTTTGGCCAAAAAAATTGATAGAAACCAAAGTTGCCCGCAGTTTTGGAAACCACAGACGGGCTTTAACACCTCAGCCGGCAACTGGGGCGCTGGGCTTCGATCTATCGTTACTACCAGCCACCTTCGGCCATTGTCTCTCTCTCTCTTCTATATTCAACCAGATCTAAACCTAACGTCGTCGATGGTCGTTGTGTGATTAAGCAATAGACCACCTTAATCCACTGCAAAATAAACATGCAGCCCGAATCCACAACCAAATCACAACCTCTGATCTAGGTTTAGAATCCACCATTAGGAAGACACGCTAAAAATACCAACAGCCGACCTGCTCTCCCTTTCTCTATCTAGATACTTTCAACCTCTCTCCCTTACACTCATGTATGCGCCTTGGTTTCTTCTGCCATGCGAGAGGAGCAGCGTTTGGTGGTAGTCGGTGGTTGAGTGGGTGGCCATCGGATAAACGGAATTTTTTTTGGTGAGAACTCTTGAGGTTGAAAGAGTTGAAAAGAGTGAGGTTTAAAAAGTGTGTTTGTAGAGTGTAAAACGCATTGGAACCAAGCAAACTGCAAAAGTAATAAATTAGAGTAAACTTCCGTTTTGCTCCCTGTGGTTTGGTCACTTTAACGGTTTTGCCCCAAACCTTTAAAATAGTCGTTTTACTCCCTGATGTTTTGATTTTATCGCCAGTTTGCTCCACGTGCTTAACTCCATCCATAATGTCTGGTACAAGGAGGGGTATTTTAGTAATTTTATAGATAAATGTTTAATTATTTTAAATAGTTATTCCTAACATCTATTCATAGTCATTATCATCATTCCTAACAACTATTCCTAAGTCCTAACATTTGTTCGACTGTTCATAGTCATCATCATCTCAAAACATGCCACCACAACCATAACCACCTCCGGCTGCTGATGTGTGCTAAACAGACTATAAAAATTAACTATATTAGACTCTCTAAACTAGACACTACAAAGCTTTAATTCTAGACTCGACCTAAAACCACACAATCGGCAAGTGTACCGATCAATGTAGTATAACCCTAGGAAGTCCGGATATCGAACCACGAGACTCTATGTATCACGTAAACTAGACTCTGACACGACTTAAATTGTTTATTTTTTTAAAGGGGGGGGGGGGGGGTTACGTAAAACTAAGGAAATCTATCGAACTAAACTACTGAACTAGAATTAAACTAATACGAACGAAGACTGAAAGGCTTTTTTTTATATGGAGAACGAGACCACCTAGACAAGAATCCCGGATTGTTTTTAAGAGATTACCGATTAAGTTAAACGCATGAATTACGGAACCGGGATCATATGATACTAAACCTATTAGGATCCAACTAAGCCCCTCGACCCTTCTCAAGGAGAAACTTGTGGAACTACCTAGGCCATTAATCCTACCGGTTATTAGACGCCTTTCCAGTTGTCTAATTATTGTGTAAGTACCCTAATGTTGACCTACTCTTTTCCAATCATAGATCTAGGGTAGTTTGAATTAATTAACTTGACTTGATAGACTAATAAACCGACGGGGCAACTAAGACACAACCCTTTCCAAGGACTATCTAAAGCAATTCGCCGGGTAAGACCTACCAATAGCCCCTCACTTTCCAGGTATTAGGACTAGTAGAACACTAAGACTTAGTAAATTAACATCAATTACTTCAAGGGGTTATCGGCCGATTCTCCTTAAAGAGTTAAGGTCTTCTAACGTGATATAGACACTCACCGAAATCCTATACCCTAATATGACTCTATATTGTGATAAAGACCGTCACTAAGAATCATATGAAGCGAATGATCATAACAAACCAAACCAAAGCATGCATATATATCAAATCATTAAACCAAACTTCTTACAAATCACAATTAATCCATAAAAATCATGCAATTAACAAAAACGGTAAATACTTTATTCAATCCATTCAACTAAGTCTAGGTGGCTTAAAAGTTTAGCCAAGCATATCAATGAGTGCAAACAAAACAAAGATGTCTTGTAACACCCCAAAAATGGGTTTGGTAATTTAAACCCGGTTAATATAAAGGAACGGGTAAAATACCGTTAGGGGAAAAGTGAACCCGTAAATGAACATTAACTAGGAATAATTAACCTAGTTGAATATTAGTATCGTTGGTATTAAACGAAGGGTTGTAGCCTTATTTAATTAAAACGAAACATGAGGGACCAAAGTGAACAACTTGAAAGTTGTTTATTAAAAGTAAACAACACACACACATAGACACACATCGTGTGTGTGTGTGTTCATCAACGAGCAGGAGGCTCCCAAGGAGCCTCAAACCCTAACTTCATCTTTATGCTCAAATTGAAAGGCAAGATGACGCTTAAAATCATAACCGAGCATGGATAAATGATCACCATCACGAGGGGATCATAAGGTATGTCTTAAATCTAAAATTTGTGATCATGGGTGAAGTGGGTTATGTTCTAATCCGTGAGTTAATATGAAATTAATCATGTACAAGGGTTAGAATCCTCGTATAGAACATGGGTTACGTATGGTTTGTGTTAATTTGATGATTAGAGGTAAAACCCGTTAGTTATGGTGAAGATGATAACTAGAATCACCACCTATGTCAAAGTCTTGTGGAAAGATTGATGTATTATGTGGGTATGATGAATTCTTGTTAGATTAATTAGGAGAAATATGATGATGCTATGTTTGATGTTTATGTGTTAATGATACTTGTTGATTAGTAAGAAGATTTGATGAAATAATGAATGAACTAGGAAGATTATGCATAAACTAGTTGTACATGGTGCCTAGGAAGTAGTACGCACACCACGTGTTTGTTGAAATGTCTAAATGACAATAATATGTGAAGGTTGTGTTATGATGATGTTGAGTATGCTATATGCTTGTTTGAATCGGCTAATGAAATACATATGTGAGATATGAACTTGATATGATCGTTCATATGAATAATCATGTATGCTAATAAGGATGTAAATGTAATGACATGAAAGTATAGGAATCATGTCAAGATGGATGGGAGCGTAGAAGGCTAACGGGACAAGAAGACTCAAGTAAGCGAATGCAAATACGGGCGCGTAAGGTAAGTAAATCCCGGACTTACACTTTAGATGTAAAATGTATTGTAGTATGATGATTATTGTGATTCATGTGAGAAAGTAATAAACAATGGAAGTAATAAGGTAAGTTTACGGAAAAGGAGTCGAAAGTGGGTAGGAAAGTAATTTCTATTAAGTATGGGTAAGGAAGGGAATATACACGTTAGTATTATGCACAAAGATGAAATAAGTAATTATACATGTGGGTAAGATGTAAGTTGTAAATGAAGGGGGTATGATTGGTAAGGTATTTATACATGAAATGGAAATTAGTACAATTACGCATATGAGATAAGTCTAATGATGCTAATTGTTTTCTGTTAAGAATGAAATGGAAGTGCAGGTACACTAATAATGGAGAATGAAGGTTAAGTATGGAAGTCAGACGAGAGTGTCCGAATGGATGGATGAATGGACTTATATGAACGAGAATAAGAGATGTTGATGCTTGATTATGCACGTTTTAAAGTATATGTATTATGTCACCGGTTGCTAATGAAGTAATTGGTTGTGGTGACTGCAGATTGTACAGGTTCATGGATGTTTCATCAGGAAGTGTACGCTGTTGAAGATCGAGTCAAGACATGGATTGTATGTGGGTGTTTATGTGGTCACTTAATTTGATATAAGTTTGTCAGTTTTTGGTTAATTTACAAATGGGATTAATGTATTTAAGTGAAAGAAAGAATATCATGAAAGAGACTTTAAATATGCATTTTCCGCTGCGTTAAATTCGGTTAAAACTTGTTAGGGCGTTTCATGTCTAAACGAGAATTCATTGTAACAAGTTTCAAGAAAGAAATCGACAAAACAAGGGAATGGAAAACCCGAGAAAGTCTTCGATTCTTCGTCTTGAACTCGTACCACTGATTCGTAAGCTTCGAGATCTTCAAAAGTGCTCCAAGAATGCTCAACAATCGCCCCAAGATGTCCCAAGTTCGTCATTTGGGTTTTTTCCAAGTTTAAGATCAATATATATCACTTTCCATAACAACCCATTATTATTTTCGTAAAAATATGCCAACTACGTCCTCTGGCGGGGCGCCACCTACTTAGGGAATGGGTGGCGGGGCGCCACCTTGTTTTTTACACGCATAACATCCTTCAGTCTCTCGCCGGGTGCCAGAGACTTCTCACGGGGTGCCAGATAGTGATTTTTCAGCTTTTTAACTCTATTTCAACTCCCCGACCTTTCCAACATGCTCCAAGACTTGACTTTTCAATATTTTAACTCGTTTTACTCGGTTTCCAGCAACTTTAAACATCAAGACCTGCGAAACACAATTTTATCAATAGTATGCATATTCTAACGAAAAACAAAACTAAATATAACGAAAACTATACAAACTGTACACGAATAAAAGATGTATTTTGCAATACATCGGCTGCTGTTCATCGTCATCCCAATATCTGTTCATAGTCATCATCATCAAACCCCATCTTTTACCATCAACCACCACCACTCCCACCTCCGGCTGCTGCTAATCGACCACCATCACCATCCCGCCGCCACCACCTGCCATCACCACCATCCTCCACCACTTAATTTTCTTTTTCTTATCAACCCAAATATTCATCTTCCTCAAACAAACCCAAACCGGAAACCCTATCCCTTTAATCAATAAATTTAAACACCACAGTTGATGTTCAATGAAATTATGAGAGGTGTTTTGATCCCCTGAGGAAACCAAACTCAATGATGTATTGAAACATTACCGATGTGAGATTTAACTATTTTTCCGACGGGACGAGTAAGAACTCTGACGGCTCCGGCGATTCTTTGATGTAAACGTTCGGATCTAAATGTTCAAACTCTAGCCGTTCGATTAGAGTTTCAAACACGATGGCGATGAAGGTTCTTATCGACAGTTGAGTGGTTGGTTCGAAGTAGATGGGGTTTGGTGTAGGTGATTTCGATTTTGCAGTGTTGGACTTTTATGGGTGGCAGAGGTGGTGTAATGGTGGTGCTCGGAGGTGACGGGGCGGTGCCGTAGTGGTGGTAGGGTTGAATGTGAGGAGGTGGTTTATGTTGGTGATGGTGCATAATGGTTACGGTGGTGATGGTGTATGATTGTTGTGGAGGTGGTGGTTTATGGTGATGAGAATGAAGGTGAATCAGTATCTTGAGAGAGAGAGAAGAGTGAGGAGAGAGAAGATTGAGTTGCAGGTGGTTTGAGGAGATGATATAGCTGTCTTTTGTTGGTGATTTGAGATAGTAGTATATTTAAATACAAATTACCAAAATGCCTTTACTTTTATTTTAAAATTACCAAAATTTCCTTTAAGTTAACATAAATTATGGATAGAGTTAAGCACGTGGAGCAAACTGGCGATAAAATCAAAACATCGGGGGGGGGGGGGTAAAATGGCTATTTTTAAATGTTTGGGGCAAAACCGTTAAAGTGACCAAACCACAGGGAGCAAAACGGAAGTTTACTCAATAAATTATTTATAGCTTTTATATTTTTAATTATATATAATATTTAAACAAAGAAGTTCCTTAGTGCTTTTTTACAGCGATTTATTTTTCTCTAAAGTTACAATTTAACCCTTTGACTAATATTAAAAAAAAGTTCTACAGTGCTTTTCTATTTCTACAGTGATTTATTTTCCTCTAAATTTACAATTTAACTCCTTTGACTTTTAGAGTTGTATAGATTTGAGTTTAATTAATAATCTAATCTCTACTATTTTGAAATTTAGTATTTATCTATTTTATTATAAATTATAAACTATAAATAAGCAACAATATGTATGCATATGGAAGTTGTATCATAGGTTTTGGGAGTTTTTCAAAAAAAAAAGGATTTTTCCTTTCTAACCCTAAAGTTTACATCTTTGGCAATTTAAGTTTAAAGTTTCATTCTTTGGTAATTTGTAACCCTTTGATTAGTTTGGTTTTTCACTTATAATTCAAAAGTTTCTATCTTTTGCAACTTAACCACTTTGATTTTTTTACTTTTAACTCAAAGTTTTACATCATTTGCAATTTAACCCCAGCATTTTTTAACATTAAACTTTGGTCCCTTATACTTTTCATCTTTCGCAAGTTTTCCGTTTAACGTTTCGTTCTAAATTTTCGGAGTTAACACGCCGCAACGTGAATGTGCAGTTTCAATGTTTTTTCATCTATTTTTTTTCCCTTTTGACAGGCCTTTCGCAACGCATCTATTTCCCCCGTTTGATAAGTCTGTCGCAATGCGCGGGTCAGAGATCAACTTAGTTATTCTTTTTATGTTTCACACACAGGTTCACGGTCATGTAAGAGATATTTGACTTTTATCTAATTTGATATATAACAAATATATCATCGCCGCATTGCGGCGGGTGGTAATTCTAGTTACTATAAATAAGCAACAAATTTAGGCATAAGTGGTTGTACCTTGTGCTTTGGGACTTTAAAAAAAAAAAAAAAAAAAAAAAAAAAAAAAAAACTTGATTTTTTTAATTTTTACATAAAAGGTTTTTACCTTTTGCAATTTTAACCCTACATAATTTGTTTTTCTAACTTTAACCCAAAAAATTTCATTATTTGCAATTTAACTTCACAACTTTTGTCACTTATGCTTTTCATCTTTGGCAAAATTTCGTTTTACGTATAGTTCTAAATTTTTCGAGTTAATACGACGAAACGTACGAGTGTGGTTCAACTTTTTTATGTTTTCTTTCAAATTTCCAAAGTTAACACTGCACAACGTGCATGTGTGATTCAACGTTTTTACCTCTATTTTTTCATGTTTGACAAGTTTGTCGCAATACGCAGATCCTAGGTCGAGTCAGTGTTGGTGGTCGATGACGGTTGTGTGACGTTAGTACTATTTGACACCGTTTTACGCCCCGCCGCAACGCGGGGTGTGCTTTGGGGGTTTTTCAAAGAAAAAATGGTTATGCATATCGTTGTTGTAACCTTGGCTTTGGGGGTTTTCCAAAAAAAATTGATTTTTTTTACTTTTCACCCAAAAGTGTTTCACAATTTTAACCCAAAACTATTTGTTATTTTACTTTTAACCCAAAACTTTTTATCTTTTGCAATCTATACTCACAACTTTTTTTACATTCAACTTTGCTTCTTTATAGTTTTCATTTTCCGCAATTTTTTCGCTTTATGCTTGATTCTAATTTTTGTGACTTAACACATCGTAACGTGCGTCTTTGGTTTAACGTTTTTACTTTTCGTTCTAAATTTTGCGAGTTAACACGACGCAACCTGCGTGTGTGGGTGAACGTTTTTACATCGTCTATTTTTTTTCCCGTTTGACAATTTTAACATAACGTGCGAGTCCTAGATCGACTTAGTTATAACTAAAGAATCCCTGCCGCATTACGGCGGGTCGCAATTCTAGTTTGAACAATGTACCAAATATGCTTTTAGCGTTTTTCTTATTAGCATTTTTTTTTTTTACTTTTTCTTTTTACAATTGCTATGAACTTTAGTTTTTAATATTTTCTTATATTGTTGGTGTCGAACTGAGCATCAAGACTATGGCAATACAGAAATTATATCAATTGAAATTACCTTCACATCACGCGACAAGGTGCGGAAAAATTGTTGTCCAGGGTGTACTTGGCATAGTTTTACGCCCCCAGTCATAACGAGTTTTGGGTTATGTGTTATTTTGTAAGCCCCATCTAGTTAAAAACATTGGCTAAAGTGGGACAAGTTTTTCCACGTTACTTTTTTATGTTTTAGACCAATTAAATTTGAAGGGTTTAGGGCCTCTTTAAGTTTAAAAGTTAGAAAAATAAAAAATTATAATTAGTGATTCTAAATATGAATAATACTAAAAAGGCTTGTTAGTTGCCAAGATAAATTACCTTTGCGAGGAGACTAAGGTTCGATCTTCAAAAAGTGTAATTTAGTATAGAAATTATAAGAAAATAACTTATAGCTATTCAAAAGAAAAGTTGTAAAGCTTGAAATAAACAATATACATTAAAAATCGTTTCTTTAACATTATTTACTCCTTCGTATAGACAGGAGTGACTTTCTTAGACATTATCTATTAACTTAAAGACGAATGTCAGTAAAATTTACATGTTATATCCTTCCTGCTTATTTTTCGAGTCTCTCTTTGCATTGCTTATTACTTCATTTTTTTCTCTATGGTTTCTTATTCTTGGTTTCCTTTGTATTTGGTTTCAAAGGAATAGTCAGGTTCTGTGATATTTCCGCAAATTCAACAAACATATATAACTGATCTTTTACTTTCAATAATAATAAGTCTAATACCAAATTAACTTGGGTTTAGGTTGTAGAATAATAATTTTAAATACCCTTCACTGTAATTTAAAAACTATTAAAGCAAATAATAAGGGCTTAATATATAATATATGTTTTTAACCTATTAAGTATTTTATTAATTTAATTTAATTTTTCTTTAGTAACTTTCGTTCGTTAATTTCTTTTGTTTACCCTTATCATTCCTTTACTTTAAGAAGACTAATATTTTACGTGCGTATTTTTATGTAAATGTATGTATAAATTCGAGTTAGTCTACATTTTGACACAAACTTTTTCTAGGTATATGTTAGGTCAAATATATTACATTTTCGTTTAAAAAAAAACATTTTGCGTGTATATTTTTACGTACGTGTTGGTATAATTTTGAATTGGTCTACATTTTGACGTAAACTTTTTTGGGAAACGAGTTAGTTCAAATATAATACGTTTTCGTGCTTATCTTATGTACGTTTCGTAAATTTTGTTCCGAATCGAGTTGGGTTAAATTATGGCTTCTTTATTTTTCTTTTTCCCTTTTTGAGTCGACTTACTTATGATCATACGGCATAAATTCAATTTACTTTACGTTTTGATCCAATTAAAATGTTTATATATGTTACATTGAGTTCAAACGGATACATGATGTCTAAACACGTATTTTCATATGATTACCTCGTCACATAACGCTTAAACTAATCCGATCGATGTTTGCGATGTAGACGCGTCGCAACGCGTGCGGATTCTGTTACTTGTGTTATCTTATTTTTATTCCCTTATCAACATAAAATAACAAAGTTTATTTCTAACTTGGGTAAATTACATTTTTTGTCCTTTATGTTTGTATCGGATTGCAATGGATAATCTTTAACTTTAATAATTACAGTCACAATCCTTTATTTGCAAAACCCATTACACATTTCGTCCTTTTGCACTAACCAAGTTAAAATTTTATGTTAAGTCAGATCATGTGCACATCATATGAGGGCATTTATGTCATTTTACCCCTATCTATCTATCTCAACTAGCTCTTTCTCTCTCAGGCTCTCTCCCTCCTCTCTAACCAACCACCAAATAGAGCCACCAATCCCTGCCACTCCTCCACCGCCAACATTTCAATGCTTCAAAATTTAGCAGCAGTCCACTCAAAAGGTGTAATTTACCAAAATAAATATCTGCAACAATAATTCTACCTAACACACACATTGTTCTTAAATTCTCAGAAAAAAAAAAACATTTCATTTTACAATCATTCGGTCAATACCACCGGCCTTCCGGCCATAAACCCATGTCTTTATCCATCCGTTAATATCCACCGGCCTTCCGGCCATCTTGTTCGCCGTTACCACCTGGCTGAAACCTCTGTATCTCTACATCATCATTAACGGAATCATCATCACCATCGCCGCCACTACACGCTTCCAACACCACGACAATCCCAGATCTATAACATCGGGTTAGAGCCGTGAGGGAGAGAGAGCAGGAGAGAGATACAAAGGTGCATCTTTTTCAGATCTGAACCAACAACTTTAGATCTAGCCGCCGATGAAAGGATTCTGGTAATGCTCGTTGCCAGAAAAAAAAAAACATGAAGGAAGATTGGGAGAAAAAGGGTACCGTTAAAAGGGGCGGTGAGTGCGTCGTCGGTGAACGCCGGAGGACCGGTGGCGTTGAGATTGAAACCAGATGCGAGGAAGATTGAGTGAATGACAAACGCAATTTTGTCAGCTGAGTTGTTAAAATTGGGTCCTGAAACTCTTATTATTGCTAATACAGATTGCTGTCTTGAAGCTCTTATTATTGCTAGTACAGATTGCTCAGTCGCCATTGTTTGATTAACAGAACGGAAACTCGCCGGAGAAATGAATTTCTTCTTGGAAAAGTTAACGTTTGAGTGTTTATTGAGGCGGTTACCGGTGAGTTGGTTTACAGTTCTGGTGGCGGTGGTCGGTTGGTGGCAGTGGGAGTGGGAGTGGAGGTGGTTTTGGATGGATAGAGACATGGGTTTATGTTTTATTGTATTTTTTTAATCTGATTTGTTATTGTTTGAATTTATTTTAGATAAATAAGTGAGTAAAATTAACAATCTACCCTCACGTGCAATGCACATGCCATAGTTAATTGAAAATTTTAACCTGGTTAGGGTTAAAGGACGTAGAGTGTAAAAGGTTTTATAAATAAAGGACTGTGACTGTAATTATTGAAGTTAAAGGTCATCCAATGCAATCTGATACAAACATAAAGGACGGAAAATGTAATTTACCCTTCTAACTTTTTGAATTTTACATTTCCCCTATATCTCTACTCATAAACATTGTAGAGCTTTTTACTACTTTTACTACGCAGAGTACTACTTTTACTACACAGAGTACAACTGTCATTGAAGCAACTATCATAACAAGAATCTAAATGAATTCACACCGTCCATTCGTTGTTCCTTTGTTACATCATACGACACACGATGTCTGCTACATAGAGTTGAGTAAGGAGGCTCTTGTAGGTAACTCTGATACCTGCTACACCGCCATTGTGATGTTACCCCAGCTGCTTTGATACCTACTACACCGCTGCAGTCGGAAACAGATCCCGACGATCACTTGATAAGTATGAGAAATTGGGGAGAAAGAAAACGAAGATGAAGAGGTAGAAAGGGGAAAATGAAGACTTTGGTTAAAAGTGTTTTTGAATTGATCTAATTTTGTGTTTGGAGATTAGGTTTAGCTCACTTAGTTACAGACTTTGGTTTAGCTCACTTAGTTACGCATTTGATTACACGAACAGTTCATTTGGCGATCTGGGCAACAATTTCGGTGCGTTTAGGTTACATGGTTCTTTATATTTATAAAGTTAGGTTTTAAAGAAAAGGTTTACAACAACATCTTGACGTTATTTTCTTTTCACGGTTTCATGTCCCGCTGCAACACGAGGTCCTGATACTAGTTTTTACTTAATCATCAATATTATATGACAAGCTTTACAAACTTTTAATCATCAACAAGAGATAAAATTTCATTTTGAGGTCACAAAATAGTCCAGAGCCATGATAGCCAATTGGAAACTCTTTTAATCAAGAACACAAATAACATGAGAAATTCCTGTATAAGAGCATCAATATAAATATTGGAGTCGACATACCTAATGAAAGTTCATTGTTGATGAGAAATCCCATCACTGTCTAGTTTAAATAAAACATCAATACCATCATTAAATATGTATTACTCGTCATATAAAGTTGCTTTTAGGTCCATCAAATGTTCATATTCAGTAACATTAATCTTGCATAAAACGTTGTTTGCTATATGTATTGGTGCACAAAACACATTTTGCCTTTTCCTTATTCTTTTTTTAGCTTTTCCTATAGTTGATATACCTTGCTCGTCTGTTTTATAAAGTTGTTTTTAGGTCCATCAAATGTTAAAATTCAGAAACTTTAATCTTGTATAAAACGTTGTTTGCTATATCTATTGGTGCACAAAACACATTTTTCCCTTTTCCTTACTTTTTTTTAACTTTTCTTATAGTTAATATACCTTGCTTCCATATGAAAACCACCACAAGTGGCCTAGTGGTGGAGTGACTTGGGTTCTCCAATGGAGACCCAAGTTCAATTCCCATTAGTGCCACTTTGGTGGCCACCGACACCCGCTTTAAGCCGGACCGAGGACACTCGAGGTCTCGGGTTTGAAACATGTTTCTTACCCCTCTTTGATGGCTATGGGTATTTGCCGCCAGGGATCCTTGTCGGGTGGTGAACTGGGAAGGGAGATCCCTTCCGCGGTCAGGGGTACCGTGCAACTACCCTTTTTTTTGCTTCCATATGAAAGTTTTCTTTATGATAAAAAAATGAAAAAAAACAGAGTTAATAGCCAAAATGGTCCCTGAGGTTTGCTTAGTTTTGCCACTTTAGTCCAAATCCCAAATTTCTTAAATCTAGGTCCCTGAGGTTTGCATTTTTTTGCCATTTTAGTCCAAATTTCAAAAAAGTCAAATTTTGTCAGGATTTCTTACTGATTTTTGTCCTTTTCCTCATTTCTCCTAGGGGCAAAATTGTCATTTTGGATTATTATAAAGTAATTTATATTAAAAAAAATCAATTATATATAATATATATATATATATATATATATATATATATATATATATAAGTCAGGGACCCAGCACCGCCATCTCCACACCACCATCAATCTCCAGCACCGCCATCTCCACACCACCATCAATCTCCACCTCCACTCTTGCAGCCAGAGGCCTATTCTTTATCCACCACCACTCTTACAGGTCACCTAAAGTCACTCATGGCAACATCAAGTCCACAAACATCCTCATCGACAAAACAGGCAACGCCATCTCCACCTCCACCACCATCAAGTCCATCAATCTCCACCACCGCCATCTCCACCTCCACCACCATCAATCTCCACCACCGCCACTATCTATCTCCACCCCCGAAACTCCCCTTCACCCAGATTTCATAACTGAACCATCAAAATTAACAATAAGCAAGCCACAATTAAACCTATACAAACACAAAACCCTAACAATTATATCTGCAATTCAGCCTTGCCACAAAACCCTATACAAACACAAAACCTGATGTATTGACGGTGGTGCCGAAGGCGGCAGATGGTGGAGACGATGGCGGTGGTGGATCTGAAACAAACCCAATTGGCGGTGGTGGATCTGAAAAACAAACCACAATTCATCGATTTCAAATTTTGAAGCTGATTTAAAGTCGGATTTCAAGAGAGAGAAGAGAGAGAGACATGTGGCGGTGGTGAGATTGAGAGAAGAGAGAGAGATGGTGGTGTTGATGATGATGATGATCTTGACGGTGGTGCCGACGACGGCGATGTTGATGATGATGATGATGATCTTGACGGTGGTGAGATTGAGAGACGAGAGAGACGGTGGTGTTGGCGATGTTGATGATGATGATGGTCTTGACGGTGGCGGTAGTTTAGAGAGAGAGAGAGCAGTGACATGTTGAGAGAGAGAGCAGTGACATGATGATGATGATCTGTGTGGGTGTATATATATATATATATATATATTATATATAATTGATTTTTTTAATATAAATTACTTTATAATAATCCAAAATGACAATTTTGCCCCTAGGAGAAATGAGGAAAAGGACAAAAATCAGTAAGAAATCCTGACAAAATTTGACTTTTTTGAAATTTAGACTAAAATGGCAAAAAAATGCAAACCTCAGGGACCCAGATTTAAGAAATTTGGGATTTGGACTAAAGTGGCAAAACTGAGCAAACCTCAGGGACCATTTTGGCTATTAACTCAAAAAAACACGATACATACTACTTTTATATTAAAGTTATTATATAAATAAACTAGGTCTATTGATGCATAATCACATATTATAATGCGTTGATCATTTTAGTAAGAAGGTTTTAAAACTTGAAAGCTTTTAACATGTGATCAATTTCTCCTTTAGATATATAAAAGTTCACACGAAAACTAATTTATAAACTAGAACTAAAGTAAACACCATTGTGAGAACCAATATATAAATTAGAAGTTAATAAAATCCTATTTAAGTTCCTTGGAAAGTGTATAAGAGAAACTCTTTAAGAATATGACCTAAGTGACAAAAGTAATTACTTCTTTCGCAACTATTTTATAAATCTGATCTGAGCACCTTTATCTCTCTCTCTCCTAGGGCTGTAAACGAACCGAACGAACAGGAACAAGACCTTGTTCGTGTTCGTTTGTTTAGAAATATATGTGTTTGCGAACCGTTCACGAACACTTATCAAACGAGATTTTATGTTCGTGTTCGTTTGTTATGGAAATGAAATTGTTCGTGTTCGTTTGTGTTTGTTTGTTAATTTAGGCAACGAACAAAAACGAACATTGACGAACACAAATGAGCACAAACTAATGTTCATGAACACAAATGGAAACAAAGGAACACAAACAATCGTTCATAAACAGAATATAAATACACGGACACTTATTAGATATTTAATTTGTTGGAATTTTGAAGGATTTAAATAGATATAAAAACTAAAAACACTAATGAACTATCGAACACAAACAAACACGTTACCGAACGTTCACGAACATAAACGAACGAACACGACATCTGTTCATGTTTGTTCATTTAACTAAACGAACTAAATTTCTTGTTTGTGTTCATTTGTTTAATAAACGAACGAACACAAACGAACTTCCCGCCGAACGGTTCACGAACTGATCGCCGAACGTTTGGTTCGTTTACAACCCTACTCTCTCCCCTTTCTCTCCCTCTATATCTATCAATCTAGAGAGAGATTCATTAGAGAACCATAAAATAATAAACTAGGAAACCACTAGTTTTATACGAAAAACTCATTAAAAAGTTAGTTGACATACAAAATAAAATATTTTTACATAGCTTGGGCATATAAACACCTATAGAAGCCGTTTAAATGAAAATAAATATTTTGTAAAAATCTGTTTTTACCTTTTCTTAAACTCTTTTTGAATTTTTTTTGTGATTTTTTATTTATAAATTTTATAGTTAATCGACTTCTATATGTGTTTATATACAAAACATTCGAAAAAAAAGATTGAGTAAATATATTTATTTACATGTAGAAATGAACTTTTTTGTATATGTTTTAGTGTTTTATCCATTGTCTCTAGTTCTCCATTTTTTATGGTTCCTTAATCGACTTACGCGTATGTATATATATATATATATATATATAGGGAGAAGATCATGCGAGAACCACCTCTTATTGCGAGAACCGCGAGAACCAATGTGAACACAACCAAAAATGGCTAAAAATCACACAAAATTTTTTTTTTATTTTTTTAATATTTTTTAGGTTAAAATCGCTACTTTTCGAAGCAAAAAAAAAAATTTTAAAAAAAAAATTTTTGGCTTCGAAAAGTAGCGATTTTAACCTAAAAAATATTAAAAAAATCAAAAAGAAATTTTTAGATTTTTTTTTTATTTTTTTAGATTTTTTTTAGATTTTTTTAGGTTTTTTGGGGGTTTAGTTTTTAGCATTTTAGCTTGGGGGGGGTTTAGGTTTTTGGGGGGTGGGGGAGGGGGGTTTAGGTTTTTTGGGGGGGGGGGGGGGGGGTTAGGTTTTTTTTAGGTTTTTTGGGGGTTTTAGTTTTTAGCATTTAGCTTGGGGGGGTTTAGGTTTTGGGGGGGGGGGGGGGGGTGGGGGTTAGGTTTTTTTAGCTATTTTAGGTTGTGTTCACATTGGTTCTCATGGTTCTCACAATAAATGAAGTTCTCGCATGAGCCCCTCCCTATATATATATATATATATATATATAGGGCCGCTAAAATGAAAACCACCCCCAGTTGCGAGAACCACTCTCCACCAATCAGATAATGACACCTAAAAGGGTAATACAGTCATTTAATCAAGACCATCAAATCATCTCTCTCTCCTCTTTTGTCTTTTGTAAAAAAAGTTTATATATAAAAAAAATTGTAAAAAATTTTTGGTAAAAAAGTTTTTGTAAAAAAAAATTAAACTGTAAAAAAAATTTCTTGAAAAAATGTAAAAAAAAATTTTAAAAACGTGGGTGTAAAAAAAGTTTTTTTTAAAAAAAAAGGTTAAAACCGTAAAAAAGTTTTCACATAAATTTTTGTTCTTTGTTAAAAGTTTTTGTACAAAAAAAAAAGAATAAAACCGTAAAAAAAGTTTTCGTAAAAAAGGTATAAAAGTGTAAAAAAAAGTTTAAAAACGTGTGTATAAAAATACGGGGCATAAATATGGGACGAAAAACAGGGCGTAAAAAACGGCTTGTAAAAAAACCGGGTGATAAAACGACGCTTATATACGGGGCGTAAAACGACGCGTAAAAACGGGGCATAAATCCTGGCATAAAAACGGCAGGTATAACCTGGCGTAAAAACGGCGAGTAAAAAACAAGGCGTAAAAAACGGCTCGTAAAAACGTTTTTTGTAAAAACAAAAAAATCTGACAAAATTTGTTTTTTTGTAAAAAAAAATCAGATTTTAAAATGTTTTTTAATTAAAATCTGATTTTAATAAAAAAACAATTAATTTAATAAGATAAAAAAATAATAAAAATATATATATATATACAATAAGACAAAACAAGCAAATCTACTAAACTGCCCTTTTTTTAAAGGCTAATTTTATTAAAACCCACTATACATACAACCAAACGGCCAAGAGCTGGCCCAAACCAAAATTACATATATAGATTTAGAACTTAAAACTACACCATTGATCCCAATCAAGCGATTCAATCTTTGACCGAAGAATTTAATATTAAAAACTTAAAACTAAAACTAAACTGCCCTTTTGACATTAAAATATGAGATAAATGCCCGGATAGTCCCTGTGGTTTCGCCTTTTTTCACCTATAGTCCCCAACTTTCTAAAATTATCTCAATAGTCCCCAACTTTTCAGTTTTCGTTCCCGGATAGTCCCTGTGCCTAACATCAGTTAGTTTTCTCAGTTAAAATGGACTAAATTGGTGTAAAATTACTAAATTGCCCTTACCCAATTAAATTCAAATAGTCCCGACCATTTATTAAAAAAAATATAATTAAACTTTATCATTTAAGTGGGTCTCACCCCCACCCCCACCATTACCCAACCCCTCCTTCCACCCAAACCCACGCCACCGTATCACCACCTTCAACAACCTCCCATCACCACCCAATCCTTTTTTTTATGTATAAGAACATGAATTTTTAGGCCAAATATAATAAATTATACTCTGAATATATGACCAATTCCATCAGTCATCACCAACCGTATCATTTAATTATTTGTCTTTGTAGTTACAATAAGGGAAGTGGAGGCATTGTATGAGCATTCTAAGAAGTTGAGCAGAAATAATGGTCTATTTCACTAGGTTTTGAAGGGGATGCGACGGTGATTCAGATCTAATCGAATAACCACCGCCGTCCTAAACCCACATCTCTCTGCTCATTCAGTCGAAATACCGACATGCAACTTTCTAGAAATCAAAGGTGGTTCAGATCCAATCGAATAAGTGAATAACCACCCACACACCACAGAAACACTCGACGGGGAAGATGGTTGAACTGAATCCAGCCCCTACAACTCGACGGGGAAGATGGGTGATGATGATGGATGGAGGTTGTGGTGGATAAAGGTGGGAGGATGCTAGGGGTGGTTGGGGGTCGCAGGTGCTACTAAAAAACAGATGGTGTTGGTGTCCCGCCTGAATAATGGTAAAAGATGGTGGTGAAAAGACGACGTCTGAACACCGATAAGGTGTCGGCACCGGCACCGGAGATGAAACAACTATGGAGAAGATCCAACAGGTGGAGAAGAAGGGTGGGTGTGGTAGGGGTTTTATGTTTTTTTTTATTTATTAAATGCCCGGATAGTCCCTATGGTATGCCCTTTTTAGGGAAAGGGTATTTTTGTCATTTCACACCCTTTTAACTGAGAAAACTAACTGATGTTAGGCACAGGGACTATCCGGGAACAAAAATTGAAAAGTTGGGGACTATTGAGGTAATTTTAGAAAGTTGGGGACTATAGGTGAAAAAAGACGAAACCACAGGGACTATCCGGGCATTTTTCTCTTAAAATATTAAAAACATAAAAAGACAAAAAGAATTTAATATTGTTTTTATAACTTTTAATCTCATCCATCCATCTTCAAAGATCAATGGTTAGAAAGTGGTTCTCTTAACTGAGGGTGGTTTTCATTTTAGCGGCCCTATATATATATATATATATTGGATTAGGTTCAAGATTGAACACTAGTATAGCTTGCGAACTGAGTGAACTAATCCTGGCCATACACGTGTGTAGATCAATGGCCAGGATTTGATGTTGAAATACACTAGTGTATTTTACGATTTGATGATGAGATCCTGGCCATACACGTGTGTAGATCAATGGCCAGGATTTGTTCACTCAGTTCGCAAATACACCAGTGTTCACTCTAGAACCCCACCCTATATATATATATATAGTGTAAGGATAGAAAACAAATTGATCTTAACGTGCTATGTACATGAGAAGTGAGGATAGATTTTTTTTTTTTTTTTTTTTTTTTTTGAATTTTATTCATCTTCTCAAGCTTGGTTTAGTAGAAAAAAAAGTTATATAATTTTATTTTTTAAGGTTTTAAGACTAAAATTCATGATTGACTAGATGGAAAAAAAAATTAAAAGAAAAACTCTTTACTTTCCATATTTAGCATATTAAGATCCACTTGTACAATATATATATATAGAGAGAGAGAGAGAGGATTGGGTTCAAGAGTGAACACACCCCTCAGTTATGAACTGTGTGAACTCATCTTGGCCCTTGATTTCTATGATCTTGAGATTTAGATGAGTGGCATGATGGTAATTTTGTGGTTAGTTTTTTTATTTAATTAAATACAAAAAGGGTATATGTGTAATTTTCATCTTAAATTGATTGCAAAAATCATGTTCTCTCTCGTAAATTAAATAGGAAAGTAATTTTTTAAAAAATTAGATTTAAATCATTATCTTAATAATTGAAATCCGTTACATATTTCCCATTTTAATTTCTTATCCATAATATATTTCCTAGTTTAAATTCATTATCCTTGCTCTGTTTAAATGCGATGTACACATGTGTATTTTGATTTGCCATGTTTTTAATGCGATGTACACATGTGTATATCGTCTGTTTTTGTGATATCTCAGAATTTTTTTTTTTTGTATTGAATGTTTGATGTACACATACGTACTGTTATATTTATATCCAAGTACACATGTGTATACCGTTGAAATATGAAGGTTACGAGGATCTTAAAAATCAAATTTTGAATTCTGGTGATGAAATCTGAAAAATAAAATTGAAATAAATGATATTGTGAATAATGAATTTAAAATAGGAAAGATATTATGGATAAGGAATTAAAATAGAAAATGTGTAACTGATTTCAATTATTAAGATAATGATTTAAATTTATTTTTTTTATAAAATTACAATCCTACCGTTAAAAACTAAAAAGAAAATCAAGGGTCCAAATGAGTTCACACAGTTCACTCTTGAGAGGTTGTTCACTCTAGAACACTACCATATATATATATATATATATATATAGGGGACCGCTAGAATGAGAACCACACCGAGTTATGAGAACCGCGAGAACCACACCATCCGGGCCGCCGTTGACCAAATTTTTTTTTTACAACTGATGTGTGTATTATAAACACATTCGTAAAAAAAAATTTATAAAAAAAGGCCGAGGGGGTAGTTTTTAAAAAAAAAATAAAAACACCAAACTTGTGGTGTAAAAAACTACCCCCTCGACCTTTTTTAATTTTTTTTTTTTACGAATGTGTTTATAATACACACATCTAGTTGTAAAAAAAAATTTGGTCAACGGCGGCACGGATGGTGTGGTTCTCGCGGTTCTCATAACTCGGGGTGGTTCTCATTCTAGCGGCTCCCTATATATATAACAAAGGTTAACTGTGGAAGAGGATTATAGTACGAGAACAAGAAGTTATTTATTTATGGTTTATACGTGTTTAGATTTTTTAAGATTGATAAAGTAAATTCTTTATGTGTTCTTAGTAATTTTTTCTTTTAAGAGGAGCCTTTATATATATATATATATATATATATATATATATATAAAGGGTTACGGTAAAATGAAAACTTATACAAGTTGTGAGAACTTAGAGAACTCGGCCTTACGAAAAAAAATTTCAATTTTTTTTTTTTACCAAAAACATTTAGAAAAATCAACTATTCCAAAAAAATTGTTTTTTTTTTTCATTTACGGTAGCCGTAAATGCTGTCAAAAGTAGTGTCATGCTTATGTCATTAGCTTTTTACAGCTACTGTAAGGGGCCGAAAAATACCATTTCAAAATTTTTTATTAAATATTTTTTATGGCCATCTTTCTAACCATTTTAATCTAGGGGTGTGAAAAAAATGGGGGCAAAACTCGCACGGGAAGACCGGGTTCTATAAATTTTTTACAACTCGAGGGAGTTTTCCCTAGATCTTGATATATATATATATATAGGGATCGGTTCAAATGAAAACCACCACGAGTTGTGAGAACTTTTCAATACTGCGCGAGTTGGGCCAATTTTTTTTCGCACAAACGTAGATGAAAACATTATAAATACATCTGTAAAAAAAATATGTCAAGTTGTTAGTTTTGACTGATTCATGTTTTTTTACGCAATGGTGTAAATTTTGTATCGAGATAAATATTTTTTACGCCTCATGTAAATATAGGTATGCGGTAATTTTTTTTAATTTTTTTTTTGCTGAAACAAGTGATATTTTTTATGACGGTTCTCACAACTCGGGTGGTTCATATTTTAACCGTTCCTTATATATATATATATATATATATATATAGAGTAAAGTTCATGTGAGAAACACCTTTATTGCGAGAACCGCGAGAACCAATATGAACACAACAAAATAAAACCACTACACCACCAAAAACCTAGAAAACCCTAACCCCCCACCCCCAAACAAAAAACCTAACACCCCCCCCCCCCCACCCTTCAAAAACCTAACCCCCCCCCCCATCCCTCACACCCACCCAAGCTAAATGCTAAAAACTAAACCATAAAAATCTTTAAAAATATAAAAAGCACACAATTGTTTTTTAATTTTTTTATTAAAATCGATATTTTTAGTATCCACAAAGAAAGTTGTTTTTTTAGAAAAAATTATTAACGAAAAGTAGTGATTTTTATAAAAGAATATTAAAAAAAATTGTGTATTTTTTAGATTTTCTTAGGTATTTTTGGTTGTTTTCATATTGGTTCTCGCGGTTCTCGCAATAAATAGTGGTTCCTAACGGATCCTTCTCCTATATATATATATATATATATAGTAGGGTTCCTGCGCAAAGTGTATTTTTTCCTACAAAGTGTAGGAAGCGATCTGGGCCATTCGATGGGTGTGTTTATTGGTTGAGATCAAGTCAATGGCATTTTGGTAATATTTGTGTGTCATTAATTAATTGTCATAATAGGTTAGGGGTAGTCTGGTCATTTTACATGTTTTAAATCAATCAAATAATTGTCATAAATAACACAAGCCCCTACAATCTCATGATTTTCCCTCTCTATCAAAAACCAAGAAAACCCTCTTTCATATCAAAAATATCTAGAATCATGGATCAAGATAACAAATTCGGATTGAAATATAAGCACGAATGATACCTTGTTTATCATTTCATTCGCAATTCATCATCTTCTTCTAAAGCACATTCAATTCGTATTTCATCTAGTTCGTCACATTGTGTTTTATCACTAAAACACACTACTATGAAACACATCCAGTATCCAACTTCAAGTGTAGTAAAAGACAATACTATGATAAAACACAATGTGAAGAAACTAGAAACCGATAAAACACAACGTCAAGACATTGTTATTTACATTGATATTGTTTTAAAGATTGATGTTTTAAAGGTACACTGTGATTAAATCCTGCATATATATGTATCCAATATGTTTTGTTGAAGATAGTGTTGTTTTTTAAAGTTACATCATAGTACTGTGTTTTACTACACTTGATGTTGGATACTAGATGTGTTCATAGTAGTGTGTTTTAGTGATAAAACATAATTTGACAAACAAAATGACTATTTTGGTAAAGTTGTTGTTTTTTACATTGATATTGTTTAAGAATTGATGTGTTAAAGCTACATTGTTATTAGATCCTCCATATACATGTATTCAGCATGTTGTTTGTTAAAGACAATGTGTCTTTTTAAGTTTGATCATAGTATTGTGTTTTACTACGCTTGAAGTTAGATACTTGATGTGTTCATAGTAGTGTGTTTAAGTGATAAAACACAATGTGATGAACCAAATGAAATGCGAATTGAATGTGCCTTAAAAGAAGATGATGAATTGTAAATGGAATGATAAACAAGGTATCAATCGTAATACAACCGTCAGTTCGAAATCAATGAGATATTTGGTTTCCTTAGATTTCTCATATGTTAGTTTAGAATATAATAAATCCCAAAAATAAAATAAAATAAATATCAAATTACAGTCTTCCCATTTTCATTAAAATAACTAATTGCCACATGTCATTAGGATGTGGCTTCCTACACTTTGTAGAAAAATTGGCCTTGTAGTGTGTGTGTGTGTGTGTGAAAGCCCTTTTGATTAGAAAAACCTTGAAATCCCTTGTGAAACAATCTAAAACAACATATTTTTATAAAAAAAAAAATTAGGGAATGCAATATATATATTTTTTTTTGCGTTTTGAGAAAAAAAAATATATGAAAAAAGCGTTGAGTAGATATTAAAAAATAACTTTCATATGTTACATATGTAACCATGTTGTTTATTAAAATAGTGTTACACACCTGCTACGTAGGAATATTTATTTTAAATGTCCTTTGTTGCTTTTTTAATTTGTTATGCTAAAAACGCTTGAAAATTTGTATATTAGTATATTACGTGCCCTAAAATTGTTAAAAAATTATATTGTTTTAGATAGTGTTACACAAGAGTTATACATATGTCACACCCCGATATTTCCACGTATTACCGGTGGGCCCGGTGGGGAGTAACGTGACGTAGTTGATATCATCATAGTCAAACAACACAAATTATTAATGCACAGCGGAAGCAAAAGATAAATATATTACAATCCGATAATAAGCAATATCAAAGTATTACAACGGAAAGTAAAGGATCCACAGGCGGATCAAATAAAAGGAAAACTGTTCAACAGACTTTGACATCTAGAGCTTGCGAGACTTGATTATTGATGCCTGGAGTAGCCAGCCTATTACGTATAGTACCTGCACTTAACCTTTTGGAAAATACGTCAGTTTACACTGGTAAATACAACTTAACTGACTCATTTTGAAAAGAGTTTAAAAATTGGTTTGAATACGCTTCGGCAAATATATCTTTATAACTTGGGACAATTATTTGTATATAATCTTGTATACAGTTTTACTTATTTGTCGTCCATCAGGGCCGATCTAGATTAACTGACACGCCACAGGTATAATGCCCACAAGGATTATTTCCTTTAAGTGGATTACCAGCTTTTACATAATGCATCTGTCAGGTGTACGCCTACACCCCGTGCTTAGGTCGTGGCCATTTCTTTGAATGATGCCAAGGATCACTAGGAAGGTGCTTAAGCTACAGGGGACTCCAAGAAGTGAGTTTGAATGAATGATCAAAACTTGGAACAATGTGGGTCTTTATATAGGAGTTTAAATTCACCAAGATCATGCCACAATAGACTATGGGATGTTATGGGATCATTCCAAGTGTCCCTAGGCCCTTCTATAACATTAAACAAGCCCCTATAATCAAGAAATGGCAAGATGAGGCGGTGTAACCGGCTGGAACAGCCAGCTGCCAAGATTTTCTAGAGCTGGGGAACTCAGGCGGCCCGCGTAAGGTTCCCTTCATTCCTTACGCGGCCCGTGTGGCCTCTCAGAACTTGCCAAACAAGTTTCAAAGTTTGCATTTTTGGTCCCTGGTCCTTGTAAACTTAATTTTTACTTTATTTCTTGCACTTTGAGCCCTATAACTTGACTTTTAAGGGCCTTAAGACATAACCAAACTTTGTTAAGTCCTTGGTTAACTTTATGATCACCCGAAAAGTCATAAATTTCAACGTTGACGCTTTTAACCCCTCGCATACGAATTTTACCATAACTTTCTCACGATAACGAAACTTGGTGAAATTTTTATCATGCATTCTAGTGAGCATAATTAATCATTACAAAGCTTCGGGTTTGCTAAAAGGTCACTCAGAGGTGTACTTTAAACATGTTGACACATTTAACCCCTGTAGTTTGTAATCTCTCACTTTCTTTCACGATTAGCTTCGTATGATCCATGATTTATTCGTTTAAGGTTATAAACATTATGTGGGGATATTGTGAAGTATATTTATTCATTGTTGACACTTTGAACCCTTATATTCACATACTTTCTTTGTTTGTCAACTTTAGTCCCTCTAAATCAATCCTTTACACGTTTTAAGTCCATGACACGTGTTGATATATTATTGGACACGAATTTTCGAGGTGTTACATCCTCACCCCCTTAAAAGAAATCTCGACCTCGAGATTTACTCAAATAAATGAGGGTACTTTTCTTTCATTGTGGACTCTACCTCCCACGTGTACTCGGGACCTCTACGGGCATCCCATTTAATTTTCACAATTGGCACATGCTTCCTTCGAAGCTTCTTAACCTGTCGATCCTCGATCGACAAAGGTTTTTCCACAAATTTCAAGCTCTCATCTATGTGCACATCCGTATGTGGCATAACTAGCGACTCATCAGCTAGACATTTCTTCAGATTGCAGATGTGGAATATATTGTGAATACTACTGAGATCTTCAGGTAAATTTAACTTATAAGCCACTGATCCGACATATTCGATGATCTCGAATGGTCCTATGTACCTTGGGCTTAGCTTGCCTTTCTTACCAAATCTCATCACCCCTTTCCAGGGTGATACCTTAAGCAGAACCTTATCACCAACCTCAAACTTTAGAGGTTTCCACCTTTTATTAGCATAACTTTTCTGCCTATCCCTGGCAGCTTTCAGGCGGTCACGAATCTGGACAATCTTGTCCGTCGTTTCAAAGACTAAGCCAGGTCCTGATAACTGAGCTTCTCCTACTTCCGCCCAACAAATAGGCGTTCTGCACTTTCTACCATATAATGCCTCAAAAGGAGCAGCTTTAATGCTTGTATGATAGCTATTGTTATAGGAGAACTCGATTAATGGCAGGTGGTTATCCCAACTACCACCTAAGTCAATCACGCATGCACGAAGCATGTCTTCCAAAGTTTGGATTGTACGCTCACTCTGTCCGTCCGTCTGAGGATGATAAGCCGTACTAAAATTTAAGCGCGTGCCCAAAGATTGTTGAAAACTTTTCCAAAAATGTGATGTGTATCTAGTATCTCTGTCAGAGATAATAGACACTGGTACGCCATGTAGAGATACAATCTTATCTACATATAATTGGGCTAACATGTCGGAGCTATAAGTCTCCTTAATGGGTAGGAAATGTGCTGACTTAGTCAGTCTATCTACTATCACCCATATAGTATCATTTCCTTTCCTGGTCTTTGGCAACTTGGTGATGAAATCCATTGTCACCATTTCCCACTTCCAGGTGGGAAGCTCAGGCTGTTGTAGCAAACCTGACGGCTTTTGGTGTTCAGCTTTAACTTGTGCGCACGCCAAACATTTGGCTACATAGGTAGCTATAGACTTCTTTAAGCCTATCCACCAAAAGTTTGCTTTCAGATCCTGGTACATCTTGTCAGCTCCAGGATGAACGGAATATTTAGAACTGTGGGCTTCCTGGAGGATAACATCCCGAAGTCCTCCATAAACTGGAACCCATATACGTTCATTTAGCCTCAGAGTTCCGTCCTTGCCATAGGATAACTGTTCTTTAGTTACTCCTAGCCTTTCATCAGGATAGTTAGCTTCTAGCACAGCTTCCTTCTGTGCAGCTAACAACCTTTCATTCAAACTATTCTTTATCTCAATGCTCTTGGCATTGATCCTTATAGGCTTCACCCTTTCCTTTCGACTCAAGGCATCGGCGACTACATTCGCCTTGCCAGGATGGTATCTTATCTCACAATCATAATCATTCAAAGTTTCCATCCAACGTCGCTGCCTCATGTTCAAGTCCTTTTGATTGAACAAATGTTGAAGGCTCTTGTGATCAGAATAGATCACACACTTGATACCATACAAGTAATGCCTCCAAAGTTTTAGTGCAAACACAACGGCACCCAATTCCAAGTCATAGGTGGTGTAGTTCTTCTCGTGCACCTTTAACTGTCGAGAAGCATAGGCAATAACTTTGCCTTTCTGCATAAGCACACATCCCATACCGGTCTGTGATGCATCACAATATACCACAAACTCTTCTATTCCATCAGGCAATGTCAACACTGGTGCATTGCTCAACTTTTGCTTAAGGATATCAAAGGATTCCTGCTGCTTAGGACCCCAGTCAAACTTAATATTCTTACGTGTTAACGAAGTTAGGGGTTCAGCAATCCTTGAGAAGTTTTCAATAAATCGCCTATAATATCCCGCTAAGCCTAGAAAACTACGGATCTTTGTAGGCGTCTTTGGCTCTTGCCAATTCATGACAGCTTCAACCTTAGCGGGATCGACTTGGATACCACGCTCTCTAACCACATGTCCAAGAAATTGGACTTCACGAAGCCAGAATTCACACTTTGAAAACTTGGCATAGAGTTTCTCTTGATGAAGTAGTTTAAGAATACAATGAAGATGCTTTTCAGGGTCAGCTTGGCTCTTTGAGTAAATAAGGATGTCGTCAATGAAGACGATGACAAATTTATCCAAGTAGGGCTTGCAGACGCGATTCATGAGATCCATGAATGCGGCAGGTGCATTAGTGAGCCCAAAAGGCATCACTAGAAACTCGTAGTGTCCATAGCGAGTCCTAAATGCAGTCTTGTGTACATCTTCATCTTTAACCTTCAATTGATGATAGCCTGACCTCAAATCGATCTTAGAGAAGTAGCTTGCCCCTTGCAATTGATCGAACAGATCGTCGATCCTGGGCAAAGGATGCCTATTCTTGATACTGACCTTGTTAAGCTCCCGGTAATCGATGCACAGACGCATCGACCCATCCTTCTTCTTGACAAATAGGATTGGTGCTCCCCAAGGAGACAAACTAGGTCTAATAAAACCCTTGGCTAGCAGATCATCTAGCTGCGTCCTCAATTCCTTCATCTCTGTTGGTGCCAACCTATAAGGTGCTCTCGCAACAGGTGCTGCTCCAGGGATGATGTCTATTCTGAATTCTACTTGCCTATCTGGTGGTAAACCAGGTAGTTCTTCAGGAAAAACTTCAGGGTATTCAGAAATGACGGGAATATCTTCAATCTTAGGCTTCTGCTCATCAATAGTTACCTGTGCCATATAAATGACACAACCCTTCTTCAAACACCTAGACGCCTTGAGCATAGACACTTGCTCAGGTAGTCCATACTGGGTATCTCCCTGTATGGTAAGTGGCTCACCAGACGGAGTCTTGATCACCACTTGCTTCTTATTGCAGACGATCTGGGCTTGGTTATGCGATAACCAGTCCATGCCTATAACTATATAAAATCCGGCTAACTTCAAAGGAAGTAGGGATAATGGAAAAGAGTGGTCCCTAATGGATATAACACATCCATCTAACACGGTTGATGCGGTTTCTATGGTCCCATCAGCTAATTCCACCTCATATTTCACACTTAAGGTTTTAACAGGCAATTTCAACAATTCACAAAACTTATTATCTACGAACGACTTATCAGCGCCTGAATCAAAAAGTACTCTTGCATAGACATCATTTATGAGGAAGGTACCTGTGATCACATTGTCGTCCTGGACGACTTCCTTTGCATCCATCCGGAAGACCCTTGCATTGGTCTTCTTGACCTCTTCAGGCTTCTTGGCGTATTTAGGGCAGGTGGTCTTGATATGCCCTTTCTCATTGCAATTGTAGCATGTTGCGTCTTTTATCTTCTTGCACTCTATCGTCTTGTGCTCTTTAGACTTGCATAACCCACATGCAGGTGATCCTGATTGAGACTTGGTCTCAAGCCTACATTTTCCAAAGTGGCGTCTTTGGCAAATCGTGCACTTTGGCTTCTCCTCTGATCGCTGATTACCCTTGTTGGACCCAGACTCTTTCTTGTGGTCCGTATTACCCTTGTGCTTCTTGTCAGATCTTCGTGAGGTATCATCCTCACGCTTCCTCTTACTCTCTTCAGAGTTCTTAAGCGACCTTAGCCTGAACGCATCTAAAGTGAGGGACAAAGATAGATCAGCTGCCGACCTAAAAGTGGCAGGTCTTGAAGCCTTAACACTGGCTTTGATTTCTGGGGCCAAACCCCCAATGAAGCGAGCAATTCGCTTGGGCTCCGGTGTTATCAGATACGGAACTAGCCTAGACAGGGTATTGAAACTGGTGAGGTAAGCTTGACAATCAAGATTCTTCATCACTAATGGTAAGAAATCTGATTCTATCCTCTCAACCTCGTGTTGAGGGCAGTAGTTCTCCTTAATGAGAGCAACAAACTGATCCCATGTCAGATTGTAGAGTGGAATTTTCCCAGCAGCATGAATGAGAGACTTCCACCATGCTAATGCATCTCCTTTGAATGATTGGGATACATACTTCACTACATCTCTTTCAGCACAACCGCTGATATCAACCACGGTATCCATTTCATCCAACCAGGTCATACAATCAATCACCCCTTTCTCCCCAGTGAAATCCCGGGGTTTGCAGGAAACAAAGTACTTATAAGTACAGGACTTGGTACGTGGTTTATCATTAAATACTACCCCTTTAGGTTGAACACTGTGTTGATTGGATGAGTTTCGATCATCATCTTTCTTTGGTTCATCTTTCTTAGAGGGCGGCTTGCTATGAGCCTCTGAATGAATCTTAGGGACAGACTTAGAGTGGGGTACAGATGAGGCTTTACCATGCGTCCCACTAGACTCCCTGAATTGGCTATCCACAGCTTTAGATACGGCTGTATCAATCAGTGTACGGAGCTCTTCTCTGGTTACATTGATTCTGGCATTTTCATCATTCCCTAGGGGATAACTGTTTATTTCTTCCGACCTAGCCATGTAGCTTTAATTGCCACATAAAAGAAAAATTAATGACAAGGTTTGTTTGGGAGCCTATACAGTATTATCGTTCTTGACGATTTATTAACCATTATCTTTAATAACTATTTTGGTTAATTTGTTAAGCATGCATGTATATTCAGGATCTTTACCATAAATCCTAATTTACAAGTTAATAATAGAACAAAAGGCCTAGTCACGTAGACAAGTTTAATTTATAAGCCATGATTCTTACAGAATCGAGGTATTAAGGTTTGAATCAAAGTTCATTACCTCTTCTAGACAGGGAGTTGTAGGCTACCACTGTTTTTAGTCCCAGAGGACGTTAATTATAGCCCGTGGGCACTTCATCCTTAAGGGATGATTATTTTAATAAGGAGATATTGGAATAACCCAATTTATAAATGACTTATATGATTTTATTGAATCACATTAAGAACGCTAACATATTTCAGATGTTAACAAGGATTTGAATCTTTTGAATAGGTTTTACCATCTGGGCCATGTCTGCAATGACAGGTGGCTAGGTTTTACCCTTAAGATTCTTTTCAGTATTTAACGCAGAGTAATCCTAAATTGAGATGTTAACAGAGATCTGAATCTAATTGGGGGACTACCATCTTGGCCCTGTCTTAAAACGACACATGAGCTAGGTCTTGTCCTTTTCAGATTTTGTTATTTTATTATAATGGTAGATCTTATAAAAGGAATGGCATTTTAAATCTAACCGTTCCATTAAAATTTAAACAAGTACATGGTTGCCCTAAACGAGACTTCTAATAGAAATGACTTGCCCATGCAGGGGCTAATCAGAAAAATAACAAAGGAGACAATTAAAGGACAAAATAAAACTAATTAGGATTAGTCCTATGTTCTTTGTCTAGACTCGAGAATGTGCAACTGTGTAACTGAGATTAAACACAAAAAGGCTAGTGTTTAATTCACTCAGTGTTGGCTCTGATACCAACCTGTCACACCCCGATATTTTCACGTATTACCGGTGGGCCCGGTGGGGAGTAACGTGACGTAGTTGATATCATCATAGTCAAACAACACAAATTATAAATGCACAGCGGAAGCAAAAGATAAATATATTACAATCCGATAATAAGAAGTATCAAAGTATTACAACGGAAAGTAAAGGATCCACAGGCGGATCAAATAAAAGGAAAACTGTTCAACAGACTTTGACATCTAGAGCTAGCAAGACTTGATTATTGATGCCTGGAGTAGCCAGCCTATTACGTATAGTACCTGCACTTAACCTTTTGGAAAATACGTCAGTTTACACTTGTAAATACAACTTAACTGACTCATTTTGAAAAGAGTTTAAAAATTGGTTTGAATACGCTTCGGCAAATATATCTTTATAACTTGGGACAATTATTTGTATATAATCTTGTATACAGTTTTACTTATTTGTCGTCCATCAGGGCCGGTTTGTAGGGCCGGTCTAGATTAACCGACATGCCACAGGTATAATGCCCACAAGGATTATTTCCTTTAAGTGGATTACCAGATTTTACATAATGCATCTGTCAGGTGTACGCCTACACCCAGTGCTTAGGTCGTGGCCATTTCTTTGAATGATGCCAAGGATCACTAGGAAGGTGCTTGAGCTCCAGGGGACTCCAAGAAGTGAGTTTGAATGAATGATCAAAACTTGGAACAATGTGGGTCTTTATATAGGAGTTTAAATTCACCAAGATCATGCCACAATAGACTATGGGATGTTATGGGATCATTCCAAGTGTCCCTAGGCCCTTCTAAAACATTAAACAAGCCCCTATAATCAAGAAATGGCAAGATGAGGCGGTGTAACCGGCTGGAACAGCCAGCTGCCAAGATTTTCTGGAGCTGGGGAACTCAGGCGGCCCGCGTAAGGGTCCCTTCATTCCTTATGCGGCCCGTGTGGCCTCTCAGAACTTGCCAAACAAGTTTCAAAGTTTGCATTTTTGGTCCCTGGTCCTTGTAAACTTAATTTTTACTTTATTTCTTGCACTTTGAGCCCTCTAACTTGACTTTTAAGGGCCTTAAGACATAACCAAACTTTGTTAAGTCCTTGGTTAACTTTATGATCACCCGAAAAGTCATAAATTTCAACGTTGACGCTTTTAACCCCTCGCATACGAATTTTACCATAACTTTCTCATACGATAACGAAACTTGGTGAAATTTTTATCATGCATTCTAGTGAGCATAATTAATCATTAAAAAGCTTCGGGTTTGCTAAAAGGTCACTCAGAGGTGTACTTTAAACATGTTGACACATTTAGCCCCTGTAGTTTGTAATCTCTCACTTTCTTTCACGATTAGCTTCGTATGATCCATGATTTATTCGGTTAAGGTTATAAACATTATGTGGGGCTATTGTGAAGTATATTTATTCATTGTTGACACTTTGAACCCTTATATTCACATACTTTCTTTGTTTGTCAACTTTAGTCCTTCTAAATCAATCCTTTACACGTTTTAAGTCCATGACACGTGTTGATATATTATTGGACACGAATTTTCGAGGTGTTACAACAGAGTTTTCAAAGTTTCTCATTGTCGATCAACAATGCTCTTTTCTAAATTTGGCAAGTGATTTCAACAAATATGAAAATAGTGTACGGAAATAGAAATCAAACTTTCAAGAAATACAACTACAAAATTTTTAAGTTTATATCACTTTGAAACAAGGTTTACCAGGTGATTTTTAACACCCCGATTGCGTAATACAACAAACAGCGGCAAAAACATCGGAGAGTCATGTTACAGGAAATTGTTTCACAACACATGGTACATAAGGTTTTGTTTTATTGAATTAATGAATTACATTGTCTTAGGAAAATACGAGCAAAACACAAACAATTGTCTTTAAATTTTAAAGTAACTAAGGCCCGAGTCCATCCTAAGTGTAGCATGCGTTCAAATCATCACACATTAACACCTGTAACATATGTGAAAAGACGATCAACATAAAAAGCCGGTGAGTAACACAGGTTTTGTGTGTGTCAATTTCATGGCTTTGTATTCGTTATTGCAATACCTCATCCGACTACGAGAGTCGATAAATGAAAACCTTGTATCAAAAGTGTTTAGTATTGCAATATGTTTAACCAACTAAACAAGTTGGCATAATTTATAAAACCTTGTAGCCATGAATCTTGACAAAAAGCGTTTCTTTTGTAAAACTGAGTAATAAATCGATTTAAAAGAAAACATTGTATGATTTATATCTTTAAGTGAAAATCGTTCATGACTTGTCCAAAACCATTTGTCCTTGTTGAAGTGATTTGGATAACGTGTAATACAATAAAAGCACTTATATATAGGAAGTACCAACGGTGTATCCACCATGCTTTTATCGTATTACACCCGTCTCGTTATCTAAATCACTTACCATAAACCAATCGTCCGTGTCATAAACCAATCATCCATGTTATAAACCAATCGTCCGTGTTATAAACCAATTGTCCGTGTTATAAACCAATCGTCCTTGTTTTGTATAAACAAATCTCCGTGTTTTAATTGTGTAAACTGTGGTCATTTTGGTGAATACATTCAAACCTGTGATGACTCGTCTAGACCACCAAAGGGTCTATTTAACTATTCAACTAATAAACCACCAAAGGGTTTGTTAAAAATACAGTTTATGTCGTTCCCCAAACTTCCCCACAAACCATGGGAAATCTGGTAATGGGATTGTCAGTCCTATGGTACCATAACATACTACTGGTTTGCTTTGCCGAAGTTAATGAATGTCATTCGTGTTATGGATAATGCACCGACAAGTTTCCCACATTACTGAAATTATATTGTTATATATAAACCATAGACTTTGTTTTGAAAACTTGAAAACGGTTTAGCACAATGAATCTGTCACACCCTGACTTTTGTGGAAGCGTGATTATGTGTGACTTGCTTAATATCATTGCATTCAATCATAATAACCACTATATGATAAAACTAACGATGATCATCCATTAAATAAGTTTAGAAACATAACAACATTGTTTTGATACGTAGACTCCAAATTCGAATTACAAACCATGCGAATTGTTTAAAGTTCCACAAGGACTTAACAAAAGACTTTAGATAAAACCAGGATTTGGAAGAGGTGTCTTGTCCAGGATAGGACACCCTAACCAAACCCCAAGACTATGGATGACATCTTTTATTCTTAACAACACTTGAAACTTCCGAACGCCAACCAGATCCACATTTTAATTCCCTGAAATACATGTAGTTTGAAAACATCAACAAAAGTTGAGCGAGTTCATGTGTTTGTTTATGTGTATGAATAAACCTTTGTAATCATTGAAAATGTGTATGTATGTTTGTAAGATAATATGAACAGATCCATTAATGGTTTGCAAGGCCATCAACATGTGTGCAACGATGTAGGAAGGCTCAATCCTTTGCGTATTTCGTACCGGGCCTCCCGGCTGGGACGACATAGTCACCACATGCGGTCAACTCGCGGACCCATGGGTGGGGCTCGCAACACCCAAATAGATCTATCACTCATGCCCCTCGGTCCTTCTAAAGGATTAATGGTCTCAAGTTAACGCCTACCCATTCACATGATCTAACAGTTCATTTCATTTGTAATCGTAATCATTTGTAACACGTATTTCACCCCCGAATTTATAAAACGAAAACAGTTAAACAAAAGGGGGACATGAACTCACAGTCTTGCGTTCTTCGTAAGCACCATAACTCAAAGCTTCTTCGGATATACACGACTACCTACAACGTACTCAGGTCCATTAGACGAGCGGGTCGTGCCTTGACTTAGTATTGATTAGTGTCTTTGAGTTACTTAAATTATATTTAACTTAAATTATATTTATTAAATTTGGAATAATTGTTATAACAATATATTTTAACTTAATACTTCCCAAGTATCTATACTTGTATATCCTTCCTAAGGATGGATGTATTTGTATTCGTATTCTTATACTTGTATATTTTTGCCATTTATTGGGGTCGTATTTCGGTGTGTATTTATACGTATGAGAACACATATCTTTATCGTATACATTAAGTATTCTTATACTTAATTTAATATTAACTTTTCCAGAACATTACCTTTAATAATAGTTCACCAATATATATTTCCAAATATACATACTTTAAGAAATACTACTTAGAAAAATTATTTTTAATTTTTCCTTTGGCAAAAATAGTTGTATTTTCATATACGTTCCATAAATAATATATTTTCAAGTCTAACTTGGAAAATATATATATATATATATATATGTATATATATATATGTATATATATATATATATATGCTTATTTTTCTTCAAAAATAATATATTCCGTTTTTGATTGAGAAAATATATATTCCTTTAAAAAATAATACATCTTCTAATATTTCCAAGAAATACATATTTTTATTCACCCAAAAATAATATATTTTCTTCTTGTCAAAAATATCATATAACTTTGTTATAATTGTAAAAATCATATTTTCATCCACTAGGTGTCCAAAATATTATTTACCAAAATATACTTGTGAATATTATTCCCGGAATATTTTGTAAGTTATATTCCTTAGTCCGGTTTCACCAATATTTTGTGTATAACCTGTATATTCATATTCTTGGAATTTTAGTAATATTTTGGATGGTAATTTTTGGTATTTTGATGAGTTATATTATCTCAAGTCTTAAAATAATATAACTAATACACATAATATACAAATAATCACACACATGGTGTCATCTAAATATATATTCCCTAAGTACATATTTAGTCACTTTTATATTTAAAAACCAACCTCCAATATTTATATTTTTGAACAAAAATTATATGGCAAATTTTATGTGAAAATCCATGGTTTAAAATACACTTGTAAATATTTGTTTAGAAATATTTTTCTAAGTGTTTAATTTTTAGAAAAAATTTGCCATAGTTTCCCCTAAAAATGGAGGTTTCCATGCTTTCAAGCATATCATTTTCTTTTGTAAAAATCAACACAATCAACCAATAATCAACAATAACCAATCTACACTTACCAATCTTGCTAAAAACAACCATAATCTACTGCTTCATGAACTTGAATATTTGTAAAAATTTGTAGTAACTTACTAGGGTATTTAGTGAGTCTTGTTCCCTTTAAAGGGTGGTTGATTCTTTAAAAACATCGTTTTTAAAGAATATAGATCTTTACAAATTATGATCATATTTTCTAAAAATGTTTTTTCTTAAACTTTTCTTGTTACACATATACTTCTACACTTTATTAACCACTAAAAATAAGGTTTATTTGTTTAAGAACCAAGATTTAGTAAAACTTATATTTTTAACTTGGTTTCTTGAGAAATCACTCTTGACATTTTAGATCTACATGATTAACAACTCACTTTGATCATTATTTTACAAGAAAACCGCATATTCTTTCAAGTTCATGCTTCTGATGAGGATGATCCATTAACTTCTATCATGTTCATCCTCTCATTTTGCTAGATTATGTTTTTAATCATGATCTAGCAAGATCATATGATGATCAACATCATTTTCACAAGCAAACAATGATCAACAAGTATATCAACACATAAACAACTTAGTTTCTTCATTATTCAAGCTTATGTTCAAGTTTCATTACTTTGATTCTTAGTGTTCTTCAAGATTATCATTATGTAACATCTTTTAACCACTTAAAATAGAAGCAAAATGGAAAGATCAAGGTTCTTACCACTAGCTCAAGGCTAGGGATGATCAAGAGAAGAAAACAAGTGGATAAAAGCAAATGAACAAGGTCCTTGAATTTCCGTAAGCTCCTAGCTTCTTTATGTAACCTTTAACACCTTTGTATATACTTGGAATGGATGTAACTTGATTGAATATGGTGAGTGTGTGTGTGTTGGTGTTCAGCCGAGAGCACAAGGAGAAGAAGGAGAAGGTTGTGTGTGTTTTGATGTGTGTAAGAATGAAGTGATGATCTTGCATGTTTACTTATAATCCATTTTCACCTTTTAACTCATGTATAATATGTCATATAAAGCATAAACAAGATCTATTTTAAAATTAAAACAAATCATCATGTGGGGGCCATGTTGGCCGATTTCATAGGTAGGGGGGTATGTAGACTAGGTTTGTAAACATTAGTTAGTTTAGGGTAAAAATGTAAGTATCTAGTTAGTTACTCTAGTTACTAGATTTTTATGTAGTGTTATGATGTTCGGGGACCACAACTAGCTTGGTAATGTTAAAACAATGTTTCTAGTGTAAATTTGGTGTTTCGGGTAGTGTCCGGTTGTTCGGTTGGCTACCGGTTCGTTAAGGTGCTAAACTTTGCAGTTTAGTGTGCTTTATGTACCTTTTTGTGACACTTTTAATTCCCGACACTTAGGAAAGCATTCAGGACCATTTAACAATATTTCTGTATGATATTAGATTGTTTAGATGCTGAAAGTTGCTGATTTTTGCTGAATTTAGCACTTTATGTGAGTTTTAGGCACTTTCCCGCACTTAAACTATCTCTAGGAAGGCAGTTTTCTGATCCTTACTTTCCTACACACTATACTAGTGTAATATTTGGTTTCTGGCTCATTCTGTGTCTCAACACACTGTCTGTCTATGTACTTAGTTTTATCAGCATTTTCCTGATTTATCTGATAACTGTGCTAACTGTGTTTCGTGCATCATTTGAGTCAAATAAGTTTTCATGCAATAATGGTATGACATTAAGCAATATATGATGCACATGTATGTATATGGCAATAATCAGTAAGCTGTTAATTGCAATTCAGCACATTCATTAAGCACTAATCATGGTTTATAGTTGTACGGATACTTGAAATTTTGGCAGTTGTCACGTACTTCCCCTGTTAAGAAAATTTCATTCCGAAATTTTAAGCTTTACTACTAGCTGCAGGGGTGTTAGGGAATAAATGCGGGTATTTTGCTTTCATGCGGTCTTCACGCTCCCAAGTAAACTCTGGGCCGTGACGCGCGTTCCATCGAACCTTGACGAGTTTAACACTACTCCTCCGAGTCTTGTTAACTTTCCAATCAGTAACCTCAACAGGTTCTTCGGTAAAGTGGAGTGTGCCGTCTGTGTGAACTTCATCAGCAGGAATGACCACTGTTTCTTGTGTTGGACTCGTCTTCAGATTAGATACATGGAATGTATCATGAACACCATTAAGTTCTGCCGGTAGTTCCAACTTGTATGCCACAGGACCAATCCTTTCCAGGATTTGTACGGTCCGATAAATCGTGGGTTTAACTTTCCACGCTTCCCAAAGCGTGCCACACCTTTCCAAGGTGAGACTTTTAACAAAACCATATCACCCACTTCAAATTCCAAAGGTTTCCTTCTTTGGTCTGCATAACTCTTTTGTCGATCACGAGCCGCCTTGATGCGCTCTTGGATCTGCAGGATCTTATCTGTCGTCTCTTGGACCAATTCGGGACCAACCAGCTGTCTATCGCCTGCATCTGCCCAGCATAACAGCGATCGACACTTTCGTCCGTAGAGAGCTTCGAACGGTGCAGCTTGAATGCTTGTGTGGTAGCTGTTGTTATAGGAAAACTCAACCAAAGGTAGGTGAGTGTCCCAACTGCCACCCAAGTCCATTACACAAGCTTGTAACATATCTTCAAGTGTCTGAATCGTTCTCTCACTTTGACCGTCCGTCTGTGGATGAAATGTTGTGCTTAGATTTAACTGAGAACCAAACGCTTCTTGAAAGGATTGCCAGATCCTTAACACAAATCGTCCATCTCTATCAGATATAATCGAGAGGCACTCCATGACGTGCAACTATCTCCCTTAGGTACAGCTCAGCTAGCTTACCTGTGTTATCCTTTTCTCTGATTGGCAGAAAGTGCGTAGATTTTGTTAACCGGTCCACGATTACCCAAATCGTATCATGACCTCTGGGTGTCCTTAGCAACTTTGTTACAAAATCCATTGAGATCTATTCCCATTTCCACATAGGTATCTCAGGTTGCTACAGAAGACCTGAAGGCTTCTGATACTCGGCCTTCACTTTGGCGCAAGTAAAGCATTTTCCCACATAAGTAGCCACATCACCCTTCAGTCTTGGCCACCAATAGTAGTCCTTCAAATCTTGGTACATCTTGTCCGATCCTGGGTGGATCGAGTACCTCGATTTATGAGCTTCAGCAAAGATAACCTCTCTAAGACCACCAAAAACTGGAACCCAAATTCGTCCCATAAAACACAAAGTTCCCTCATCGTTGGGTACCAACTTTTTCTCTATCCCATGGAGATATTCATCCTTAAGGTTCTCATTCTTAAGTGCTTCCCTTTGTGCAGCACGAATGCGCAACGAGAGGTCTGTCTGTATGATCATCTCTAAAGCCCTAACCCTTATGGGCTTAATCCTTTTTTCCGACTTAAGGCGTCTGCCACCACATTCGCCTTTCCTGGATGATATTTGATTTCGCAATCATAATCATTTAACAACTCAACCCAATGTCGTTGTCTCATATTAAGCTCTTTCTGATCGAATATGTGCTGGAGGCTCTTGTGATCTGTAAAGATCGTGCATCGGGTGCCATACAAATAATGCCGCCAAATCTTCAAAGCAAACACCACTACGCCTAATTCCAAATCATGTGTGGTGTAATTCTTCTCATGAACCTTTAATTGGCGCGAAGCATAAGCGATAACCTTCTGTCGCTGCATCAGCACACAGCCTAATCCCTGAAGCGAGGCGTCGCAGTATACCACGAAGTCATCGGTGCCTTCGGGTAGGGATAAAATAGGTGCATCGCAAAGCTTATTCTTTAGTAACTGAAAATTTTCCTCTTGTTTATCTCCCCATTCATACTTCTTGTCCTTTTGAGTAAGGGAGGTCAGCGGTTGAGTGACTTTAGAAAAATCCTCAATGAATCGGCGATAATACCCAGCTAAACCCAAAAACTAACGGATCTCGGTTGGCGTCTTTGGAGTTTCCCAATTCTTAATTGCCTCGATCTTGGTGGGATCCACATGGATTCCATCTTCGTTCACTACATGACCAAGGAACTGAACTTCACGCAACCAGAACTCGCACTTCGAGAACTTAGCATACAGTTTCTCCTTCTTGAGCAGGTCTAAGATGGCTCTAAGGTGTTGCTCGTGCTCTTCCTTCGTCCGCGAATAGATCAAAATATCGTCGATAAATACAATCATGAATTTATCGAGATATGGCTTGCAAACTCGGTTCATCAAATCCATAAATATTGTTGGCGCGTTTGTCAGACCAAACGGCATTACTAGAAACTCGTAATGTCCATAACGAGTTCTAAAGGCAGTCTTCGGAATACTCTCCACTTGAACACGCAGCTGGTGATAACCTGATGGAAGATCGATCTTGGAGTAGTAACTTGAACCCTGAAGTTGATCGAAGAGATCATCAATCCTCGGCAAAGGATACCAATTCTTGATTGTTAACTTGTTCAGCTCCCGGCAGTCAATGCACATACGGAAACTACCGTCCTTCTTCTTAACAAACAGAACTTGAGCTCCCCAAGGCCAGAAGCTAGGTCTAATGAATCCCTTATCCAGAAGCTCCTGAAGTTGCGTCGACAACTCTTGCATCTCGGAAGGCGCAGGTCGATAAGGCGGCGCCTAGAACCAAATCAATATGGAATTCGACTTATCGCTGGGGCGACAATCCTGGCAAGTCTTCGGGGAAGACTTCGGGATACTTCCTTACCACAGGGATATCTTCCAGCTTCAGCTATTCGGCTTCCTTATCAACAATGTGAGCCAAAAAGGCAACACATCCTTTCAGCATAAACCTCCGGGCCTTCAAATAACTGATAACTCGTAGAGGCGTATCATTCTTTTCTCCGTGTACCACAATGGTCTCTCCATCTGCCATCGGGATACGGATGATCTTCTCATGACATACGATCTCGGCTCGGTTACCCGACAACCAGTCCATTCCAACTACCACGTCAAAGCTTCCCAACTCAACTGGTAGAAGATCAAGCATAAACTCAGGCTCTCCAAGTTCTATTACAGAGCCTCTAATTACTTCATTTGCCTCTACTAGCTTCCCATTAGCTAGTCCTATAGAGTACGGAATATCTAGCTTACTGGAAACTAACCCAAGTATATCCTTAAATTCTAGGGATACAAAACTATAGTCGGCACCAGTATCAAATAGCACAAACGCAAAGTGTTGGTTGATAGGGAACGTACCAGTGACTACGTTCGGATCTTGACGAGCTTCCCTAGCTCCAATGTTGAAAACTCTTCCTTGGGCTTGGTTGTTCTTCGGGCAATCCTGCTTGAAGTGCCCGACATCTCCACCGTTAAAGCATCCTTGGCCGTTCCCAGTACCACCATGATGGTTGTTTTGGCTACGTCTTTCTTCATTGTTGTTTCCTTCGTGGTTTCCGTTTCCAGCTTGATTTCCAGAACCACCACGATTTCCATCTCCACCGAAGTTTCCATTTCCTCCTTGATTTCGGTTCCCAGTCTGATTCCCATTACCGTTTCCACCACGGTTTCCATTACCATTTCCACCAGATCCTCCATTTCTTCGTCCAGTACCGTACCAACACGCCTCCCTAGCATGCCCTACCTTGCCACAGTTCTCACATTTCTCATACCTACATCGCCCTGTGTGATGATGCTGACAAATATCACACTTGGGCAGGGTGCCCATGTAACCTTTCCCTTTGTTCTCAGAACTTGCAGCACCAGTCCTGACCTCGGCTGGTGGGTTAGCATCTTTTTTCTTGTTAGCACCACTGTTGTTGTTTCCTTGGGTACCCTTCTTAAAATTCGAGAACTTCTGCTTGTTCTCTCTAGACGACTCGACATGAGTCTCCTTCTTCTTGGTGTCAGTAATCGAGAACTTGTTCAATCTGATCGCTTCTTCTGTTAGTGCCACGCTCAAATCAATGGCTTCAGTGATGGTTGGAGGCTTGGATGTCGTCACCATGCTCATAATTTGGGGTGCCAATCCCCAAATGAAATGTTCAATTCGCTTGAATTCTGGTTCTACCATGTAGGGGACAACACGAGACAGGTCATGAAATCTCTGGACGTACTCAGCAATCTTAGGACCATCCATCTTCAGATTCCAAAACTCGGTTTCCAAGTTCTGAATCTCAGCCCTTGAACAGTACTTCTTGCGCACCAGCTCTTTCATCTCATCCCAACTCATAGCATACGCAGCATCCTCACCTAGAGTCTGAACCTGAAGGTTCCACCATGATAGAGCTCCGTCTAGGAATAGTCTAGAAATATAAGTGACCTGGTGCTCTGGCGCACACTTGCTCATTCGGAGCACAAAATCTGTTTTCTCAGCCTATCTTACGAAAGCCACAGCACCTCCAGTGCTGTCAAAGTTCAGAGGTTTATAGTCAAGGAACTGCTTGTAAGTACAGCCTGTACCAGCAACATCATTCACAGTAACCATTAGCAAACGCATATGGAATGTCCAAACGTATTGTAATGTGTCTTAAGTGACTTAAACATTACCGTGAGGTGGGTTATTTCCCGAGGTACCTCCGCTGTGCTCAGAGCGTAGGGCCTCATGTTGTGCGATTGCTTGTGAAATCCGTTCATGCAGTTCTGCCTCTGTTGTGGGCAACTGAGTGTTCCTTCGAGGAGGCATCTTCTAAAAGAAGATTGTATAGGTCAGGTCTTATTAAAGGTTTAAGAACATTAGCATCTATTATAGGAATACGACCTATAAGTGTATATACATAGGTATATAAGTAATCATCATAACAAGCAATCTTATCTCAATCACAGCACAAACATGTAATTTAACAACGTATTTAATGAGAACATTACGATTGAGCTTTCATTAATCATCGACCACCAATATTGTTACATGTTTTACAAAAGTATCGTATCAAAGGGAACACAGGGTCACACTACCCTTGTCCAAAATGTCTATCAGTCTATAACAGTCATACAATAAAAAAGGTGATCTCCAAAAGGCTTCACTAGCTCAGCTCAATAGCGGTGCTCTCATCAAAAGCAAGCTACCTACATAAAACCCAAAACCGGCTATGCTGATGGTGGTGGAGGAGGAGGTGGAGGAACAAAAAGCAAGCTGCGCACATGCGCAAGCTCCTCCTCAAGATCATAAACATGACGCAACAGGTAACGGATCTGCTGCTCAACGGTGAGAAATCGAGTGTCAAACTCAGGAAATGGAGTAAGCGGTGCAGGAGGATGTGAAAATGGGGACGGTGATGAACGAGGAACAAATGCAGGCTGACACGGACATGGCAAAGGGCGCGGTATCATCTCAAGCTCTAAAATCTTGCGACTCATGATCTCATACTGGAGCTGCAATGATAGAAGTAACTCATCCCGTGTATAACCAATAAAATGAGAGGGATGGTAGGGATCAGAAATCGGCATGGTGTATGGCGGGAACCATGTGAGTGACTCATCAAGTGGTGAAGAAGTAAAATGAGCAAAAGGTGCAGACTGGGGTATGTGGGGAAATGCTGCTGAAACATGAGGATCGTGGCTAGGCTGCTGGCTAGAAGTGCCTTCCCTTGGATGGGGTGCGGGTATATCCTGCAAGAAAAAAATAGGCATGTCGACACGGTGTACATCAGACTCCTGAAGTGCCTCCCCCAGTGGAGTTTCTGGGTGAAAATGAGCAACATCGGCAGGTGCAGGTGCAAGTGAACGGATGAATGGCTCAATAACAGGAGGGTCGGCGGGTGCAGGAACTGGATCTGGTATGAGAGGTACAATGTCAGGTATGCCAAATGGGATAGGGTCATGATCAGGCAAAGGCTCAGGAGCAGGTATCGGCTCAGAATCAGCAGGTGCATCATCAGGTTGATTAATAGGAATAAATTCAACTTCAAGACCAAGCTCAAAGTCATGTGGAGAGGATGGTGCAGCTGACATGGCCGCATCGTCGTCAGAATCAGTGGCATAACGTCGCAAACCAACTGCCTGCAAGGCGGAAGATGTCACAGACTCAAAGGAATCTGGGACAGAGTGTAGGCTAGAATCAGAAGAAATCTCAATAACGGGAATCCCCAGAGGTGGAACATCAACAACGTCCTCATCGAGTTCTCCATCGCCATGAGCGTCATCGGGAGGACCATCAACAAACAGATCAAAATCATCGTCAAATAGATCATCGAATTGCCAATCCTCAGGAGGGATGACCACTAAAGGAACAGGAGCGAGGATCGGTGACACAATATGCTCACCATCATGATGACCGATGATAAGATGATCGTGGACAGGAATGGGGATAACAAAAGGATCCTCGTCTGGGATACCATCAGCAAGCGGTAAATCTTCTCCGAAATCGGGCAGCGCAAATGGCTGAAAATCGTCGTCATCATCGAACATCATCTCCGGGTCACTTTCTGTATCAGAGGTAAAGATCTCTGGCTCAGGAACAATCTCATCGTCAGAAACAATAGCCATGGGGTCATCAGTATCGGACAATCCAATCTCGGATGATGACATGGTGTCTGTAACATAACAATCACAACGTATACACATATATTAACCACTAACATTAAGTTTGCAAGCAAAGTCAATGTATCATGAAATTATGTATCCTCGTGATTCCTCACGAACTCTTTCTATCCTTCCTAATCTCTCAGACTAAACCACCTAGTCTCCCAGACTAGACCACCTAGTCTCCCAGACTAAACCACCCAGTCTCTCAGACTGAACCACCCAGTCTCTCAGACTGAACCACAACATAAATCTTGGAATGTGTTCCATGTCTTTTCGTTTGTAAAAATGTTTGTTTTCCTGGATCTGGGCGTTTCGTGTATGCAATGAAAACATGTTGTGAAAACATTTTCGTGAGAGCCCTAATGATTGTAGTCTAGACTTGAGAAGGAATCCTAGTTTGCTACAATCAATGCTCTGATACCAAACTGTCACACCCTGACTTTTGCGGAAGCGTGATTATGTGTGACTTGCTTAATATCATTGCATTCAATCATAACAACCACTATATGATAAAACTAACAATGATCATCCATTAAATAAGTTTAGAAACATAACAACATTGTTTTGATACGTAGACTCCAAATTCTAATTACAAACCATACGAATTATTTAAAGTTCCACAAGGACTTAACAAAAGACTTTAGATAAAACCAGGATTTGGAAGAGGTGTCGTGTCTAGGATAGGACACCCTAACCAAACCCCAAGACTATGGATGACATCTTTTATTCTTAAAAACACTTAAAACTTTCGAACGCCCACCAGATCCACATTTTAATTCCCTGAAATACATGTAGTTTGAAAACATCAACAAAAGTTGAGCGAGTTCATGTGTTTATTTGTGTGTATAAATAAACCTTTGTAATCATTGAAAATGTGTATGTATGTTTGTAAGAGAATATGAACAGATCCATTAATGGTTTGCAAGACCATCAACATGTGTGCATCGGTGTAGGAAGGCTCAATCCTTTGCGTATTTCATACCGGGCCTCCCGGCTGGGACGACATAGTCACCACATGCGGTCAACTCGCGTACCCATGGGTGGGGCTCACAACACCCAAATAGATCTATCACTCATGCCCCTCGGTCCTTCTAAAGGATTAATGGTCTCAAGTTAACGCCTACCCATTCACATGATCTAACAGTTCATTTCATTTGTAATCGTAATCATTTGTAACACGTATTTCACCCCCGAAGTTATAAAACGAAAACAGTTAAACAAAAGGGGGACATGAACTCATAGTCTTGCGTTCTTCGTAAGCACCGTAACTCAAAGCTTCATCGGATACACACGACTACCTACAACGTACTAAGGTCCATTAGACGAGCGGGTCGCGCCTTGACTTAGTATTGACTAGCGTCTCTGAGTTACTTTCTTGTGTCTTCAATATTATTCCAAGTTATGATTATTTATCAAAATAATAAATATTTTAACTTAAATTATATTTATTAAATTTTGGAATAATTGTTAAAACAATATATTTTAACTTAATACTTCCCAAGTATCTATACTTGTATATCCTTCTCAAGGATGGGTGTATTTGTATTCGTATTCTTATACTAGTATATTTTTGCCATGTATTGGGCTCGTATTCCGGTGTGTGTTTATACGTATGAGAATACGTATCTTTATCGTATTCATTGAGTATTCTTATACTTAATTTCGTATTAACTTTTCCGGAACATTACCTTTAATAATAGTTCACCAATATATATTTCCAAATATATATACTTTAAGAAATACTACTTAGAAAAATTATTTATAATTCTTCCTTTGGCAAAAATAGTTGTATTTTCATATACGTTCCATAAATAATATATTTTCAAGTCTAACTTGGAATATATATATATATATATATATATATATATATATATATATATATGTATGTATGTATGTATATGCTTATTTGTCTCTAAAAATAATATATTCCGTTTTTGTTAAAGAAAATATATATTCCTTTCAAAAATAATATATCTTCTAATATTTACAAGAAAATACATATTTTTATTCACCAAAAAATAATATATTTTCTTCTTGTCAAAAATATGATATAACATTGTTATAATTGCAAAAATCATATTTTCATCCACTTGGTGTCCAAAATATTATTTACCAAAATATACTTGTGTATTTACAAGAAAATACATATTTTTATTCACCCAAAAATAATATATTTTCTTCTTGTCAAAAATATGATATAACATTGTTATAATTGCAAAAATCATATTTTCATCCACTTGGTGTCCAAAATATTATTTACCAAAATATACTTGTGAATATTATTCCCGGAATATTTTGTAAGTTATATTCCTTAGTCCGGTTTCACCAATATTTTGTGTATAACCTGTATATTCATATTCTTGGAATTTTGGTAATATTTTGGATGGTAATTTTTGGTAATTTGATGAGTTATATTATCTCAAGTCCTAAAATAATATAACTAATACACATAATATACAAATAATCACACATATGGTGTCATCTAAATATATATTCCCTAAATACATATTTAGTCACTTTTATTTATAAAAATCAACCTCCAATATTTATATTTTTGAACAAAAATTATATGGCAAATTTTATGTGAAAAACCATGGTTTAAAATACACTTGTAAATGTTTGTTTAGAAATTTTTTTCTAAGCGTTTAATTTTTAGAAAAATTTTGCCACAGTTTCCCCTAAAAATGGAGGTTTCCATGCTTTCAAGCATATCATTTTCTTTTGTAAAAATCAACACAATCAACCAATAATCAACAATAACCAATCTACACTTACCAGTCTTGCCAAAAACAAGCATAATCTACTACTTAATGAACTTGAATATTTGTAAAAATTTGTAGTAACATACTTGGGTATTTAGTGAGTCTTGTTACCCTTTAAAGTGTCGTTGATTCTTTAAAAAACATCATTTTTAAAGAATATAGATCTTTACAACTTATGATCATATTTTCTAAAAATGGTTCTTCTTAAACTTTTCTTGTTACACATATACTTCTACACTTTATTAACCACCAAAAATAAGGTTTATTTGTTTAAGAACCAAGATTTAGTAAAACTTATATTTTTAACTTCGTTTCTTGAGAAATCAATCTTGACATTTTAGATCTACATGATTAACAACTCACTTTGATCATTATTTTACAAGAAAACCACATATTCTTTCAAGTTCATGCTTCTCATGAGGATGATCCATTAACTTCTATCATGTTCATCCTCTCATTTTGCTAGATTATGTTTTTAATCATGATCTAGCAAGATCATATGATGATCAACATCATTTTCACAAGCAAACAATGATCAACAAGTATATCAACACATAAACAACTTAGTTTCTTCATTATTCAAGCTTATGTTCAAGTTTCATTACTTTGATTCTTAGTGTTCTTCAAGATTATCATTATGTAACATCTTTCAACCACTTAAAATAGAAGCAAAATGGAAAGATCAAGGTTCTTACCACTAGCTCAAGGCTAGGGATGATCAAGAGAAGAAAACAAGTGGATAAAAGCAAATGAACAAGGTCCTTGAACTTCCGTAAGCTCCTAGCTCCTTTAATATACTTGGAATGGATGTAACTTGATTGAATATGGTGAGTGTGTGTGTGTGTTGGTGTTCGGCCGAGAGCACAAGGAGAAGAAGGAGAAGGTTGTGTGTGTTTTGATGTGTGTAAGAATGAAGTGATGATCTTGCATGTTTACTTATAAGCCATTTTCACCTTTTAACTCATGTATAATATGTCATATAAAGCATAAACAAGATCTATTTTAAAATTAAAACAAATCATCATGTGGGGGCCATGTTGGCCAATTTCATAGGTGGGGGGGGGGGGGGGATGTAGACTAGGTTTGTAAACATTAGTTAGTTTAGGGTAAAAATGTAAGTATCTAGTTAGTTACTCTAGTTACTAGATTTTTATGTAGTGTTATGATGTCCAGGGACCATAACTAGCTTGGTAATGTTAAAACAGTGCTTCTAGTGTAAATTTGGTGTTTCGGGTAGTGTCCGGTTGTTCGGTTGGTTACTAGTTCGTTAAGGTGCTAAACTTTGCAGTTTAGTGTGCTTTATGTACCCTTTTGTGACACTTTTGATTCCCGACACTTAGGAAAGCATTCAGGACCATTTAACCATATTTCTGCATGATATTAGATTGTTTAGATGCTGAAAATTGCTTATTTTTGCTGAATTCAACACTTTATGTGAGTTTTAGGCACTTTCCGGCACTTAAACTATCTCTAGGAAGGCAGTTTTGTGATCCTTACTTTCCTACACACTATACTAGTGTAATATTTGGTTTCTGGCTCATTCTGTGTCTCAACACACTGTCTGTCTATGTACTGAATTTTGTCAGCATTTTCCTGATTTATCTGATAACTGTGCTAACTGTGCTTCGTGCATCATTTGAGTCAAATAAGTTTTCATGCAATAATGGTATGACATTAAGCAATATATGATGCACATGTATGTATATGGCAATAATCAATAAGCAGTTAATTGCAATTCAGCACAGTCATTAAGCACTAATCATGGTTTAATAGATGTACGAATGCCTGACATTTTTGCAGTTGTCACAGAATCACCCCAAAACATTTAGAAAACGTAAAAGAGGAGAGCTATGTACTCACTTAGGATTGCGTATATGTCTTGTGTAAACAAAGCTCAAATGATTCCTAATGTATCGGATAACTATATGTTAGTGTATCGAGACTTAAATAGAAGATCGGATAGAATGAGGTTTATAAACCAAACAAGTGTTGGGTCTCGTATAATATGGTTTAATAAGCCTTACATTCTGATTAGAAAGGGTTCCTAAGTGCTTTGATCTGTTACGACCTGTTAAAGTGGTTTACGCCACTTTAACGGGTCGTAAACGTAACTATGAGTTCGAATCGTTAAATGAGTCCTATGACGAGTCTAATATGACAAAACAAGTTTAATTATGTTGTAACATCAGTTTAGATGTCAACAATGGTCTTATATGCTTGAAACCATTTTATGCGCCAAAAGGGCATTTTCGGCAATTTAAAAGAACTAGAGAGAGCATTTACTTGTGTTGAAGAACACTTTCAGAACTCAGTTAGGAGGCTTCCAATCAGCTGGAAACAAGCTCCAAGATAGAGAGAAATAAATTTTGAATGGTGCAACTTGAAATGATCAACTTGGTCACCTATTTATAGTGATCAAGAGGCCACCAAATCATGACAAGTGCCCATCCAGGTGTTAAGGCAATGCTTAGTGTCCTCCAAGGTGTCCAAAGGAAAAGAAAAGTGGAAGAATTCGCGACTTGGGGGCCAAGAAATGCAGCTAAATTGCCAGCTGCCAGTTTTGCTGTGCTGGGCACTGCTTACGAACCGTATGAGGTCCTGGCTTACGGTCTGTAAGCCTTGTGCAGTTAAAATGTTTTGGTTTTTGGCAGTTTTGGCCCCCGGGCTTATATTACCACTTGTTTGCCATTTTTAACCCCTTTAACCTAATATTTAGGTTACATAAAGCTGTTAAGGCATATGTAACTTGGATTTTTGTTCCGGAAATGTTACGAATATCGTTTTTCCGATCATTCGATCACGCATTTCGTAAATAAAATATAAGATTTTATTAAACACGAAAATGTTCGAAATCGTACAATGTTTGAAAATTGCAAATGTCACATGATTGTTAGGTTATTGGCTAATACAAACGAATACTTTAAGAATTTTGTAACGAAGGGCAAAGAAGTTTTTGTAGCATGTAATAGATGTTTGGCTTAACTCATTCTCCTTTCGGTGTTGGGTTCTTTATTTATAGAGAACATTTGACATGAATAAACATTTGTGCACTTGTCTGCATAAAGTAGCTTTTTGGCATATTCATTGAACCCGTCCAAGGTCCACTTGCTACTTTACTATGGTGGTAGAGTCTTATCTTATTGACAAGTTGATTCATTAGATTTTCTAATGAATAACTTACCAGAAATCTATTGACTTGGTTACCAAATTTCTGCTGAACAGATTTCCCAAGATTCTGATGAAAAACACCAATTTTATGACTTATCAGACTGGTTCTTTCTGTCCGTCCTTCTTTGCTTGTGATCAGTTTATGATGTTTGTTGAAGATGTTTTTTGTCTTTCTATTTGTCTTGTTATCTTGTATCTTCTTCTTGTATGATCTCTTGACCTTTATCATCTTCAGGATATAATCAGAATGATCCTGTTTTTCTTCAACAATTACAATAAGTTTCCAAAATAACCCTTCTCTCTCCCTATATATATATATATATATATAGGATTAGCGTAAATGAAAACTCCTATGAGTTTCGAGAATATAGAGAACTCGGCCTTAGAAAAGGTAATTTAAAAAATTAAATTTACCAAAAATCCTAACACATTTCAAAAAAAAAATTGTTTTTCTTGATTTACACCACCTATAAAAACACTTAGAAGTGGTATAAATGCTAATTCATTTTGATGTCAGCACCTTTTTATAACAGCGTAAAAAGGCTGTAAACAACGTTGCGAAATTAGTTAAGCATTTGATTACACGAACAATTCATTTGGCGACCAGGGTAAGGATTTGCAACAATTTCGGTGCGTTTAGGTTACATGGTTTTTTATATTTATAAAGTTAGGTTTTAAAGAAAGGGTTTACAACCATATCTTGACGTTATTTTCTTTTCACGAATTCATGTTCCGCTGCAACACGGGGTCCTAATACTAGTTTTTACTTATTCATCAATATTATATAACAAGCTTTACAATTAGTTTTATGAAAGAGGTATTGAGATAAAATTTCGTTTTAAGGCCACAAAATAGTCCATGAGCCACGATAGCCAATTGGAAACTCTTTTAATCAAGAACACCAACAACATGAGAAATTCCTGCATAAGAGCATCGATATAAATATTGGAGTCGACATACCTACCTAATGAATGTTCATTGTTGATGAGAAATCTCATCACTGTCTAGTTTAAATAAAACATCAATACCGTCATTAAATATGTATTACTCGCCTGTTTTATAAAGTTGCTTTTAGGTCCATCAAATGTTAATATTCAGTAACATTAATCTTGTATAAAACGTTGTTTGCTATATGTATTGGTGCACAAAACACATTTTGCCTTTTCCTTACTTATTCTATTCTTATAGTTGATATACCTTGCTCGTCTGTTTTATAAAGTTGTTTTTAGGTCCATCAGATGTTAATATTCAGTAACATGAATCTTGTATACAAGGTTCTTTGCTATATGTATTGGTGCACAAAACACATTTTTCCTTTTCCTTACTTTTTTTAACTTTTCTTATAGTTAATATACCTTGCTTCCATAGGAGAGTTTTCTTTATCATGAAAAAATGAAAAAACACGATACATACTACTTTTATATTAAAGTTATTATATAAATAAATTAGGTCTAGCGATGCATAATCACGTATTATAATGCATTTATCTTTTTAGTAACAAGGTTTTAAAACTAGAAAGCTTTTAACATGTGATCAATTTCTCATTTAATTATATAAAAGTTCACACGATAACCTTTATATAAACAAGAACTAAAGTAAACACTATTATGAGAACCAATATATAAATTAGAAGTAAAGAAAACACTATTTAACTTCGTTACATCAGAAAAGTGTATCAGAGAAACTCTTTAAGAATATGACCTAAGTGAAAAAAGTAATTACTTCTTCCATAAATATTTTACAAATCTTATTTAAGCACCTTTATCTCTCTCCCCTTTCTCTTCCTCTATATCTATCTATCTAGGGAGAGATTCATTAGAGAACCACGAAAAAGTAACTAGGAAACCACTAGTTTTATACGAAAAAAAAAACTCATTAAAAAATTAGTTGACATACAAAATAAAATATTTTTACACAGCTTTGGCATATAAACACCTATAAAAGCCGTTTAAATGAAAAATTTTTTTGTAAAAATCTCTTTTTTACCTTTTCTTAAACTCTTTTTGATTTTTTTTTCGAATTTTTTTTAATTTTAAAATTTTAATTTAAACGACTTCTATATGTGTTTATGTACAAAACATGTGAAAAAAGATTGAGTAAATATATCTATTAACATGTAGAAATGAACTTTTTTGTATCTGTTTTAGTGTTTTACCGATTGTCTCTGGTTCTCCATTTTCTATGTTTTCTTAATCGACTCACCCATATATATACATAGTGTAAGGATAGAAAACAAATTGATCTTTATGTGCTATGTACATGAGAAGTGAGGATAGATTTTTTTTTTTTTGTGTGAATTTTTATTCATCTTCTCAAGCTTGGTTTAGTAGAAAAAAAGAGTAATATAATTTTATTTTTAAGGTTTTAGGACTAAAATACATGCTTGACTAGATGGGAAAAAAATCAAAAAAAAAACTCTTCACTTTTCATATTTAGCATATTAAGATCATGTATAATAACCTTACAATATATATATATATATATATAGGAGAAGGATCCGTTAGGAACCACCCTTTATTGTGAGAACCGCGACACCAAGTGTGAACACAACCAAAAAATACCTAAAAAAAATCAAAAAACACTCAAAAAAAAATTTGTTTTTACTATTTTTATAAAAAAATCGCTATATTTCGTAACAAAAAAAAATTCGAGTAACAATTATCCATGCACATGTGCATATCTATCATTTCTTTGACAAATATCGTAATACATTACTAATATCAAACAATTGCACTTTCATTTACACTTCATTCATAATACACAACTTTTTACATTAACAATATTAGTGTAGGATCGAGATTCGATCAAAACGAGTCAATCTGAGTCAAATCTGAGTTGCTAGAAAGGAGAAAACAGACTAGCAACCTTGAATCGGTGTTAGAATAGGAGTAGAAGAGTAGAAATACACTTTAAACACGTTTTCCATTGATATTAGACGTTATTACACAGAGAGAATCCGGCAGCACTTTGTGACAGATTTCACCAGAATGTCTCAAATGAAAAACCCAAATAGCCTATTTATAGGCAGCTCAGTTCGCATGGGATGAACAACCCACTTCGAACGAAACGAACTGGCTAACTCCAGTTCGTGCGAACTGGCCTTACATAAGCCACTTCGTGCGAACTGGCCCAATACATATAAAACTTTACATTTTGAACCCTAATACATACACGACACGACCTAGACTGATGACGTAGGCGATAGACATTATGCACCAACAAACTCCCCTTTGGATATTGCCGCAGTCTTCAGTCAGCCTGTCTTCAAAACATCCTTCACAAAGACTTGAAAAATTTTACTCTTTGTTTCAGCTTTTTCAACAACAATTTCCTGAGCTTTTCATTTTCTTCAGCAGCTCTCTTCTCTCCTTCTCGGCTTTCAGAAACTCTTACTTCAGGCTCCCCCTTTCTTTAAGCTTCCGTGCTTTTGGGATCAACACCTGGCTTTCCGGTTACAAGCTCCCCCTTGCGTCGAGCTCGTCTTCAGACTCCCCCTTAGACTCGGCTATCGGGATCGTAATCTGGAAATTTTCATATGCAAATCTCAAACATTTATGAGAAAAATCATTTTGAATGTCCAGGATTGATGACCTGGCTCTTTCAATATGTGCTAAAATATTTTTACAATGAAAGCATTTTTAGTTGTCCAGGATTACTTGATTCTCTCCCCCTCTCAAAACACTATAAAGATTTGACGATATTAAGAATCCAACAACTAAACCTAGCTCTTTACAATCAGATTTTACCAATTTGAGCATCCAAATCCCTCATAGTCAATCATCCAAGACCAACTTACTGACCTTGGAGACTTCACAAACTGTTTTTGATTTTTGAATTTTTTTAACCTTTTTACCAACACACTCAATTAACCAAGTCCAAGTTAATGACCCTGGTCAACTTTTTAGCCTGCCAAGTCCAAGTTAATGATCTTGGCTGACCAAATTATGATCTCGCTGACATTTTGAAACATTTTAAGTTCAAATCAATGAACTTTGATACATTTTGAGCAATTTCCAACATTTTTCTCAAACTTTTTCTTAACCAACCCAATTGATTCAACATGTTTAGCACTGTGAGACTTTGATCATCAGATCCCCAACGTTTGTTGTCGAAAATAAGATGAAAAGACAAATCTTTTCTGGATTTTCAACATATTGCTAAACAAACAGGAAATCTTTTTGGATTTTAAGAAACAAGAAACTGTACAAACATATTTACAGACATCTTTTTGTGAGTTTGTGTAAGAGGATCATATCAGTTTTTGAGACTTGTCACCAACACCGTTGATCTTGATTTAACTTTAAGTCTTAAACAAATTCACCTCTGATTGTCAGTATTGTTGTCCACTTAAACCTCTACACAAGTTTCAATCGATTCAAGATACGAATTAATGTTTTAAGGACTGAACTTATTTGCGTGTCCCACCTCAGAATATACTCCCGTATCCAGACTACTATATTCAGTCTTACAGGTGAGTGCACACTAATGATATCTGTAAGGGGTGAATGCGAGGCCATGAGAGCTCAGGCTATTGCTTCCGCAAAATCAGAGAGATGATGGCTCGACTTTAGGTGGGTCCCCTTTGGGGATCTTCTTTTCAACAGCACATGATTAGAATTTTTCAATGTTTCATCATCTTTTATGCTGAGGGCGAGCTTTAGGAATAAAGCAGTGCAAAGTATTATACGAGGACTAGGCTATTGCTCCCGCAAAATCAGAAGTCCTGGTATAATACCCCAGATATCAAGACGTACAAAGACCTAGTATGTCAGAAATAGAGCCTTTCAAACAAGATTTCGGGGGTTACCCATATATCCGAGAGATGTTCCCCACGAAATAAGCAGTTATTCGTTATGTTTATATCTCGAACTCAATCTACTAATTGTGTGAAGCCTACTGGCACATCATTAGTGAGACTTGTTTAAAAACATTTTGACTTTCCATTTCTTTAGCATGTTGTGATAGTCCACTGATGTACTATCATTTCCTCTTTTTCACAACAAAACTCTTTTTGTCTTTTTCAATTTTTTGCAATTTTGAAATTTTTTCATGTTTTTGTAGTTTCTATAAACTTTCTCCCCCTAAAATCAATAACATATTTTTGTGTTTTTAGTTTTATCAAAAGCAGTAAAGGAACTATACAGAAAACATGACAACAAGACTCAGATCACTTCTGATCGCCGTCCTCCTCGGCTTCACATTCCCTGTTTAGCTCACATGCACCCTCATGATTTACAAACCACTTGATTATAACATTTTGAAACCATTTCTCAATCTTGTTTTATCATATGTTTGTTCAGCCGTGAGGGTTTCGGCGTATTCCTTTTTTAAATCTCAAATTTTTAACAATTCAAACCAATAACTTCCTGTTTTAAACCACAGACACAGGATTCTCCTCATGTGCCAGGCTGTTCCGTTATTCATGCTAAAGTTGAATTGACCTCTGAACACCTGCACAAGCATAAGAATTTGATTAGATTTGTATTTGAACCCAATCTGTCGTTATTGCAACTCTCATGTCTAGTATATAGTGATCATTTTCACGAGGAACTCGTATCAACACCATTTCTTCAGATATCTTAAACCCTGGTTTCAGAATAAGACATTCATCTTTTGTAAAATGAACAGTGAACGACGTGTCACAAATCTGAGAAATGCTTAACAGATTGTCTACTAACTCAGCAATGTAATTCACTTTATCAAACGAGACAACCCCGTTAGTAAGTATTCCTTCTCCAACAATTCTCCCTCCTTGAGTTCTGGCAAACCTGACATAACCTCCATTGATTGATTTGACGTCGTATAGCAGTGATAACATCCCTGTCATATGCCGCGAGGCGCCGTTATCCATTATCCATTTAGAAATGATCGACCTTGGAAGCCCCTGCACACATCAAAAGACATTTACTTAAACAACGATACCCAAGATTTTTCAACATTTGGTATACTACCAAAGACAATATCATGAGCTACTTTGTCAAGTTTTGGAATGTTAAAGACTACATTTGGAACATCAGGTTCTGGTTTTGATTTTAGAGCTCCCTCCTTGATAGGTGGGAATTCTTCAATCAATTTGTCTAACTCAAATTCAAGTTGCTCAACAGTGGTTGCAAAAATTTCTGGTTCAGATTTTAAAACCTCTTCCATTTTCTTTTCCTCAAAAGAACGTTTAGGTTTCTTCACCCATGATTGACTTTGGAAAGTCTTTGTTTTAGGATAAATCTTTGAAGTCTTTTGAGATTTTGAAGATTCACCAATCTCAAAAGTTGATTTTGGTTTGTCTTCAGACTTCAATGATTCACCATGTTTTAGAATACGCATGGGGGATACCATAGGTGATTTTCCCTTAACATCATTTGAAACTTTTGGTTTTGATTTCTGGAAAACTGGTTTTATTATCTTTTTGACACATGGTTTTGCCATGTGACCAATTTCATTGCAGCGATAACAGATTCTTTTGTCATATTCAACAAAAGTGGATATGTTGGTCTCATCTCTAATCTTTTTGGCTGCAATAAAATCGTCAATTGCTTTTTGACTAAAGATATAATCCTTTTCGACTTCTGTGTTATTACCAGCGACAAACACATCACTCAATTTTTCTTTTGGCTTAATTTCTGTCTTAGCCATTTTCTTCTCAAAACCAACACCTTTCTTTTTGAAATTATTACCATGTCTCTTGTTACCATTGTTACCCACCCATTCATTCTTCTTTCCCGGGTTGTTTGTCGGTTGTTGTTTAACAAAAGACTTTTTCGGTTTTGAAAGAAACGAATTGTTGTTGACTTCTGAGATATCAATTTCCACAAGTTTGAAAACTTTTTCAACATTTTCCAGGTTCGCATTCTGAATCGGATACTCAAAATCAGTATACAATTTGTCAGTTCCGATCATCGTGTAAACCACAATGATCGAATCGTCATCCAAAACTTTATCTGATTTTGGGATAAACTTATCAAAAAAGTTTCCGTCATCTCCAGAATCTGAACTGGAATTTTCAAAATGAGTTTTGACCGTTTCGAAATCAGTGTTATCACTCTCTTCACCCAACACTTGGTCTACAACTGTTTTGACCAGTTGTGACTCGTTGTCGGTGTCGGACGGAGAGAATGTAACATGTATGTTTTCCGGTAACTCATTCTCCTCTGTTCTCAATTTGAGATTCAATGCCTTTTCCACCCCGTTTGGATATTTCTGAGAATAATGATTCCACATTGGGGGTGGAACATTTTTGAAAACTGGTTTTTCAGCTTTTTGAGGAACAATCTGATCAATCACATATGAAGATGAAAGATAACTGATCAACTTTTTCTCGACTCTTTCTGTCTCAATGCGCATCAGTTCAAGTTCCTTCTTTAGATATGCAATTGTGTCCAGATGAATGTTAATCGGCATTTGCTTATCCATGACCGTAGCTTTGAGAAGATTAACAATTTTATCATTTTCTATACTCTCATTGTGAATCGCTTTAATTGATCGTGACAGAGTGTCAAAAGCTTCTTTAACATCATTAAAATCAAATTTTAATTTGTCGTGAAACTTTTTCAACTCTTTAAACTGTTTGTCTTTTTCAAGACAATCCATGCATGGTTTTAAACAGTTTTTGCATGGCGTTTCAGGAATTGGATCAACCTTTTCAAAAGCATTTTCTTGTTTATCATTTTTGTTTTTCGATTTACCAAACCCTCCGGACTCAGACTCAGATTTTTCTCCGGATTTGGACTTCAAATTTTCTGATTTGTCATCGGACTCGGACTTCTCTCTTGATTTGTCATCGGACTCGGACTCCTTTTCAACTGACACTGACTCTTGAGTTGCATCTTTGGTCTCATTGTTATCAGAAGATATTTTAGTTTGTTCTACCTCTTGCAGTTTGACCATGAGAGCTTTGTCTGCTATTTCTTTCAAAGTCTCTTCATTCATTTCCTTTGAGACATCAATGATCTCTTGAACCGGAGTTTGTCCAACTTCTTACTGTGGGTAAAAACCCGTAGTCGGTTCTCCAAAGAAACCTGCAAAAGAATCAAACACATGAGAAGGTATTATAGATTTAAATGAATTAACAATAACCTCCTGTTCAGACTGATAATAGTAGACCGCTGCTGCCGCTTCTTCTAGATCAGCAAAACTTTCTTCAGTCATCACTTCACTGACTTCTTCAACTTTAGGAACACAGTCTTCAACAATTTCAGCCATCATTGCAAGACCCCCTCCTGAAAAGTACTTATCCCAATTGAAGCCTTCCGGAATCTTTTCGTCATCTTGATTCACTAAAAGAGCTTTCTCTGTTTGTTTGGATGGACTGTTCTCGATTTGAAGTCGTGGATTGAATGGTGTTTGACTGTTTATATGATAGATGGCTTGTCGGTAATAGTCGTTGGTGAATGGATTCTGGTGGTTGTTAACTTCTCTGTTTGGACATTCACGCTTGAAGTGCCCTTTCTCTTTACACTTGAAGCATGTCACCTTTGATTTGTCGAATCCAAGTTTACAATCAGGACCTAAGAGACTATTTCTTCCCTTAATTTCCATGAACCTCTGAGCTCTTCTCACAAGACTCGCCATACTCCATTTGATGTCGATGAGTTCTAGTTCCTCTGGATCAATTTGATCGTAGTCTTCTTTAGTCATGTATGGGTTACCAATTCGTCCGGCTACTAGACTCTCGTAAGACTCAAGTACGGAAGCTAGAAGTGTTATATGCTGTTTTGCGGCTGTCTCGGTAAAATCTTGACCGTTTTTTATGTTAACAGCGGAATCATCGGGGCGTGGCACTGAGCGAAACAGATTGTCCAGAAGTTTCCATAACAACTATCTTTACCATTCAATTTAAATTAACATGTCCCATACCATGTCTCAAACAGTAAGCAAATTATTACAGATAAGCATCAAGACAAATATTCTGTTCTGACAACTCAGATTCAAAATAAAAATAGTTTATTTATTGGTTTCTAGGACTCCATTTCCTAGCTTCAATTTCATCACAGCGCAGGGAGCATCCTAGACCTTTCCTAGCCTCAAGTTCACAGCGAGCTAAGCATGTAAACTTCCTAAGCACCTGTCACATAAGATAAATAAAGTCAATACATAAAATGTAAAGGTGAGCATACAAGTTTGATAATAGCATATAGAGTTCGAATTCGTTTACGCATAACCAGCACGTACACATAGTGAAATGAAGCACGTTAGTTATCGACATAGATCCATCGATACCAATGACTGCGGGTTGACTGCCTGAGGCAGTTCGCAATACATGATTACCACCGTAATCCATGCAAGTAAAAGATCCTTAACAACCCCCATGTGAACGGGTGCTGAGTCCAAACTATAGTACTATCGTTGCTAAGGCAGGTAGACAGCATTCCATGTGTAAACATAACAAACAAGCATTCATGAGCCACGTATAACATGCATTAACGGTTATCGTTCAAATAGTTTGAGTAGTGTGATAATTGTAGTTTGAATATTCGTAACGTATGTAACACCCAAAAGTGCTTAAAGCAAAAAGGGATCGAGTATACTCACCGTGATTTATGGATTGAAGGGAGCGCTTAGCGAGTACGGTTAGCCTGAATAGATTCGATAGCATAATGATAAGTGACGCATAAAACAAACAGTGTGAGAGTGGGTAGGATGACTGATCATGCGGATTAGTCATCCGTGCGGATTGGTTATTCGTACGGATTGGTCATCCGTGCGGATTAGCAATCCGTGCGAATGGTAATCCGTCCGGATTAGTCATCCGTGCGGACAGCATGTCCGTGCGGATAACTTGTCCGTGTGGATAACCATTCGAGTGGATTGTTTCTTCCTATTCTAAGGATGTGTTTGTGTATGATGGCTTATCCTTTGAAGTTTTCGTTGTAGTATTTAGAAAACTTTTAAGTATCTCTACCCTTCAAGCCGGTCGCGCGGACGACAGTCCGTGCGGATGGAAGTCCGTGCGGACAACAGCTTTTATGGTGAGTCCGGGTGGTAGTCCGTGCGGACAACGACAATCCGTCCGGATAGTCTGTCCGTGCGGACAAACGGTCCGTGCGGTTGAACATGATGAAAATCGTTTAAGGTCTTAGTATCTCATGATCCGAAGAGTAATCCATTCGTAGCGTGTCCGAGCAGATTATCCATTCGTCGATACTCAAACCTTGCTTGGTTGTGGGTCCCAAGTGTAGTCCGTCCGGATAACAACCCGTCCGGATAGATTGTCCATGCGGATTACATCTCCGTGCGGATAGCATCTCGATCTGATTGTTCCGTTCATCTACCCTTGGTCGTTTTTGTCGTTCTTATCGAGACGTTCTGATTACGTGGCAACCATTTGGAATCGTATTCTTACCCGCATGACTAAGCCGGCCAGGAATCACCCTAGCGTGACCGGTCAGCGGCTCAGAATGGTCATTCTGATTTAACCCGAAATCAGGTGTCTTGTAAGTAAAATCCGGATCTAGGACTAGTGCATCACTAATGTTGAGTAGAAGACTAGGACTGACCCGATTCTAACCGTTTTTGAGGGTAAAAGGGGAGAAAACTTGTGTTTATTTCTTTCAACTCTTTTATCCTTTGAAAAGTTTAGATTTTTGGTGAAGTTGTTGTGAAATCCTGTGGAAACCGTTTAGATCCGAGTTATTCTTGGTGGAATGAGGTCAAGCTTGAAGTTCATGAGAACTTCATGATGACGTCACCCTAGAATACCTCAAATCTTGATGGTTTCACGGTTAAAAGTTGAGATTTGAAAGATAGAAAGGTGTAGAAGTTTGTATAGATCAAGAATGTACCAGATTTAGGGCGAGATCTTACCTGGATTGAGAGAAATCGAAGAAAAGGTGAAGAAAGTGTGCACGTCGGACGTCACTTGCCAAAAGTGGAAAGTTTGGAGAGTGACCCGTGTATTTATAGGATGCCAAAAGGGGAAAGGGTCGTCCGTGCGGATTGCACATCACCCGGATTGGTTATCCGTGCGGATGGCAATCCTGGTCCGGATTCCCTCAACACTCCTCAGGCGGTCATACGTGCGGATGGTCTGTCCGTGCGGATGGGCAATCCGTGTGGATTGGCTGTTCATGCGGATAGACAACCCGTGCGGATTGGCGCCTGGGTGGTGTGTTCGGTGCGACGATCTTTTGACGTTTCGATTTCGATTGCGAGCGATTCAATAGGGTTCCCTAGTCAAATTACTTTTAGTCCCAACTACTTCGTAACTCGCGCAATCATTTCTCCACTATCTATCTTAGTTCGGTCGTGATTCGAGTTCGAGTTCGATTACATTCGAGTTAGATTTCGAGTTCGATTGAGTTTGCTTGATTCCCACAACATAACATAAATAAGCATGCACAAGTAACACGTAAGGTACACACACGTATATACAATAAGTAAAATACACAGTTCGAGTTGCGATTCGATGTCGATTTCGATTAGTATAGCTTGATTATTAGTTGATTAACTTTATCGCATTGTTACTGCCTATAATTCCCAGTCGTAGGTCGATTGAAATACGATTAACATGATTCGATTATTGCAATGAACAACACTTACTCCACATAATATAAATAAAATAAAAACATTTCTACGAGTCAAGTTGCGCGAAATCGGTCGTTGACTTTGACCTTGACTTTGACTTTGACTTGCGAAAACACGGGGTGTTACAGCCTCCCCTTGTTTAGGGAATTTCGTCCCGAAATTAAGCTGAAAGTCGTAACAAAGCCGTGAATCACGTGTGAGAACTCTTTGTTTGGACCGATTTTGACTCTGAAACGATTGCGAACCGAATCGTGTAACGTGTCATACGCAATCGTGACGGAGTTGAAAACCGGGACCTACAAGTGGTATCTGAGCAGGTTCTCGGTTGCGAAGGTCAAACGCACAGATTCGTACTATAATCGGTGGTTCTATAGACTAATATGAAATCGTACAATACACTAAAGTCACAATACTACTTTCTCTCTCTAACTTCGCTCTTCAAACAACTGCGGGTACTTAGCCTTCATATCGCTTTCGAGTTCCCAAGTGAACTCTGCGCCTCGTTTGCCTTCCCATCGGACCTTCACAATAGGAATGCGTGAACGCCTAAGCTGCTTGGTTTGGCGATCCATGATTTCGACAGGCTTTTCCACGAAGTGTAATGTTTCGTTTACTTGTAGATCGTCTAGAGAGACATGTAAATCGTGGTCAGCGATGCACTTCCGGAGGTTTGACACGTGGAAAGTCGGGTGGACGCTGCTAAGTTCCTCCGGTAATTCGAGTCTGTAGGCGACTTTTCCGATCCTTTCCAGAATCTTAAAAGGTCCAACATATCGAGGCGCGAGTTTCCCTTTCTTGCCGAATCGGACCACACCCTTCCAAGGTGATACCTTTAGGAGTACGTGGTCACCAACGCCAAATTCACGGGGCTTGCGCTTTTTATCGGCGTAAGCTTTCTGTCGATCCCAAGCTTTCACCAGGTTGTCTCGGATTTGGAAAATTTTGTCCGTCGTTTCTTGTAGTAGCTCAGGACCGGTTAATTGCGAATGACCGACCTCGTGCCACACAATAGGCGATCGACATCTTCTTCCGTATAATGCCTCGAAAGGTGCCATCTCGATGCTAGAGTGATAGCTATTGTTATATGAGAATTCGACTAACGACAGGTGTTTATCCCAATTACCACCGAAATCCAGAACGCACGCACGGAGCATATCTTCAAGAGTACGGATCGTTCTTTCAGTCTGACCGTCGGTTTGTGGGTGGAACGCAGTACTTAGATTGAGCGTTGTACCAAGTGCCGTTTGAAAAGTTTCCCACAATCGTGAAGTAAACCGAGCGTCATGATCAGAGATGATGTCACGAGGCGTCCCATGATTACAAATGATCTCGTCGGTGTAGATTCGGGCTAATCGTTCTACCTTGTAGTCTTCTCGTATGGGCAGAAAATGGGCTGATTTAGTCAAACGGTCAACCACAACCCAAATGCTGTCGTGACCTGATGACATGGTCGGAACTTTGGTTACGAAATCCATAGCTATACTCTCCCACTTCCACATGGGAATTGATGGTTGTTCGAGTAAGCCAGAGGGTCTTTGGTGTTCAGCCTTGATTCTAGCACAACTTAGGCATTTTCCGACGTAGAGAGCGATATCCCTTTTCATACCCGGCCACCAGTACTTGTAACGAAGATCCTGGTACATTTTGTCAGCACCGGGATGAATCGAGTAGCGGGATTTATGGGCTTCGTCCATGATAATCTGTCGCAAATTGGTTCGTTTGGGAATCCAAATTCGGTCTAAAAAGTGGAATATCCCATTCGATTTTCTCACGAGTTGGGCTACATCATGGTAGATTCGTTCCTTCTTCAAAGTGCGTTCGTTGAAACACGCATGCTGGGCGTCGCGGATGAGAGTTTCGAGGTTGTGCTGGGCTTGAATATTACGAGTGCTAAGCAGGTAGCTCCGTCTGCTAAGTGCGTCGGCAACAACATTTGCTTTGCCTGGGTGATAACGAATCTCACAGTCGTAATCGTTGAGAAGTTCTACCCATCGGCGTTGACGCATATTAAGTTCTTTCTGATTAAAGATATGCTGTAGGATCCTATGATCGGTGAAGATCGTACACTTGGTACCATACAGGTAGTGTCGCCAAATCTTTAATGCAAAAACAACGACGCCTAGCTCGAGATCATGAGTTGTATAGTTCTTCTCGTGGATTTTGAGCTGACGAGATGCGTAAGCTATGACCTTGTCTCGTTGCATAAGAACACACCCGAGACCAAGGTTGGAAGCATCACAGTAGACAACGAAATCATTGTTTCCGTCGGGCAACGTGAGAACAGGAGCATTGCAAAGCATGTGCTTAAGGGTTCGAAGGGCAGACTCTTGTCTAGTTCCCCAAACAAAAGGCTGGTCTTTATGTGTAAGAGAGGTAAGTAGTATAGCAATCTTTGAGAACCCTTCAATGAAGCGGCAATAATAGCCCGCTAGTCCGAGAAAGGAGCGGACTTCGGACGGATTCCTAGGTGTGACCCAACTCTTAACTGCTTCAATCTTCGCAGGATCAACGTGGATACCCTGACTATTTACAATGTGACCCAGAAACTGAACCTCCCCCAACCAAAATTCACACTTGGAGAATTTGGCGTAGAGTTGGTTCCCCTGGAGTAACTCGAGAACCAAACGTAGATGTTGCGTGTGTTCGGCTCTCGATTTGGAATAGATCAAGACATCGTCGATGAATACGATGACGAAACGGTCGAGATATGGTTTACACACGCGATTCATCAGATCCATGAAAACTGCTGGTGCGTTGGTTAGACCAAAAGGCATAACTACGAATTCGAAATGGCCGTAACGAGTTCGAAATGCGGTTTTGGGTATATCCTCCTCTTGAATACGTAGCTGATGGTAACCTGAACGTAGATCGATCTTCGAGAAACACGTAGCGCCTTGTAGTTGATCAAACAAATCATCGATACGAGGCAGAGGGTAGCGGTTCTTGATAGTTAACTTATTCAATTCCCGGTAGTCGATGCACATCCGGAATGACCCATCCTTCTTTTTGACGAAAAGGACTGGCGCGCCCCAAGGAGAGGTGCTCGGGCGAATGAAACCTTTTTCAAGTAATTCCTGGAGTTTGGTTGAGAGTTCGCGCATCTCCGACGGTGCGAGTCGGTAAGGAGCTTTGGCAATAGGATTTGCTCCAGGAATGAGGTCAATACGAAAGTCGATATCACGACTTGGAGGTAATCCGGGAAGATCCTCTAGAAAAACATGAGGAAACTCTCGGACCACCGGAACGTCTTTAACTTCCTTCTTCTCTTTCTTTTCCTTCTCCGTCACTACAATGTTCGCCAAGAAAGCCCTGTATTCCTTGCGGAGATACTTACTGGCTTGGATACATGACATAAGCTTGAGCCCCTTTGAAGTAGTATCGCCATATACACACAATAAGTCACCATTTGTGAGCGAAAAACGAATCATCTTGTCGAAGCACACAACTTCAGCATGGTTTTCTCGAAGAAAGTCCATGCCTACTATGACGTCAAAGCTTCCGAGTTGCATCGGAATAAGGTCGATTGGGAAGATGTGATTGTTGAGCTCAAGAGTACAATCATGGATAACAGAATTAACAGCGATGGTTCTTCCGGTAGCGACAGAACGTTTACGACTAAGGAGTCTCTCGAATTCGAGTGACACAAAGCAATTATCGGCTCCAGTATCAAACAAACATGAAGCATAAATACCATTCACAAGGAACGTACCATTGACCACGTTGTTGTCGGCCTGGGCTTGACGCACGTTGAGGTTGAAAGTTCTGGCGCGTGCGGCCTGTTGTTGCTGCTGCTGTTGTTGTTGCTGCTGTGGCTGCTGTTGCTGAGGCTCTTGTTTCACAACCCTGTTCGGGCACACGTTGGCGAAATGGTTCGGGTCGCCACACGCGAAGCAGGTTCTGGCTTTGACTGCGGGTGCCGGAGGAGCTTGTTGACCCTGTGGGGCAGTGATTAGAGCTTGATTGGCAGGAGCTTGACGAATACGGCAATTAGCAGTTAAGTGGCCGTATACATTGCAGTGAGCACAAAAGCAGCATTGAATAGCAGTCGGGTGGTGGTATGTGCAAGTAGGGCAGAGCGGGTGTGGCCCAGTGTAAGCACGCTTTGCAGGCGGGGCATTGGCCACAGGCGCCGCTACTTGGCGCTGTTGGGCAGGTACGGTTTGAATTGGTGCAGCAGTAATCGCACAGTTCTTGTTGGTGGAGCTGTATTTATAGGATGCCAAAAGGGGAAAAGGGTCGTCCGTGCGGATTGCACATCACCCGGATTAGTTATCCGTGCGGATGGCAATCCTGGTCCGGATTCCCTCAACACTCCTCAGGCGGTCATACGTGCGGATGGTCTGTTCGTGCGGATGGGCAATCCGTGCGGATTGGCTGTTCGTGCGGATAGACAACCCGTGCGGATTAGCGCCTGGGTGGTGTGTTCAGTGCGATGATCTTTTGACGTTTCGATTTCGATTGCGAGTGATTCAATAGGGTTCCCTAGTCAAGTTACTTTTAGTCCCAACTACTTCGTAACTCGCGCAATCATTTCTCCACTATCTATCTTAGTTCGGTCGTGATTCGAGTTCGAGTTCGATTACATTCGAGTTAGATTTCGAGTTCGATTGAGTTTGCTTGATTCCCACAACATAACATAAATAAGCATGCACAAGTAACACGTAAGGCATACACACGTATATACAATAAGTAAAATACACAGTTCGAGTTGCGATTCGATGTCGATTTCGATTAGTATAGCTTGATTATTAGTTGATTAACTTTATCGCATTGTTACTGCCTATAATTCCCAGTCGTAGGTCGATTGAAATACGATTAACATGATTCGATTATTGCAATGAACAACACTTACTCCACATAATATAAATAAAATAAAAACATTTCTACGAGTCAAGTTGCGCGAAATCGGTCGTTGACTTTGACCTTGACTTTGACTTTAACTTGCGAAAACACGGGGTGTTACAACAGCAATGTTGCACAGTATCCCATGACTATAATTCTGATTGTTCGAACCTGAAGAACTTTGAGAAGAAACTTGTTCTGGGGAACTCTGAACCTAATGATTAGGTTCGTAATTTGAAAATGGTGAAAAGTTGTTGTTAAACGTGTTTTGAGATACTCCTGATGAAGAATCTGCACTGAATGTCGTTTGAATTTTTGGACTCGGAGTAGATGTGGCAGATGAGCTTCCTTTGTAGTAAAGCTGAACGTCTTGCTGTACGTTTGCAGATTTCATTTTACTCATCTTCCGCATTTCAAGCTCTTGAGTTTCAATTCTCGATAAATGTACTCAAATTGAAACCCACGTATTCCAAGTTGTTCTTCAAAACCATTAAGAACGTACCCCACACTTCTTGTGGTAATGCGTCAGCCAACTTATCAACCAACTCTTCGTCTGTTTTATCTATACCCAAACACTTCATTCCCACTACCAAGTGACAGTACCTCTCAATCAATTCTTTCGTTGATTCTCCACTCATAGCAGTAAAAATGTCGAATTCTTTTTTCAGTAGTGCCTTTTTGCTTTTGATCATTGCAGCACTTCCAAGAAATTTGACTTGAAGAGAGTTCCAAATAGATTGCGCGTCATTCTGATGCTGTAACAGTACCAAAATATCTTCCTTAATTGCCTGTTGCAATATACTGACGATCTTCTTCTCGGCTTTAAAACTTTCTGCTTCATCTGGAGTTAAAGAGTTAAGTGTTTTCAGAATACCAGCATCATTCACAGGAACTACATATTTCGTTTCAACTTTCAACCAACATTCAAGATGATTCGCCTGAACCCATGTGCGAAATCTTTTCTGCCACCCCGAATATTCTTCGATGTTGAGCAGTTTCGGTGGTTTTTGCATGGTTCCTAGTTCGTTCTCCATATTCACATTTTGGGCTATACTCGCTGGAGTTTGAACAGTCATACCTCCTTCGAAAAACGCATTGTAAAACTCTTGATTATCCATTTTATACTTTGAAAAATGTTTCGAAATTTTTTTTTAAATTTTGAAAAATCAGACTTTCAAGCGAACTGGACTTTCCACATTATCTGGACTTTCAAACGAACTGAATGATCTTCAAGCGATCTGATTGTTAAAACTATTTGGTCCACCTCGTTCGACCTGATTCAAACTTCAAACAACCTGATCACACTTCAAACGATTTGGTTAAAAATCCTACAAATACTTTGCAAATTCAACTTTTATATTGTGAACTGACATTATATCACATGCAAACTGACACTCACATGCAAACTGACAAACTATTTAATATCTTTCACATGCAAATTATTTAATGGCCGACAACTCTATTGATGAGTTAATCAAGACATATGCAAGAAATATAATTGGGCCAATGAAATAGAATATTTGACTAACACATTTGAATATGGCCGACAACAATGATCAGATCTCATGCAATATTAACATAAGAAATAATCATGACATGAATCACTAAAAGATTATCTTCATTGAACCGATGAATATTAAATGGATCTGATCACTGACATGGGCTGCCGTCAACTTATCCTCTCATTGGACCTCCAATAATGAATCAAATTTCAATTACTGAAATCACTTTATTGGGCCAATAATTTGATCAGATCACATGCAATCCTTGGGCCTCTACAATAAAGTCTGATGTAATGAATAGATTCAAGATTTCACGTGACGACTGTGTATAATGATTGGGCCGATAACAATTATTCAGTCAAAACACATGGGTCGGTGATTTGTTTCACATGCAAACTCGATTTCAAACAACCTGAACAGTCCAATCCGTGCGAAGTGAGGTCAAATCTTTGTTACAAGAAATATCAATTTGTGCGAAGTGAACAACTTCACACAATCTGGAAAATCAATGTGCGAAGTGATGAGCCTTGATCACCCAAGTCGTGCGGACTGGTCCAATTCGTGCGAATTGGACAAAATTTTCAAACGATTTGGCAAATTTCACACGAACTGAGCAACATTTTCACACGAACTGAACATTTTTGACATTTTTTATCAGTTTTAGTTCGATTTATGATCTGTAACTTTGTAGGATTGTTTAAAATGGTGTTTTACACATAATATCCAAAATTCAGTCCATTTTGTCCGTGAATTCGTCCAAAATTCCAAGAAAGAGTAGAAGAATAGAGTTCTAAACCATTCAAAACACTGATATTAGCAGATTTGACTCATCCTGAGCTCTGATACCACTTGTAGGATCGAGATTCGATCAAAACGAGTCAATCTGAGTCAAATCTGAGTTGCTAGAAAGGCGGAAACAGACTAGCAACCTTGAATCGGTGTAAGAATAGGAGTAGAAGAGTAGAAATACACTTTAAACACGTTTTCCATTGATATTAGACGTTATTACACAGAGAGAATCCGGCAGCACTTCGTGACAGATTTCACCAGAATGTCTCAAATGAAAAACCCAAACAGCCTATTTATAGGCAGCTCAGTTCACATGGGATGAACAACTCACGTCGCACGAACTAAATAACTCCAGTTCGTGCGAACTGGCCTTACATAAGCCAGTTCGTGCGAACTGGCCCAATACATATAAAACTTTACATTTTGAACCCTAATACATACACGACACGACCTAGACTGATGACGTAGGCGATAGACATTATCCACCAACAATTAGAAATGCACATGTGCATCTATATGTATGAACATGTTATAACATGTTTTGGTACACCACTTTGAATACACCTTCCATTTCATCTATCATACCATCCATAATACACTACCATTACCTCCTACCATCTGTAATACAATACCATTGCCTCCTACCATCCATAATACAATACTATTACCAATATTTCACTTTATTACATGTACATCAACACCCTTTATACCATCCAAACAACATATTACATCATAAAGTGACAAATATAATCAAACCATCAACCACTGGATATAACTAACCAAAACACATGTATATGGGCCTATTTCATCATTTAAAATCACAAACTTTTTGTACCAAAACACGTTATATGATTGTTATACATAATAATGCACATGTGCATTCTTAATATTGGTAATGTAAAAATTAGTGTATTGCGAATTGTAATGTAAATGAAAGTGCAATTTTCTACTACTGGTAATATATTACAGAATTTGTCCAAGAAATGATACATATGCACATGTGCATCCATAACTGTTACTTGGAGGGTTTTTTTTGTAACGAAATATAGCGATTTTTATTAGAAAAATATTTAAAAAAAAAGTTATGTGTGTTTTTAGGATTTTTTTTAGGTATTTTTTGTGTTCACATTGGTTCTCACAATAAGGGTCACAATAAGGGTGGTTCTCAAATGAACCTTACCCTATATATATATATATATATATATATATATATATATATATATATATATATAGAGTGGGGATCCAACGGAAAGTGTGTTTTTCCTAGAAAGTCTAGGAAGCGATCTGGGTCATCCAATGGGTGTGTTTAATGATTGAGATCATCTTGGTGGCATTTTGGTAATATGTGTTTCTTGAAAATAGGATTATTTAATTAATCAGGGGTAGATATGTCATTTAGCTTGTTTTAAATATGGAAATAATTGTCATTCCATAACCAACCCACATTTCTTGTGATTTTTTTTTCTCTCTCTCTCTCTCTCTTCCTTCTATCCTTCATGAAGAAACACATCAAGAAAACATATCATATTAATATGCTTGCTAATCTGCTTGCTGTTAAAACACAGCGTCAAAAAATCCTCCAGCATTACCAGCATGGATGGTAAAACACAGCGTATGAATCTCCTTGTTGTTAAAACACAACTGTATGAATCTGAATGCTAAAACACAACTGTATGAATCTGCTTGCTGTTAAAACACAACTGTATGAATATGAATGCTAAAACACAAATGTATGAATCTGCTTGCTGTTAAAACAACTGTATGAATCTGCTTGCTGTTAAAACACGACTGTATAAATCTGAATGCTAAAACACAACTATATGAATCTGCTTGCTGTTAAAACACAACTGTATGAATCTGAATGCTAAAACACAACTGTATGAATTTGCTTGCTGTTAAAACACAACTGTATGAATCTGAATGCTAAAACAAAACTGTATGAATCTGCTTGCTGTTAAAACACAACGTCAAGAACATTCTGGTGGTTTTCCAGACATAATTAAAAATCGATACAGACCAGATAATAGTAAACAGAAAAAGAAGTGTATTTGCCATATCCGCAATCAAGAATTGTGTTTGAAGCCATAACTATCTCTCACGTAAAAAATGATTTACGAATAAAGTTGATCAAGATTGTGAAAGGAACGAATGAGAATTTGATTGATATTTACATCTGGTAGTAATTCGCAAATCATGGAGAATCAGTTACCATAAAATCGTGCATAGTTAGTTAATGAGATATAAATTCCAAAATTAAAATAAAATGTCAAATTAGACAATTTCCCTTTTAGTTAAAATCCTTCAATGCCACATGTCACGTTCTGATTGCTTCCTAGACTTTCTAGGAAAATAAGGCTTTCTGCCCAAATCCTACTATATATATATATATATATATATTTAGAAGCGGGATCAGGAGAAAACGCCCAAAAGTGTGAGAATGGTGAGAACGCGTTCTGGCCAAACACGTGGCGCGGGATATGATCAGGGGGCGAGGGGTTTTTTGTCTTTTCAATCTTCTTTTATTTTCCCAACGCGCTATAACATATTCTGGCGTCTAATATTATTTTGGCGTTAATTGTATTTATTAAACTTTTTGGCGTTGAATTAATTGTTTTTTGTGTCACATAGATAATTTTTTGGCGTTATAGCGTTTTCTGCTCAATTTTTTTGGCGTTTTGTGGCGTTGTATAATACTTCACTACTAGTGATTAATATTTTCATAAGATTACAATAAGACCAAATGTTTTTATTGGCATTTAGTGAGTTTTTTGGCGTTTAATACATTTGACAAGGTGCTTTGCCAGCACCCGTTCTCACAGTTTTCATACTACTAGCGTTTTGGTGTTTGTAGTTTTTGGCGTTTTATATAATAATGTATTTTATTTATAAAGGATTAGATATCAAAACAACAGATAATTTGATAACAAAACAATATAAAATGAAAAAGAAAAAAAATAAAAATTGTAATATAATTTCTCTTTCGAGTCTTCACTGTCATCAGGCTCTTCTTCTTGAATTTGTTTTTGGCGTTTTGAATCTTTGAATACCTTAGCTAGATGTCAACTTTCCTACACAAACACCGTCTTTTTTAGACGAACATGCTTAGTGGTATCCTGTTTTTTGGTGTGATACTCTTGTTTGGTGGCATGTCATTGAAGATCAACTCTTGTTTGATGCTATTTATAATAATGGAGTCCAAAATAGCATTTTACACTAGTGTTGATCCCTTTATTCCATGCCAATATTCATCAAGAACAAAGCTCACATGATGGCATATCACTGTCATCAGTCTCTTTTTTTTTTTTTTTTTTGAATATTTGTCCATCTCTTTCAGCAAAAGATTATTGAGATAACCCCTTTAGAAGAAGAATCCATTCAGTGAAAGCTTTGCCATCTGTGGTTATTTTGACTAGCATTTTTTGGGGTTTTAAAGTGAGTGGTTTCTAGAGAATATTGCGTTTGTTTTTCTGGGTGTGATTAATTCATTGTGTATAGACCCCTCTCTTATAGGAGTTTTTGGCACGTAGTTTAGCCGAGATTTTTTTATTGTAATAAATGATAGTAATAAACTAACTGTCTTTTCAGTTACTGTTTTGTATTTACTGTTTTTATCAGCTTTATCAGTTTATAGGTGATAGACCTCCCATCTTCTAAGTTTGGCGTTTTTCATTAAATGGCGTTATGCAGACCAAGATGACAAAATATTAAGCAGGAAAGATATTTTTTGTTATTTCTGGCGTTTTGTAAGCAATAACATTTATAGTATTTTTTTGGCGTTTTGCAAATAAATAGAGAAATATATCATTTAATTATCTTAAAAAAAGAAGATTATACAGAAGAAAAAAAAAATTAAAACCCTCAAGTTCTCAAGTGGGCAAAAGTTCTAAATGTTCAAGCTAAGCTCCCTATTTATAGGATAAGCCCATCCGCCCCAAACACCCCTTGTCCATCCGTCCGGATGGTCTATATTACATACATTTTGTGGGGATGGACCTATATCTAACAATGTAGACCTAATCAAGCTTAGATTACTTAACGAAATATGTTCGTCATCTAAATATCTACAATTCTAAACCATGTTTTGAACATTTTCCTACTACGATACGTGATTGACGCAAGTGATAGACATTATGCACTCACAAAGGTATAGAGGGGGATCCTAGCACTTGGCTTTCCTCTTGATAACCTCTATGAGAAAAAACAGACGGTTATACGAAGATTAACCAGAAAATTTGGATCGAACAATGCAAATCCAAATGTGGACCCAGTCATCCAATCATGGCGTTTTAATGAAGACACTAACAGAGTGACTGTCATATGTGACAACGGGGAATAGGAAGACTACACGGTTGAAAACATCATGACCAAACAGAGTCTCGGGTTCCTAGAGGAGTTAAACAACGCAACATGTTTGAACACAGACAAGACCCTAAAATTGGCGTTATCGCATGACATGTTCATATGGAGGTTTCAAAATCTTCAAAAAGAAGAGACCAGTGAAAGTGAAGATTTGGATGAGAAATTGGATGAAGAATCCGAAGAAGAAGAAGACGAGGGGAGCGATGAATACTTCTCAGACGAAATCCCTTCTGATGAGGAGTTTTAAATTTTTTTTTCATTTCTTTTTTTGTGTCATTTTCTATGCTTTGTTATGTACTTTTCCACTAATAAAATACTTTATTTCTCTAATTAGATATAAAACGCCAAAATGCCACAAACCCTAAACACCAAAAGTTAATTAGTTGTATTTTGGCTTCTTTATCTAAAACGCCAAAACATTATTTTTCCTTACAAAAGTTAATTAGTTGTATTTTTCCTTCTTTATCTAAAACGCATTCATACAAAACGCCAGACTTAATGATGGGATGCCTTACAGCTTTAACAGATAAAAGCTGAACAAACAGTAACTGAAACGATGGAAACTTTATTACTAACATTTATTATAAGAAATTCCTTCCTAAACTACGCGCCAAAAACGTCTTATATAAATAACGTCTCAGGACCTTCCATTGATCACACAAAAAACAAACACCATATTTTACTTTTTACTGAATACCATTCAATTTATAACGTCAAAAAGTTCAAAAACCACAGATAGCAAACATCGTTTCTTGGAGATTCAGTTTTGTTCTCAATAAAGTTTCACTGAATGGGTTGGACAACATTTTTGGTGTGATGATTAACTCAATAAGATTTTGTTGAATACGATGGAAAAAATCTTCAAGAAGAAGAGACTGATGACGGTAAAGATTTTGATGAGAAGAAGAGACCGATGACAGTTAAGATTTGGATGAGAAATTGGATGGGGAGTGTAGGATCGAGAAACGACCAATACGAGTCGATCAGAAGAGATCTCAATCTAATCAAAGGCGGAATTCAGAGATTAGATCTTGTTTCAGCTTGATATTCACTATTAATTGTCTCTTGTATTGATTAGAACACGTTTACAGACTTTGAGACACTTCGGCAGAGCTTCGCTACCGGAATCCAAAGGTTACAAATGAATGACCAAGAGCTAGTATTTATAGGCAAACCAGTCCACATGAAGTGGCTTTCACCAGTTCACATGAACTGGACACTCCACTTCACATGAACTGGACACTCGATTTGTACTTTTTCGTATACTGAGCTCTGATCTTTCTAAACTAAATACATGACTCGATACAAGACGAAGTCAACAGACATATGCACCAACAAACTCCCCCTTGGATGTTGACGAGTCTTCGGTACACTGGACTTCAGGCTTGATCAGTCTTTTTGCTCTCCCTCCAAAATATTTGACACTGTAAGCAACCTTCCATCTCTCTCTTCTTCTCTTTCTCTTCCATAACTGCAACCTGGCTTTCCAAATTCTTCTCTAGAATTGTAACCTGACTCTTTGAACTTCCAGGAGCTATTTCAGGATCAGAATCTGGCTCTTATGCTTTCAAAGGTTCAGAACGGCTCTTTCACAGCTTCAGGAGCGTCACCTGGCTTTCCGTAGCAACAGGATCAGGAACCTGGCTTTATCTTCTTCAGACTCCCCCTATCAACATGTATGGATCGTAGTCTGGAATTTGTAGCTTGGGATCGAAAACCTGGCATTAATCCTCAGGAATCGAAACCTAACTTTTTTAGCGTGTCCTGCACATTCTCTACCCAAAACATAAGTTTTTATCTATATCACTTTGAAAAACTTACTGATAGAGAGCATTCATTCACCAAACATTAATATTTACATCAAGTTCAAATTAATGACCTTGATTAACTAATCATACAATCATTCTCAAAAACATTTCTCATTTAAACAAACTCCCCAACCCAATGTGTTTCATCATGTTTAGCACTCGGAATTTTGAAAATCAACTCTTCAACATCAGTTGTCGAAAATAAGATGAAGTAAAGTCTTTTTTGGATTTTCAAATATTATGCTAAAACACACTAAAATCTTTTTGGATTTAGGGAAATAAACTATATACAAACATCTTTTTGTGAGTTTGTGTAAGAGGATCATATCAGTTTTGACAAATCACAAGCACCGTTGAGCTTTAAACACTTTAAGTTCTAAACAATTCACATAGATTGACGATATTGTTGTCCTCTTAAACTCAATCTAAAAACTTTCGAACTGCTTACCGATACGTTAAGGTATATTAATTTTGCACTAAATTCTTATGGACCCTACGATCTCAGCATATCCCCTCATCATGGAATACACTGACTCAAGTAATGCCTTTAAACTTTCATCAACTGTGATATGTGCGAAAAGAACGCAGAATGTTTAAACATTAACAATCAGGTCGATCTTTCGATATGCAGAGAAAGTCCAATGTTTAAACAAAATAAGAAATAAAAACAAGTTGAATATGTTTAGATCTTAACCACCAGTTCGATATTCACATATACGCAGAGATGATCCGAGATTTAAACGAAACACCAAGAAAAATAAAGCAGAACGTTTAGGCACTAACATCCAGTTCGATACTCACGTATACGCAGAGGATGTCCAATGCTTAAACAAAATAAAGAAATCAAACAAGTTTAAATCTTTGCAAAATGAAATGCACAATCACAGTGACTTTTTCAGCAAGTTGTGAAAGTTCACAAACTGACCGGTTTTTATGCTCTTTTAGCATTCAACGATTACCGAGTAGGTACACAGTCACGAAGGATAAAACTAAGTACTATGCTTTCAACCGTGTTTCCCACTAGAACTAGGCTTTTTCATTTAAGTTTGTATCGTTATCGCAAATCTACTAGTCTAGCTGAGCCTATCGTCACATCTTTAGTGAGACCGTTGATCACATTTTAACTTTCCATTTCTTTAACGTACTGTGACAGTCTAACTGATGCATTCCTCTTTTTCATAACAAAACTCATTTTTGATTTTTCGATGTTTTTGGATTTTAGATTTTATCATGTTTTTGTATTTTTCAAATTTTCAAAATTTCTAAAATTTTCTACTCCCCCTAAAATCAAAATATGTTTCAATTTTGATTTTCTGGGAAACATTTGAAAACAAACTGTACAGAATAAACTGACACACTGATGAGAATTGCTTCAAATCGCCATTCACTTGGTTTAAACAATCAGAAATCCCCCTGACAACAAACTATTTTCCCATTTAGATTTCAAAACATTTAAGTTTGTTTTAATCAAAATGGTTTTTCTGGAAAATCAGTTTTGTGTGTCGTTTCACAAACATGGGGTTTCATCACATTGTTTTTCATCCACTTGTATGATTAGGTTTTAATAAAGTTCAACTTAATGATCTTGACAAAACCTCTTGTAAAAATACCACTTGTAGGTAATTCACATACACATTTTTCAAGAAAGATGTCGATTCATGCTCCACGATTACCAACTTGGGAGCTCCGGCAAGTCAGGTTTTCAGACAAAGAATGGTAACACCCAAGCCTGACCAGCCTTAGGGGTATCCAAGTTATTTTCACTCGGTGTGTAAGTTTTCCTCTTGGATTCATAGAATTCCTTTACCCCTTTTGCCTTACCATCGACCATCTTACCAAAGATATGTTTTACTTTCCCATTGAAAGCCTTTTCGACATCAAATTCTTTCTTTTCAGAATAGAATTGACTCGAAATTTCTACCTTTCCAACTTTCTGTTTAAAATTTTCAGACCGCAATGGTGGAAAGTTTGCTTCATCCATTGGCGGAACTGAATTTTCTCTTTTAGCTCAACTTGTGGCTCCTCTAACTTTGACGAATCAGATTCATCGCCAAAACATGGCTCTTTTGCTTCCGAAGAAACAAATTCATCGCCAGAAAGTGGCTCCTTTGTTTCCAAAGAAACAAAATCATCGCCAACCTTTATTGGAACCCAATCCACACTGGATTTAGGTTTTCCAAATTCATCAACATTTGTCATAAAAGATTTTTCACAATTTCTTTTATATTCAAAAACCTTTATAAAAATTTTATCTGAAAATTTAACTTTCTTTATTTTTGAACTGTTTGATTAACCACTTTTTCTTTCTTTATTCCCTCTTTTGTCCTCAGATTTGTATCTGATGAATTCGTTTTGCTTGACTGACCATTTTTTGTGGAGCAAATCGATTCATTAGAACTATTATCTGAATCACCAGTTGTACCCGAGGACAAAATCTTTTCAAGATATTCTCTTGCTTTCTTTCTTTTCTTTCTCAGTCTATCTTTCTGCCCTTGTGAAAGTTTCACTTTATGTTCTTTGGGCTTTTCTTCAACTTTGACTGTTTTCTTCACCATTTTATGAGATTCAACCCTCAATCTTTTCTTTGATCTCATTGAGCAATCTCTGGCAATATGACCTTTGATTTGACATTTATAGCATCTCCTTGTCTCCAATCTCTGACTCTGGCAGTTAACAGCAATATGTCCTTGAAAACCACATTTGTAACACACTCTGTTATCATACCATTCTCCATTATCAATCCAAACATTTAGATCATAACACTGTTTGGCCTTGTCGTAATCATGACTTCTCCTGTAATCTTGATTTGACTTTTGAACACTGTGGTCAAATCTGCACCACTTATTACCAACTTTTTGTGAGTTTTGATTTTTAACTTTTTGTGGTTTTTTATAACAATTGGATGATTGAACTGATGATCTTTTATTATTGTTTTGAAAATTTTTCGAATTTTGGTTTTGGTTTTGTTTTTGTTCTACATTCTTCTTAAAAGGTTTTTGCGTTGAGCATTCACCTCTTTCAGTAGATTGTAAAACAGTTTCTTGAAATTTTTCTTTTAATTTCAAAAATATTTTCTTTTTATCATTTTCATCATCAGATTGATCATCACAATCTTTAATTATGACCTTGTCATAATTTGTGACATTGTCACTTCTTAGAATTTCCTTTTTATTTTCATTGACCGGTTTTGGACAAATATGATCTTGCATAAACGACGAGGCCACAAAACCGTTCAACTTCTTTTCTAGATCACTAATTTTATTTTTAGCACATTCAACTTCTTTTTCAAGTTGAATAATTTTCTCAAGATGAGAATTTATTGCTATTTGTTTTTCAATATTATTTTTATTAAAAATATATTTTTCATTTTCTAAAACTTTTATTTTATTTTGGAAATCTCTTTCGTTTTCTTTTAAAATTTTGTTTTCTAATGTCAAACTCTCCACATCTTTTAAGAGTTTGACATTATCTGATCTGGATTTATCACAAATTAAGCACATCCCAGGCATCTTTACAGCGACTTCTTCTTTCTCTATCTTGACAGCTGGAATTTGATCAACTTGCTTTTTCACATCAGATTTGATTTGTTGATGCACGAATGTCTAAATCCTACGTCTTAGTCTTAGTCAAGCTTGTATAGGGTCTAGGGGTCAGAAATGTCAATTATGTATAGTGTAGGGGATGTTTTGTAAAGTTTATGTTGTTATGGGCTGATTCCGCTCCTAATGACATGTTGTCATTTGGGGCGAAATCAGAAGGTTGTGATTCCGCCCGAAATGACAAGATGTCATTAGGAGCGGAATCAGGGCCCCTATATATAGTGATGTTAGTTTCTCATTAGGTATCGATTCATCAAGTTGTATACCGTTATGCTGCCGGATTTTTGAGCAATCAATTAATGAGAAACAGTGTTTAAAGTGATATTCTGTCTATTTCTACTCCATTCTCTTTGATTCAAGCTGTTTGTTTGTTTCCGCCATTCAAACAGTGGTATTTTGGTTCTGATTGACTCACTAGATCGGTCAAATCGGTCCTATAATTGGTATCAGAGCCAGTTATGAGCAAAAATACCTGAATCAAAGCCTTTTCACTACATATTTTGGATTTCTCGACATTGCCACGGACAAAATGGACTGAGTTTTTGATATATTGTGTAAAAGTGACAGTTAACAAACCCTTGAGAGTATCAGCTTATAATTCAGCTTAAAATTGATAAAAAAATGGCTCGAAACCTGATTTCGCTCGAAACAGCTGTTGGTTGATTCCGCTCGTATTCTGAGCGAAATCAGGTTCTTCACCTGAAAAATCTAATTCTGCTCCTACATTTGGAGCGAAATCAGCAGTTTAGTTTGTTTTTGTGATTCCGCTTGAGGGAATCTTCTGATTCCGCTCCTGAGATAGCTAACCTACTGATTCCGCTCCTAAGGATCACTAAGATTGTGATTTCGCTCGTAGGGTTAAGTTGTGATTTCGCTCATACTTAAAATTCTGATTTCGTTCAAAAGGAATTTTCAACATTAAGAATCATGGTTTGAGGGTTAAAGTCCATTTCGTTCGTGATATTTCGTCTGAATTTCAGTTTGTGTAGAACGTGTTTTCAGTAAAGTCATCTGTTTTCAAAAGTTAAAAAAAAATTTCGGTAATCAAATTTCTAAAAATGGAAAACCAAGATTTCTACAACTTCTTCGCCGGCAGTGGTATGGCAGCAGGACAAACATCGGGTAGTGTTATGCAAAACGTCAACATGGAGAATGAATTGGGAAGATGCAAAAGCCTCCCAAGCTTATGAACATAGATGAATACTCAGGATGGTCAGGCAGATTTAAAAACTGGGTTCAGGCTAACCATTTTGATTGCTGGATGAAGATAGAAGCGAAGTATGTTCCACCGGTTGATGGGAGAGGTCAGGCAAAGAGTATTGGAAGTCTGACAGAGTCAGAACAGATTGATTTCAAAGCCGAGAAAAAGATGATTAGTATCCTTCAGTAGGCTATCAAAGAGGAAATTTTAGTGTTATTACAACATGAAGACAATGCTCAATCTATGTGGAATGCATTGAAAGTGAAGTTTCAAGGTAGTGTGTCAATGATCAAGAATAAGAAGGCTTTATTAAAGAAGGAGTTTGATATTTTTACCGGCATGAAGGGTGAAACAACAAAGCAACTGATCGATAGATATTGCCATTTAGTACTTGAGATGAAGAGATTAGAAATTGAAAAGAACAATGAAGAATTGATTGATAAGTTGTCTGATGCATTACCATATGAAGAGTGGGGCACTTATCTGATGATGTTGAAAAACAATTCAGATTTTGGGAATCTAAATCTTAATGGATTCATAGAAAAGATTGAAGCTCAAGAGTTGGAGTTGCTAAAAATTAGTAAGATGAACTCAATGAATGTTCAACAAGATTTATCTTTGTACTACAGAGGCAGTACTCTAGTTACAACAAACCAGAGCCCAAAAATACAAACTGGTTTCAGTGCTGACACATCATCAAGTGCTTCATCAAATACTCCGCAAACAAACAAGCTTTCACCATTTGCCAGCTACGAGCCAAATTTTAAAGCTTCTGAACAGCAATCACCTCAAAGCTCAACCAGTTCAAACAATCAGGCGTATGTTTCTGGGATCCAATGCAACATTGCAGTTAATATCAAGAATGGGAATGAGTTCACTGAATCAGCTGCGAAATAGCATATTGCATTGTTGGCTTCCGTGTTAGAGTCGTATGAGTCTTTGGTAGCGGGTAAGATCGGGAATCCGGATATGACCAAAGAAGATTACGATCAGATTGACCCGGAGGAGCTTGAGTTAATAGATATTAAATGGGGCATGGCTATTCTGGTGAGGAGAGCACAGCGCTTTATGGAAATCACTGGCAGAAACAGCCTTTCTGGACCTGATCAGAAGCTAGGTTTCGACAAGTCTAAAGTAACCTGCTTTAAGTGCAAAGAAAGAGGCCATTTCAAAAGAGAGTGTCCAAACCGTGAAGTAAATAATCATCAAAACCCATTCACGAATGATTATTATAAGCAGGCAATCTATCATCGACCAAATCAGCAACCTTTAGTTCAAAGACCACAAATCGAGAACAAACCAGAGAAAGCTCTCATTGTGAACCAGGATGACGAGAAAGTTGCTGAGGGATTCAGCTGGGATAAATACATCCCTGGAAGTGATGGACAGGCTATGATGGCTGAGATAGTTGAAATGACCGAGAGTGTTGTTGAACCTGAAGTGGTTGTTGAAGATGTTTCTGTGGATAATGTGGCTGACATTGAGGAATTAAATGCAGAAGTTCATTACTAATCTGAGCAGGAGGTATTAGCCAGTTCGTTGAGATCTATCATGCCTCCTAAAATTTTTGAATCTTTTGCAGGTTTTTTTGAAGAACCGACAACTGGATTGTGTTCACGATATGAGGAGAAGAAAGAGTCTGTTGAGGAGATGATCGATGTCACAAAGGAAATGACCGAAGATACTTTGAAAGAAATTGCTGACAAGGCTCTCATGGAAAAACTGAGAGAGGTAGACACAGAACTTGTGAAACCCGAGTCTGTCAGTACAGAGTCAGTTCAAAAGGAGTCGGATAAGGAGTCGGAAATTGAGGAGACCAAATCTGAAAAAGTGTCTGAGTCAGAGTCCAAAAATGTCGATAAACAGGAAGTGAAAACTGCTCATGAAGCAGAAATTGTTGAGAAAGTGGATTCAATGTCTGAAACCCCATGCCAAAAGTGTTTACAACCGTGCATGGAGTGTCTTGAAAAAGACACTAAGTTTCAGGAATTGAAACAACATGCTGACATGTTAAAATTTGATCTAGGACAAGTCAAAGAAGCATATGATACACTAGCCAGATCAGTTAAAATGATTAAAAAGGAAAGTGTCGAAAATGATAAAGCCACAAAACTTGCAAAAGCAATACTTTTTGATAAACAAGTGGAAGTTAATTTTCATATTGACACAATCGCATCATTAAAGAAAGAATTGGAATTGACTAAAATTGAAAATGAGCGAATCGATAAGAAATTAATGAGCTATGTTGCATCATCTTATGTTCTTGAACAAATTGTTCCACAACAGCCCAATGCTGCACCAGTCTTTAACAGCGTTCCACCCCCAATGTGGAATCATTATACTCAAAAGTATCCAGATGGGGTGGAAGCTGCATTGAACCTCAAATTGCAAACAATTAAGGATGAGTTGCCAGAAAGCATTGATGTTACATTCTCTGCATCCGACACAGACAACGAGTCACATGTTATCAAGACTGTTGTTGATCAGGTGTTAGATGAAGAGAGTGATAACTCTGAGGTTGAAGTTATGAAATCTCATTCTGAGAAGTCTGTTACTGATTCTGAAGACGAGGGTAACTTTTTAGATCGTTTCATACCGAAATCAGACAAGACTAAGAATGATGATCCGATTATGGTGGTTTACACTATGATTGGAACTGACAAGCTTTACTCTGATTTCGAGTATCCGCTTCAGAACGCAAAGATTGAAAATGTTGAGAAAGTTTTCAAATTGGTTGAACTTGACATTGCTGAAGTTAACAACAATGAATTTTTTTCAAAACCGAAAAAATCTTTTGTTACGTCACATTCTAACAATTCGGATAAGAAAGAATGGGTAGGAAAGGGTAACAACAAGAAAAATGGTAACAACTTTAAAAACAAAGGAATTGGTTTTGAGAAAAAGATGGCTAAGAAGGTGGTAAAACCAAAAGATAAAATGAATGATGTTTTTGTTGTTGGACCAAGTGTCGATGAGGAGAAAGACTATATTTTTAGTCAGAAAGCCGTGGACGATTTCAATGCGGCGAAGAAACTCAAGAAGAGACATTCAAGTCAACTTTTGTCGAATATGACAAACGAGTTTGCTACCGCCGCAATGAGATCGGGCACATGGAAAAACAATGCAAGAAAGTTTTCGAAAAACCTGTCACTGTAAAACCTGTTGTTCACAAACCTCGACCTAAGTCACCAGTTGACAAAAAGGGTAAAAAACCAATGGTTTCACCAATCCGCATCTTGAAGAGGGGTGAATCGTTGAAGTCGGAAGATAAGCTGAAATCGACATTCGAGATTGGCGAATCTTCAAAGTCTCAAAAGACTTCAAAGATTTATCCAATAACAAAAGTTTTTGAAAATCAATCATGGGTTGTGAAACCAAAGCCAACTGTCGAGGAGAAAAAGATGGAAAACATTTTGAAAAACGAAACAAAAGGTATGAAAAATGACAAAGTGTCTGATGAAGTAGAATTTGAATTTGAGCTTGACAAATTTCTTGCAGAGTTTCCACCAATCAAAAATGAAGTGAAATTAAAAGTAAAAACTGATGTTCCAAATGTCACGTTTAACTTTCCAAAGATTGATGAGAAGTGTGATATAGTGTTTGGTAGTGTTTCACAGGAAAAGAAGTCATGAGAAGTGTGATATAGTGCTATAATGAATGCAGGGGCTGCCGAGGTCGCATATTTCAAAATGGATAATGGACAGCGGAGCCTCAAGACACATGACGGGGATGCTGGCACTGCTCTACGACGTTAAATCAATAAATGGGGGCTACGTGGGTTTTGCAGGAAACCAAGGAGGAAGAATCGTTGGTCAAGGAACATTGACAAATGGAGTGATTTCTTTCGACAAAGTGAACTACATTATTGAGTTGGAAAATAACTTACTCAGTATTTCACAAATTTGTGATAAATCTTTCACGGTCCACTTTACTAAAAACGAATGTCTTGTTTTAAAACTTGGGTTTAAAATCCCTGATGATATGGTGCTGTTGCGAGCTCCACGTGAAAACGATTTATACATACTTGACATGAATGTCGCAACACCAACCGATCATCAAAAACAGTGTTTTGTAACAAAATCTAAAGCTACAGAAAAAGAGTCTATTATGTGGCATCGAAAGATGGGCCACATTCATATTCGAAAAATGAATTTTCTGGTGCAAAATGATTTAGTTGAAGGTGTAAATTTAAAGAATTTTCATTTGAATGATGACTGTGTAGCTTGCAAGAAAGGAAAGCAGACCAGGAAGTCACACCCACAAAAGTTGTTGAATTCGATCAGAGTACCGCTAGAGAGACTCCACATGGATCTCTTTGGGCCAGTGAATGTGCAAAGTATCAGTGGAGATTTATATTGCCTGGTGGTAACTGATGATTACACGAGATTCTCTTGGGTGGTGTGCATGGAAAGAAAGGATCAAACGTTTGAGTCATTGATGATCCTATTCAAGAAAATGGAAACATTGTATAAGGTGCCAATTAGAAGAATCCGAAGTGATAATGGGACGGAGTTCAAGAATAACCGCATGCTAGAGTTCTGTAACGAGAAGGGAATTCTTCATGAATTCAGTGCACCATACACTCCACAACAGAATGGTGTAGCTGAATGAAAGAACCGAACACTAATTGAAACTGTTCGAACCATGTTGGCCGATTCAAAACTTCCAATCCATTTCTGGAGTGAAGATGTGGCAGCGGCATGCTATACTTTGAACCGAGTGCTTATTGTGAAGAAATACAAAAAGACTTGCTTTGAGCTTTTGCATCGATACAAACCAAATCTGAAGTTTCTTGAGCCGTTTGGATCACCGTGTACTTTTATTGATCCTAATGGAAAATTCGGAGCAAAAAGCAATGAGGGTTTCTTCGTTGGGTATGCAAGTCCGCTTAAAAGAGTGTTCGTTCCGTGTTTAAAGAAGGTAATTGAAGTTCATCATGTGGATTATCAGAAACACACTGAGTCACCTCAACTTCCCGGACAAAGATTGTTATTTGACTACGATAAACTCTGTGAGTCATTCCAACTACCTACGGAGCCTAGTGAAGAAGAACTTGCTTACTTATACCAACAACAGCAATCATCTTTTCAAGATCAGGTGCCTAGACCGTTGGTGGTTTCTCAACCAGATGTGGATACAAACGCTCCTACAACTGGTGCAAACGATCACGAGGCAGGTCCAAGTGGAACATCTCATGACGACCCAGTAGAACCAGCTCCATCATTTGATCAGTCCGATGACTCAGATTCGGAGAACGCTCCGGTATTTGATGAGGATCCAAATGTTGCATCAACTGAAGCTGAGGATCACACCGGTGATCTAGATATCTCGATTCAGCAATCGGAAGTTGTTGTGCCTGACAATGCCATGCCATGAACTCTCTCTTACCATCCTTCAGAACAGATTATCAGAGATCTTCAGAGCGGTGTTAAGACAAGAGATCAGATCAACCGTGCTCTTACCTATTTTTATACATCGGTTGCTCCTTTACAAAATGATTTCTCACTTAAATGTTTTATTTCGCAGATCGAGCCCAGAACCTGTTGGTGCATGAAATGTCTGTTGACTTCGTCTGCATTAATTCTTAGGTCAAGTTAGGTCAAGATTGGAGCTTGAGAGTCAAATTAGGAGGTTTAGCTTATGTGTACATAGGTTTAGAGGAGGTTTCGCTTTTATGTACACTAGTTGGTTAAGGTTCCGCTCATGTGGTCATCAGGTAGTTCGGCTTATGTGTCACATGGAGGTTTCGCTTATATGGCATGCCATATAAGCGAAACTAGCTGCCCTATATATACCTCATGTATGAACTTGGAGCGGAACCTGGTTATTAGTTGTGTAACGTTGGAGCGAAACCTTGTCATGTGCTAGGGAACGAAACTCTGTCAAATTGTAATAAAAAAGCATCAATAGAGAAGGATTTGAAAGAGAAAAGTTGTTGTTACTTTGTATACACTGATTCCGCCTTTGTACACAAAGATGAACTGCCTTGACTGACTTTTCAGGGTCGCAAAACGGTCCAACAAGTGGTATCAGAGCTCAGGACGAGGAGTTCATACTACTACAGCTTGATTCTACAGAATTCTCTTACTTCTACTCATTTTCTCTCATACTTTTTCGATTTGAACTGGTTTCTACGGTTGAAATGACCTGATTTTCGAGTATAACGTGTAAAACATACAATTAACAAACCCTAGAAAAATTCAGGTTAAAACACGGCTTAAAAATGGTAAAAATCGGGTAAAAACCAGGTTTCGCTTATTCGGACAACGCAGGTTTCGCTCGAAATACATAGGTTTTGCTCGAAATAACTTGATAGTTTCGCTTATTCGAACAAGTTAGTTCCGCTTATTCGAACAAGTTAGTTCCGCTTATTCGTACATTGTAGTTCCACTCATACGTACATTGTAGTTTCGCTCATATGTACTTTGAGTAGTTCCGCTTATTCGGACATATCACTTTCACTTATACGGACAAGTGTGGTTTTGCTTTTCTGTCAAGAGTGGTTTCGTTTATTTGACACTTAGCATATTTCACTTATCAGTCACTCAGACTGATTTCGCTCATTTGTCACAGTTTTCAAAAATCTCGAAAAAAATTTCTAAGTGTTTGCTGATTTTTCAGGAACGTACAAGATGGATGAAATAAAACCTTTCAAAGATACAAGAACAGAAGAACAAAAATTATCATACAAAAAACAGAGAGCTCACTGGAGGATGATGCATATTTCTCGTATTTACTATGAAGCTAAGATGGCGAAAAGATGGGATGTCAATAGAGAATGTTATCTTGATCCTGAAGGAAACATTGCTATTGATGATAAAACTATTAGTGAGGAAGCTCTAGTTGAATGTTTTGCTGAAGAAGAAGAAGCTTTACAGAGAAAATGGTGGGGAGGTGACAAAGAGAATGAAAAAGAAAAAGATGAAACTTTAAATGACAATGAAGCAGATCCTAGTAATGCTGGTGATCATGATGATGAAGTTGCTACTGGTAATCAGTTGGCAGTGAATGATGATCAAGAAGCTGAGAACATGCCAATATTTGATCATGGTGATTCAGATTCTGAGGAGGAGCAGATTTCAAGTCAAACAAAATGTGAAGTTGTGATGACTGAAGAAGTTATGAAAGAAGCTGTTACTGAAAAACAACAGGTTTTTGAAGAAGTAATTTCAAAGAAAGAAGAATCTGAAAAGTCTGTATCTGAGAAATCTAAACCAGCGATTAAGAAAGAGGTTGCAGAAGATACACCAGTCTGTGAGATTGTTCAGAAGGAGAAGAAACAGGCTGAAGATATTCAAATTTTGAAAGCTGAAAAGAAAGCTGATGATGAACAGATTTTGGAGTTGCGCTTGAACTGCGAAAAACTAAAATCTGAAAACGACAAACTTTTGAAGAATATTGAGAGTTTGTCATTAGAAAACAAAAATTTTAAAGAAAAAGAAAATGTTTTTGAAAATGAAAAATTAAAGATTGAAAAAGATTTTCAAAGTCAAATGAAGGTTTTAGAAGATGAAAAATCTGTTATTTTTAAAAATAATCTTGAAAAACATATTGAAATAAATTCTCATCTTCAGAAAATCATTCGGCTTGAAAATGAAGCTGAAATTGCTCGAAATAAAATTAACGAGCTTGAGAATAAATTGAAAGGTTTTGTGAATTCTACATCACATGTTTATCCAAAACCGATCAATTCTGTTCCAATAAGTGACAATGTCACAAATTTTGACAAAGTCAAAATTGAAAATTGTGATGAAATATCTGATGATGAAAAAGAAAAGAAAAGAAAAATATTTTTAGATTTACAAGAAAATTTTCAAAATACTGTTTTGCAATCTACTGAAATAGGTGAATGCTCAAAGCAAAAACCTGTTAAGAAGAATGCAGAACAGAAACAAAAAGATAAAAATTTGAAAGGCTTCAAAATTGAAAATAAAAGCTCATCAGATAAGTCATCCAATCATTATCAAAAATCACAAAAATTTAAAAATGAAAACTCACAAAATGTTGGTAATAAGTGGTGCAGGTTTGACCACAGTGCTCAAAAGTCAAATCCAGTATTGAAGAGAAGAAATGACTATAACCAAGCCAAACAATGTTATGATCTGAAGGTTTGGACTGACAGAAGTGGATGGTATGATAACAGAGTGTGCTACACCTGTGGTGTGAGAGGACACATTGCTGTTAACTGCCAGAATTGGAATTATGAAACAAGAAGATGCTATAATTGTCATATCAGAGGACATATTGCCAGAGATTGCCCAAGGAGATCAATGGGAAGATCGAGGGTTGAATTTCAAAGAATGGCAAAGAAACCAGTCAACGTCAAGTCCAAAGAACAGAAGGATCAAGAACCTAAAGTTCAAGAAAAGAAAGTGAAGCTTTCTCAGGGGCAGAAAGACAGACTGAGGAAGAAGAGGAAAAAGGCAAGAGAATATCTGGAGAAAATTTTGTCTTCGGGTTCACCGGACAGATTGAATAAGAGTTCTGATGAATCAACTAACTCGATTGCAAAGTCAAGCAAGACGAATTCATCGGATGCAAATCTGAGGACGAAAGAAGAAAAGAAGAAGAAGAAGAAAATGGTCGACGGTGAATCTGATGTGTCAAAGTCAGACAAGCCATCATCAGGCAATGAATCTGACAGGTCAAAGTCAAACAAGCCATGTGTAGGCAATGATTTTGGTTCGTCAAAGCCAGAAGAGCCTGTTGTTGAGGTAAAATCTGAGAATTCAGGTTTAACAATGGATGATGCAAATTTTCCATCATTGTTGAACAAGAATTCAAAATCACCCAAGGCTGGTCAGGCTTGGGTAAATCTTTTCAAATAGAAAAACCTGACTTGCCGGAGTTCCCAGGTTGGTAAGCGTGGAACATGAATCGGCACATTTCTTGAGAAATTTCACTCTGGTGATTTTTCGCCTTACATATGGTAAATCAGGGACATTAAGTTGTACTTGATTTCCTACAAGTGTTTGTGTTGATAGAATCTTGAACTGTTAAATCTTTCAAAATGGTTAAAGGAGAACAAAGTGATGAAGTAATTCCCTAACCAACAAGTGGTTTGTTAATTCAACAAAACTAATTTTCCGAAAGAAACATTTGATTAAAACAAACTTAAGTGTTTTGAAATCTAAATGGGAAAATAGTTTGTTGTCAGGGGGAGTTCTGATTGTTTATGCCAAGTGGATGGCGAATTGAAGTAATTCGATATCGGTTGTCAGTTTGTTTTCAAATTTTCCTTGAAAATCAAAATTGAAACATATTTTGATTTTAGGGGGAGAAAAATTTTAAAAAAAATAGAAAATTTGAAAATGCCAAAAACATTGAAAAAAAAAACAAAAATGAGTTTTGTTGTGTATAAAAGGAAATGATAGTAAATCAGTGAACTATCACAGCATGCTAAAGATATGAAATGTCAAATGTGATAAACGGTTTCACTAATGTTGTGTCAGTAGGTTTTTGCACATTCAGTAGATTGTGACGAGATATAAACCTAAATTCAAACTTGCTTATATTGTGGGTAACATCTCTTGGATATATAGGTAACCCCCGAAATCTCGTTTGAAAGATTCATTTTTCTGATATACTAGGTCTTTATACTCAGTGATATCTGGGGTATTATTCCAGGACTTCTGCTGAACGGTAGTTCTGACCTAGTCCCCGAATAATACTTTTCGCAAATGCTTGAAACATAGCATCACCCTCAGCATCAATGATAAGACAATAAAATTGCTTAGCAATGCTGTTGTAAAAAAGATCCTCTAAAGGGGACACACCCAAAAGTTGAGTCATGATCTCTCTGCTGAACGATGGTTCTGACCTGAGCTCTCATGATTCTTCATAATTTATTAACCCCTTACAGATATCATTTGTGTTATAATTACCTGTAAGACTGAATATTGGGATCTGGATACGGGAGTATATTCTGAGGTGGGATACGCAATTAAGTTTAAGTATCTAAGACACTAAACTTGTATCTCGAAGCAATTGAACTTTGTGTGAAAATTTAAGTGGACCAGTATACTGACAATCTAAGTGAATCGTTTAGAACTTAAAATGATTAAAGCTTAACGGTGCTTGTGATGTGTCTCATAAACTGATATGATCCTCTTACACAAACTCACTAAAAATATTGTTTGTAGATATTTCTTTACTGCATTTCTTTAAAATCAAAAATACAAAAATATTGTGTTTTAGCTTAAATTTAAAAAAAAAATTAAAAAGATTTTCGACAACTGATGTTGAAGAGCCGATATTCAAAATTCGAGTGCTAAATATAATGAACTACATTGGTTTGGGAGAATATGTTGAAAACTTTGAATGTCATATACAAATGTTTTAAAAGTTTGTGTGCTTAGTTAATCAAGGTCATTCATTTGAACTTGATGTAACTAGTATGTTTGTTGAATAAATGATGTCTACCAGTAAGTTTACTAAATTCAATTGTTATAAATTTGTAAAACTTATGTTGAGGTAGAGGATGTGCAGGATAACAGGTTTTGGACTTCATCATTCCCATGGAAGCTAAATGTCAAAGCTTGAACCAGATCAAGACCTCAGATTCTAGCATATTGAGAGGGGGAGTCTGTGAAAGGGGGAGTCTGGATCAACGGTCAAAGGGAAGTCTGAAGATGGAGCTAGGACAAGATCCTAAACTTGTGAAGATAGAGTGCTTATGATGAGAAGACAGAGAGTTGGAGAAAAGACCAAGATTGAAGACTCGGAGCTGAAGACTCCGTCAACATCCAAGGGGGAGTCTGTTGGTGCATGAAATGTCTGTTGACTTCGTCTGCATTAATTCTTAGGTCAAGTTAGGTCAAGATTGGAGCTTGAGAGTCAAATTAGGAGGTTTAGCTTATGTTTACATAGGTTTAGAGGAGGTTTCGCTTTTATGTACACTAGTTGGTTAAGGTTCCGCTCATGTGGTCATCAGGTAGTTCCGCTTATGTGTCACATGGAGGTTTCGCTTATATGGCATGCCATATAAGCGAAACTAGCTGCCCTATATATACCTCATGTATGAACTTGGAGCGGAACCTGGTCATTAGTTGTGTAACGTTGGAGCGAAACCTTGTCATGTGCTAGGGAACGAAACTCTGTAAAATTGTAATAAAAAAGCATCAATAGAGAAGGATTTGAAAGAGAAAAGCTGTTGTTACTTTGTATACACTGATTCCGCCTTTGTACACAAAGATGAACTGCCTTGACTGACTTTTCAGGGTCGCAAAACGGTCCAACAGAACCTACAAGGAAGCTTTGACTGAAGATAGCTGGGTGATTGCAATGGAGGAGTTACAGCAATTCGAGAAGTTAGGTGTCTGGAAATTGGTCGATTTACCCCAAAATCAAAAGTTGATCAAGACGAAATGGGTATTCAAATGTAAAAGGGATGATCGAGGCATCGTGGTTCGGAACAAAGCACGATTAGTGGTACAAGGCTTCAGTCAGCAAGAAGGCATCGACTATGACGAGGTCTACGCACCTGTGGCTCGACTTGAAGCTATTCGGATTTTCCTGGCATTTGCATCATGGAAAGATTTCAAAGTGTACCAGCTGGACGTAAAATCTGCCTTCCTATACGGAAAAATTAAAGAAGAGGTGTATGTGGGACAACCACCGGGGTTCACTGACCCAATACACAAGAACAAAGTCTATCTGCTAGATAAAGCGCTCTACGGACTTCACCAGGCCCCGAGAGCCTGGTACGAGACGCTTTCTCAACATCTTTTGACCAACGGGTTCATTAGAGGAACAGTCGATAGCACATTGTTCACAAAGGAAGTTGCAGGCCATCTCCTAATTGTGCAGATCTATGTCGATGATATTATTTTTGGTTCAACCAACGACGACCTGTGTAAAGAATTCGAGCTGGTGATGAAGAATAAGTTCGAAATGAGTTCGATGGGGGAGATGAAGTTCTTTCTCGGGTTGCAGGTGGATCAAATGCCGGATGGAATCTTCATTCACCAAACAAAATATGTGAAGGACGTGCTTGAAAAGTTTGACATGGTTCAATGCAGTCCAGCATCAACCCCCCTTGCACAGAATCATGGTATTTGTCCTGACGAGAATGGCGTCAAGGTGGAGGAGACATTGTACCGGTCAATCATCGGATCCTTAATGTATCTCACTGCTTCCCGGCCGGACATCATGTACCCGACATGTCTTTGCGCCAGATATCAGTCGAATCCGAAATAGTCACACTTGACGATTGTCAAAAGGATATTACGGTATTTGAAAGGCTGCCCAAGCATCGGCTTGTGGTATCCTCGCTCGGGTGACTTTTCTCTAACAGGTTTCGCTGATTTTGACTTTGGAAGCTGCAAGCAGAATGGTAAGTCCACCACTGCTGGGTGTCAGTTCTTCGGAACTCGACTCGTTACCTGGCAGTGCAAGAAACAAACCTCTGCGGCGCTTTCTACTTGTGAGGCTGAATACGTTTCAGCCTCCAGCTGCTGCTCTCAGATCCTGTGGATCCAGCAGCAAATGCGCGACTTTGGTTTGCAATTCTTGGATACACCGATTTTCGTGGACAATGAAGCAGCCATAAACATAACTAAAAACCCGGTTCAACATTCTAAAACTAAACATATAGAGATTCGTCATCACTTCATCCGTGATTGTCACGAGAAGAAGTTGATACGTATTGAACACATACACACCGATGATCAGAAGGCTGATTTCTATACAAAACCGTTTGACAAAAAGAGATTTTATTATCTTTTAAAATTAAATGGGATGAAAAATCTGCGTTCTGGGAGGGTCGAAGAATGTGAAGCCGAGGAGGGCGGCGATCTGATGTGAACTACGTCGTGTTGTCAACTTTGTTTGTACAGTTTGTTTTTCTGCTTCTTGATAAAAACAAAAACACAAAAATATGTTTTTCTTTTTAGGGGGAGAAAGTTTGCAGAAAAATACAAAAAAAAATACAAAAACATGATAAAACTACAAAAACCAAAAACATTTGAAAAAGTAAAAAAATGAGTTTGTGTAAAAAGGGGAAATGATAGTACATCAGCGAGACAGTACAGTACGCTAAAGAAATGTAACGTAAAAATGTGTTAAACAGTCTTGTAGATGATATGCCGATAGGTTTTTACACGTTCAGTAGGTTTGTTCGGGATATAAATATAAAAATTACTTGCTTTTATGTGGGGAACATCTCTCGGATATATGGGTAACCCCCGAAATCTTGTTTGAAAGATTCCTTTTTCTGATATACTAGGAATAGATACTCAGTGATATCTGGGGTATTATTCCGGGACTTCTGCTGAATGGAAGTTCTGACCTAGTCCTCGAATAATACTTTTCGCAATGCTTGAAACATAGCATCACCCTCAGCATATATGATAAGACAATAAAATTGCTTAGCAATGCTGTTGTAAAAAAAAAGATCCTCTAAAGGGGACACACCCAAAAGTGGAGTCATGATCTCTCTGCTGAACGGTAGTTCTGACCTGAGCTCTCATGATTCTTTATAATTTATTAACCCCTTACAGATATCATTTGTGGTATTCTTACCTGTAAGACTGAATATTGGGATCTGGATACGGGAGTATATTCTGAGGTGGGACACATATGAAAGTTAAGCTCTAAAACATTAAATCCGTATCCTGAACAAATTGAACTTTGTGTGAAAATTTAAAGTGGACCAGTATATCGACAATCAATGCAAACTGTTTTATGCTTAAAATGAAATCTAAGCTTAACGGTACTTGTATCTCGTCGGCAGCTGATATGATCCCCTAACACGCTCGCAAAAAGATTGTGTGTACATATTTCTGCTTATCTATTTCTAAAATCCAAAAAGATTTTATCTTTCATCTTATTTTCGACAACGGACGTTGGGGATCAGATGATCAAAGTCTTGTGTGCAAATCATGTCTGATTCATGAGGATTGGGTAAGCAGGAGATTCTGAAAGGTGACTGGTACATGTTTGAAAGATTGGATAAGTGTTTGAAGGTTCAAAAAGTTCAACAGTTCATTAAGTTGAATTGTTTTCAATTTCAAAAAGTCAGCATACTTCATAATCTGGTCAACCAAGGTCATTAAGTTGGACTTGGTAGGCTAAACAGTTGACCAAGGTCATTAACTTGGACTTGGTTAACTGGGTGTGTCGGTAAACAAACAGAAAAAGTTAAAAAGTTGAAAATTTTGGAAAATTGAAGCTGATTTCGCTCGTAAATAAAAATTTTCACTTAAATCGCTGATTCCGCTCGTAATCACTTCATAGGTGATTCCGCTCATAATGCTTCGAAAGTCATTTCGAGCGAAATCAGACTGGCTATAAATAGCCGTCTGATTCCGCTCCTAACCACTTTTTCCTGATTTCGCCCCTAAGGTTCTTTCACCGGCGATTAAGAGCGAAACCCTAAAACAGCGATTTTCAAGTCGAAACTCTGTCCGATTTGTGTTTGATTTGTTGTTATTTGTTGGTTTGCTCAACTAGTAACATGGGAAAGGTGAGAAATCGACCTATTTTGACACAGATTCAATATATTTTTAGTGTCGGCGTTGTTCATGTTTCAAACTTATATTTAGGGTTTGATTGTTGGGTAAAATGAACATAAATCGTAGATGTGTTGTTGGAATGTTATGTAGATTATGCGTGTGAGTGTTGATTGAACCAGATCTAGGATTTGTTCATGTTATGAACAGTAGCTGTTAGTTCGAACTTAGATCTAGGTTATTTGTGAGGATTTTCATGTATAAAAAACACACCCACATGTTCGGAATTCACTGATAAACAAACCAACATGTTCAATTTCATCATCTGATGTGTTTAAGAGGGTTAGGTATTGATTTCGCTCACATAAGTGTATTAGATCTGATTTCGCTCCTAACAGTATTACAGTCTGATTCCGCTCCTAGTAACATTGTGATCTGATTCCGCCTCTGTATGCTATATCAGATTCCGCTCAGTATGACACTTTGTTATTTGGGTCGAAATCATAACTTGTTTGATTCCGCTCAGAGTGTTATTGTATCATGTGATTTCGCTCATAAGTGTTTTCATGCTGAAATTTTTAAAGTGTTGATTCAATTTGTGTTATTTTGTCTTGCGGGGTTCAAATGTCATTTTTGATCCACTTTACAACAGCTGTTGTGATTTTGATGTACAAAAGAATTCAGAGTTGGCAAAATTCAGCAGTATTCTGGAGTTCATGAGTCGAGTACCTATTCAGAAAGCTCTTACAGATCAACGTCCAGTATACAAGTCACACATTAAACGATTCTGGAAGCATGCAAAATACGATGAAACAAACAAAGCGATAAACTCAGTTGTGAAGCTACAAAATGAAAGGAAAACAATTGTTGTTACTGAGGCACTGGTCCGTGAAGTATTGAACTTTCCTGATGATGAAAACTCGCCAACAAGGTTTCCAGAAAGAATGGTCAAGGGATGTATGCTGAGAATGGGCTATGATGGAGCAGTGAACATCGGAAACTATTTGAAGTCAAAATTTCAAAAACCTTACAAGTTTATCATTCATTCAGTACTGCTGTCTTTAAGCCATACCAAGGGAGGATATGATCAGATGCGTGATTACCAGATGAATATGGTTACAGCATTGGTTTTGAACAAGAAGTATAATTTCTCGCATATCATTTTTCACTACATGGCTGAGAACATTACAACGAAGAGTAAAACTTGGATTTATCCAAGATTTGTGCAAATGCTGATTGATCATGTTTATTCTGATATTAGAAGAGATGTAGACAAAGACTTGTTAGTTCTTTCTCACATGAGCAATGATTCTTTGAAGCAGCTAGCAAGATATCATCCGAATCATCTTGAACCAAAGAAAGTAGCTGAATTTTTCAGATTCATCAAGGATGCGAACTATGTTGATCCAGATCCAGTGAATCATCAAAACTGGAGAAATGAAGAAGAAATGAAAGAAGCTGCTTATGCTGATGAGTTGAAGGCACTTGAAGGGTTTAAAGCTACTCGAAATGATTGGTTTGTGAAAGAAGAGAGGATGAGAGGCAAGAAAGCTACTTCCAAAGTGCAAACGGAAGAAGGATCATCATCACAGCCTAAGAAACGTCAAAAGAAAGTTGCAAAGACTTTATTGATTGATGAGCCTGAGGTTGAAGAACCGGTTGTGAATGTTGAAGAAAATCAGGATGCTGATTTTGATGATGTGATGATAAACATTGATGATTTAGAGTCAGATAAAACAACTAACATAGAAGTTGATAAAGGAAAAGAAACTGAAGCTGTTCAAAGTGGTGACGATGTTGATAAAAGCACTACAAGTTCTTCAAGTTCTTCTGAAGATGAGATAGATGAAACAGAACGTTTGAAAAGAATTCAAGAAGAAACTGCCAAGCAGAATTTGTTGAGAAAGAGAAAGAGACAAGAAAAGGAGGATGCTCTATATGTTCCATCACCACAACATGTTTCTGAATCTCAATCGCCTTTTTCTGGTGTTAGAAAGAAAGCAGGAGCAAAGAAAAAGATTGTGTCTCCGAAGATAAAGAAAGTTACTCCGAAGATCACAAAGCCAAAGATTATTCTGAAGAAGAAATCATCCAAAGAATCGAGTAAACTACCAACACCACCACCTGAACCTACACCACATCAATCACCTTCCAAACAACCAACACCACCAAGACAACCTTCACCATTACATCTCACACCACCTCATTCACCACAACAAATTCATACCATTACACCACCACAACAACAAATATTTCTTACATCCCAAGAAATCTTCAAAACACCTTCACTCACCCAAATTCAACCAACTCCTGGTTCTTCTGGTCACAAGGGTCTTCCTACTCCTCCAGATAATCTTGAAGATATTGGAGATTTTGGTTTTGTAAATGATGAACAGGTGAAAAAGTTAGAGAAGAAAATGGATGATGTTTTAAATGAAAGCAAAATAGTTGCAGCTGAAAGCAAAATTGTAGCTGATCGTGAAAAAATTCTTGAGATGAGAGTGAAGAAGTTAGATTCAGAAAACAAATCACTGCTGAAAAAAGTAGAAGCTGATGAAGCAGAGATAGATATTATGAAAGTTCAAATTTTTGAATTACTTGAAGAAAAGAAACGCAGAGATGATCATCTCAAGTATTATGAGTTGAAGAACAAGGAGCTTGAAGCTGCGAAAGCTCAGAAAGAGCATGAGTTATATATGATCAACAAAGTTTTGGAAAGTATGCTCGGTAAGTCAGTGGAGCAAAAGTTTGATGAAGTTATGCGTGAAGAAGTTAGGGCTGAGAAACAAGCTGCTATCGATGAAGAAATGAAAAAGAAAGGTAAAGAGCCTGAATGTTCTTCTGAAGACAGGGCGATTGTGTTATCAACTGCTCCTGAACAATATTATGAACAGCCTGTTCCTCTATCTTCTGTTGCTGCTGTAGTTGAAGAGGATGTCTTACTAGAAGGTGTTCATAACGTTGAAAAAGATGTTGAAGAAGATGATGATGAAGAAGATGATGATGAAGAGGATGATGATGAAGAGAAAGTATTTTCTGCAAGCAGTTCAAGTGATGATGACGATGATGATGATGATCAAGGTGCATCTGGTTTTATAATTTCTGAAAGGTCTAAAGAAAAAACTGCGGATGATCTAATGAATGATGCAGTGAATGAAGAGAAAGAGGATGTAACTGGAGAGGGGGAGAGTGTTGGTGATCAAAATGTTGAAGCTGTTGAAAAGCTGATCTTGCGTATCGAACCTGAAGTGGAAGAGGGGGAGATCAGACATACATATACGTTGGATGAAATTAAAGAGTTGACACGCAATGATGATCCTGATTTCAAGTTTGATTTTGAAGAGGAGCTGAATGCGTTTGATATAAATCAGGAGATTGAATATGAATATAAGTATGTGGAAGATGCAGATCTCTATGATCATGTTGAAGTTGAAGATTGCACTGATGACGAGAGTGTAAATGAAGATACTTCTCAGTTTCCTAGAGTTCTTTACTGAAGAAAACAGGGATGAGTTAAGAAGGAAAGTCGCTGAAATTTTGAAAGACAAGGATTTCGATGGTACTCCTAAAGATTTGCAGAAGGAAGATCGGAAGAAATGGTTTAAAGACAGTCATGAAAGAAAGTACAAAAGGCCGTTGAAGTTTTATCAAAGAGATCGAAGTATTTCACTTGGTGATATCATTAGTTGGGGTTTCCTACCTCAAGTTAATGCTTATGCGATCAGAAGAGAGTTTGGTGTACAGTATTTTGAACGTCTATATGATGTAATGTCTTTACCATGGTGGGACGTTGAAGAATTATAGCAAGTGAGAACATTAGGGTATCCCGTACGAAAAAATGATATCGTGATGTGGGGATACATAAAGTTTGAATCTTTGAAGAATTTTAGACACTGGAAACCGAGTTCAAAGGGTAAATCCAGTGACAGGAGTTGAAGAAACTATTCTGAACGTGAAAAAGCCAAAGACGATGAAGAATATACCAGTTCCAAAAATGGAGTAGGATTTTTACAAAGGTTTTCTGGGATGGGTATACAGTTGTCGATCGACTGAAGCTGTTATTACTTATCGAGCTGGTAGTGAGATAAGAGAGATATATATCTACGACCCGATGTGGTTAGTGAATTGCTCGGCCAAAGATATAGAATGTTTATTCATAAACAAGATCCATTTTCAGTCTGAAGACCGTGAACAAGCGATGCAGTTTCAACAAGTTGTATCTATTTGTTTTCAGAAAGGCATTAATTCTGAAAATAAATGGAATTCTAAATGGTGGTCGCTTGAAGAGAAAGAAAGAAAGAAAGAAAGAAAGAAAGCTAAAAGAGAACGAAAGAAGTTAGAAGAAAACAAAGGAAAATGGATGCAGATGCAGGCCGAAGAGGAAAAGAAAAGGAAGAAAGATAATGAAAAGCTGAGGAATTTGCTTAGGAAGAAGCCAAAGCCTCGCAAAGAGAAGTTCAAATCCTTGTGAAGACCCGAAGACCAAGACTGAAGACTCCGGCTGTATCCAAGGGGGAGTTTGTTGATGCACGAATGTCTAAAGCCTACGTCTTAGTCTTAGTCAAGCTTGTATAGGGTCTAGGGGTCAGAAATGTCAAATATGTATAGTGTAGGGGCTGTTTTGTAAAGTTTATGTTGTTATGGGCTGATTCCGCTCCTAATGACATGTTGTCATTTGGGGCGAAATCAGAAGGTTGTGATTCCGCCCGAAATGACAAGATGTCATTAGGAGCGGAATCAGGGCCCCTATATATAGTGATGTTAGTTTCTCATTAGGTATCGATTCATCAAGTTGTATACCGTTATGCTGCCAGATTTTTGAGCAATCAATTAATGAGAAACAGTGTTTAAAGTGATATTCTGTCTATTTCTACCCCATTCTCTTTGATTCAAGTTGTTTGTTTGTTTCCGCCATTCAAACAGTGGTATTTTGGTTCTGATTGACTCACTAGATCGATCAAATCGGTCCTACATGATTTGACCTTCAGCTGTTTCGGCTTTCTCTTCTTTCTCAGTCTTGACAGCTGGAATTTGTTCAACCTGCTTTTTCACACCAGGTTTGATTTGTCCTTCAGCTGTTGCTGTTTTTTCTTCTTTCTCAGCTTTGACCTCTTCTTTAACAGTTGCTGCCTTTTGATTCTTCATTTTTGCAGCTTGTTTTTCTTTTATCTTTTCAATTTTACCTGCATAAAATAACTTCCCATTATGATTTTCAGGTGAAAGTTGTTTTATACAATATTCAAGTCTCCGAATTTCTTCACTATCATCATCACTCTCTTCATCTGATGAGTGATCAAAGATTGGTGCCTTTTCTGCATCCCTTTTTGTTGACACTGATTCTTCATCGTTCTTTATTGGACTATATTGCTGAGATTCATAATACAAATACGCGAAAAATTCTTCATAATCCATGTTTCGGTGTCAAAGATTCACAAAATAGACTTTTCAAACAAACTGGGATCACTTTTAAATGAACTGGATTTAATATCAGACCACACGATCTGATTAATCCTTCAAGCGACCTGATGTTCAACGTTTAAACAATCTGAACTTCTTAGATTTCAAACGACCTGGACTCTGCTTCAACTCGTATGAACTAGATCAAGTCACCTCGAGTGAACAGATGAAACTAATCCAAACGATCTGAGGTTCAAAGTTCAAACGACCTGAACTTATTTCCAAACGACCTGAACAGGTAAACTTTTCAAACGAACTGGACTCAACCCATGCGAACTGGTTGAATGTCAAACGACCTGGTGAACCTTTTCAAACGACCTGGTCACTTCATGTGACCTGGATTAAAAATTCTGTGCGATCTGGGACAATTATTAGTTCCAAACGACCTGATTGACCTTCCAAACGACCTGGATCAGTTGGTTCAAGCGAACTGATTGCACATTCATGCGATCTGGATCAAATATCACACGAACTGACAGGTTTTTCACGCGACTTGACTGATTTTCGATCAATCTGAACTGATTTTGAGCAAATTGATCCGAAATTCTACTGATCTGGTCCGAGAATCAATCAATACGATCCATTTTCTTGTAAATTGAACAACTTGTCACTTCGTTTCACCTCAAATTCACCTCGTCCGAAAGATCTTGGTCCAAAATTCCATGAATTCGTCAATTTCGATCAATTTTAGGTCGATTTTACCGTGTATTTTGTTAATCGACTGATTAAAACTCAGTTTTACAGATTTTGTGACAAATTCAGATCATATTAACCGACAAATCTCGATTAATTTCGAAAAAAATGTGAAAGAAAGGAGTAGAAATCAGAAATCTCGGTGAAAACAAGCTAAATGGTAAGAACTCCTCCTCCTGAGCTCTGATACCACTTGTAGGATCGAGAATCGATCTAAACGAGTCGATCAGAAGAGATCTCAATCTAATCAAAGGCGGAATTCAGAGATTAGATCTTGTTTCAACTTGATATTCACTATTAATTGTCTCTTGTATTGATTAGAACACGTTTACAAACTTTGAGACACTTCGGCAGAGCTTCGCTACCGGAATCCAAAGGTTACAAATGAATGACCAAGAGCTAGTATTTATAGGCAAACCAGTCCACATGAAGTGGCTTTCACCAGTTCACATGAACTAGACACTCCACTTCACATGAACTGGACACTCGATTTGTACTTTTTCGTATACTGAGCTCTGATCTTTCTAAACTAAATACATGACTCGATACAAGACGAAGTCAACAGACATATGCACCAATAGGGAGTTTTAATTGTTTTTTTTTTTTGTGTCATTTTCTGTGGTTTGTTATGTACTTTTCCACTAATAAAATACTTTATTTCTATAATTAGTTATAAAACGCCAACATGCCACAAACGCCAAACACCAAAATTATAATAAATTCCTTTAATCACATATTATTAAAAAAACTCTAAAAATTACTGAATTGTAGAAAACAGGGTGCAAGAGAATAGAACAAATGATGGATGAATATGTAGATTAACTTAAACACCATAAATATTCTTTTATTTTATAATTTTCATGTTGACCAATGTAATTGGTTTAGACTATTGCATCTACTTGTTTCTAAACGCCTTAATTATTATTTACAATGTGGATGTCTGATATATGTTTCAAAACGCCATAACATTATTTTGCCTTACAAAAGTTAATTAGTTGTATTTTGCCTTCTTTATCTAAAACGTCATTCATACAAAACGCCAAACTTAATGATGGGACGTCTTACAGCTTTAACAAATAAAGTTGAACAAACAGGAACTACAAACAATAACTGAAACGCGAAAACTTTATTACTAACATTTATTATAATAAATTCCCGCCTAAACTATGCGCCAAAAACATCTTATATAAACAACCTCTCGGGGCCTTCTATTGATCACACCGAAAACAAACGTCATATTTTACTAAATACCATTTAATTTAAAACGCCAGAAAGTTCAAAAACCACACATGGCAAACGCGTTTTCTTGGAGATTCAGTTTTGTTCTCAAATAAAGTTTCACTCAATGTGTTGGACAAAATTCTTAAATGAGGATTTTGTCTATCTCATTGAGCAAAATCTTATTGAGTTTATTCTCAACTATTTTATTTACTGAAAAATGTTCTTTTTCTTTGGCGTTTATGTGTGTGTGCGATCTTCTATGGTTTGTTATGTACCTTCCAAATCACATTTAATTGAAACAAGGCCATTGAAACATAAAAGTCATTTTCAAATATTACTTTGAATAAAACGCCATTGAAACAAGCATAAACAACAAAACGCCATATCTGTTGCATATGTGTTGCATGATTTGCAGGAACACATATGAAAACGTCATCAAATATTACTTTGTAGAACGGAATCCATGTTAGACGCTATATATCTCGGAAGCTTGGAGAAGAACGTGAACAATGACAATCATGTCCCTGCATATCATTTAGTGCCCCTGTGCCACGTGTTTGACCAGGATCCGTTCTCACCATTTTAACACTTCCAAATGTTTTCTCCTGATCCTGTATATATATATATATATGAAATTCAACCTACTTTACATGTTCTTTTCTTTTTGTAATGATCATACATAGAATATCTCCTGAAGCCTTCAAAATTGAAATACCTTTTTTTTTCCTTGAACTCAAGACAAAAGGATAACACCCTTCATAAGCTTTTGTTATATCAATCTTACAATATTATTTGAAGTATATTGCTACGAATGTTCAAAAAAGACAAACACAAACAAAATAGAGATTTAATAAATAAAATAAACCCTAACCATCGCCACCGATTATTTGAAGTAGATTGCTACGAATGTTCAAAAAAGACAACCACAAACAAAAATAGAGATTTATTAAATAAAAAAACCCTAGGTATCGCCACCGAGTTCAAACCCTAAATAGCACAGCCTTGTTTTCAATTTCATTTCTTCTTTTCTATTTTCAGTTTGTTAAAATAAAGCTTCGTTATCAATACAAGATTCAAGACACGATAGCTAAATCTTTACCGAGCAATCATCTAAAAAGTTATTTTTAAAGATAATATAATGGCTAGTTTGTCACTATAAGCTTGTTCATTGTTTAATTTAACATGGAATTAAAAGAAAACCAGGTTGTATTTGATAACACATATATTTGATTTTGTAACAGTGGTTATTCTTGTTATTAATATATAGGTAATTTATTTTAATATATAGGTAATTTATTTTCTTTATTTTTATTATTATTATTATTATTATCATTATCATCATTATTATTATTATTATTATTATTATTATTTTAATACAGTAATCTCCAAATAATGTGATATGATAATATTAACAGGGGTGGAATTAGGTAAATACCAATTAGAGGGAAAAGCATTGGAAGTGAAAAATAAAAAGACGCTGTGACATTTTTGTAATGATAATTACATTATTTAATAAATAATTACACTATAATAGAATTGTTCTAAAGTAATAAAATTAAGCTACTAACAAACTCTAGCATAATTACTATTACTCTAATACAATTGTGTTATAGCGTGGTTACTTTATTCAGAGTAATTACGAAAATGACACCGCAAAAATCTTTTTCTTAGACTAAAGGGTATGGAGAGGATGGGCTTGGAGGGGATGAGCCGCCACGTAGACGCCACGTAGGCGGCTCGTGGGGGATGGGCCTCCTTCACATTTGAGAGGGATGGAGGATGGGGCTACCCCACCTCATTATTTTATAATTTTCTAAGTGTTTAAATTGAAAATGGATGAGATAAAGGGTATTTAAATTGAAAAAGGATGAGAGAGAGGGTATTTAAATTGAAAAAGAAAATATAATATTCAAGTGGAGCCCCGTCTCACCCGGCGGTGGGGAGCCGTTTGGGCCGAGCCGAGCCTCAGGGGGCGGTGTGGAGGACCGGCTCCGGTCCTAGCCGAGCCTAGCCGAGCCCCATATCCTTTAGTCTTAGTTCCTATAGTTGAAACGCTAAAACTTATTTGTATTTAATTCAAACTCATAGTAGTACAATAACAATTATAAATGACTTTTTGTGTCGCCCATTTTTTTCTTTAAATATTTTTTTAATGGTAAATCTTAAATATTTCTAAAATACACCAAATAAATCATAATCTATTTATTATTTATTGATTGAGATTGAACCTAAGACTTTCCACTAAAATGATAGAGCCTCTATCAAGTGTGGTAACCTTAGATAGACACTTTTTTTTTCTTTATATATATGGTGTTTGAAGGTTTAGTTGTTGTCTACTTTGAAGATTGAGTTTTTCTTTTGCATCAGTCTTTTGGTTTGTATCCACGTTGATTTTACCAACTGGGGCACACTCAAAGAACAAAACATCATTTTGTGCAGGTATGTCTCGTTCTTTCCCTACCAATGTCTTTCATCTTAGTGCCATACTTTCTTTCTCAAAAGATTCAACCTTAGTAACCCATTATAATATACTAATATGTCTTTTTTTTTCTTTTTTACTTTTTATGAAGACTTTTTTTAATGCACTTCGTATATGATTGCTATAATTAGGATTGTTTATAAAGAGATATGGTAGATTAAATTATAATGTTGATCCATAAACAGAACAAAGAAAATAAGCCAACATATGGTTTAGTTATTTTTGTAATAACCGAATTCTGTGAATTGCTTATGGTTACGTACTAAATCGCATTAAAACTCACTTATTCCAAATTATTTTCTAAAATAATATATTAGGTAAGCATTTATTTTTTGTCATATTACGTTCACTGTTTTCTCACTTCTAAATGAAAAGGTTTTTGTTATTTTTTATTTGATTCTGATAAATATATAATGTGCTAAAGTTGGTTCGTTCGCCAACTGAACTCTCAATAATTTTAACTAAACCAATTAGGTATTAAACTTTTAAAACCGAGATGTCGTTTGTAAACCGTTTTTACGTGAAATTAGAAAAGAAAAAAAAAACACATTATTATACATATTATTTTGAATTTTTAATGAACAGTGTTCACTCAAGAGATAATTAAGAAAGAAAACAATTGACAAAAGATTCCACTCATAAATATATCTATTAAAACTTAAAAAATATCATATAAAAAATAGGTAAAATATATTTCTCTAAGAATTTACAGGTGTGGCTTTATTCGATTTTCATATTATTAAAATTACTTTTTGAATATAAAAAACAAACAAACAGATTCAGGTATAACTTTATGAAAAATGTCGTTTTACTTTAGATATAGTATTTTTATAATGTAAGCTATATGAGTGTTGATACCGTGATGAAGCAAACCGATTTCGACAAAACAACATAGGTACCGAAATCGGTGTTATCGGAACCCATATTGACCAAACATCGGTATTGGTATCGGTAATATCGGAACCAATAAGATATCCGTTATATATGTCGGTAACCCATTTAATTTTTCTCTAATAACTTGCATTCATTAACTTTTTAAATAGATGAATACGAAGGTGTGTTTACTTTTCCACCTCGAGAATCTGATGTGTATTTTTATTCACTCCGGTTTCCTTTTGGTATCTTAAGTCATACGAGTGCCGGTACCGTAGTGAACTGAACCGATTCCCATTAAACAACATCGGTACCGGTTTCAATATCGTAACTGGCATTGTATTCATTATTATATATTTTTTATTGATGTAAAGCATATATGGATAAGGTTCTCGGAATATCACGAAATTATTTTTTGGGTTTTCCATTTCAGTTGCTAGAGCGAGTGTCTATACCACAATGAACTGATACCTGTCAAACCCCGCTGCGTAGCGCGGGAGAATCCCACTAGTTAGCCATTATAGGTAACTTCGTTGAATTGTTTATGAACATATAAATGGCATTATCTGGTAATTTTTGTCCATGGAGTCATGATGGGTCCACATTATTGCAAAATTCAGGTTTGTGCATAGCATATTTCAACTACTTACCAAAACGACTTAACACAACGAATGTTTATTAAATTCTCTTGGTGAATTGTTGAAATGAAAATTTATGTATTTAACAAATGAAAGAATTAAACTCTCTTGGTGAATCGTTGAAACGAAAGAATTTTTTTTTTTATTTAAGCAAACAAAATAAACAAGAACACATGCATGTTTTTATCGTGTATTCTTGTTTGTTCATTTATATTAGTTGTAGTGGCGGGTTCAGGATTTTTTGTTAGCGGGTGCTAAACATGAGCGGATCAACAACATAAAAAAATCATTATCTTGTAATAAAAAGAAGAAGAAACGAACATCGATCTAGTTACTGATTTTTTAACTTAAAAATCCAATATTTTTAAAACTAGACCGATGATCTAACCGACAACTCAGTGAACGAGTCGGTTTGTACAAAAGAGGTTACTTCGTAATCAAGTAATAATTTGTGGAAGATTTGAAAATATATTAAAATGTATAGTATACGATGAAAATTAATAGTAGTGATGATAATAACCTAAATATAAATCACTCATAAATGTAAAATAACTAAATAAGTTAAGATAACAATTGAAAGTAGGATAAAATGAAACAAGGATATTTAACTAAATATTTTAATTTATCTTTTTAAGTTCTATCCCGATGCTCCTTATTCTCCTTTATTCTTCACATCTGCTACTCTAGGTCGCCTTGATCTCTTCCGATCGCCATTGCTTTTTCTCGCCAAGGGGCCTGCTATTCAAATTGATGGGTGCCTGAATATTTTAAGTTTATTTTTTAATGAACCTTACACTATTAAGGAAATTTTGAGGGGGGTGCCTTGCCACCCCCTAAGCCTCAAGTGCATCCCCCCTGATTAGTTGTATGGTTTTCTTTTACAAACACACACAAAAACATGTATATATAAATATAGGGCAATTATAGAGGAAAATACCATATGAGTTTAAAAAACTCAAGAAACTCAATAGATGTATCATATTTTGCCATGTGTTACAGCTTTTTCATAAATATGACGCATAATTGTTATTGTCAAGAGAGAAAGAGATTATATACCTTTTTTATCTGTTACATGTAAGATCACATGTTACACTTTTTTTTTAGTTTTCAACAGCAGATTTTGTTGGGTTTACGAAATGTAACATTTTCGAACTTAGATTGTTACGAGTTTCAATGTGTAGTGCATGTACAATATATTTTACATGTTTTATAAAAAAAAATTAGTGTAACAGACAAACCTATTATACCTTTTCGTGTCGAACAGAAAAGTGGAAAAATAAAAAAGTTGTTACATTTACTTTTGTTAGTTTGTTACACGTGCCAGAAAAGTTGCTTCCGTAACATCCAAATTTATCTATAGATTTTTTGATGGACGGTGGAGATTGAGTTTCTTGAACTCAAAGGGTTTTCTCTATATTCTTGTCCTCTATACACACACACACATATATATAGGATCAAGATCAAGGGAAAACTCCCCCGAGTTGTGAAAACTTAGAGAACTCGTCCTTTCCGTGCGAGTTTTGGCCCCATTATTTTCACACCCCTAGATTAAAATGTTTAGAAGGACTGCTGTAAAAAAAATAAAAAAAATTCGAAGTGGTGCTTTTCTTCTCCTTCTATTAGCTGTAAAAAACTAATGACATCCTTTTTTAGAGCATTTACGACTGCCGTAAATGACAAAAAAAAAAGAGACAAGTTTTTTTTTTTTTTTGGAAAAGTTGATTTTTTTAAGATTTTTGATAAAAAAAAATTTGAAAAAACCTTAGTAAGGTCGAGTTCTCTAAGTTCTCACAACTCTTATAATTTTTCATTTTACCCTAACCCTATATATATATATATATATACCAAAAGAAACACATGGTAATTGAGGATCATAAAAAAACACATTGGGATCCTATAAGAAACACTTGGTAATTAAAGACCGTAAAAATCATTTTGGATCACATATTTTCACTAAGGAAAAACAAACAAACTAAAAAGTTTACTACTAATTGCACATTTTTAAGGTTTTTTATAAGAATTATACACACGTGTATATTGTCCGTTTGTAATTGTACATATGTACACATTATAAAACTTATAGGTATAATACTTATTTTTAAATTTTAAACACACAAATACACATATGTACATTAGAAAAAGAATGTTCAGAACCATAATTTTTCCTAATATACATATATGTACATCATTTATACAAATTGTACATATATATACATTATCAAAACATATATTTACAATACTTATTTTTCAATTTTAAACACGGATTCTAACCGTACATACATACATATACATACATACATATATATATATGTATATATATATATATATATGTATGTGTATGTATATGTATATATATGTGTGTATGTATATGTATATATATATGTGTATGTATATGTATATGGTAGGGACCTAAGAGAAAAACATGCTAATTGAGAATCGTAAAATGATTCTGGACCACATATTTTCTCTAAATCATAACAAAATAGTTTTTACTTCTAATTGTATGTTCTTAAGAGTTTTTTTATATATAAATATGTGTATCTTGTAACTTTTAAATTATACAAATGTCAAGTATATACAAACGTATGTACAATATAGTTAAAGATTGACAATACACACATATGTATATATAAAAAACATCTGAAAGATAAAGCTATGATTTTCCAAAATAAAGAAAAATTAAAATTGTTTAACATATTTCTTAGCAAAAAATGTGTGGTACATAATTGCTCTTAAGATTCTCAATTAATCTACTGGTTCTCACATTATCCTAACCCTATATATATATATAAGAATCAAGTTAGACAAAAATCAATTTAATAGTAAAACATTAAATAGTTTATAATTCCTTACATTAATTATTCTCTCTCTAATTAATTACTTAAAATTTTATTTTATCCTAAACACACAAAATTTAATATAACTTATATCCTACACATTATCGAATTTTATATTATAGATGTCGAAATTTATCTCTACACTTTATCATACACAACTCATAATTTATCATAAACACGCCATGTTTATCTTACACTCTAGTTAAATTTTATTTAAATATAAATTTGAAGATAATTTATAAATTTAATATAGTTAGTTACTAAAAAGTAAGACTAGTGGTTAATGATCTATGTAAGTTATCAATATACTTTTAAAATAACATTAAATACAAATACTAAATAAAACACAATGAAACATTTTTATTGGTTGAATTTTTTTTCTTTTTACAAAGAGTTTCTTCTGATTTGAAACCTCCACTATATATATAAACTTATAGATAACAATAAAAAAACATATTTATAACAATAAAAAACTAAGATTTATAAACATATTATCCTACATATACATTTACCAACTTAGGGGAACAGTGCCAGGCAGCTGCCTGGCACTCCCCCATTGGACCAACACGTTTATTGTTTTATATCCATTTTAAAATTACGTTTTAGCCCCCAGCTAAAAATAAAATTACGCTTTTTGTCCGCATCTCAAAACTACGATCTTGCCCTCAATTAAAAATTACGACTTTGCCTGGCACTCTCCCATTGGACCAACCAGTTTATTATTTTATATACATTCTAAAATCACGTTTTTGTCCCTCTTTAAAATTACGGTTTTGTCCCCAGCTCAGAATAAAATTACGCTTTTGTCCTCAGCTCAAAATTACGATTTTTCCCTCCATTCAAAATAAAATTGTGGTTTTGCCCTCAGCTCAGAATTACCTTTTCGCCCCCAGTTCAAAATAAAATTTTGTTTTTGCCCACAACTAAAAATTACGATTTTGCCTTTTGTTAAAAAATGTGATTTTCCCCGTTTAAAAAATTGTGATTTCGCCCTCATTTCAAAACTACGTTTTTTCCCCAGTTCAAAATAAAATTTTGTTTTTGCCCCCAACTCAAAATTACGATTTTGCCCTCGGTTCAAAATAAAAACGTGTTTTTGCCTCCAGCTTAAAATTACGCTTGCGCCCTTAGTTCAAATTTATATTACGTTGTTACCCCAAGTTCAAAATTACGAATTTGCCCCTGTGAAAATTTACAATTTTGCCTCTGGTTCAAATTTACAGTACTGCAATTACTTTAGCTTTTGGCATTACGATTTTACCCCAGTCAAAAAATACAACTTTCCCTCAGTTAAAATTTACAATATTGCCATTGTTTTAGTTTTTTTTTATCAAAACTATAAAAGTGTTTTGTTTTAATTAGTTGACTCGATTTAATTGTTTTTCGTGTCAATGAGCTACCTGTCACAGCCCCCGACCCCACCCTAGGAGCGGGAGTCGCGAGCCAGTCAGATGGTATCGGTGTTTATCAATTACGCAGCGGAAAATTTTTCATCAGGATTGTAGTTAGGAAATAATTTCAGAGTTTATAAAACACCAACTTTTAATATTAAATAACGGGCTAAAACCCAGATTTAATTCAATTGTTTTTATAGGGATAAACCCAAATAAATAAAACATAATTTTCTTCTGTTATTCAGGTATTTATAGCCACTTTATTTAACCCAAATAAATAAAACATAATCTTAAGGATTAATATCTTAGTGGGATGGAGAAGGAGTTGGTACCCAATGAGGAAGGAACCTTGTGTTTCATGGGACGAATTTGGGTTCCCCTCTTTGGTGGTCTTAGAGATGTGATCTTTGATGAAGCTCATAAATCAAGGTACTCGATCCACCCAGGATCGGATAAGATGTACCAAGATTTGAAAGATTTCTACTGGTGGCCAAGATTTAAGGGTGATGTGGCTACTTATGTTGGAAAATGTTTGACTTGCGCCAAGGTGAAGGCCGAGTATCAGAAGCCTAAAGGTCTTCTGCAACAACCTGAGATACCCATGTGGAAGTGGGAACAGATCTCGATGGATTTTATAACAAAGTTGCCAAAGACACCCAGAGGTCATGATACGATTTGGGTAATCGTAGACCGTCTAACAAAGTATGCGCACTTTTTGACGATTAGATAAAAGGATAACACAGGTAAGCTAGTTGAGTTGTACCTAAGGGAGATAGTTGCACGTCATGGAGTGCCTATCTCGATTATATCTGATAGAGATGGGAGATTTGTGTCAAGGATTTGGCAATCTTTCCAAGAAGCGTTTGGTTCACAGTTGAATCTGAGCACAACATTTCATCCACAGACGGACGGCAAAAGTGAGAGAACGATTCAGACGCTTGAAGATATGTTACGAGCTTGCGTAATGGACTTTGGTGGCAGTTGGGACACTCACCTACCTTTGGTTGAATTTTCCTATAACAACAGCTACCACACAAGCATTCAAGCTGCACCGTTCGAAGCTCTCTACGAACGAAAGTGTCGATCACCGTTATGCTGGGCAGACGCAGGTGATAGACAACTAGTTGGTCTCGAATTGGTCCAAGAGACGACAGATAAGATCATACAGATCCGAGAGCGCATTAAGGCGGCTCGTGATCGACAAAAGAGCTATGCTGACCAAAGAAGGAAACCTTTGGAATTCGAAGAGGGAGATATGGTTTTGTTAAAAATCTCACCTTGAAAAGGTATAGCACGCTTTAGGAAGCGTGGTAAGTTAAACCCACGATTTATCGGACCATTCAGAATCCTGGAAAGGATTGGCTCTGTAGCATACAAGTTGGAACTACCAGCAGAACTTAATGGTGTTCACGATACATTCCATGTATCTAATTTGAAGAAAAGTCCGACTCAAGAAACAGTGATCATACCTGCTGATGAAGTTCACATTGACGACACACTCCACATTACCGAAGAACCTGTTGAGGTTACCGACTAGAAAGTTAACAAAACTCGGAGGAGTAGTGTTAAACTCGTCAAGGTTCAATGGAACGCACGTCACGGCCCAGAGTTTACTTGGGAGCATGAGGACCGCATGAAAGCTAAATATCTGCATTTGTTCCCCAACTCCCCTGCAACCAGTAGTAAAGCTTAACATTTCGGGACAAAATTTCCTTAACAGGGGGAGAATGTGACAACTGTCAAATTTCAAGTATCCGTACAATTATTAAACCATGATTAGTACTTAATGATTGTGCTGAATTACAATTAACTGCTTACTGACTATTGCCATATACATACATGTGCATCACATATTGCTTGATGCCATATCATTATTTCATGATAACTTATTGACTCAAATGATGCACTAGACGCAGTTAGCACAGTTATCTGATAAATCACGAAAATGCTGACAGAACTCAACACATAGATAGACAGTGCATTGAGACACAGAATGAGCCAGAAACTAAGTACCACACTAGTATAGTGTGTAGGAAAGTAAGGATCACAAAACTGCCTTTCTAGTGATAGTTTAAGTGCCGGTAAGTGCCTAAAACTCACCCAAAGTGCTGAATTCAGAAAAATTCAGCAAAAATCAGCATTTGAACAATCTGACATAATGCAGAAATATGGTTAAATGGTCCTGAATGCTTTCCTAAGTGTCGAGAATCAAAAGTGTCACAAAAGGTAACATAAAGCACCCTAAACTGCATAGTTTAGCACCTTAACGAACCAGTAACCAACCGAACAACCGGACACTACCCGAAACACCAAATTTACACTAGAAGCACTGTTTTAACATTACCGAGCTAGTTATGGTCCCCGAACATCATAACACCACATACAAATACCTAACAACTAAAACATGTAACTTATACTTGGATTTCAACTAGTAATAAACTAACTTAGTTCAAGCCTAATCTAGACCCCACCTACCTATTTACGGCCCCAACAAGGGTCCCACACCAAGATTTGTTTAAATAAAATATTGGATCATGTTTTGCTTTAAGTAACATAATATACAAGATGTAAAATGTTGGAATGGTTATAAGAAGGACCCTTAAGATCATAACTCATTCTTACACACACTTGAAACACACACCATTCTCTCCTCTCTTCCCTTTGTTCCCGGCCGACCCCAAGCACACACACCACCACCATCATTCATCCATTCTCAACCATTCCAAGTATATACAAAGGTGCTAGAGATCATACAAGGAAGCTAGGAGCTTACGGAAGTTCAAGGACCTTCTGTATTTGCTTTTACCCACTTGATTTCTTCACTTGATAATCCCTAGCCTTGTGCTAGTGGTAAGAACCTTGATCTTGCTAGTTTACTTCCATTTTAAGTGGTTAAAAGAAGAATCATAATCATAATCTTGAAGAACACTAAAGATCATAAGAATGAAACTTGAACATAAGCATGATTAATGAAGAAACTAAGTTGTTTATGAGTTGTTATGCTTGATGATTGTTGATTGATTGAGAAAATGATGTTGATCATCATATGATCTTGCTAGATCATGATTAAAAACGTAATCTAGCAAGATGAGAGGGTGAACATGTTAGAGATTCATGGATCATCCACACATAAAGCATGAACTTGAAAGAATAAAATGTTTTCTTGAAAAAAAATGATTAAAGTGAGTAGTAATACTTGTAGATCTAAAGATTTATGGATGATTTCTAAAGAAACCAAGTTAAAAATATAAGTTTTTATTAAATCTTGGTTCTTACCTAAACAAACCTTATTTTGGTGGTTAAACAAGTGTAGAAACACTTGTGAAACAAGAAGAATTCATAAGAAAATATTTTTAGAAAACATGATCATAAGTTGTAAAGATCAATCTTCTTTAAAAATGAAGTCTTTAAAGAATCACTCACACTTTAAAGGATAACAAGGCTTACTAATAACACTAGTAAGTTACTACAAATTTTTGTGAAATTTCAAGTTCATGAAGTAGTAGATCATACTTATTTTGGCAAAAATGGTAAGTAAAGGTTGTTTAATATTGTTTGTGGATTGATTGTGATGATTTTTACAAAAGAAAATGATATGCTTGAAAGCATGGAAACCTCCATTTTTAGGGGAAACAATGGCAAAATTTTCTAAAAATTCAAACACTTAGAAAAATATTTCTAAACAAGTGTCTACAAGTGTTTGTTAAACCATAAATTGTTACAAAAACTTTGCCATAATTTTTTGTTACAGAAATATAAATATTAGAGGTTGGTTTTTATAAATAAAAGTGACTAAATATGTATTTAGGAAATATATATTTAGAAGACACCATGTGTGTGATTATTTGTATATTTTGTGTATTAGTTATATTATTTTAGGACATGAAATAATATAACACATCAAAATACCAAGAATTACAATCCAAAATATTACCAAAATTCTAAGGAATAAATATACAAGTTGTACACAAAATATTGGTGAAATCCGAACTATGGAATAAGACTTACAAAATATTCCGGAAATTGATTCACAAAGTATATTTTGTTAAATAATATTTTGGACACCAAAGGAAACAAAAATAAGATTTTTTAAGATCATTACAAGAATATATCATATTTTTTACAAGGGAAAAATATAATATTTTTTGGCATATTTGAATATATATTTTTCTTGAAACTTTTAGAAGATATGCTATTATAAGAAATATATATTTTCTTACACAAACACAAAATACAAGATTTTTGAGGTGAAGGATATATTTTCTCAAATAAATATGAAATATATCATTTTTGGAGAAAAATGAGTTTATATATATATATATATATATTCAAAGTTAGACATGAAAATATATTATTTTTGAAACTTATGAGAAAATACAAATAATTTTTGCCAAAAGAAAAATTATATACAATTTTTCTAAGTAATATTGACTACAATATATATTTTGGGAATATATATTCGTGGACTGTTATTAAAAATAATATTCCGGAAAAATTAATACGGAATTAAGTATAGGGATACTTAATGAATACAATAAAAATACGTGTTATAAATCCACACCGGAATATGACCCCAATACATGGCAAAAATATACAAGTATAAGAATGCAAATACAAATACACCCATCATTGGGAAGGATATGCAAGTATGAATACTTGGGAAGTATTAAGTTAAAATAATTATTTTAACAATTATTCCAAAATTTAATAAATTTAGTTTAAGTTAAAATATTAATTATTTTAACAAATAATTATATAACTTGGAATAATATCGAAGATACAAAGAAACGTAACTCAAAGACATTAATACTAAGTCAAGGCACGACCCGCTCGACTAATAGACCATAGTACGTTGTAGGTAGTCGTGTTTACCCAAAGGAGCTTAAGTTACGGTGGTTGAAGACGCAAGACTGTGAGTTCATGTCCCCCTTTTCTTTAAACTGTTTTGTTTTATAACTTCGGGGGTGAAGTACATGTTACAAAATGATTACAAACAATTACAATTGGTATGGTTAGCTTTGGAAAGTACAGTAGATCATGTGAATGGGTAGGCGCACTCCTAAGACCATTAATCCTCGTATTAGGACTGAGGGGCATGAGTGATAGATCTATTTGGGTGTAGCGAGCCCACACCCATGTGGACCGGGGTTTGGCCCATGAGGTGACTATGTCTTACAGCCGGAGGCCCGGTACAAAATCTGCTAGGTTTGAGCCTTCCTACGTCGTTGCACGCATGTTAATGGCCTTGCAAACCATTAATCGATCTGTTTCCTTGTTTTGCTTTCAAACCGGGATTTACAAAACATATATACATATAATGATTACAAGGTTTTATTCATACACACAAACAAACACATGAACTCGCTCAACTTTTGTTGATGTTTTCAAAATACATGTACTTCAGGGAATTAAAAGTGGATCTGGCGGGCGTTAGATGTTCAAGTTGCGTTAAGAATAAAGGATGTCATCCGTTGTCTTAGGGTTTGGTTAGGGTGTCTTATTCCTGGACGAGATACATCTACCAAAGCCTGATTTTATTTAGAGTCTTTTGATGAGTCCGTATGGAACTCGAAACAATTCGTATGGTTTGTAAAACATAAATTCGTAGTCTATGTTTCAAACAATGATGTTTGTGGTGTTTTAAACTTAATTCAATGGATGACCATCTATGGTTTTTAGCATATAGCTGTTGTTATGATTGAATGCAATGATATTAAGAAAGTCACACATAATCACGCTTCCGCAAAAGTCAGGGTGTGACACTTAATAACTCATCGTCATTGACCCCCTGTAGAAAAGCACCACATGCCAGGTCGTTGGTGATTCCTAGGATAGCCAGGCTTTCTTTATTGAACCTTACTAAGAAACTTTCTACCATTTCGTTTTCTCGACGGCGGATGTGGAGAAGTTCATTTTTGTCTTTTGTGTGGCGTCTCTTCTGACTGAACTGCAGTTGAAACTTGGATACAAGATCCTCAAAGCTGTTAGTTTCCCCAACAGGTAGGTCGTCCCACCAAACGCGCGTTGCTCCTACCAACGTCTGAACGAACATCTTACACCAGAGAGGCATTGGCCAGCATGCTACCTCCCCAACGCTTTTGAGCAGGTTCAAATGATCGTCAGGGTCACTAGTTCCATCATATTTACCAACCGTTTGAGGCATTTTTGGTTTCTCCTTAATCGGGGCTTCACCAACGGTGTACGGGAGGGACAGTGCGCTTCCTTTTTCCTGTTCGCGGCATGACTTGCCGCTACTGTTTTCTCCTGGGTCACGTATACCTTGGCAATTCTTAAGATTTCGTCTATTGTAGAGGGCACACCGTCCCTCCCGTACAACGTCCTTAATAACTCGTCATTGACCCCCTGTAGAAAAGCACCACAAGCCAGGTCGTTGGTAATTCCTGGGATAGCCAGGCTTTCTTTATTGAACCTTACTATGAAACTTTCTACCGTTTCGTTTTCTCGACGGCGGACGTGGAGAAGTTCATTTTTGTCTTTTGTGTGGCGTCTCTACTAACTGAACTGCAGTTGAAACTTGGATACAAGATCCTCAAAGCTGTCTATTTCCCCAACAGGTAGGCCGTCCCACCAAACGCGCGTTGCTCCTACCAACGTCTGAATGAACATCTTACACCAGAGAGGCATTGGCCAGCATGCTACCTCCCAGCGCTTTTGAGCAGGTTCCAATGATCGTCAGGGTCACTAGTTCCATCATATTTACCAACCGTTTGAGGCATTTTTGGTTTCTCCTTAATCGGGGCTTCAGCAATTCTTCTCGTAAACTTTGACTTAAACATAGCATCAACCGGCTTATAAGGCTTGGTGAGATCATCATCTTCCATATTTATGGGTTGTACATATTGATACGCCCCGTCCAAACTACTCCTTTGACTCGATGAAGTGTGGGTTGTTGTAGGGATTGGCTGAGTGTTCGTAACCTCACTAGGCGCAAGGCAAGGCCTCGAAGTGTTTCCTCTGTTGTAAACAGGTTCCGCTACAGGCGGGACTTGACCATATGTCCGTTTTGGGGTTGGGAATGACCACCAGGGTTGTATGAAAGCCGCGTACGGCGACTGTTGAGTGTAACCCTGTGCTGACATATGGGGATAATAGGCTTGGTTAGGGTATGACGGCATATACCCGTAAGGGGGTGAATAGTAGTAGTCATGTAAGTAAGATTAGTTCTTAGGCGTGACAGGGGCATTCAAGACCCCTGCAGGCATGATCACCAGCTGATGGGGTGGTGTCGATAGTGCTGCTGTGAGGGCTGCCGAATACAATGGTGGCATCGAGTGGGTGAGAGACGGCTGATAGTACTGTGCTGTGCTCGTCTACTGGGTGGTGTTTCCTTGGGCCGCGGACATAATCACTGGCCCGGTGTTGTGACATGTGGTCTGTGCGGGTATGGATGATACCGGGGCGGAGGTGGCGGAGGTTACCGCAGTTGATTTCGCCTGTTTCTGTTACCATGAGGTGTATGAGAGAGAGTGCCCAGTCACCGACCCATAAGTGATGGCCGGGATCTCCTGAAAACCAGGTGGAATCTCTGCTTCAAATTCTAGGTCAAGAGACCTGGTTACTGCTGGTGACGCAGGAGTTATAGTAGCTGTAGAGATTGTCATGGACGGCGGGTGGCTGGACGTCATCGCCGGGTTTGGTGGAGTTGTTGATGTGTTCTGACCGCTTGCCATTGGGTACAAGTTGTCTGGTGCTACCGTAGGTCCCACGGATGGCGCCAATGAAGAAACACTGGCCTAAATGGTTAGGCTCCGGTAAATACTTCAACGCTTAGCGATCCGAACAGCTAGCTGCAAAACAGAACATCGTTAGGACTCGTTACAGGAATGCGGTTATTCCTGTAACCACCCTCCGGCATGAGAATAAGTCTCGGTAATTTTGGAGTAAGAAAATATAGAGAGGGAGAGAGGATGTGAGAGCAGAATGTCCATACCTTTGACGTGTACCTCTATGTATGTTAGGAGTTCATCCGGTGAGTTAGGGATTTGCATGATCTTCCCAGAATGTCGGAGATTTAGTTGCTTAGTTTATTCATGTAGAATAGAATATTCTAGAATAAACGTTAGTATAGTTGATTATTTATAATAAAATAATAGGTGATGACTGGATCGGGTCAGCCAGTACGGGTCATACCTCGTCATTCAGTAACATTAATCTGGAATAAAACGTTGTTTGCTATATGTATTGGTGCACAAAACACATTTTGCCTTTTCATTACTTATTCTTTTTTTAGCTTTTCCTATAGTTGATATACCTTGCTTGTCTGTTTTATAAAGTTGTTTTTAGGTCCCTCAAATGTTAATATACAGTAACATTAATCTTGTATATAACGTTGTTTGCTATATGTATTGGTACACAAAACACATTTTTCCTTTTACTTACTTTTTTTCCCTTTTCTTATAGTTAATGTACCTTGCTTTCGTATGAGAGTTTTCTTTATCATGAAAAAAATGAAAAAACACGATACATCCTACTTTTATATTAAAGTAATTATATAAATAAATTAGGTCTATCGATGCATAATCACATTATGGGGCTGTTTGGCTAAGCTTTTCAAAATGACTTATTTGCTTATTTGCTTTCTGAAAAGCAAATAAGCAAATAAGTCCAGAAAGCAAATAAGCAAATAAGTCATTTTGAAAAGCTCCATTTTAAAGCTTTTCAAAACAGCTTATTGACTTATTTGTTTTTCAGAAAAGCAAATAAGCAAATAAGTAGTTTTGAAAAGCTTAGCCAAACAGCCCCTATAAGGCTGGAGGGTGTGGGATGGAGCCCCTAGGGGCTTTATCAAGACACATCAGCGCCATCTAGGATCCACGTCAGTCAGGGGGCTTTATCATGCCCTGCTTTAACTTGCATGGTGTGGGATGGAGCCCTCTATTAAACAAAATAAAAAAAAATATTGGCTGAAATGATGTGGGCCCCACCTGATAAAGCCCTTCTTCCTCGTTACCATGATGGAGCCCCGGTTTAATTTGCTTGGTGTGGATGGTGGCGTCGAGGGGGGCGCTATAGGCGATGAGGTGACACAATTGAGCCCCCCACACCCTTCGGCCTAATGCATTGATCTTTTTAGTAACAAGGTTTTAAAACTTGAAAGCTTTTAACATTTGATTAATTTCTCATTTAATTATATAAAAGTTCTCACAAGAACCAATATATAAACTAGAACTAAAGTAACACTATTATGAGAACCAATATATAAATTAGAAGTAAAGAAAACACTATTTAACTTCGTTACAATGGGAATGTGTATAAAAGAAACTCTTTAAGAATATGACCTAAGTGACAAAAGTAATTACTTCTTCCATAACTATTTTACAAATCTTATTTGAGCACCTTTATCTCTCTCCCCACTTTCTCTCCTCTATATCTATCTATTTAACTTCCTTATCATTTTGGTAATTACTCTATATGTCATTTTCATGTTTCTCTGTCTCTTTTAAAGAAGTCTCAGACTTTCTCGCTCTTACATGTTCTTTTCTTTTTGTAATGATCATACATAGAATATCTCCTAAAGCCTTCAAAATTGAAATACCTTTTTTTTTCCTTGAACTCAAGACAAAGGATAACACCCTTCATACGCTTTCGTTGAAATACCTTTTTTTTTCCTTGAACTCAAGACAAAGGATAACACCCTTCATACGCTTTCGTTATATCAATCTTACAATATTATTTGAAGTACATTGATATGAATGTTCAAAAAAGACAAACACAAACAAAAATAGAGATTTATTAAACAAAAAAACCCTAGCCATCTTTGAAGTACATTGCTACGAATATTAAAAAAAGACAACCACAAACAAAAATAGAGATTTATTAAATAAAAAACCCTAGCTATCGACACCAAGTTCAAACCCTAAATAGGACAGCCTTGTTTTCAATTTCATTTCTTCTTTTCTATTTTCAGTTTGTTAACATAAAGCTTCATTATCAATACAAGATTCAAGACACGATAGCTAAATCTTTACCGAGCAATCATCTAAAAAAAGTATTTTTAAAGATAATATAATGGCTAGTTTGTCACTATGAGCTAGTTCATTTGTTTGATTTAACATGGAATTAAAAGAAAACCTGGTTGTATTTGATAACACATATATTTGATTTTGTAACAGTGGCCATTCTTGTTATTAATCTAACTAGTTAGATTTTCCGTCCGCGCGTTGCGGCGGGGACCCAATGTCTGCAAAACGCGTATCAGCAACAGATACCGAATATCAAAACATAAATAAAAATGACGTGGTAAGGATGGTCACTCCGTCCTAAAAAAAGCGATTTTAAATAACCTAATATATAATAATAGGACCCACACGTCCTACACGTTGGAAATTCGGTTGTTTTCAATTTAGTTATTAGCACGTTAAAATATGGATGAGCTCGGTACCAGTAACGGCACCGAAAGTACCGATCCAGGAAATCATCGAAATTAGGTACCAGCACCGAAAATGTTCGGTACAATACGGTATGGTAATTGAAGGTAAAAATCAATAAATACAGGTATGGTGCTAGACTCGTGTCGAACCGAAAGTAACGATTCTGAAAACGACAAAAGGTGGGTACCAAATTGATACCGAAAATGATTTGGTATAGTAAATTTGGTACCGATACGATACCGGTTTGATTACAGGATTTGACACGGTTTGTTCACCAATAATTTAAATATCCAAGTTAATTTTACATGCTACAATTCATTCATTACAGAAAAAAAGACAAAAAAGAAAGGAAAATAAGTTGTGTATATAAAACCTTATTCAAACGAAATACAGTTTACTTACTGTGTGTATGAAAAGTAATCTAAACGGTGCAATTACGCTGCTCTGAGATCGTAAAGCCGTAAATCAGTCATTCTATTGTCATCCCGTCTCCTTCAGCAGATCTTGGAGGCCTGGAAGTCGTTGAGTTTTTCAGACAAGCCACCCAGGTCTACTGGCTCACATTTAAGGCCCTTTCAGGTAGTTAGATTTGTAAGTTAGCGGGGATTTACCTATCTGATCATCCTATTCCTCAAGAGTGGACTGAAGTCTATCGGGGGAGGATGTTACAGGTGTTCCTGAGAGAACAAGTCTTTCTATTGAGTTGCATTCCCTTATCCACTAAGAGATCAATAGGCTATGACAGCTTCTTCACAGCCATTTAGTATTCCCGGTGAAGCAGTTACTCTTCCATTAACTGCCCTTCCATTCCGAAACCCTTAAGGGATCAAGACAGCTTAGGGAGGCACAGCCCCCTTGGTTGGGGTCGGTTCTTTCCCTCAAAAAGAATGAAGTCGGATTCGCTAACCTTTCGGCCGGAGTCATTCACACCAACTGATGCCTGACTTCTTCAGTCTCATGCTTCTATAAGGCTTTTAGAGACTCCACCTATTGTGATCCAACAGCCTATACGTTCAAGCTTTCAAGCCCGAGCTAGTCTTCTTATCACCTAGCTACTTCACAGTCTCCTTTCGCGTACTCCTCTTCCTATCTTCTCTCTTCACGAGACCTGTACATAAAAAACAAAGGTCTAGGTAGCTCATTTCCTTCTAAGAAGTCAGATCTCCTTCTTCCTATATTATAAAAAGAATGAATAAGAGCCTTTCTTAACTCTTGAATTGTGTAAGGCATTTAGGAGCGCTCTTTGAATCCAACTAGAAATATCATAAGAGAAGAAAGCAACTTCACCGAAAGGGCAGGTCTTTCTTTTTATTACTGATCTTATCAAGTAGTGCTTCGATAAGCCACCGCCCAATAGAGCTTAGTCATGTGTAGATCGAAAAGGTCTCGCGAAGCTGGTCACCGGTAGGTCTAAGAACGGATTGAAAGCTTGATAAGCTGCAAACTATAGACTAATGATAAAATAGATAGATTATACTAATGATAAAATAGATAGATTATACTAATGATAAAATCGATGAAAGTGCAAATGATACGGGTTGGATCTTCAGTGAGAATGAATTGATTTCGCAGTGCTAGGGCGTTCATTCCGTTTCTCTTATTCATCGCTCTTCTGATGCTTTTCTATCTTCTCTGTCTTTCGATAGGGGGAATCTCGTTTTTTATTGATGTACTTTCAAAAGTAGCGGGCTTCATAGGGGTGAAGGCCCTCTCTTTGCTTTTTAGCAAGATGGGCTGCTCCTCCGCTCTGGCCTTCGTGATTGGCTGTGCTTTTCGAGCACTCGTCACTACGGAAGCAAGCCCCTCTCTGGCGCATTGGATGCTTCCCGGACCTTCTCACCAGCCTCACGTGGCAGAAGAGGATTACCTGCGGGACCATCCTGTAGCGCACCGAAGCGCCCCTCCTGTAGGTCTTGAGGTGATCAAACCGGTTATAGAAGACGGGCAGCGTTACGACGAACTTGAGGGTCGCCTCAATCGGCACCTCTTGGAGAATAGTGATCAAATCAGTACAACAGCTTATCATGATTTGGTGGACAAACAGCATATCATAGAAAAAAGCATAGAGGAAGAGCTGCTCCACGATGAGTATAGTAGAGATCGCATTTACACGAATCGGTATGAGATAAGGGAATGTCTCTTTTATAAAAAGGGAGGAGTTCCACTGAAGGAAAAAACTTTGGATCTTTATTTAAAAGAGATTCAAAGGAACCCTTCTCACAGTATCCCGTATCGAAAGATACAAAAGAAAATAAAATCTTTTAAGATTGATTTTTTTTTCTAAATAGCTCATTTGGAAGAGAACTTTCCTTAGAGACAATTTCCTTAGTCCCCACTCTTCCACATAGTGCGATTAGTGTGTGAGACCGCGATCCACAAACTGACGCATGGGACGTAGCCTTCCTAGCCGCGTGCAGCCTACCTTCTTCTTCAGACCGTAACGTAAGTAACTCAGTGCTCCATACGTGGGAAATGAAA